>OY856409.1:632978556-634205223 GCA_963693085.1 Alisma plantago-aquatica | reverse complement strand
GAGTAAAAGACTTTATCAATGAATTTTGTAAGATATCATAGTGTACCATTCCCACACAAAGTGACAAATCATTATTCAAGAAGAAGTCAATATTTTGGGATCTTCCTTATTGGATTTCTTTGGCAGTTAGGCATTGTATCAATGTCATGCATGTTGAGAAAAATATATGTGATAGAGTCATTGGTACTCTGTTGAATATACTAGGTAAGACTAAAGATGACATCAAATCCAGAATGGACCTATGTGAAATGGGAATAAGTAAAAAATTAACAGAAGTAGTTAGTAGTGATTGGAGAATATATTTACCTCCTACTTGTTACACATTGTCTAGAAAGGAGAAGAAAGCTTTTTGCGAGTGCTTGGTTAATGTTAAGGTACCACACGGTTACTCTTTTGAAATCCATAGATTGGTATCAATGAAAGATCTGAAGTTGTTGGTCTGAAATCTCATGATTTTCACACTCTAATGCAACAAATATTGTCTGTGGTAATTTGATCTATACTACCAAAGCATGTAAGGTTTGCAATCACCAGACTTTGTTTCTTCTTCAATAGTTTATGCAGCAATGTTATTGATCATGAGAATCTCAATAAGTTGCAAAGAGAAGTGGTTGTTACTCTATGTCAGCTTGAGATGTATTTTTTTTCCTTCATTCTTTGATATCATGGTGCATCTTGTTATCCACTTGACTAGGGAAGTGAAAATGTTAGGAACAATTTTATTGCATTGGATGTATCCTTTTGAACGATACATGAGCATTTTTAAAGGTGATGTTCAAAATCATTATCAGCCTGAAGGGAGTATTATTGAGGGTTATGTGGTGAGAGAGATTATGGATTTTTGCAATGACTTTTTGAGTGGTAATGAAGCTCTTGTAAATGACAAGAATATTGCAGACTATTATGGACAAGGGAGTTTAGGAACACGAATGAAAGTAATTGGCCGTGAGTTGTGGGAACAGGCTCACATGTATACTTTACACAACATCCACGAAGTGAGTGTTTATATCACGAAACATACCAATTTCATCAAGAAACAATATCCTTGAGCCAATTCACTATGGTTTGCTAGAGATCATAACAAGACATTTATTAAGTGGTTTGAAGATAAAGTCTTAAATCAACTATCTCAAACACCAAATAATATTGCTGAAAATATCAAATGCCTCGCCTTTAAACCAAAAATGAATGTTATGTCTTATGAAGGGTTTGACATAAGTGGGTTCTCATATTACACAAAGCGATAAGATGATAAGAGCGTCGTCTAAAATAGGGGGTCACCTTTCAAGCAACTTCAATGTTTTTTTCTAGTGCGAAGCATAAGAGTCCACGTGAAGCTAAAATATAAAATTGTGATGTCATTGAAGACATATGGGAGTTTAATTACGTGGATTTCAAAATTCTGCTCTTTAAGTGTAATTGGTTTGATAATACTAAAGGAGTCATAGTGGATGAATTGGGTTTTACATTAGTGAATTTTGAAAAGATTGGTGAGAACGGTGAACCGTTCATATTGGCATCACATGCGAAACAAGTATTTTATATCTATGATCCAACAAATAAAAAATGGTCAGTTATTCTTCATGGTAAAAGACAGTCCATGATCCTATAGATGAAGAAGAGTACTATGATAAGTATGATGACTCGAGTCTATTCTCAGTTGGCTTTCTAACACCAAATATTAAATCTAACGATGACTTATATGTGCATGGAGATCACACTGAAGGAATGCTAATTTATAAAATATCTCAATATTAGAGGCATGATGTTAATTTTTTAAATGTTTTATTTTTGAATGTTAGATCGATGTGAACTTTATAATGTTATATCAATTTTGGTTAAATGTTAAATGTTTGATTGTTTTTATATGACACTTTTTTAGATGGCTGACCATTAGTATGATGACCGTGATGATGATCACCATGAGGGTGGGGCATTGTGTCACAATGTAAGTTTTACAATATATGTAGTTATATGTCCATTTATAAGTTTTATACTATATGTGTTTTTTTTGTCAATCCTTAGGTTGAGGATGTACCCCCTGAAAACCTTATTCCACTTGATGAGGATCATACAAAAACTAAAAAAATTAGGGGCATCACTATGATGAACAAGTTACTACAACAAAGGGGCAATGGACCAAAATTGGTTGTGGATTTTGATCATGTAGAAATCTAGTTGGAAGAAACCACAACTTGTTTGTTTCATATCTTGAGGTTCTTACTCGTGGTTATTGTAGTTTAAATGCATAATCTTGGCATGCAGTTCCTAAAAGCAAGACTTTGTATGGAAACAACTATGTATGAGATATTATCATTTGCAATTATATTTTTAAATTTATTTATAGTTCTATTTTTTAGAATACTCTATTAAATATATGAAATTTTTTAGAGTATATTTGAACTGGATGAAAGCCTACATCATAAAAAGGTGATGCAACGTTGTGGGAGGGTCCTAAGGAACTATAGGACAACTCTCAATCGTACAATACATACAAGAGGTTGATAAGAGGAAGAAGTCAACCCTTGAGCAATGGAACTACCTTGACCCAACTGAGTGGGATGTGTTTGTTGCCAAGAGAACTATCGATGAATTCAAGGTATTAAGAGTCACTCCCAATTTAATTAGTATATATTCTTATGAGTTCACCTATTTACGGTTGACCATGATTGTTACTAACCAATTCAATGTGCATACTAACAAGACTATCAACAATGCTCAAAGAGAAAGGCGTGCACAGAATGTGCATGAACACACGATGGGTCCAGGTGGCTATGCAACCCTTCACCAAAAACTACAGGTGTATTCCATTCATAAACCTACTACTCCTACTACTGAGACTACTGAGTCCTCTACTACTCATGTACCTATGCATCACCATGATGTGTTGATAGCTAGGAGGCAAAGCAAAAAAGGAGATATAACCAACCCTGCAACTACTGAGGTGGGTGCAAAAGTGGTAAAATTCAACTCTCAGAGCAATTAGTATTGATGATTGCTATGTTTAGTTGCCAATTTCTGTTGATGATGATTAGAAGGAGCTTCAGGAGCAAAAGAAGAAGGGCTCATTCATCCCTGAGGACATAAGGGATTAATTGATAATTGCTCTCAATAACCCAGAGCATCCTAGACGTGTTAGGGATGTAGGCGCTGGTGTGGGACTAAGAGCATTCTTTGGGCCATCATAACACAAACATGTCCAAAAAGAGGGATTTTCAAAAGATGGCGTAACCTATTCTTTTTTAGAACGTTATTGCAAAGGGAATTCAAGAATTAAAAAGCATTTCGTTTGGCCATGTATATGTAGATGAGTTAATTGATAAGAGAGTCCTGGAAGCAATGAGAAAGTGGGAGGCATTTTAGGAAGCCACTCAGACAGTACCTATGACATGATGCTCTTCCCCTATGATAGAGGTGGTTGGGAGTAATCCTGTAAAGGTGGTTGGGAGTAATTCTGTAGACCCACACCTAGCACGTCCACTGTACTTATTTTTTTTACATAGTAGCTAGTCTTTTGAAGATGATATGTTTAGGTATATATATAACATATTCTCTGTAAATTTGTTGGGATTGATGCCATGCCATCTAAAATTGAAAGAATATGTCATTGAAGAGGGTGAGGCTTACCCACACCTTCCGTGGCACACAATTCATGGCACTCCAGTACTCGATGGTGTGGTTCATGTGAGCCCGAGGCTTGTCATCCACACTTGAAGGCAGCATCCATTTCCATATGCCCACCCAAACATTGACACACTTGGTGAATCAGAAGGTGGAGTGGTCTTGTGGCCCAAAGCGGGAGTCATCTATGCTGATCATGTATAGTAAATTTACATTACATTAATTGGTATATGTAAATACATGACAATTGATATGAAATTATATATACAGGACAAAGGGAAGAAACCCACTACATCTCGTCCTCCTCCACCTCCACCTCCACCTCCACCTCCACCTCCACCTCCACCTCCACCTCTTCCTCAATTACCTAGTTAGCTTGCAAAGGACCTATTTGACTAGATAGATACTCAATGCAAGAGTATTTCAATATGGATAGGTGAACATTCAGAAACATCACCTATTATTATTTCTATGGAGAAGGATGCTATAGGCCAATCATACGATAATAATATATTTCTACAAGATATTTTGGAGTTGTTTCATTATGCTTGGCTGCATTCATCTATGATAGAACTATGGATATGGCGATATCTTATTTATATATCTATATACCTCATTTTATATATGGTGATCTATTTTCTTATATATTAGTGCATACTCATATATGTTTTGCAGCCACTTACATAGGTTCTATAAAGATTTTTTAATGAATCATGTGGGATTTCTAGTTCCATCCTTCACCGGTCTTGTAAATGAAGACCCTACATCAGTTACCTTATACTTCTTTATCTCTTTTAAATATTTTGGTTCAGCAAAAAAGAGCGTGATAATAACTCCACATAATATTGGGTAAGTTTACTTTGCTTATATTTTTGGCTTAAGAAAATTACATTTCGTTGTGAATTTTGAGTTATATATTGTTTACTTTTTTTATCACTAGTGGTAAGCATTGGGAGTTACTGGTTGTTGTCCCCAAGACATTGACTATTTATTATCTAGATCCTAAGGGGACCAAATTAGACCAGTCGGGACATGATTTGAAAAGGGCATTATACACGTGATTTTTTTATAGTTATATACGTTAACATATTTTATTACATGGCTATTTACTAATGCAATTCAATGTGTTAAATTAACATATAGGGCTTTAAAAGATTTAAAAAATGCTGGAGGAAATATGGACAAGAAAAAGAAAGTGACAATTTGGAAGAATGTGGATGTAATTTCTTGACTCCAATGTATATTTTATTTATGTGAACTGTGCTTATTTTTATTTATTAACATTTTATATGTTGAAATTTATAGTGTGTTGTTCAAAACAACGAATGGACATGTCGATACTATGTGATGCGGTATATGGACATAATTGTCAGATATGCTGCACAAGACATTGAAAACATACAACATGTAAGATATAGTCTTGATCATCATAAGTATAGTCTCATTAGATTATATGAAAATATCAAACTTATTGGTTGTATATATACGTCATTCTCTTTGCAGGTGTTTAAAACTAGTGACTTCAATATAGGGGAAAAGCTATTAGATATAGATATGCCCCATACGATAGAACAATTTGATGACATAAGAGAACAATGGGCAAAAGCCTTTAAAAGGGAGGCAATTTTTCATTATGATTGGGGTATTGATGATAAAGAATGGCATTTCTAAACTTTGATGTCATTATTTCTATATATATGTGGTGCTTATACATACATGTGTGAATGACTTTTGTTGAATTGTCTTATTGAAATTTGATCTATATACATGTGTGTGAATGTGAAGATGAATGAATGAATTGTGCTTCTACATGTGTGTCAATGTGAAAATAGATGAATGAATGGAAATGTAGGTTTCTACATGCGTGTGAATGTGAAAATGGATGAATGAATGGAACTATAAGTTTCTACATGTGTGTGAATCATGTGAATGAATTAATTGTGTTTCTACATGTATGTGAATCACATGATGTATATATAGTCTTGATATATAGATATTCATGATCATCTTGTTATTGTTGGTGTGTAGCCTATTGTTAGGCTAAAATCATAGGATGTTGTAAACCTATAGTTCTAAATTGAACTGCAGGTTCTGGACTGCAAGATGGTATTAAAAATAAAAATGACACTTAGTCATCAGTTATTTAAAATAACCTTCAATATAGGTCTACATCGTCAGTTATTTATAACAAACTGATGACTGTGTCCTAACCCGGGCGATTTTTTTTTTATTCAGGTATGGATATATGTGTCAATTTTTTGAAATCGTAACTGATGACAATTTGTAGCTATATTGTCTATTTTACTTTGAAACGTTGAATATGTCCTAACCCGAGCCAAATTGTTTTGTTTGGGTATGGAGATAGGCGTCAATTTTTGAAATCATAATCGACGATAATTTGTAGATGTACTGTCGATTTTACTTTGAACTGATGACTATGAACCAAACATGAGATCACTTTTTGTTTGGAAAGGGAGTTAGTCGTCAGTTTTTACTGAAATAACTAACGACTACGGTCGTAACCTAGGCCAGGTTTTTATTCAGTTATGAAGATAGTCGTCACTTTTCTATAGATAACTGACGACTATGGATCGTACCGGTGTCAGTTCTTTTTTGGTTGCAATCGAGGCCGGCTCTATGTCATTGGTTTTAGAACCGATGTCGTTGGCTTCTACCTTTAGTGTCGTCCACTTGGGTTTTTCTTTGAAACTGACATAAAAAGACCATTTTAATTGACGTTAAAGGTAGTATCTGTACTAGTGGGTAGATAAAAAATTCAATTGAAATCTTAGAACTCATAAGTTATTTTTAATGATAGACTTTTACATAGACAAATTAAGTCCTATTAGGAGGGACCGGATTTGTTTTAGACATTGTAGTAAAAAGGTTAGAACAATCAGTAATATGAATTGATTCTCCTGAGTAGACAACTCTTTTTTTTTACCATAGGTAGATGGAGATGCAAGTAAAGTAGAAGAACCTCCATATAGAGCAGGTGTTTGTGTGGATAGACGAGCATGAAGAAGTTCTTCAAACGTCAAGTGAATTTGCACTGTTGTGGGATGAGAAGAACTTGAGGCAACATAGTGTAATATTCAGAAGCATTAGATGTGACTAGTTTCCCCATGCACATGCACCTTGTTTTTCCCCGAAATGGAACTCATTGTGGTTTGCGCACTCATAGAAGTTGTCGATGTGGTTGTAAGTAGGATGTTGAGGTTGTCCTCATCAAGGTTTAGTAGGAGACCACACTAGGTGTACTAGAAGAACGACCACTATGACCACAATCATGCCAATGTCCACATCCTTAACTAGAGTCATTGGAGCAGACCTCAAGGATTGAGTGATTAGAAGAATTAAACAGTAGGGAAGAAATAAAAGGCAAGTGTTGAACATAAAAATGAATTTATCAACTCTTACCAACACATTTTCAAGTATCCTAATGGGTTTCATTGTTGATTCATCTTCCAACTAAATTTCCATGTATGTCTTGGTCAGCTTTTTCAATTCCAATTTCTAAAATATGGGAAGGGACATGAGATTAATGCTTGCCCCAGAATTACAAAGCAATTCTTTAAAGTTTTTCTTTCTAATAGAAGATGTCATATTGAAACATCATGCATCGTTCTTCTTTAGTGGAATACACCCTTGAATCATTTCACTCGTCACCTTATTGACTTCAAAAATGTCATAATTTTTTATATAGGGCTTCTTGGTTATGATTTTTTCCAATAAACTACCATATGCCAATACATGCTCTATTGTCTTTAGGAAAGCGATGTAGATCTATTATTTCTAAAGACTTCTAAGAACTTGTTGATATATTTCTCCTTCTTCCCTAACATCACATTGACAAAGTAGGGAAGTAGTGGAACATATGTGCATTGATGTTGGGGAACATAAATATTCTTAGGGGTTTTCCTCTTTATAATTGTTATAGAATCCATAGGAAAATATGGCTACAGACTAGGGAGAGGAAACAAAATTTTTACTACCATATTCACCATGAACTAGCGGATCACGTCAACAACTATAAGGTGGGAAATATAGTTTTGAGGATATATGAGATGACCTGACACCAGATCAGACCATCACAGTGTAGTTAATTGCGGAATTAAAAACAAGCAGCGGAATTACTAGCAATCACTAAAAATTAAAACCATTTACAAAGAGATCCATACATTGGAAAACTCTTTCACAAAGAAACAAAGTAATTCAATTACATTCTGGTTCACAAGTACATATCTTGTACCATTCCTTCTCGAGGATTACAAACATCAACTGTCCTGTTAAAACTGTACATAAGAAGCATAGGAACCTTGAGGCATCAAGCCAAAATCTCAAATTGATTTATTAAACTAACTACTGACTCCGAGGAACTGAGGGTACAGATACGACACATAGGACTCTATATGCAAGACATGACAGCCAGTGTCTCCACCTGAGAATTCACTGCTGTCCCTACTGCTGCTGCTGCTGCTCTTCCCCTGCAGTAGGGTTTCTGCCTCTTCTTCTGCGTCTACCTTAAAAGTTAGATCCCATGGGGGTGAGACAATTGTAATTTCCCCAGCGAGAGATATAACTCTCCACTAGAAATATTATTATTGCAATTTAATGGAAATAAACTGAGCAGAGGAATCATAAGTATTCAACAGTAGATATATAAATTGTCTGAGCATATTAGAACAATGTTCTTATTTAAAGCATTTCAACTTGTAACTTGATAAAGTAGTATGTCATTTATCCAATAAGGAATATGAAGAACATGTATAACATTTATCCATTCAAAACGTACTAAGCAAGGTAACATCAACCAGTGATTCTCATATTTCAACCTTAAGCAAATACGTTACACGGCTGATTACATTTTACAATCATACTTAAGCCCTGAGGAGATGAGGTATACCACTCATTCTCCAACCGACCATTGCGAAATCGAAATCGATACCATACATAGGTCAATGGAAGAGCCGGATTCCCATGACCTCATCTTCCTCAGTCAGTGTGAGGACCAAATGTAGGACATCTTGTGTCTCTGCTAAATAGCTTTCTAGGGTACACTGGCCACTTCAATATAGAGTTACAGTGGAATTTGTGCTCTCTTCCCAATCGAGAGATTTCATGTTTATCTCATATCGATCCGGCATTAACATTATCACGAGATTAGTGATACATCCATCCCGGCATTCGGGAGATTAGTGATACATCCATTCTGACATATATAATGAAGGATTGAGATATTTAATGTTTATCTCACATCAATTCCTCCATTAGGGCGTAAGGATATTCACACCCATAACCCCCACATACTCAACAGTATGCCCTCCAGGAGTTCCCGTAGGAAAACCTATTTCACCATCACCAATTACAGACGATCATGGATCTATGGTCAGGGCTCTACGTGATAAGATTTCACTGAATTAATTAAGTACATTACCATATCCTTTTATCATCACTCATGTTTTCAAATATAATTTATTATAACAAATGCTACAAAGAATGTGTAATGCTTCTAACAAGTACTTTTTAAAGCTTTATAAAACATTTGGAATCGCAATCCCTTGTCACATCAGGGGTATTCTCATCCCTTAACATCTTATCATCATGATTATGGAATATGGGTATTCAAACCCTCATTTCATCAAGAACACTTGTTACCACTTATCAGGTAACTAACACCTTCAGGTCATCTGACCAAGGTAAACATGATACTTGCAATACTAGCATTTCACATGGCTCTTAAAGCCCATTAATCTTTTATTACCTATTATTAGGCAACAACGCATATTATGGATCACAAGGCCCATAAAACAATTTCAATAATAAAATATCATAGCTCATACCTGGCTATGTCCAACATCTCATGATACATGCATGATTAGTGCACATGATAATAGTTATATCAATTACATATCAGGGCTATGCATGTAAGAGTAGCATCACTATTCCCTCATTAGAGTTAGGATTTCCCAATTCATGTCAATTAGGAATACTCATCCCATTACCCAAATTAGGGTTATGGTTTATCATCATATTGCCCAACATTAAGGGTTTCATGCACTATAACCCAAAATTAGGGCTTCAATTACCTTTACCCTATATCAGGGTTAGGATTTCATATTAAGGTTTCATATAACATTATATAGAATCACCCTGGGATTAGAGTTCACATCACATCTCTATATTAGGGTTTCACTTGACATCACCCTTAATTAGGGTTTCACTTCACATCACCCTTAATTAGGGTTTTACTTAACTTCACCCTTAATTAGGGTTTCACATGTCATCACCCTTAATTAGGGTTTCACATAATTTCACCCTTAATTAGGGTTTCATGAAGCATCCCCTTAAATTAGGGTTTTTCATTATGTTACCCTGAATTGGGATTTCTCATATCATCACCCTAGATTAGGGTTACACCATTACCCTAGATTAGGGTTAGGGTTCATCAACCTTCTCAATTAGGGTTTCATGATCTCTTTATAAAGGATCATACCCTAATTACATATTTTATTCATGTTGAGAGTGTTGAGGTTTAACCATTACATGATTATTACACATGCATGGATCTCTCTCTATCATCCTCGCTAGGATATTAATTACTTCAAACTTGATTAGATTAGGTCAACCCTTCATTCAAGTGTATACATTTAGGGTTAGCATAGTGTATTGAGGTATTGCTTCCATAGGAATCAAAGGTTAACCACTCAAAAGGTACTAATCACTTAAGTACTTTGAAGGTGCAACCATTGTAATTACCTTTGATAAACATCATCAACAATCATGGGTTTGATTGTACTTACAAGGTTTGAATCAATTAAACCTTGAAACGGTTTTGAGGTATTAGACCTTCAAACGGTCTTGAAGTATTTTGACCTTCAATCGGTCTTGATCAATTGTAAATCGAATCAACCCATTCGGTTTTGAAACCAAATCAATCCATTCGGTCTTGAAACTGAATCATCCATTCAATTTTGAAACCGAATCATCAACCCTTCTATCTTGAAACTGAATCATCCATTCGTTCTTGAAACTGAATCATCCATTCGGTCTTGAAACCAAATCCTCCATTCGGTCTTGAAACTGAATTCAATTAAATTTATTAGGTCTAGGGTTTGCAATCAATGGACCCTCCAACATTGAAACCATCCATCAATTGAACTATTGAAAGCACATTAGATTGTAGCCCTTTGTTCTCCAACCAACCACCACAATCAACCATTGACCTCCAAATGGTCTTGAGACCATTTGACCTCGAAATGGTCTTGAGACCATTTGGGTCAAACAACCTTGAAATCAATTCCCTCAACTAGGTTTTCAATCAATTCAATCAATTAGGGTTTGCAATTGGTGGATCATACATACATGGAACCTTTTAAATTTCAATTAATTGGAACCATTGGATTATCATCTTTCACATCAGCAAATAACCTCAAGCGGTTTTTGTAACACCCCATCCACAACAAAACACGATTACATGATAACCAGCGGATTACCAAAAATCACGGGAAATTAAAACCGATTTACAACAAGCACCACAGATGAGCATATTACATCTGAGCCAGCACTTTTCATTTCATAACATCTATTCAGGGTGCTACAACAATTTCCCATCATCTCTTTACATGAAATAATTGTTTGTCATGCTATTTTACATCAAGATACATATCGAAAACTATTCATCGATCATTAAACAAGAAACATAGAAAAGCTCTCCCGAAGACCTAAGTGTACAGGGACGACACATATGACTCTACTGCTAGACACTATCTATTCCACCAGGTATGATACCTCTGCATATTATCTGTAGCCACAAGATCTTCATCTTGCTAGGCACGTCCACCTAAAAACGGTTATTAACCAGTAGGGTGAGACACACAGTCCCAGCGAGGAACATAACCCTCTACCAACTTTATTATGATCACAGATAATTGATATGAGCATATTATAAGAGAAGTATACTGAGCAGGGCTAACCTTACCACCAAACTTACCAAGATATTTATGAGGCCTATAACCAGATGTTCTTTATGGAACATGATTGACAAGATAAGCTTTATAGGAACTCATTGCATGATATAAGGTTCATATAATAAATTGCAGATTATAACTAGAGTACTATATAGATAAGGCCTCATCCAATGTTTTGTATTTTCCCTAAGCAAGATACTATACAGCTTGATTATGAATTATTATGCCCTGAGGAAGTGAGCCGTACCGCTGAATTCCAACCTTCGGCTGTGAAACCCAAAGCCGATGCCATACAAGGTCAATGGATGATCCGGACTCCACGACCTCTCCTTATCGTGGTCAGTGCACAATAACCAACAAAGTGGCCTTAGCCACAGGGTCAGTCCCGCAGGCTGCCCTTTCTTCTAGCCTGACTTGGTACAAGTCTCAACACTAGTATACATCTGAGCCACGAGCCAATTCACCGTGCTCCTGAGCCATGAACGCATTCATGCTCTATCACCCTGAGCCATGGGCCTGTTCACCATGCTCTATCACACTGATCCATGGGCCTGTTCACCATGCTCTTATACACATATTGAGTCTACAACTGTAGTTGCATTCTAATCCTCCTATTTTCGGCTAGGAGAAACCCCACATATTCAACAATATGCGCTCCGGGTTAATCCTGTAGGAGAACCTGTTTCACCATCACCTAATTACCGATGATGATGGATCTTTGGCCAGGGCAAACTACATGAGAGATTCATTTGTAAATAGTTAATGTATTTTAAGTAGATTGTTTGGGAAATGAAGTTGTATTAAGCAACCACATATAAAACATGAACAACATTAGATTCATTACATTGGTGTTATATTGCTACTGCTATTTCCATTTCCCTCAACAATCATCACATTGCCATGGGATATAAATCCCTCACATCATCTCTTAGTGCTACTGCCTCTCAAGGCTTCATCATTACACATCATCATGGGATATCAATCCCTGAGTTCATCACATTACACCAGTGCCTCTCAAGGCATCATCAACAACATTAGGGAATATCAATCCCTCATGTCATTACTAGAGGATCACACCTCAACAGGCCTTTCTCATCATACTGGTGATATATGTTTTCTCATCAACAAGACATATCATTATTACTTAGATATTGCACATATATCAAGTGCTATACAAAGCACATAATCATATAATCACCATAGCTCTTACTTTGCAATGAATTCAATACACCTGCATAGCTAGATTGCATAAGAAAGAGATAACTGGATCACCAAGCATAGAACATAGATCTTAGAGAACATATTATGATTATCATGCTATCAAGAATTTAGGTGCATATGATTGGAACAACATCCATGTTCATAGATGTGTCTGTAGTCAATTTATATTATTGTTATCAAACTGTGAGCATCCATCATGCCCCATATCTCATGAACATATCTTTGATTATCATGTCATCAAGATTAAGGTTTATAGAATTAGAATATTCTTCCATCATTATGAACATATGCAGATTAATGTCATAACTGGTGTATAAATCAATACATACTACTGTTACCACATCATGGGTATCCCATCATACCCTATATCTCAAATAATATGTGCATCATCCCTAAGGATTAACTTTAAGGATCATACACCATGATCCACCATCCAACTTAATCAGGGGTTCATCTATCATTAACCATATGTAAGCACTATACAAGGGTTCACAACCTATCTTGTCATAGCTTCATCAATAACAAAGGTGTACACTCAAGATAACGTACATAGGGGTCTCGCGTTAGAGCACAACCCTCACTAAAAGTGTCACATACCCTCACCAAAACTAGGTAGCGACCACAAACCCTCACTAAAAGGGGGTATCTTGCCAACCAGGATCTATGGTGTGTCGAGCAACCTGATCCACAGCTGTGTATCGTGCATCCATGCAAGGTCAATATCAGGTAACCAGGTGTAAGGGCGTGTGTCTTGCAACACATGGGCATCACCTATCACCCAAAATCGTACCTCCCATTAGGGTTAGGGTTTCATATCGGGCAACCCTCAACTCTCTACCGTCCAAGGCCATATCGACCAAGATCATGGCGCCCAACAAGCACACCCACTTGGTTAACACATCAAGATACTCAAGGGGCTCTCATACCACCCAAGGTACATTACTTCGATGTTGCCATGACACCCATGGTACCCTATCATCCAACTAGGGTTTGAGACCATATAACGGACAAAACACCATATTGTCCATCCCTCACTTGTATGTCCAGGGTAGTATCCAAGCTCCACACATGTATCAGCCAAACCTCAACTCTAAAGCCATCCAAGATATCAATCATATACTCATGTCCAAAAGATGGAACATGTATCGGGCAAGGCATATCAGCTAAGGTATCTTATCCCCATATAGGGTATCGGCCAAACACTTCATCCTTGTGTTCCCAAGGTATCATGTACACGATATGCTTATATCGGGTTAGGGTTGATGATATCGGCCAAGACCTCTTATAGATGTCTTTCGAGCAAGAAAGGGTGTCAAGTTAGGTCCTTCACCAAGGCATATCGGGCAGGGATACTTAGTCTCACCCAGAAGCTTACTCAAGGGTAGGGTTCTCATCTAAGAGTATCGTGCAAAGCACATCATGGCCATATCCGTTACAACCCCAATTTTGGGTTCATTTGCTGAGAAATGTAATTTCTCATATTAAAGATAAATGAACAAATAATGATGTCTTTTGATTGAATGCCTGAATTTCGTTACAATAGCCTTGATGATTTCTTTGTGGGCTTTATTGGCTATTGGGCCCAATAATAAGGAAATTCAATTAGTTAATGAATAATTAAGTTAATGAGAAAAGAAAGGTGTGGAAACCTCCAGAAGGCAAAATAATATAATCCAAAGTTAGATTTCATGCCTCTTGGGTTCCTTGGGTCCCAAGGAGTCCAAAGTTGCACAGAGAATGCAATAAGAAAAGAAAAGACCAGTTAAGTATTTCCTTGTTAAGAAAGAAATTGAAAATAATGATAAAATGTGGAAAATATGTGAAAAGAGCTATAATTGAGTTATCCTTGGTGGATTTTCGTATCCCAAGGATTCCTAATGATAAAAGGCATACCAATGAGGAAAATAAAAGAGAAATAAAGAGAAATCCTCAAAAAGAGATATTTTAATAAGAATAAAACAAGATAATGAAGAATAATGCATATAGATGCATCTAGAAGGATAATAAGTATCCTTAAAAATGAATTTCGAAATCTTTGAGTTTCTTGGGGTCCAAGGAGCCCCAATGGAGAAAAAGAAAGAGAAAAGATACATTATTAATGAATTATGTGGTTTTGTTAAGAAGAAAGTATTTTATACAAAAAGGAAATATAATTTTGTGGCCAATAAATTAAAATCCAAGAATAAAGAGAATGATGGAAAGGATTTTTGAATTCCTAAATATCCAATTAATAAAGGATATTAAAAAGAACAAAGAAGAGAGAGAAGATTTTCTTCACAACTAAGGAAGGTGGTTTCCTAATAGGAGAGGACTTTTTTCCTCTTAGGTGGGCATCTTAGGGCAAGGATATCCTCTCCTATAAAAGGGGTAGACCCCCCTGGTTTGAATTCAAAGAGAAAACTCACGTCTACCTCTCTCTACCCTATCTTTCTCTTCTTCATTTTAGTGCAAACCCTAACTAAGAGGGTATAACACTATCCTAGTTTTTGAAGACTGGTATAACACTATCCTAGTTTTTGAAGACTGGTATAGCACTATCCTAGATTTAACCAAAGCATATGATATGATGGACTGGAGTTTTATAGAAGACACGTTGAATAAAATTGATATACCGGAAAATATATGCAAGTATATGATGCGCTCTATCACAAGGGGTTGCACAACTATCGCTTGGAATGGAGAAACTTCTGATGGTTTCAAAGCTACCAAGGGACTTAGGCAAGGAGACCCACTGAGCCCTTACATCTTCGTTCTATGCATAGAAAGGCTTAGTCAGATGATAGAAGATGCTGTCCAGGACATATATTGGACTCCTTTAAAGATGGGACAGAACGGACCACGAATAGCACACTTGTGCTTTGCAGATGATATTCTTCAGTTTGCCAAGGCTAATATCTCTAACATGAACGCTATCTTGAAAATGTTTCAGGAAATTCAAGCAGGCATCCAGTCAAGCTATCTCCATCGATAAAACAAGAATATATTTCTCAAGGAGAGTCACCAAGGTGGAAGTAGATAGTATTTGTGAGATAAGTGGTTTGACGAAAACCTTGAACCTGGGAAAATACCTAGGAGTTCCGCTCTTACACAGTAGAGTAAACAAGGATACCTACAATGAAGACTTAGAGAAGGTGAATGCTAGAATGAACTCTTGGGCGGTGCACTATTTATCTATGGCCCAGAGGGTATGTTTGGCTAAAAGCACCCTAACAGTCATTCCAACTTATAGCATGCAAACGACCAAACTTCCTATACAACTATGTGATAGAGTTGATAGAGCAATTATAAAATTCATTTGGAGTGGAGGCCGAAGTAAGAAGGGAGTACACCTAATATCTTGGGCCAGATTGGTGAGCCACAAAACAAATGGAGGATTGGGCATAAAGACAGTGAGGGAATGGAACAACGCCTTAATTATGAAACACACTTGGGATGTTATGAGTAGCAAATAATCTATATGGAGTAAAGCTATGGCGACTAGATTGGCAGGTAAGCCAAATACTACCAATGCACATCTGTCTGGTGTAGCTAGATCGGTGACTCTTAATAAGGACTTTGTATCCTCCAATTCTTATATATGTCCGATCAATGGTATTTCTACAAACGTCTGGAGAGATATATGGCTGCCAAGCGGGAAATCTCTAAAAGAGTATACGCAACAACAAATACCAGATGATTTAGAAGACTTGCAAGTTAGCAGCTTGGTTAATCTTGAAGGAAAGTGGGACCTGGGGTTTCTGGATTGCTGGTTTCCTCAGGAAATCGTGCATGAAATAACAAACATACCTCCACCTACTATCTAGGGAGGTGCAGACATTAGAGTATGGCGCCCGGACCTGAGAGGTAGATTCACAGTGTCCTCTGCTTACAGATCCTTAAGAGAATGCAAGGAGATCAAACATGATGGCCAGTGGAACATCATTTGGAAGTCCAAAGTTGCAGCAAGAATAAAAATGTTCCTTTGGTTAGTTGATAACAATGCCATACTTACTAATATATGTAGGCACAGAAGGCAGATGACCTCCGATGCTACTTGCAACAGATGCTCCTCAAGTGAAGAAGATACATTGCATGCTTTAAGAGACTGCATCAAAGGCTACACCATTTGGATGGGAGTTCTAAGATCGAATGTCCCTCCAAACTTCTGGGCTGAGGGCAATCTTAATAAATGGGTTAGACTAAACCTGAAGTATTATGAAGAACATAAAGTCATGTTCATGGTAACGTGCTGACACATTTGGAAACAAAGGAATCTATGCGCTTTCGAGAAGAAAGAGAACACTTTGCAAAATCAAACCTACTCAATCACCTCTGAAATCAAACTCACTGGACAAGCTTGGAAGTCTACAAGTAAAGAAGATATTGGCATCAATAAGACGGACTGGAAGTGCCCAGCTCAAGGGTCCCTGAAGATTACCACTGATGCTTCGTTCAAAGGGCGAAGAAGTGCAATTGCTGCTGTGATTAGAAATGACAAAGGTGAGTGGATGGGAGGTATAGGTCAATCGATCATGGCTGGTTCCCCTCTAGAAGCAGAGATGCAAGCACTGGAGTTGGCCTACAAAATATGTACTGTATGTAATCTGGAGAATACTGTCATTGAGACAGATTGCAAACAGGCTGTTATTATGATCAATGAGGATTATAAGGGGAATCCCAAGTATGCTAGGCAAGTTTGGGCGATGCAGAAGAACAGTTGTCAATCCATCAATTTATGTTTCGGCAAGAGAGCAGGCAATAGCCTTGCTGATTATTTAGCCAAATTTCACCTTAAAAACAAAACTGGAAATTGTTTATACCACAGATTTCCAGATGAAACACCTTGTAACTTAGAAGGTGTCTCGTGTAATGGTCGTAGTATGACCATATTTAGTTTCATGCAATTTACTAGAATTTGTAATACAAGTTTGAGTTTTCTTGCATGGGGTGGGCAAGATGAATAAAATCACCAGCTGACTTTACCCAAAAAAAAGTATCCTTAAAAATGAATTTCGAAATCTTTTAGTTTCTTGGGGTCCAAGGAGCCCCAATGGAGAAAAAGAAAGAGAAAATACCGAAATTGCAAAATAAAAGGATAATATGATACATTATTAATGAATTATGTGGTTTTGTTAAGAAGAAAGTATTTTCTAGAAAAAGGAAATATAATTTCGTGGCCAATGAATTAAAAGCCAAGAATAAAGAGAATGATGGAAATGATTTTTGAATTCCTAAATATCCAATTAATAAAGGATATTAAAAAGAACAAAGAAGAGAGAGAAGATTTTCTTCACAATTAAGGAAGTGGTTTCCTAATAGGAGAGGACTTGTTTCCTCTTAGGTGGGCATCTTAGGGCGAGGATATCCTCTCCTATAAAAGGGGTAGACCCCCTGGTTTGAATTCAAAGAGAAAACTCACGTCTACCTCTCTCTACCCTATCTTTCTCTTCTTCATTTTAGGGAAACCCTAACCAAGAGGGTATAGCACTATCCTAGGGAAATGAGGGGTTTTTTTGTGGTCCTGTTTGAGGTAGGGATCTTCCACGACAAACCCAGAAGGGCTAGCTACCTTATTCTTGCTTTCGTCTATGCGCAACCCTTGTCGGAGATCTACACACCTATAGTAGGTCAGTAGGGATGGCCATGCATCCGAGGCTCGACATTCTTAGGAGGACCACCTTGGTCGTGGGGGGACGACGCCCCTTGGACGTAGGTGCTTATCAGAGGTGGTGGCACCCTCCTGGGTGGCCTTCGAGGCTGAGGAAGGGCGACAGGGCCTCACCAAAATTGACTAGCAGCGAACGTGTTAGGGCGTGCACGCTGGGTTGAAGATGGATGTCCATTGGGCTCTTTTGCTGTCCTGGGGTATGAAGTGTCGCCTAGCTAAGTAAGGGAAAAAGTGACCTTTCGAAATGTTTCACAAAGCGGCTACAACGTTGCATGGAAGACGCCTACGTGGCAGCCCCCCATTGGCCCAAAGTAAGTGATTTTGCGAAATTCATATCTTATTGACCATAGCTCGGATGAATACCATAATATATGTATTTTTCTCAAAAAAATGAGAGGAATTCAATAAAAATATAGTTAGATGCTAATTCCTCTTGCAATTAGAAAAGTAATAGTAGTTATCAACTTTAATGAATTAAAGATTAAGAAACCCTATTTTGAAATGAATAATGTGTTTAATAGGGTTTAATGGATGATTAAAGTTGGTATTAGACTGTTAATGATGAAGAGGAACATTAGGAACAAAAAGGATGAACTTTTCATATAATTAGTTAATTTAGAGTTTCATGTGCATGAATATACTTTAATGGGCCTTGAAACCCTAATGTTGGCAAATTTGGCTCTTAATGGCTTTAATTATTCAAAATCATGAATAAAGCTAAGATGCAATGAATCTAAGCTATTTTGAGTATAAAAGTCCCTAATTTTAGATAAATACCCTAAACGTAGTAATTAGGGTTTTCTCATGAATAAAAGGAAGAATTATGGCAAATCGAGTTCATATGTGATTAGACCCTAATGAACTTTGAATTGATGATGAATGAACATAATGATCTTGTCATGGATTAAAAGGATAAAAGTGGTAGTTTTAAAATAAAAGAGGCATAATGGGCTTAATTAATATTTAAGTGTGCCTTTAATCCGAAATTAGGGTTTGTAAGTAATTGTATAGAAATATGGTTTAAAATAGTAAATGAAGTGAAACCCTAATTGCAAAGTAAACCCTAAAAAGAGGAAGAAACCCTAAAAAGGAATAGAAACCATAAGTAGCAAGATGGTTTGGATAATTTTTGATAAAAAGGAATTGGATGTATATTTCAGGATTGAACTGTGTACTTGCTTGATTCTGGATTACTTTCTTGTTTGGACTATTCCTGCATCTTAGTCTGCCTGACATGTATGTGGTTATGCATATGAATATCCCAAATTAGTTTCCTGAGGATTTTTGAGGTTTTATCGATGACATGAGTTAAACTGTTGGTTGCATTTAGTTCTTGCAAATTATAATGTGGATATGACTATAACCTAAAATATGTGCCTACTAGATCAAATCCTAGTCCCCTATATAGCTTAATAGATTGACCTAGTACATGGCTACTGATGGGGTTGGTCCATCAGGTCATTGAATGACTTAGTACCATGTTACCAATGGGGTAGGACCATCAAGTCACCACGATTCAGGGATTGGGCTACCTTTGGGTAGGGCCATGTGACTCCATAACCCTAGGTATTGGCTACCTGTGTGGTAGGGCTATGGGGGTAAGGATCTACCATATGAGAGAGGTAGTATCCATGTCCACTGCAGGGACAACACAGAGATAGGGGATAGGTAAGGATTGAGTTGTATTGCTTAAAGCATAATCTTGGATGTTAAATGATATTTGGATGACTACATTGTAATTATAGTTGCACGATTATTTATTCCCTCACATACCATCTTCTTGCTGACCGATGTTTTGTTTGTCGGAATTTTAGGTACAAATGAAAATAACAAACAATAAAGCGGCATATGTGGAATTAAATAAGAATTAACTTGCACATGAGGATTAGTTAGATTAGTATCTTCATGGATAGAAGTTTAGAAATCCCAATTTTTAAAAGGTATGCAAAGTTTTATTTTATACCAGTTTTTAGTTTAGTTGGTAAAATTTATTAATTGTTATTGATTATTTGTCAAACCTTTGATCCAGGTTATTGGTTAACGGATCTGACTTTTCGGTCTTCCTTAATCGGGGGTTACCGGGAGGCAGGGTTGTTACAACATCTCCCAACATCATATCAGTGAAGGATCAAGGTGTGAACCATAACACTCAAAAGCACCTTATCGGTCAACTAGGGTTAGGGAAACCCTATCACCCAAGCTAGGGTTGAATCTCCATATCGGCCAAGACACTAAGGTTAGGGTTTTATGTCATCCAACCACCATATTGCCCACCATCATCATCTTGGGTAGACGTGCATATCGGTGACAAGGTCAATAAAGAGTTCACTTATCATATCACCCAAGGATCAACTCTAGAAGAGGGTATCAGGTAACAACCTCAAGGAGCCACCATGTAGAACATATATCGGCCAAGGGACCAAGTAGGTGTTCGCTAACCATATCATCCAAACCCTAACCCTAGGGTAGGAAAGAGGTATCGATCACCACATCATATAGCCCCAAACACCTAGTCCATAGGATCACCTTTCAAGTCCAAAGGAGAGAAAGGGGTATTTCCACAAACCATCAACCGAAGCATAACTTATTAAGCAAGGTACTATATCGGGCAAGTAGAGTTGTATCGGGCAAAGTCCCCATATCGGGCTAGTCATCTTCAACATCTAGCCACCCATTACCATCTAAAACAAGAAGAACAAGATAAGAATAGTAGTAAAACGTGACCATCTCTATTAAAACATATCTCAAGTTCCACATGCATGGCTATCATGGAGAAGGATACTGATTTAAAGACAAGAATCAAAACATGTGCATATGGAGAGTATACATAATAGAGATGGTTAAGAGTTATGTAACCCGCCTTAAGAGGTTCTCCATGAAAGGCACGAATCTCCTTGATCCAAACAGAAAACACACACTCTTCTCCATGGAAACCATCCATCCGAAGCTCTAATCTTGCCTTCAGCTCCATCATCATCACCTCCAGAAATAAAGGAAGAAGAAGAAGATCTCATGGTTATATGTAGCTCAAGAAGAAGAAAAGAGGGGAGATAACCACGGCCTTGCCTTCTCACATCAAGGGCCTATCCATGGCCGAGAGGGGAAGAGGAAGGTGAAGAAGAAAGCATAAGGAAAAGCTAGCAAAGATGCATGACTCACCAAGGTCAAATCTTGAGCAAGGAGTCTCCATGGCCAAGGTGCTCGTCCTCCCAAGCTCCATGGGAGTTTCCTTAAGATCCTAAGCTTCCATGATCGTCCCATATAGGTAGGGGAAGGAAGGTGGCCGAAAGGGAGCACTTGGTCAAGGAGGAAGGGAGTATTATACCCCAAGGAAGAGAGAGGTAGCAAGGGAGAGGTGTCATAGCCACATAAACCAAGGTGCCACTTGCTCTTTCTCTAAACGCCACTTGTTGCCACCCTAGGAGCTCATGAACGGCCTGGTGATACACTCTAGAATGTGTATCGTGCAGCTGGGAAACTGCCATGGACGATACACCCCTCAAACTGACACGCCAAGCAAGCTTTGCCCGATACACTAAAAGATATGGTAACATATGTGACACATATATATGTTATAAGGACCATATAGAGATTTCACTCCTCATCTAACAACCAAACAAGGTGACCCTACTTCCATACACGTTCTAGATGATGCCAAACATAAGGGAGGTGACTCTAGAGCTGATAAATTTGATATTAACCCTCCACTTTGGGTAATTTGCAATTTACACCAAAACTACCACATAAAGCATAAACATCATCCAACCAAGCTCAAACATGGAACATAGGTCCTCCACAAGATGCCCCATAGCATAATTCTATTTATAATGATGCAAGAGAACTAAAGGCATGCTTTACATGTGACATATTGCAATATAACCCCTTACTTTGGGTAAATTGCACTTTGGTCCAAAACAAGAAAACATTGCTCAAACAGCATCCAAACGGGACCAAACTGGAAACATGAGATTTTCACATGATATCAAAACATCTAGAGAGATTAGATTAAGGTTCTAAGAACCTTTCATAAGAAAAGCAAAGAGGGTTAGCCCAAAACATGGGTCAGGGTCCTTACAAGTCATAAACCCCTGACAAGGATTTCATCCCCGAAATCCTGAGCGGAAAGAAGACGGGTGCTACTTGCGCATCGCATCATACAACTCCAGAAAGCTCCTAAGTGTCATAGATATGTGACCAACATACTTTCTCTTCTCCAAGAGGCACTCTGGGTTATCCTTGTATAGGTCATAGACTCGACCCTCGATCTCATCATCCTTTGTCTGGTAACATTCTCAGATATTGGAACATCATATGCAACTTGTATTACTCAGGTATCAGTTCCTTCTACTGATGTATCACATTCCTTGTTGCATTTCCGCTACACTACTCTAATCTCACAGACTCAATACTTAAGCTTGGCATAACTTGTAGTCACCATCCTTCTGCCATATACATTTCAACCGTTCCTTCTCTTTTCACAAAGGATGTCTCTACTCAAGAAGGATGTTTCTTAGAAGAGGTTATCACAAGATACATACTCTAAAAAACACCTGTATGCACATGAAAGGGCTCATACAACACCTCACTATGTATCACTTAAGGCTTAACACAAAAGGAGTTAAACATTTTGGGTTAACAACAACCACATCATCTCAGTTTCAAGCCTGTCATGTGTTCATGTCAGCTCCCAAGAGAACAATGAGTACCAACTCATATGGTAACAAATATGCACTATCTCAACTAATCAGGATAGGATTCCCAACCCTTGTTCATCCATCTCTAACCGTTACACATCCCGCCTGGATCTTTCGTTACTCAGAACTTGGCTAGGAGTATTCCAAGGAAACAGGCTCAACTAGATGAACTTTCCCAAGATGACCTTTCATCACTTCTTTTCCTTGGGTGCATACCTTCTGGTGTAATGTGTATGTGGAGCAGAAACCCCTAACATATTATAGCCATACTATAGGTACTTAGCCAGATCAATTCAAAGACAACCTCTCCAACTGAGACAACTTCACACCTTTCCAAGGATATCCATTCCCAAGGTTATAACGATCCTTAACATGTCACACAGAAAGGGATTCACCCGACTGTCACATCCATGAAAAGAAAGGATACGAAGAAGAGTATACTTCATCCTCCACAACTAGGTCATCAACAAGGTGCTCGATAACAGGCTATCTCTCTTCTGACTAATAGGAAGGAAACATCTACCAAACATACAACAAGTGCTCAAAGGGGGGTACATCCTGAATTGGATCAACTAGAGTAGATAAGAGGCAAGAAGAAGACAAAGCAGAATGGAGTGACTCCATTCAACCTTCCAGCACACCCTGGTTAAACCATCTGGTCCTCACTTGCTTATCATTATCAGTGTTCCTCTGTGATGTTGAACTGCTGCCTCGAGGGTCACCACATAGATCCAAACTCCAAAACAAGCTTCCATATTGTGGGTTCAAGGTCAAGGATGATATATCCAGACGGTTCACCTTCTTACTTCTACAATCTAGGCATCTTGATTCTTAACTTTTTTTTTCAAAAGGCATGTTCTCATCTTCCCATACACTTGGCACTTCTCATATACTAGTTTTCCTTACCTTGGTATCCATCTTTTGAGTCAAAACGCATCACTTCCGGTATCGCCTTCATATTCTACCATCGTCACTGAATCAAAACATGTCAAGAGGATCCTACCATTATCATCTATCACAAATATCTCTATCTCGGAAACTAAAGTCCAAGATCAAATGATACTTTTCGAAGTATCCAACCAGAGGTCACTCCAAAAGCATACACATCAAGTGACACAAGGTCCACTTGACTGCCATTCCCTCGAAAGGAAGGAGCACAAAGGAACAAACTCCTCCCATCATCTCATCAACACCTATGGTTTCATATCAAAGGGGAGGATATTATCACTTTCTTTGATCCTTACATGAGTTTTCAACCGTTTATGCATCATTAAACCTTGTTCCATATGGTTTTATCTCGTTTCCTCTTGGGTTCCTTGCATTTAGCACAGGAATCATCAAGACCATTACATGTTATCATTCTCTATCTCTTGTTACCATTTCATCATGATCATGATTATTTCCTGATTATATCAGATTTTCATTTTCTCTTTGTGAAAAAGATCATTATTCTTCACATATTCTTTATTGAACAGGGATAATCTCCCTTGTTCTCATTTTCTTATCATGAATTTGCACTTTATACTTTGTCATTTTTGCTTACATTCATTGGTTGGTCTGAGATTATCTCAGGTTCCATCTTGTTTACTCATCACTTGTTCTCCTCTTTCTTCTAACTTTATCTTTGCTTTCAGGTATTTTCTTCATCTTGTGTAAGTTTTACGTTTTAACTTACCTTGTTATCACAAATTAATATGTCTTTTGTCACATAAAACTCTCAAGATTATTGTTTCAAGAACTTATCTCATCATATTCTTGATTTTGTATGCTCTTTAGATTGCTCCAGAATGACTACTTGATCAGAGTAATCAAGGAGGAAACAATCCAATGCTCCATACTTACCTTTTTCATCAATATTTGAATACCTGGCCAGGACATCAAGTACTGAGATTAGGTAGTATGCACCATATTTAATGTCATAGTCCAACCTTAGACACCATCCTAATCCTAGTCCTAGTGTCCATGTAGACTCAACAAACCTAGAGCTCTGAGACCAAACACTATAACACCCCATCCACAACAAAACATGATTACATGCTAACTAGTGGATTACCAAAAATCATGGGAAATTAAAACTGATTTACAACAAGCACCACAAGATGAAGCATATTACATCTGAGCCAACACTTTTAATTTCGTAACATGTTTTCAGGGTGCTACAACAATTTCCCATCATCTCTTTACATGAAATAACTGTTTGTCATTATTTTTTACATCAAGATACATACCGAAAATCGTTCATCGATCATTATACAAGAAACATCAAAAAGCTCTCCCAAAGACCTTAGTGTACAGGGACGACACATAGGAATCTACTTCTAGACACTATCTATTTCACCAGGTACGATACCTCAGCATATCATCTGTAGCCACATGATCTTCATCTCGCCAGGCACGTCCACCTAAAAAGGGTTATTAACCAGCGGGGTGAGACACAGTCCCAGTGAGGAACATAACCCTCTACCAACTTTATTATGATAACAGATAATTGATATGAGTAGATTATAAGAGCAGTATACTGAGCAGGGCTAACCTTACCACCAAACTTACTAAGATATTTATGAGACCAATAACCAGATGTTCTTTATGGAACAAGATTGACAAGATAAGCTTTATAGGAACTCATCGCATGATATAATGTTCATATAATAAACTACATATTATAACTAGAGTACTATATAGATAAGGCCTCATCCAATGTTCCATATTTTCCCTAAGAAAGATACTATACGGCTTGATCATAAATTATTATGCCCTGAGGAAGTGAGCCGTACCGCTCAATTCCAACCTTCGACAGTGAAGCCCAAAGCCAGTGCCATATAAGGTCAATGGATGATCCAGACTCCACAACCTCTCCATCTCGTGGTCAGTGCACGATAACCAACAAAGTGGCCTCAGCCATAGGGTCAGTCCCGCAGGCTACCCTTTCTTCTAGCCTGACTTGGTACAAGTCTCAACACTAGTATACATCTGAGCCATGGGCCAATTCACCATGCTCCTGAGCCATGAACGCATTCATGCTCTTTCACCCTAAGCCATGGGCATGTTCACCATGCTCTTTCACACTGATCCATGGGCCTATTCACCATGCTCTTATACACATCTTGAGTCTACAACCGTAGTTGCATTCTAATCCTCCTATTTTTAGCTAGGAGAAACCCCGCATATTCAACAATATGCGCTCTGGGTTAATCCCATAGGAGAACCTGTTTCAACATAACCTAATTAATGACGATGATGGATCTATGGAAAACTACATGAGAGATTCATCTATAAACAGTTAATGTATTTTAAGTAGATTTTTGGGGCAATCAAGTTGTATTAAGAAACCACATAAAAACATGAACAACATTAGATTCATTACATTAGTGTTATATCGCTACTGCTATTTCCATTGCCCTCAACAATCATCAAATTGCCATGGGATATAAATCCCTCACATCATCTCATAGTGCTACTGCCTCTCAAGGCTTCATCATTACACATCATCATGGGATATCAATCCCTGAGTTCATCACATTACACCAGTGCCTCTCAAGGCATCATCAACATCATTAGGGAATATCAACACCTCATGCCATTACTAGAGAATCACACCTCAATAGGCCTTTCTCATCATACTGGTGATATGTGTTATCTCATCAACAAGACATATCATTATTACTTAGATATTGCACATATATCAAGTGCTATACAAAGCACATAATCATATAATCACCATAGCTCTTACTTGGCTATGAATTCAATACACCTGCATGGTTAGCTTTCATAAGAAAGAGATAACTGGATCACCAAGCATAGAACATAGATCTTAGAGAACATATTATGATTATCATTCTATCAAGAATTTAGGTGCACAAAATTGGAACAACATCCATGTTCATAGCTGTGTCTGTAGTCAATTTATATTATTGCTATCAAACTGTGAGCATACATCATGCCCCATATCTCATGAACATATCTTTGATTATCATGTCATCAAGATTAAGGTTTATATCATTGGAATATTCTTCCATCATTATGAACATATGCAGATTAATGTCATAACTGGTGTATAAATCAATACATACTACTATTACCACATCATGGGTATCCCATCATACCCTATATCTCAAATCATATGTGCATCATCCCGAAGGATTAACTTTAAGGATCATATACCATGATCCACCATCCAACTTAATCAGGGGTTCATCTATCATTAACCATAAGTAACCACTATATAATGGTTCACAACCTATCTAGTCATAGATTCATCAATAACAAAGGTGTACACTCAAGATAACATACATAGGGTATCGGGTGAGAGCACAACCCTCACTAAAAGTGTCACATACCCTCACCAAAACTAGGTAGCGACTTTAAAACCATCACTAAAAGGGGGTATCTTGCTAACCAGGATCTATGGTGTGTCGAGCAACCTGATCCACAACTGTGTATCATGCATCCATGCAAGGTCAATATCAGGTAACTAGGTGTAAGGGCGTGTGTCGTGTAGCACATGGGTATCACCTATCACCCAAAACCCTACCGCCCATTAGGGTTAGGTTTTCATACCAGACAACCCTCAACTCTCTACCATCTAAGGCCATATCGGCCAAGATCATGGTGCCCAACAAGCACACCCACTTGGTTAACACATCAATATACTCAAGGGGCTCTCATACCACCCAAGGTACACTACTTCAACATTTCCATGACGCCCATGGTACCCTATCGTCCATCTAGGGTTTCAGACCCTATAACGGCCAAAACACCATATTGTCCATCCCTCACTTGTATGTCCAGGGTACTATCCAAAATCCACATATGTATCGGACAAACCTCAACTCTAAAGCCATCCAAGCTATCAATCATATACTCCTGTCCAAAAGAGGGAACATGTATCGGGCAAGGCATATCGGCCAAGGTAACTTATCCCCATATAGGGTATCGACCAAACACTTCATCCTTGTGTTCCCAAGTTATCATGTACACGATATGGTTATATCGGGTTAGGGCTGATGATATCGGCCAAGACCTCCTATAGATGTGTGTCGACCAAGCAAGGGTGTCAAGTTAGGTCCTTCACCAAGGCATATCGGGCAGGGATACTTAGTCTCACCCAGAAGCTTACTCCAGGGTAGGGCTATCTTCCAAGAGTATCGCGCAAAGCACATCATGGCCACATCTCCCAACATCATATCTGTGAAGGATCAAGGTGTGAACCATAACACTCAAAAGTGCCTTATCGGTCAATTAGGGTTAGGGCCTCGCTATCGCCCAAGCTAGGGTTGAAGCTCCATATCAGCCAAGACACTAAGGTTAGGATTTTATGTCAGCCAACCACCATATTGCACACCATCATCATCTTGGGTAGATGTGCTTATCGGTCACAAGGTCAATAAAGAGTTCACTTATCATATCACCCAAGGATCAACTCTAGAAGAGGGTATCAGGCAACAACCTCAAGGAGCCACCATGTAGAACATATATCGGCCAAGGGACCAACTAGGTGTCCACCAGCCATATCGTCCAAACCCTAACCCTAGGGTAGGAAAGAGGTATCGGTCACCACATCATATCACCCCAAACACCTAGTCCATAGGCTCACCTTTCAAGTTCAAAGGAGAGAAAGGGGTATTTCCACAAACCATCAACTGAAGCATAACTTATTAAGCAAGGTACTATATCGGGCAAGCATAGTTGTATTGGGAAAAGTCCCCATATCGGGCTAGTCATCATCAACCTCTAGCCAGCCATTACCATCTAGAACAAGAAGAACAAGATAAGAATAGTAGTAAAACGTGACCATCTCTATTAAAATAGATCTCAAGTTCCACATGCATGGCTATCATGGAGAAGGGTACTGATTTAAAGACAAGAATCAAAACATGTGCATATGGAGAGTATACATAATAGAGATGGTTAAGAGTTATGTAACTTGACATAAGAGGTTCTCCATGAAAGGCACAAATCTCCTTGATCCAAAAAGAAAACACACGTTCTTCTCCATGGAAACCATCCATCTGAAGCTCTAAGCTTGCCTTCGGCTCCAACATCATCACCTCTAGAAACAAAGGAAGAAGAAGATACCATGGTTATATGTAGCTCAAGAAGAAGAAAAGAGGGGAGATAACCACGACCTTGCCTTCTCACATCAAGGGTCTATCCATGTCCGAGAGGGGAAGAGGAAGGTGAAGAAGAAAGCACAAGGAAAAACTAGCAAATAAGCATGACTCACCAAGGACAGTTCTTGAACAAGGAGTCTCCATGGCCAAGGTGCTCGTCCTCCCAAGTTCCATGGGAGTTTTCTTAAGCTCCTAATCTTCCATGCTCATCCCATATAGGTAGGGGAAGGAAGGTGGCCGAAAGGGAGCACTTGGTCAAGGAGGAAGGGAGTTATATACCCCAAGGAAGAGAGAGGTAGCAAGGGAGAGGTGTCATAGCCACATAAACCAAGGTGACACTTGCTCTTGCTCTAAACGCCACTTGTTGCCACCCTAGAAGCTCATGCACGGCCTGGTGATGCACTCTAGAATGTGTATCGTGCATATGGGGAACTTCCATGGCTGATTCACCCCTCAAACCGACACACCAAGCAAGCTTTGCCCGATACACCAAAAGACAAGGTAACATATGTGACACATATATGTTATAAGGACCATATAGAGATGTCACTCCTCATCTAAAAACCAAACAAGGCGCCGCTACTTCCATCCACATTCTAGATGATGCCAAACAGAAGGGAGGTGACTCTAGATGTTGCAACACATCCCACTATCACACAGACAATGAGTTGTTACACGAAAGCGTGCAGAAAACTCCATAAACCACAGATTACCAAAAAAAAACACGGGTTAATTAAAACCGATTGCGGAAAGAGGACAAACTGAGAAACTATTACATTTAGGTCCTCATCCTGCAGGGAAACATGTTATATAAACATTTACAAGTCTTGAAACATGTCCACAACTTAGGAGATCAGCTGTCAAGCTATCACATGAGTTCAGCACCTGCTACATATACATAACGGCCCACATCCGGCCAGCAGCAGGATATACAAAACATCAACAACTATACATCATGAAACAACGTCAAAACACCTCCAAGGACCCGAGAGTACAGGGATGACTCTAAGACTCTACTACAAAACAACCAAAATAGCAGCATGTCCATCTCTTGCCTTCTACTGCTCATCTTGCTGCTCGGCCGCAACTCCGCGACTACCACCACGTCTAGCTCAAACACCTAAAAAGGGGTGTAAACCAGCGGGGTGAGACACACAGTCCCAGCGAGAAACATAACTCCCCGCCGAAACTATAAAACCAAAGGAAGACTAAGGCAATAGTAGAAGATAACTGATAAAAGGTATAAGAGTAGTCTATATAACTAAGTTATTCATACCATCAAGCTTACCAAATGTACGGAAGGCATATCACCAAATATCTCTTTTATGGAACATGATTAACAAGATAAGATTTATAAGGTCTTACCACATAATCATGAGGAACGTATAAGTAACTACAAGGTATAACCAAATTAACTACACAAGCAAGGCCTCAACCAAGGTTCTGTGTTTTGCCTTAACCAGTAAATAATATGCGGCTGGATTACATATTGTTATGCCCTGAGGAAGTGAGCTGTACTGCTCAAATCCAACCGACGGCTGCGAAACCCAGAGCCGATGCCATACAAGGTCAGTGGAAGAGCCGGACTCCACGACCTCCCACCTCATGGTCAGTGCACGAGAACCAAAGCAGGACCACTGTCTCGTGCTTAAGTGGCCTCAGCCACAGGGTTAGGCTACCCTCTGCCTAGCCTGCCTCAGTACAGGTATCAGCGCTAGTGAAACTGAGCCACAGGCCTGTTCACCGTGCTCTGAGCCATGAACACATTCACACTCCCATATCACATATCTCGAGCCATGGGCCTGTTCACCATGCTCTACAACATATTGAGCTACGGGCCTGAATCCGCACTCTGGAGTCTACAACTGAAGTTGCACTCTTACCTCCTCACTTTAGGCTAGGAGAAACCTCAAATACTCAACAATATGCGCTCCGGGTTAACCCATAGGAGAACCCGTTTCACCATCACCAGCTCCTGACGATGATGAATCTATGGCCAGGGCAACTACATGATATATTCCAGTGTGATTAATTAGTATCTTTTATATGGATTGCAAGATTCAACCAGGTTGTATAACATGCAAACTATAATAACAATAAACAGTATGAAACTCAACATTATGCTTTTATTGTAATCAACATCATCCTGATCCATCACCAGGATTCAACAATACATGTTACCACTTGGCCCCTTGCCAATCATTAAGATCCACCTCAAGGATCATCACAATACCATGGGATCTCAATCCCTTATCACATACTTCCATTGCCTTGCCTCTCAAGGCTTACATCATCATCATGGGATAGAAATCCCAAGCACTTTAGCCAACCATATCATACATGTTATCTCATTATCAGAGTTACCCAACATATATACCTCATAGCCCTTTACCTGGCTATGCATCCGTAGGAGACCTACATGGTTAGTATACATAATCATCATGAATTACTTAGAAGATCATCTTCTAATCTTAGGGTGACATTTATCATTCATGCCGCAACCTGTGATTATATGCATAGGCCACAACATTACGCAAAGCATAATACATGCTTATCATTTCCTTAGCATTATACAAGTGATTCAAGATTATTATAAGCAGATGTAATATCATGTCAAATTACATGGATGTGCACTTACTATAGCAATTACCATCAAGCATATCAAGGGTTACTATTGTCAATCCAATGTGACATCATAGAATAAGATTTAGCATATAGGTTATCCATATAAGGAACAAGACTCTCACCAGAAACACCCACTACCTTCACCAAAGGTAGTATCGGACAGGGCACTCTCCCCTATCGCCCAACCGTCAACTCATGTCGGTCAGGCAAACCATCACATATCTATCAAGCACAAAGGTGTCGTGCATCCAAGGTATAACAATCAACAACATGACGTGTAGCTATGTCTAGGAGGCATATCGTGCAACGCAACATCTTGCACTTCCAAGAGTAATGGTGCAGCTCAGGACGTGTCATGCAACGGTGTGTTGCGTAACGTTGTGTTGTGCATCAGGGACAATAACTATAAAGCCTGTCGGGCAGCAAGCTCAAGAGGTACGTCGTGCAACAGGGGATAATGTGCAACCAAGGGTGTATCGGGCAACCACATCGAGCAGCTCGGCCAAAGGGGGCATCTCAAGCAACGGCGCATCGCGCACAAGGCATATTGGCCAACACACAAGACTAAGGTGTAACGCCTGACAGAAGACCAAATCACATATCAAACTAATGACTCCATACCTCAAAGCATAGCGATACCATGCCAATACATAGGCTAAGTGTATCACGCATGTTATTCATCAAGGTGTGATGCCCGACACACACTCAAGGCAGGGACCAAAGGTGACGCCCGACACAACCATAACATGTGTCGTCCAAAGCTCAAGGTCAAGAGGGATATCAGGTAGCACCTCCCCCAAGATCATAACGATCAAGATGCAACTCTACATGGTCGTCATCAACCTCAAGAACAAGGGCACCAAACCCTAATGGATCAAGAAGATGGCTCACCTCTCAACAAATAAGAGAGAGGGGTCTTGTACATCTCTTGTCACCAATCGGGCAACACAAGGAACAACCCTAACAAGGTTTACAACCACTACAAAGCTCACCTTTCAAGTCCATGGTAAGAGGAGGGTGTTGCTCAAGCAACTAGAACACAAGCTCACCTCTCAACTTAAATGATAGAAGGGTATTGCCCATATTACTAGCACTCAAGCTCACTCCTCCTATACCAAGGAGAGAAAGGAGTGTTGTTCACCAAGGAACACTAGAACATAGGTTCGGCCAACAAGAGGTAACTAAGCAAGAAGCTAAACTAGTAACATGCATAGCCGACATGATCATAAACAACATAGAAGAACATAAAAGAAGGTAATGTAGTTAGGGTTAGGAGTTATGTAACCCGCCTTAAGCAAGATCCAAGCTCCAAGGAAGAAGAGCAAGACACTCTAGGGTTCGACCACTACTAGAGGAAGAAGGAGACTCCAAGGAAGGATTGGCCACCAAGCTTGTAAAAGAAGAGAGGGTGTCGTGCACCAAGGGAGAGGGAGACTAAGGAACTAAAGGGATCCTTAGAAAGGGAAAGGAAATGCATATATAGAAGAGGATGGAGGAGAAACCAAGGTAGAACAAAGCAAGGTGTCGCCCACCTAGGGACACATGTCCATGAGCAAAGCCACCACTCTAACATGCCCTAAACACATGTCCAAGGCCATTTCCACATGAAAGCATCAAGAACCAAGTGTCCCCTAGTGGTGACACAAACGAGGTCAAAGAGAGTCAAAGGGTCCATGGGCGACACACCCAGGGCGACACAAGCATGGCCGATACACCACTGGCCGATACAAGCTCTCTTGCCCCACACAAGGTCCAAAGAAACAAAGGCAAGGCACCACAAAGCCCAACAAGCTCAACCAAGCCCAAAGGAACTCAAGCAATGAGCCCAACCATTCCTCTCAACACTAGAGGAAGCAAGGAGAGGGAGGAACACCTCACAAGGTGGCAAACTTGCCCACAAACCCTAAACTTGGGTAGATTGCGAGTAGCACCGCCAACTCTCAACAAAGCACCAGCAAACCCTAATCACCACAGAAGGTGATTAGCAAGCAACTAAGCATCAGGGTTAAGAAAAGCAAATAGAATAAACCCTAAAAAGAGGTCAGGGTCCTTACACTAGAGATGATAAATTGCATATTAACCCTCCACTTTGGGTAATTTGCAATTTACACCAAAACTAGCACATAAAGCATAAACATCGTCCAACCAAGCTCAAACTTGGAACATAGGTCCTCCATAAGGTGCCCCACATCATCATTTTCTTTATAATGATGCAAGAGAACTAAATGCATGCTTTACATGTGACATATTTCAATATAACCCCTTACTTGGGGTAAATTGCACTTTGGTCCAAAACAAGAAAACATTGCTCAAACAAAATCCAAATGGGACCAAACTGGAAACATGAGCTTGTCACATGATATAAAAACATCTAGAGAGATTAGATTAAGGTTCTAAGCACCTTTCATAAACAAATTAAAGAGGTTTAGCCCAAAACATGGGTAAGGGTCCTTACAGTTTTGAAGTTCAATTTACCCATTCGATCTTGAGATCCATTACCCATTCGGTTTTGAGCTCAATTACCCATTCGATCTTGAAGTCAATTACCCATTCCGTCTTGTACTAAATTACCCATTTGGTTTGAAGTATATTACCCATTTGATCATGGGTTAAACTACCCATTCTATCTTGGGTATAACTACCCATTCGGTCTTGGGTTCAACTACCCATTCGGTCTTAAACTCAATTGCCCATTCAGTCTTGAAACTAAATTGATTCAATCAGTTTTGAAACTGAATTAACTCAAATTAGTTTTGAAAACCGATTGCCCCTTCCTTTGTTGATGTGTGTTCTTAAGACGACATCATCATCTTCAAGCTTCAAACCTTTGAAATCTATTGTGATTCTTATGGTGATTTCAAAAACTAATCAAAAGGAAATTGAGAAAGAAGAAAGTTCAACACATGATCAATAAATTGCAAGCAATAATGACATTTAAGGGTTCAAGTTATATAACCCACTTTCAAAATTGAATCCAAGCTTTAATATTCACGTCCTCAATGGTTAATGAAGCTTTTTCAACTGTCCAAGGTCTGCTCTCAAGTCTTTGAGTGAAATGAATGGCCAAGGTTGAAAATTGAATGAAGAAAAGAAGAAATTAAGCATTGAATTTCGATTTCCACCATGAAATCAAGGTTTAAGATGACTATGGAGATTACCTACAGGTTGGGGCACGTCCTCCTGTTGCTCCTAAGCTTGTGCACATCCAAAGCAAGGAAATAAAAAGGGATCGAAAAAGCCATTCATGTGGATTGAAAATGGGATGTATATAAGGAAATTTCAATGAGAGAGAAAGTGATAATAAAATCATTTAACTCCCCAAAATTGGCACCACATACTCCCCTCAATCCCTTACATACGAAGACATATCCCCCACCTTGTAATTCTTCTTCATTATCCATGAATTAAAGAAAACAAATTAAGCACCTTAACCATTATAATAATAATATCCAAAATTGAGTGGATATTACTTTTTAGTTAACGAATGTGAGTGGGCTCTCCACTCACTTTAGATATTTCGTGGCCTTTTCAAGGTACAAAGACGTTCACACTTATAAAAATTCAACCATCTCATTTTGGGTTGAAGGGCACTTCCATTAATATATATATTTTTGCATTAAATTGAATTAGGGTTTCAGTTATGCTTAAATCTTGACTATTTTAATATCAAGATTCTCTCTCCTTCAAAGAGATTCAAATGAGATGCCCCTCTCATTTTATTTTCTCTACATGATGTCATTAAACATGAGGGACTCTCTTGAGGTGGTATTTTGCATATCGAACCCTAGGTTTTGGGTAATTTGCACATTACACCAAAACTAGGTTTTAATGCACAACATTGCTTAACAAGCTCTTTCTTGGTACTCAGGCTTGTGGCAGCCATACCTCTGCATCATTCTCATTCTTATGATGCTTCAACATCTGAGGAACATTTTATCATGTAACATTTGTAATTTAACCCCTCAACTTGGGTAATTTGCACTTTAGTCCAAAACAGACAAAACATTATTTCAACATTATTCAAAAAGGACTAAAATTGAAACATAAGTTCCTCTTAAGCCTTAATTACTTTTCAAAAGATAAGAGCAAGCATATAATTAACTTTATTAAAAAAACATCTAGGGTTAAAGCATAACCTAGGTCAAGGATGTTACAAATTTATCCACCCCTAACAAGGATTTCGTCCCCGAAATTATTAAGAGAAAAGAGAAGGGTACTTCATCCTCATCTCTTCCTCTAGTTCCCACGTAGCTTCTTCAATGCCACGATGATGCCAGAGAACTTTCACAAGACATATGTCTTTCTTTTTCAGCTTTTTAATTCTTTTATCAAGGATCATCACAGGTCCTTCGACATATGATATATCATCATTTAATTCTACCTCTACAGGTTGCAAAACTAACTCTATGTCAGGATGACACTTTCTCAACATGGAGATATGGAACATTGGATGCAACTTATGCAACTCATGTGGCAACTCCATCTTATAGGCTACCTTTCCAATCCGTTCAATGTTTGGATAAGGCCTCATAAATCTAGGAGCTAAATTTCCTTTCTTCCCAAATCTAAGGACACCTTTCCAAGGTGAGACCTTAAGATATACTCTCTCTCCAACTTGGAATTCTAAAGGTCTTCGCCGTTTGTCGGCGTACGACATCTGTCTATCCTGTGCAGTCTTTAATTGTTGTTGTATTACTTTAATCTTCTCAGTTGTCTACTGCACAAGCTCAGGACCCAAAAGTTGATATTCTCCAGTTTCATACCAACATAAAGGAGATCGAAAACGTCTATCATATAATGCTTCATATGGTGCCATATCAATACTGTGCTGATAGCTATTATTGTAAGCAAATTCTATCAACCTCGGGTGTAGATCCCAACTTCCTACAAATTGAAGGACAAATGCCCTAAGAAAATCATCCAAGGTTTGTATGGTCCTCTCAGATTGTCCATCTGTCTATGGGTGAAAGGCAGTACTAAATCTTAATTTCATACCCAAAGCTTTATGTAGTCATTCCCAAAAATGACTCGTAAACTGGGGACCTCTATCAGAAACAATAGTAGCTGGAACCCCGTGCAACCACACTATCTCATCTATATATATCTGTGCAAGCTTCTCAGTAGTATATGTTGTTTTGATAGGAAGGACATGTGTTGTCTTAGTCAACCTATCAACTATCACCCATATGGAATCATGACCTTTGGTTGTTCTAGGAAAACCAACCAAAAGTCCATGGTCACATGATCCCATTTCCACTGTGGTATAGGCAAAGGTTGCATTGTTCCTGTGGGCTTCTGATGTTCAACTTTAACCTACTGACTCACCGAACACCGCATTAAAAACTCAGCTACATCCTTCTTCAATCCTAGCCACCAATACATATCCTTCAAGTTACGATACATTTTGGTGCTTCCTGGATGCATTGCATACATCGAAGAATGAGCTTCCTACAAGACTAACTTCCTTAAGTCATCAACATCAGGTACCACCATCCTACCATGATAACACACTACTTGAACCTTGGACTCATGAAAGCCATCCCGTTTCTCACTACCATACTCTGACCTGATTTGCTGAACCACAATATCAACTTGCTGTGCTTCTTTAATCTATTGTCTCAGAGTAGGTTTTATGTGCATCTCAAATAACAACCCAGCTAACAACGATACCTTAAGATGTATATTGTTTCGCCTCAAGGAGATAAGCATATCTCTTTTGAATCACACTAAGGAATTCAACTGTGCTTTATCTAAGACTGATGATGATGATTTCCTACTTAGTGCATCAGCCACTACATTAGCCTTCCCTGGATGATAATCAATTGTACAATCGTAGTCCTTGATTAACTCCATCCAGTGGCATTGTCTCATGTTCAACTCATATTGTGAGAAGATATATTTTAGATTCTTATGGTCTATGAAAATATGAAATGTTTCTCCATAGAGATAATGTCTCCAGATTTTCAAAGCATGGACCACAACATCTAGCTCTAGATCATGTGTCGGATAATTCTCCTCGTGTTTCTTAAGATGTCGAGAGGCAAAAGAAATCACTTGATTATCCTGAATCAACACACATCCTAGACCATTCTTAGATGCATCACAGAAAACAATATACCCCTTCCCTTGCTCAGGTTACACCAACACAGGTGCACTTGTTAACCTTTCTTTCAACAACTGGAAGAATGTTGAATCTTGTCATTCCAGACAAAAGGAACCTCCTTCCTGGTCAACTTGATTAGGGGTAACGCTATAGAACTGAAGTTCTTAATGAACCTCCTATAATATCCTGCCAGCCCTAGGAAACTACATATCTCCATCGGTGTCTTTGGCCGTTCGCATTGTAGGACAAATTCTACTTTCTTAGGATCAACACGGATACCTGAGGCAGATATTACATGTCCTAGAAAAGAAACTTCTGGTAACCAAAACTCACATTTTCTAAACTTAGCATACAACTTATGTTCTCTTAGCAAAGTTAAAGCCTGATGGAGGTACTTCTCATGTTGGTGAGCATCTCTACTGTATACCAAGATGTCATCTATAGAGACTACTATGAACTGATCAAGAAAAGGTCGAAAGATTCTATTCATGAGTTCCATGAATGTAGCTGGCGCATTAGTTAGTCCAAATGACATAACTATGAACTCATAGTGAGCATACCTTGTCCTAAAGGCAGACTTAGGTATGTCACTCTCTTTGATACGTAATTGATGATATCTCGACCTCAGATCTATCTTAGAAAAGATAGTTCCACCACACAACTGATCAAATAGGTCATCGATCCTTGGCATATGATACTTGTTCTTTATGGTTACTTTATTTAACTGTCTCTAATCAATGCATAACCACATCGATCTGTCCTTCTTCTTAACAAAGAGAACTGGAGCACCCCATGGTGAAGTACTCGGTCGGATAAAACCTTTCTTAAGAAACTCCTGAAGCTATTTCTTGAGCTCTGCCATCTCCACAGGTGTCATTCTATACGGTGTTTGTGCTATTGGTTACATGTCCGAGATTAGATTAATCTCAAAATCAATCTCTCAGGGTGGAGGTACACCTGGAAGTTCCTTGGGGAACACATCTTCAAACTCCATAGCTATCAGAACTTCAGAAGGATTAGACCTCTCCATTGTGGTGTCTACCACATGTGCCAAGAATGCAAAGCATGCTTGTCTCATCAACTTTTTAGCTACCATAGTTGACACAAGATAGGTTGGAATAATCTTTCTATCTCCCTGAAAGATCCATGTGTCACCATCATTAGTGAACACCGCTTGCTTGGAATCACAATCCAAGACAACCTTGTATTTTTCTAGGGTGTCCATTCCAAGAATTATATCAAACCCATGCATTTCAAGTGGTATGAGATCCACATGAATGCGATGTTCAAAAAAGGAAAGAATGCAGGGAGAACACACCTCCCATAGCATTGTAGATCCCAACAAAGGGGTTTCTAACAACATACTATCTTCTCTATGACTAACAGTCATATTGCAGTCAAGGATCACTTTTCAAGTGATAAAGGAATGCGTAGCACCTGGATCAATTAAAATAGATACGAAGAAGGATGAAGACATCAGAATGAAATAGTTCCATCTGACCTGTCACAACTCGAGGGTTGACTACTACTTCGGGTTGATTCATCACATAGAATCTCATCGTTGCTTGCTGTTGACCTTGTGCTTGATTGTTGGTTGCCGACGATCCAGCTTGAGACTCTTGTCCACGTCCTCTAGTGCCACTTGAAAACTGTCGCCTTTGAGAGCCTTGCTAACTCTACCTCTAATGTTGAGTCACACTTGCTTCTCTAACTCGACAATCTTTCATCAAATGCCCCATCTTTCCACATATAAAATAGCCTCTGTTCCCTGATTGTGGCCTGGGAGGTCCTGTTACCAACATAGATGTTGAGCTATGGGCTCCTTCTGGTGGTAAACTACATCATCTTCCCCTACTCGATGTCCATTGCGTCTGGGTATTGAATCTTGGTGGTGCTATTGGTGTAGAAAACCTTAGTTTCTTGAAACTTTTGGACCCTTATCCTTGAAATTGAGTATACACTTTCTTACTCTTAGTATGTCATTTCTCAATCACCGACCTTTCTATCCATCTCAAGGACTCCACAAAGGTGGCAAACCTCTCCCTATTCTCTAAGGCAGACACAAGAGTGGTGAAATCAGCGTTCAACCCCTTCTCAAAATTCCGAATTCTCTCTTCATCAGTAGCTACCATATGCAGACAGAACCGCAAAAGCTCCATAAACTTAGATTCATACTCGCTAATGTTCATTGGTCCTTGCCTTAACCTCTCAAACTGAGAGATCTTCTCATCTAGAAATGTCATAGGGAAGTATTTATTGATGAATTCTCATCAGAATACCTCCCATCTGATCTCAACACCTGACCTCTTGCCCTCTTCTATTGTCCACCAGTGGCCAGCACTCCCCTTAAGAAGGTACACTGCATGTCTAACCTTCTCAGCTTCTGGGATATTAAGGATTCTAAATGCCTTCTCCAGCTCAGTTAGCCACATGTCTGCATCTGTTGGGTCAGCTGTTCCAGCATGATCTGTGGCTCCAACCTAATGAAGTCGTTCAAAAGTCTTTCTAGTGCCATGTCCTTCATGGTGAGCTGGTGCCCTAGGTTCAGATGATGGCATCCTATCCGCCATATGCATCATGGTTTCCATGAACTTCCCAAACAGATCATGGAAGGCTGGGTTCTGCAGTGAAGCTTGGTTAAGCTGGGGATGTTCAGGTTTTGGTTCATCCCTATTCTGGTCCCTTGCACCTCTTCCTGGTGTAGCAACGCTGCTCTCAGTAACATGTTCTTCATGTAATCCAGACATCTTTAAGTTCTTCTTCTCCTCCTATATGAGCAGAAGACACTATCAGATAGCTGGAAGACACTAGAACAAACTCGACAACATTAATCCTATGTCCCAATAGACTCAGTGAACCTAGAGCTATGATACCATATAAACTAAGACGACCTGACACTAGATCAGACCGTCACAGTGTAATTAATTGCGGAATTAAAAATAAGCAGTGGAATTACTGGAAATCACTTAAAATTAAAACCATTTACAAAGAGATCCATACATTGGATAACTCTTTGACAAAGAAACAAAGTAATTCAATTACATTCTGGTTCACAAGTACATATCTTGTACCATTCCTTCTTGAGGATTACAAAAATCATTTGTCCTGTTAAAACTGTACATAAGCAGCATAAGAACCTCGAGGCATCAAGCCAAAATCTCAGATTGATTTATTAAACTAACTACTGACTCTAAGGACCTGAGAATATAGAGACGACACATAGGAATCTATATACAAGACATGACATCCAGTGTCTCCACCTGAGAATTCACTATTGTCCCTACTTTTGCTACTGCTCTTCCCCTACAATAGGGTTTCTATTACTTCTTTTGTGTCTACCTAAAAAGTTAGATCCCACAGGGGTGAGACAATTGTAATTTCCCCAACGAGAGATATAACTCTCTGCCAGAAATATTATTATTACAATTTAGTGGAAATAAACTGAGCAGAGGAATCATAAGTATTCAACAAAAGATAAATCAATTGTCTGAGCATATTATAACAATGTTCTTATTTAAAGAATTTCAACTTGTAACTTGATAAAGTAGTATGTCATTTATCCAAAAAGGAATATGAAGAACATGTATAACATTTATCCATTTAAAACATACTAAGCAAGGTAACATCAACCAGTGATTCTCGTATTTCAACCTTAAGCAAATACTCTACATGACTAATTACATTTGACAATCATACTTAAGCCCTGAGGAGATGAGGTATACCACTCATTCTCCAACTGACCATTGCAAAATCGAAATAGATACCATACATAGGTCAATGGAAGAGATGGATTCCCATGACCTCATCTTCCTTAGCCAGTTTGAGGACCAAATGCAGGACATCTTGTGTCTCTGCTAAATAGCTTTCCAAGGTATACTAGCAACTTTGCTATAGAGTTACAGTGGTATCTGTGCTCTCTTCGTAATTGAGAGATTTCATGTTTATCTCACATCGATCCGACATTAACATTATCGGGAGATTAGTGATACATCCATCCCGACATTCGGGAGATTAGTGATACATCCATCCTGGCATATATAATGAAGGATTGAGAGATTTAATGTTTATCTCACATCAATTCCTCTATTAGGGCGTAAGGATATTCATGCCCATAAACCCCATATACTCAACAGTATGCCCTCCAGGAGTTCCCATAGGAAAACCTAATTCACCGTCACCAATTACTAACGATGATGGATCTATGGTCAGGGCTCTACATGATAAGATTTCACTGAATTAATTAAGTACATTACCATATCCTTTTAGCATCAGTCATGTTTTCAAATATAATTTATTATAACAAATGCTACAAAGAATGTGTAATGCTTCTAACAAGTACTTTTCAAATATTTATAAAACATTTGGAATCTCAATCCCTTGTCACATCAGGGGTATTCTCATCCCTTAACATCTTATCATCATGATTATGGAATATGGGTATTCAAACCCTCATTTCAACAAGAACACTTGTTACCACTTATCAGGTAACTAACACCTTCAGGTTATTTGACCAAGGTAAACATGATACTTGCAATACTTGCATTTCACATGGCTCTTAAAGCCCATTAATCTTTTGTTACCTCTTATTAGGCAACAAAGCATATTATGGCTCACAAGGCCCATAAAACAATTTCAATAATAAAATATCATAGCTCATACCTGGATATGTCCAACATCTCATGATACCTGCATGATTAGTGCACATGATAATAGTTATATCAATTACATATCAAGACTATGCATGTAAGAGTATCATCACTATTCCCTCATTAGAGTTAGGATTTCCCAATTCATGTCAATTAGGAATACTCATCCCATTACCCAAATTAGGGTTATGGTTTATCATCATATTGCCCAAAATTAGGGTTTCATGCACTATAACCCAAGATTAGGGCTTCACATACCTTTACCCTATATCAGGGTTAGGATTTCATATTAGGGTTTCATATAGCATTATATAGCATCACCCTATGATTAGAGTTCACATCACATCTCTATATTAGGGTTTCACTTGACATCACCCTTAATTAGGGTTTCACTTGACATCCCCCTTAATTAGGGTTTTACTTAACTTCACCCTTAATTAGGGTTTCACATGTCATCACTCTTAATTAGGGTTTCACATGTCATCACCCTTAATTAGGGTTTCACATAACTTCACCCTTAATTAGGGTTTCATGAAACATCCCCTTAAATTAGGGTTTTTCATTATATTACCCTGAATTAGGATTTCTCATATCATCACCCTAGATTAGGGTTACACCATTACCCTAGATTAGGGTTACACCATTACCCTAGATTAGGGTTAGGGTTCATTAACCTTCTCAATTAGGGTTTCATGATCTCTTTATAAAGGATCATACCCTAATTACATATTTTATTCATGTTGAGAGTGTTGAGGTTTAACCATTACATGATTATTACACATGTATGGATCTCTCTCACTCTCATCCTCTCTAGGATATTAATTACTTCAAACTTGATTAGATTAGGTCAACCCTTCAGTCAAGTGTATACATTTAGGGTTAGCATAGTGTATTGAGGCATTGCTTCCATAGGCATCAAAGGTTAACCACTCAAAAGGTACTAATCACTTAAGTACTTTGAAGGTACAACCATTGTAATTACCTTTGATAAACATCATCAACAATCATAGGTTTGATTGTACTTACAAGGTTTGAATCAATTAAATCTTCAAATGGTTTTGAGGTATTATACCTTCAAACGGTCTTGAAGTATTTTGACCTTCAATTGGTCTTGATCAATTGTAAATCGAATCAGCCCATTTGGTTTTGAAACCGAATCAATCCATTCGGTCATGAAACTGAATCAGCCATTCGATTTTGAAACTGAATCATCAACCCTTCGATCTTGAAACTGAATCATCCATTCGGTCTTGAAACCGAATCCTCCATTCGGTCTTGAAACTGAATCCTCCATTCAGTCTTGAAACCAAATTCAATTCAATTTATTAGGTCTAGGGTTTGCAATCAATGGACCCTCCAACATTGAAACCATCCATCAATTGAACTATTGAAAGCACATTAGATTGTAGCCCTTAGATCTCCAACCAACCACCACAATCAACCATTGACCTCCAAACGGTCTTGAGACCGTTTGGGTCAAACAACCTTGAAATCAATTCCCTCAACTAGGTTTTCAATCAATTCAATCGATTATGGTTTGCAATTGGTGGATCATACATACATGGAACCTTTTAAATTTCAATTAATTAGAACCATTGGATTATCATCTTTAACATCAGAAAATAACCTCAAATGGTTTTGAAGTTCAATTTACCCATTCGATCTTGAGATCCATTACCCATTCAGTTTTGAGCTCAACTACCCACTTGATCTTGAAGTCAATTACCCATTCGGTCTTCTACTAAATTACCCATTTGGTTTGAATTAAATTACCCATTTTATCTTAGGTTCAACTACCCATTCAATCTTGGGTACAACTACCCATTCAGTCTTGGGTTCAACTACCCATTCGGTCTTGAACTCAACTGTAATGACCCTGACCTTGATTATGAGGTAACCCTATTTGTTTTGGCTAATAAATTTGATTAGAAATTTAATATAATCCTCTAAGGAGTTTTGTTATCATGTGACACACTTATGTTCCAAGTTTGGTCATGATTGAATGATGTTTGAGAAATGTTCCTTTGTTTTGGACCAAAGTGCAATTTACCCAAATTGAGGGGCTATAATGCAAAATGTCACATTTTGAACATGCCTCATGTGTTTTAGCATCATTATAGAGAGAATGATGCAAGCTGGTAGCTTTTGGAAAGCCTAAATTCGAAGTAAAAACTTGTTTGAACAATGTTGGTACCTTGTGCACCAATTTTGGTACAAATTGTAATTTACCCAAAATGTGGGGTTGATATGCAAATTACCACCTCTAGAATGTCCCTACTTCCTCTGTGTATCATTTAAAGGAGAGATAATGAATGAGATACCATGTTTGGATCAATTATGAATGATGATACTCTTGGTGATGAAATGACCAAGAAAAAGGGTTGAATTTGGAAGCTTAACTTGAGTTGTATCAAGTTGAAAAGCTTATATATGAGTGCCTATCGGCCATGGACCCCAAGGAGGTGTCCCATATCGTTTTGTGAACTCTTGTAAAAGTCCATATAGTGCAAATCACCTCAAGGAGGTGAGGTGTGATGGCCAACAAGTTTCCTTAGAAAAAGTGTATCAGCTTGACTTAAAATAGTGATTAAACCAAGATGACTTATCCAAATGGATAAGCAATGGACGAATTTGCATATCTAGATGATCCTCAACCTTTTTTAATGTCAAGATAAATGTTGATGCATGCATGTACACGTGTCACCCATGCATGACACGTGGCACCTACTAGCTCAAAGTGTTGACACCTCATTTTTGCCTTTCTTCATGAACAACAAGTATATATACCCCTAGTTTCACCCCTTGGTGCAATTTTGCGACCCTTATCACCCTCCTACCCTAAGGTATCATGCATAGAGCTCCCATATCGTGAAGGGATGCTGTGGTATCGTGCATGGGCCTTGGGATATCGCCCATGGAAAGACCATATCGCCCAAGTAGGTGATATCGACCATAGAGTGAAGTGTTTTGACTCCAAGTGAGTGCCATATCGTGCAAGTGAGTATCATATCGTGCAAGAGGGGTGGCATGTCGTGAAAGAGAACAAGGGTATCGTGCATAGGCCTTTGGTATCGGCCATAGCAAGTATATCGGCCATACCATGTTGATATTGCCCATAGCAAGTTGATATCGGCCAATTGAAGTGATTTTGGCCGCAAGTGAGGGGGTATCGGCCACAAGCAAAGTTGTGTTGGCCAAGAGGAAGTACATATCACCAAAGAGTGGTAGGGTGTTGGCCAAGGAGATAAGAAACTCGAAACTTAACCCTAAGGTAAGATATAGTTGTCTTGAAGCTTGAATTGAAGCATGGAATTAGGGTTATGATCTACCTTTCCTTTCTTCTTCACCAATTGCTTATCCATGGTGATTCCTTGTATATGAAGGAGTTGTGAACGAGCCTTAAACCTTTTATAAAGTCATCTTAAACCTTAGGAACATGGATCTTTAGACCTTGAAGCTTTTAAGTGGTTCTTAAGGTGGGTTATATAACTTGAACTCAATCATGTTATTATTGATCACCTAAATTGTTGTATTTAATGATCTACTTTTAATTCCAAACTTTCCCAAAATAGTTGATGAAATTATGAGTTCTAGTATTTTCTTAGACATGTTTACATGAAGTATAGTAGTTATAAAAAAGGTCTAGAGCTTGAAGATGATGATATCACCTTATAAAAGTGATATCGGGTGCAAGCACACAAGTAAGCACCTTTAACCTGATATGATGATGCACCTTCTTCACTTGAACGATATGGATATGAATGAATACATTTTTGCACCATATGGAGGTGTAGTATACACCTCTTGCATGATAGGGATTCAAGTATAGACTCCATGCATGATACAAGGTTAAATGAATACTTGTAAGTTGACATGAAACCCTAACTTGGGTAACCCGATATGAGTAAAGAATAGCAAGTGTTATTGCACGATATGGTAGCCCGATACACAACCCTAGTTCATGTCTAGCTCGACATGGTGATGGATTTATACCTCATGCATGACATGGGTAACACATATAAACAACTCTAGCCCGATATGAATGGTATGCATATACTTCTAGCCCGATATGGTGGTGCCTATACACCTACAACCCGATATGGTGAACATATGCACACCTTTAACCCGAGACACCTTGTAAAGGTGAGGGCAAGATACTCTTAGGAGTGATGAGTGAAACACCAAGTAATGGTGTGGCTAATATCTTGATAGGTAAAACACCTAGATTGGTTGATAATGGAGAACCTTATATCAATAATGTCTCAACCTGAGATGAGTCCATATCAATTGATGATGGTTGGACAATTCAAATGTATGACTTATGATCAATACACTATAGAATGAATGTGATGGGATAGTGCATAAAGTATTAGGATGGGAAATACCCTAATACAAGATAAGTTGATGAACTAAGTAAGTTAAAAGTGGTGATGGAAGTGATACATCAAGACATGCATGATAGACATCACATCCAGCATTTCAAGTTTGATGTACCTTGATGCACCTTAAAATCCAATATACTTGGATGAGTAACACATAAAGTGTGTTATGTCAATTGTTACGTTGTGATGTAATAAGTTTAATATACTTTTATAAGTGTGGGCTAACATACCTTGAGAAAGGGTTAAGCCAAGTTAATAAATTATGATGTAATCATACCCTGGTAAGGATGAGAGATGAACTCATACCTTGTGTTGATGGTTCATTTAATGATAAATGATGAGAATAAATAAGTATAAATGAATAATTATGTTATCAATGTATGCTCCTAGATGTGTGGAGCAATGATTTAGGGTTTGAATTAATAATATGAACTTGAAACCCTATCCAGCAATAAGGGGAAACCCTAACCCTAATAGTTGTTGCCTAGTGAGAGGTGACAAGATGTTTAATGGCCTTGTGAGCCATGTGAATAGTTGTTTCCTAGTGAGAGGTGACAAGATGTTTAATGGCCTTGTGAGCCATGTGAATAGTTGTTTCCTAGTGAGAGGTGAAGGGATCTTTAATGGGCCTTGTGATTCATGTGCTTAGTTGTTGCCTAATGAGAGGTGACAAGATATTGATCTAAAGATTGATGTAAGAATTGGTAATGTTTAAAATAAACCAGGTAAATGGGAACACTATAACATAATAATAATAATAATAATAATAAATGGTTACAAATATAATAATGAAATCTTGGTCATACATGTATTATAGTCATAGCCAAAATAAGGGCTATGGTGCTTTGAATATGTTAAAATGAGACATGGGGAATACTTGTATTATATAAAGAATGTGAATTGATATGATGGCTTGCCCCAGGGTATAATTCCTAGTAAAAGAATGTGATAACCAATGATGAATTTAAGGGATTGATATCCCATAACGAATGTGTAATCAGGAGTGGTTAGAGTCCACTGCCTGGCTGTGTAACCAGGATTGGTTACAGACCAATACCTGGCAGAGGCGTAAAGCTTGTAATAACTGGATTGGTAGAGTCCAATACCAGGTTGTTCATAGGATTGGTAATAACCCCAATACCTGGCAGAGACATGAAGCCTATAATCACAGGATTGGTAATAACCCCAATACCTTGCAGAGGCATGAAGCCTATAATCACATGATTGGTAATAACCCAATACCTAGAAGAGGCATGTAGCCTATAATCACAGGATTGGTAATAACCCCAATACCTAGCAGAGGCATGAAGCCTATAATCACATGATTGGTAATAACCCCAATACCTGGCAGAGGCATGAAGCCTATAATCACAAGATTGACAATAACCCCAATACCTGGAAGAGGCATGAAGTCTATAATCACAGGATTGGTAATAACCCCAATACCTGGCAGAGGCATGAAGCCTATAATCACAGATTGGTAATAACCCCAATACCTGGTAGAGGCATGGAGCCTATAATCATAGGTTTGGTAATAACCCAATACCTGGCAGAGGCATGGAGCCTATAATCACAAGATTTGTAATAACCCAATACCTGGTAGAGGCATGAAGCCTATAATCACAGGATTGGTAAAAACCCAATACCTGATAGAGGCATGAAGCCTATAATCACATGATTGGTAATAACCCAATACTAGGCAAAGGCATGAAGCCTATAATGACATGATTGGTAATAACCCAATACCTGGTAGAGGCATGAAGCCTATAATAACACATGATTGGTTAAATCCCAATGCCTGGAATAATAACACATGATTGGTTAAATCCCAATGCCTGGAATAATAACACATGATTGGTTAAATCCCAATGCCTGGAATAATGTCACAGGATTGGCATAGTCCAATGCCTGGAATGGTTGCACATGATTGGCATAGTCCAATGCCTGTATAGAATATGATGATGTATACTCACATGACCGGTACAATTCGATATCTGGTTAGCATATTGGCTGAGGCCAACAGATAGAAATGAGAACAATTCATGAATGACATACCATGATAATGAGTATCACACAGGATAAGCTTGAGATGTTGATATAGTATGGTGGGTAAATGATATACATGTTCTTCCTATTCCTTATAAAGAGAATAGATGACTTATTGCTCTATCACAGATAGTTGCAATGCTTTAAAATATGAGAATATTCTAAACTACTTATCCTCTTCTCAGTTTAATACTATTTAACTGTGATAATAACATTGTTAGCTGAAAGTTATATCTTTTGCTAGGACAATTACAATTGTCTCACCCCGTGGGATCCAAATTTTTAGGTGGAAGTGCACGAGGAGGTGAAGACCTTTCTGCAGAGAAAGAACAACAGCAATAGGGACAACAATGATAGCTCAGGTTGAGTGTAATATCTATCATGTCTTGTAGATAGAAGTCATATGTGCCGTCTCTGTACTCTCGGGTCCTTGGAGTTGGTTCGTTATGGTTTCATGAATGATATGAGGTTTTGGATTGAATTCCTCATGGTTTTATGTTGCTCCAGTATGTGTTTTGATAGAGCAACTATTATATGTTGTCTTCGAGATGAGATGAAACAATGTTGTACAATGTAATCATGATATGTATGAGTTTTGGATCTTTCAGTAAAAGTTTTCTATACAAGGATCTCCTTGCAAAATGGTTTTAAATTTTAGTGATTTTTGTTAATTCACTGTTCATGTTTATTCCACTTAATTAGTAATGATTTGTTTGTCAGTTTCGCGACTGTCGTTATGAGTTTGGTATCAGAGCTTAAGGTTCGCTGAGTCTACAGAGACATAGGACTAGGATGTTGAGTCTGTGTTAGTGTCCTCCAATATACCCTATAGTGACTTCTGCTTATGCAGAAGAAAGGGTAAAGTTTAAAAATGACTGGAGAACACGAGGAACACATTGCTGAGAATAATGTTGTTGCACCATGAAAGGGTGTAAGGGATCAGGTAAGAGAAGAATAAATGCCTGAGAATTCCCATCATGAATCGATCAGGATAAAGAATCCTATGTTTATGCTCTTGTTGGGCAGATCACGACAATAGTGATACATATAGTAGACCGGATACTAACATTACAACCTAGGATACCCGTCCTCAATGCAGAAACTTTGGGATTTGGAAGGGGTTCTTGAACGACATAGTCATGTTGGAATAGTGGAAAATGTGGGAAAGATTAACATATGGCAAGAAAGTAAACTCTGCCGTAAGTTTAGACAAATAGTTTATATGTGATGGCAAATCCCAAGAAGGGGCAATAAGCTGAGAATTAAGGAAAGGTCTCTACAATTCTAGAAACATTGGCATAGTTATTCTAAAAAGACAAAGTTTTTTATTCCATTAGTGTAATAAATGCCTAGTGTACCAGGGCAATAGCCACTAAGTAAAGGCAAATTTCCTAACTTTCCACCTGTAAGAACCCATGGCTTAGTCTCTACATCAGTAATGAGACCGATACGACTATGGTATAAGGATAAGACATGGACATGTTAAGCATACTAAACCCTTTTATTCAAAAAGAAGGGAGTAAATGACCCAACAACCGAGGTAGACTCGACAGGTCTTATGAAAGTTACAACCTAATAGTGTAAAAAGGCAAAAGAAACAACATGAAACAACTAGACTCTATGCTTGAGTCAACATGAAGTGGTGAATGACTGTGAGGGGTGACATTTGATATGTCTTCTCTTGATTTTATATGATAATCATAAGAAGGTAGTTTTTGTTGAGCTTCTTGTAATTAGTCCTATGAGGACATGAGGAAGAGATAAGAAGGATAAAAACCTATATTCAGATTAATATTCTCTTATATGTTTTGATATTTCTCTCTTCATGTAGAAAAGGAAGAGACGTAAAAGAAACACCTAGAGAAAATCTGAGATACAAAGTAGTAAAAATGTGAAGAAATGAAGCATAATATAAAACAAATGCATACTACCTAATTTCAGTTCTTGAATACCCTGGCCAGGTATTCATCTATCGAAGGTAAGGTAAGTATGACACTCTTAGATTGCTTTCTTTCTGATTACTCTGATCAAGTAGCCATTTTGAGACAATCTAAAGAGTATAATGAAGTCAAAGATGTGGCATGGATATTTCTACCACATCCTAATTGATATATGGAGAAATCTGAGTTAATCATAGATGAACTGATAAACAAAAGAAGATGTTTAGTATAATGTATACCCTGGTCCTCAGACCTAGAGGTAATAGTTATCTGATGAGAGGTAACAATGTTCAGTGATGGACTGAGGGTTTGAATACCCAGATCTAATAATCATGATGATGATGTGATGTGCTTATGGCACATATAATGGGTACCAAGGTAAAGAATCCTAGTATCCAAGAACTTTCAATGATATGAGGAAATGAGAACATGGTTCCTGACAAGGAGTAATGTTTGGTTACCTAGAAGGGCCAACTTTGAAATTAGTCTAGTCACATACTGTAGTATGGATACCATATGTTAGGGGTTTATGCCCTGCATAAACATGACATCAACAAATATGTAAGTGGAAAAGGTGATAAATCAATAAGGTAACCTGAGTTAATAAGGTACGTATAATGATTCTCCGACTAAGAAAAATGTTACCTGACACAGTTGACTCTACAGTCAATAATGAAAAGAACAGTGGAGTATGCGTCCTGTGTGACAGGTTCTATGATAACCTATGTGGAAGAACTTTGTGTTGATCAAAGTTCTATGGTATCTCCATAACATTAAGATGTTATGTGGAGACTTTATAATATGATGAATGAATAATATCTGTCTCCCTTTACTTGGGATTTCGGGGACGGAATCCTTGTTAGGGGTTTATAACTTGTAATGACCCTGACCTAGATTATGAGGTAACCCTGTTCATTTTGGCTAATAAATTTGATTCGAAATTTAATATAATCCTCTAAGGATTTTTGTTATCATGTGACACACTTATGTTCCAAGTTTGGTCCTGATTGAATGTTGTTTGAGCAATGTTCCTTTGTTTTGGACCAAAGTGCAATTTACCCAAATTGAGGGGCTATAATGCAAAATGTCACATTTTGAACATGCCTCATGTGTTTTAACATCATTATAGAGATAATTATGCAAGGTGGTAGCTTATGGAAAGCCTAAATCCCAAGTAAAAACTTGTTTGAACAATGTTGGTACCTTGTGCACCAATTTTGGTACAAATTGTAATTTACCCAAAATGTGGGGTTGATATGCAAATTACCACCTCTAGAATGTCCCTACTTCCTCTATGTATCATTTAAAGGAGAGATAACTAATGAGATACCATGTTTGGATCAATTATGAATGATGATACTCTTGGTGATGAAATGACCAAGAAAAAAGGTTGAATTTGGAAGCTTAATTTGAGTTGTATCAAGTTGAAAAGCTTATATATGAGTGCCTATCGGCCATGGAGCCCAAGGAGGTGTCCCATATCGTTTTTTGAACTCTTGGCAAAGTCCATACCGTGCAAATCACCTCAAGGAGGTGAGGTGTGATGGCCAACAAGTTTCCTTAGAAAAAGTGTATCGGCTTGACTTAAAATAGTGATTAAACCTAGATGACTTATCCAAATGGATAAGCAATGGACGAATTTGCATCTCTAGATGATCCTCAACCTTTTTGAATGTAAAATTTTGATGCATGCATGTACACGTGTCACCCATGCATGACACGTGGCACCTACTAGCTCAAAATGTTGACACCTCATTTTTGCCTTTCTTCATGAACAATAAGTATATATACCCCTAGTTTCACCCCTTGGTGCAATTTTACGACCCTGACCACCCTCCTACCCTAAGGTATCGTGCATAGAGCTCCCATATCATGAAGGGATGTTGTGGTATCGTGCATGGGCCTTGGGATATCGCCCATGGCAAGACCATATCGCCCAAGTAGGTGATATTGGCCATATAGGGTGATATCGGCCATAGAGTGAAGTGTTTTGACTCCAAGTGAGTTCCATATCATGCAAGTGAGTATCATATCATGCAAGAGGGGTGGCATGTCGTGCAAGAGCACAAGGGTATCGTGCATAGGCCTTGGGTATCGGCCATAGCAAGTATATCGGCCATACCATGTTGATATTGCCCATAGCAAGTTGATATCGGCCAATTGAAGTGATTTTGGCCACAAGTGAGGGGGTATCAGCCACAAGAAAAGTTGTGTCGTCCAATAGGAAGTCCATATCACCCAAGAGTGGTAGGGTGTCGGACAAGGAGCTAAGGAACTCAAAACTTAACCATAAGGTAAGATATAGTTGTCTTCAAGCTTGAATTGAAGCATGGAATTACGGTTATAATCTACCTTTCCTTTCTTCTTCACCGATTGCTTATCCATGGTGATTCCTTGTATATGAAGGAGTTGTGAACGAGACTTGGACCTTTGATAAAGTCATATTCAACCTTAGGGACATGGAGCTTTGGACCTTGAAGATTTGAAGTGGTTCTTAAGGCGGGTTAAATAACTTGAACTCAATCATGTTATTATTCATCACCTAAATTGTTGTATTTAATGATCTACTTTTAATTCCAAAATTTCCTGAAATAGTTGATGAAATCATGAGTTCTATTAGTTTCTTAGACCTGTTGACATGAACTATAGTAGTTAGAACAAAGGTCTAGAGTTTGAAGATGATGATATCACCTTATAAAAGTGATATCGTGTGCAAGCACACAAGAAAGCACCTTTAACGCGATATGATGATGCACCTTCTTCAATTGAATGAAATGGATATGAATGAATACATTGTTGCACGATATGGAGGTGTAGTATACACCTCTTGCACGATAGGGAGTTAAGTATAGACTCGATGCATGATACAAGGTTAAATGAATACTTGTAAGTTGACATGAAACCCTAACTTGGGTAACCCGATATGAGTAAAGAATAGCAAGTGTTATTGCACGATATGGTAGCCCGATACACAACCCTAGTTGATGTCTATCCTGACATGGTGATGGATTTATACCTCATGCACAACATGGGTAACACATATAAACAACTCTAGCCTGATATGAACGGTATGCATATACTTCTAGCCCAATATGGTGAACTTATGCACACCTTTAACCCGAGACACCTTGTAAAGGTGAGGGCAAGATATTCTTAGGAGTGATGAGTGAAACACCAAGTAATGGTGTGGCTAATACCTTGATAGGTAAAACACCTAGAGTGGTTGATAATGGAGAACCTTATATCAATAATGTCTCAACCTGAGATGAGTCCATATCAATTGATGATGGTTGGACAATTCAAATGTATGACTTATGATCAATACACTACAGAATGAATGTGATGGGCTAGTGCATAAAGTATTAGGATGGGAAATACACTAATACAAGATAAGTTGATGAACTAAGTAAGTTAAAAGTGATGATGGAAGTGATACATCAAGACATGATAGACATCACATCCAACATTTCAAGTTTGATGTACCTTGATGCACCTTAAAATCCAATATACTTGGATGAGTAACACATAAAGTGTGTTATGTCAATTGTTACGTTGAGATGTAATAAGTTTAATACACTTTGATAAGTGTGGGCTAACATACCTTGAGAAAGGGTTAAGCCAAGTTAATAAAGTATGATGTAATCATACCCTGGTAAGGATGAGAGACGAACTCATACCTTGTGTTGATGATTCATTTAATGATAAATGATGAGAATAAATAAGTATAAATGAATACTTATTATATCAATGTATGCTCTTAGATGTGTGGAGCAATGATTTAGGGTTTGAATTAATAATATGAACTTGAAACCCTGTCCGGCAATAAGGGGAAACCCTAACCCTAATAGTTGTTTCCTAGTGAGAGGTGACAAGATGTTTAATGGCCTTGTGAGCCATGTGAATAGTTTTTGCCTAGTTAGAGGTGACAAGATGTTTAATGGCCTTGTGAGCCATGTGAATAGTTGTTGCCTAGTGAGAGGTGACAAGATGTTTAATGGGCCTTGTGAGTCATGTGCTTAGTTGCTGCCTAATGAGAGGTGACAAGATTTTGATCTAAAGATTGATGTAAGAATTGGTAATGTTTAAAATAAACCAGGTAAATGGGAACCATGTAACATAATAATAATAATAAATGGTTACAAAGATAATAATGAAATCTTGGTCATACATGTATTATAGTCATAGCCAAAATAAGGGATATGGTGCTTTGAATATGTTAAAATGAGATATGGGGAATACTTGTATTATATAAAGAATGTGAATTGATATGATGGCTTGCCCCAGGGTATAATGCCTAGTAAAAGAATGTGATAACCAATGATGAATTTAAGGGATTGATATCCCATAACGAATGTGTAATCATGAGTGGTTAGAGTCCACTGCCTGGCCGTGTAATCAGGAATGGTTACAGACCAATACCTGGCAGAGGCGTAAAGCCTATAATAACTGGATTGGTAGAGTCCAATACCAGGTTGTTCACATGATTGGTAATAACCCCAATACCTGGCAGAGGCATGAAGCCTATAATCACAGGATTGGTAATAACCCCAATACCTGGCAGAGGCATGAAGCCTATAATCACAGGATTGGTAATAACCCAATACCTGGCTGAGGCATGGAGCCTATAATCACAGGATTTGTAATAACCCCAACACCTGGCAGAGGCATGAAGCCTATAATCACAGGATTGGTAATAACCCCAATACCTAGCAGAGGCATGAAGCCTATAATCACAGGATTGGTAATAACCCCAATACCTGGCAGAGGCATGAAGCCTATAATCACAGGATTGGTAATAACCCCAATACCTGACAGAGGCATGGAGCCTGTAATCACAGGATTGGTAATAACCCAATACCTGGCAGAGGCCTGGATCCTATAATCACAAGATTGGTAATAACCCAATACGTGGCAGAGGCATGAAGCCTATAATCATAGGATTGGTAATAACAAAATACCTGGCAGAGGCATGAAGCCTATAATCACATGATTGGTAATAACCCAATACCTGGAAGAGGCATGAAGCCTATAATCAGAGGATTGGTAATAACCCAATACCTGGCAGAGGCATGAAGCCTATAATAACAGAGGACTGGTTAAATCCCAATGTCTGGAATAATAACAAAGGATTCATTAAATCCCAATGCCTAGAATAATAACACAGGATTGGTTAAATCCCAATGTCTGGAATAATGTCACATGATTGACATAGTCCAATGCTTGGAATGGTTGCACATCATTGGCATAGTCCAATGCCTGGATAGAATATGATGATGTATACTCACATGACCGATACAATTCGATATTTGGTTAGCATATTGGCTGAGGCCAACAAATAGAAATGAGAACGATTCATGAATGACATAATAAATTGTTGGCGAAGAGTTATATCTCTCACTGGGACAATTACAATTGATTCACCCCCGTGAGATCCAATTTTTTAGGTGGAAGTGCACGAGGAGGTGAAGACCTTTCTGCAGAGAAAGAACAACAACAATAGGGACAGCAGTGACAACTCCGGTTGAGTGTACTGTCTGTCATGTCTTGTAGATAGAAGTCCTATGTGTCGTCTTTGTACTCTCGGGTCCTTGGAGTTGGTTCGTTATGGTTTCATGAATGATCTGAGGTTTTGGCTTGAATGCCTCGAGGTTTTATGTTGCTGCAGTATGTGTTTTGATAGAGCAACTGTTATATGTTGTCTTCGAGATGAGATGAAACAATGTTGTACAATGTAATCATGACATGTATGAGTTTTGGATCTTTCAGTAAAAGTTTTCTGTACAAGGATCTCCTTGCAAAATGGTTTTAAATTGAGTGATTTTTGTTAATCCTCTGTTTATGTTTATTCCTCTTAATTAGTAACGATTTGTTTGTCAGTTTGGCGACTGTCGTTACATCAACTGCCCATTCGGTCTTGAAACCGAATCGATTCAATCAGTTTTGAAACTGAATTAACTCAATCGGTTTTGAAAACTGATTTCCCCTTCCTTTGTTGAGATGTGTGCTTAATATGACATCATCATCTTGAAGCTTCAAACCTTCGAAATCAGTTGTGATTCTTATGGTGATTTCAACAACTAATCAAACGGAAATCGAGAAAGAAGAAAGGTTCAACACATGATGAATAAATTGCAAGCTATAATGACATTTAAGGGTTCAAATTATATAACCCGCCTTCAAAATTGAATCCAAGCTTCAAGCTTCACGTCCTCAATGGCGAATGAAGCATTTTCAGCTGTCCAAGGTCCGTTCTCAAGTCTTTAAGTGAAATGAATGGCCAAGGTTGAAGATTTAATAAAGAAAAGAAGAAATTAAGCATTGAATTTCGATTTCCACCATGAAATCAAGGTTGAAGATGACAATGGAGATTACCTACAGGTTGGGGCACGTCCTCCTGTTTCTCCTAAGCTCCTTTGTGCATGGCCAAAGCAAGGAAAGAAAAAGGGATCGAAAAAGCCTTTCATGTGGGTTTAAAATGGGATGTATATAAGGAAATTTCAATGAGAGAGAAAGTGATAATAAAATCCTTTAACTCCCCAAAATTGGCACCACATACTCCCCTCAATCCCTTGCATATGAATCCATATCCCCCACCTTGTAATTCTTCTTCATTATCCATGAATTAAAGAAAATGAATTAAGCACCTTAACCGTTATAATAATAATATCCAAAATTGAGTGGATATTACTTTTTAGTTAACTAATGTGAGTGGGATCTCCACTCACTTTAGATATTTCGTGGCCTTTGCAAGGCACAAATAAGTTCACACTAATTCAAATTCAACCATCTCATTTTTTTTTGAAGGGAACTTCCATTAATATATTTATATTTGCATTAAATTGAATTAGGGTTTCAATTATGCTTAAATCTTGATTATTTTAATATCAAGATTCTCTCTCCTCCAAAGAGATTCAAATGAGATGCCCCTCTCATTTTATTTTCTCTACATGATGCCAAGAAACATGAGGGACTCTCTATAGGTGGTATTTTGCATATTGAACCCTAGGTTTTGGGTAATTTGCACATTACACCAAAACTAGGTTTTAATGCACAACATTGCTTAACAAGCTCTTTCTTGGTACTCAGGCTTGTGGCAGCCATACCTCTGCATCATTCTCAATCTTATGACGCTTCAACATCTGAGGAACATTTTATCATGTAACATTTGCAATTTAACCCCTCAACTTGGGTAATTTGCACTTTACTCCAATACAGACAAAACATTGTTTTAACATTATTAAAAAAGGACTAAAATTGAAACATAAGTTCCTTTCGAGCCTTAATTACTTTTCAATAGATAAGAGCAAGCATATAATTAACTGTATTAAACAAAACATCTAGGGTTAAAGCATAACCTAGGTCAGGGATGTTACAATATACATGGTCCTGGAGTAAGTCTAGTGACATCTCCTCATAGTTGTAGATGAACATCTATCTTCTAGTTGCACTAGGTCTCGTCTGCAATTCTTCCACGGACAAAAAACTCAGACGACGTCTGTAGTAGCTCATCCACGAACTACAGGCTGACGTTTTGCTCCTAGTGGGGAAAAATCCATGCCTCTAGAGAAGTCCATAAGGATTGTCTAGAACTCCCATCGTCCTACCAGAACGGAGAGGAAGGAGTTGTCCCTCCCATTGGTGTACTAGTTACCAAATTCTCTCTCCCAAAATTGTTTCTCCCTTGCTATCCATCCCTTTAGTGGATAGGACTTTCTCGATCTCTCTATTGGTTACCACAACCATAGAGGACAACAATTGTCAGAAGCAATTGAGTTGTATTTTGGTAAGCCCCAAGTACCCTTCTATTTATAGGAAGGGTCAGGGTTTGGGTTCCAAGTCTATATGGGAGTGGAAGGGACCAGAAGATCACAAATTTGTTCAACCTGTGAATATTCAACCGGTCAGTTCCTCACCGAATCGGTTGGTTCACATGTGAGCTGGTCAGTTGGCTTGCCAAATTGGTCATTTTGCCATGTTTCCTAATCGCATATGAATTAGAAAATTGAAATCTAATTAATGCATAACATGAGTTCACCACTAATCCTTGATGAGAACTGGATGACTTGCCATGCGAGCCGGTCATATCACAACCCCAACTGATTGGTTGAATGAACTGAGCTAATTGGTTCACTAGGTGAATTGGTCAGTTTGCTCCTCATTTTAGGAAGAACTCAGCTAATTCAATATCCAATCAACCTAACACTCCAAACAGTAGTTTCATCACATAAGAAGATCAATTGGGAAATCACTCAACTAGTGTTTTGCTTGAATTGTATTATCTAAGCACTTTATTAATCAATCCAATCTTCATTCAATATCAAACTCCTCTTCTAGGTCATGACGCATGTGTGTAAGCCTATAGGTCCCATATTACATTGGCGGTGAACGTCCGTAACAACTTATGACATCATAAACAATGTGTTACGACCCCACCTCATGATAACCCCCAATTAAGGGAGACTGAGAGGTTGAAGCCACACACATAACTTTCGGATCAAAGGTTCGACAATTAACCAAAAATAATTATCAAATTTTGACATACTAAACAAGAAAAACTATAATAAAATAAACTTTCGCATACCTTTTTGAAAACTTGGATCTCTAAACTTCTATCCACTTATGGATTCAAATATAACTAATCCTCCTTGTATTTTACTTCATGTATTTCACAATATGACGATTTACTGTTTGTCTTTTTGGCCTAAACCTAAAATGCCGACAAACAAAACATCGGTCAACCAAAGCTGGTATGTGGGGGAAACACTAATCATGCAATTATTCTTAACAATGTAATTCAATTAATCATTTAACAACCAGGATTACGTTTTAAGCTACACTACTCAATCCTTACCTATCCCCTAACTCTGTGCTATCCCTGTAGTGGACTTGTATGCTACCTCTCTTTAGGTAGATTCATACCACCATGGTCCTACCTTACAGGTAGCCAATACACAGGGTAATAGAGTCGCATGGCACTACCCGAAGGTAGCCCAATATCTAACTCAATGTGACTTGATGGACCTACCCCATTGGTAGCCATGTACTAAGTCATCCAATGACCTGATGGACCTACCCCATAGGTAGCCATGTACTAGGTCAACTAATAAGCCATAGAGGGGACCATGATCTGAGCTAGTAGGCACATATCTTAGGTGATAGTTATATCCACATTATAGTTTGTATGAATTAAAATCATCCAACAATTAATTCATGTCATCGATGAAAACTTCGGTAAACCTCGAAAAACTAACTCGATATATTCATAAGCGTAACCACATACCTGTATTGGAGATTCAGATACAGAATTAATCAGAACACAAAAATACCAATCAAGCAACCAATCATGCACAAAATCCTAAAATAAATATACCAATTTCCTTTTATTAATATTTATCCAATATCATCATCATCCTTAGGATTCTATTCCATTTTAGGGTTTTTCCTTGGGAATTAGGGTTTTTCCTCCATTCTTACTTATTATGAACCCTAATTCATCAAATCTACTTAAAACCTTTAAATTCTCTCCTTTTAATATTCTTAACAATCTTAGGATCATCATTTAGTAATTTACTTAATCAGAAATATCATGGTTTTCCTCTTCTTTTACCCCAATTAGGGTTCCCATATGAATTATTCTTCATTTATGGATTACAACCCTAAAACTACCAATTTTGTATACCAAACGGATGAAAACTCTATATTATTAATCAACAGGTTAATATCTTTCAAATTAACCTATTAGTCTTCAAAGATGTATCCTTTATATTCAATTTAGGGTTTATAAGGTTTCCTACAAAACTCTATCCATCTCAATTATCTTCATTAAGAATTATCTAATCCAAACTATGTTCAAGAATCATTATATTATAGTTTTATTCTTGCAATATCATGTTATGACCACTAAAACTCATATTTACTCAAAACATGTTTTTTTAGTCTATTAAACCATGTTCATGATCATAAAACCCTAAAAGAATCATATGAACTATCCTTTTATGATATTACCACTCGTAACAGGTTAAGATTGATCAAAAGCATATAAAAGATTCATCATGATTGATTTTATATCATTCTAGGATTTTTCAGTCAATTAATGCATTAAAATATGTAAAACCCTATAATTTTTGAGTTCCAAGAATATTTAAGCTTCAAATCTAATTTCTTTTCTTTCCTCTCGTTCTGAGGATAAATTTTCATATAAGACTTGTTTTAATCCGAGTTACCAATCTTTAATTATGAATTTAGCAAGATTTTACTTACTTGGCCAATCAGATGGCGTCACGTCATCAAGCTCATGCAATGTTGCTTGGCCTTTTGGAAACATAACCAGATTACAAATATGCCCCTCACTTAAGTTGTCGCTACTTCATACCCTGGAGGGGTAGAACGGTCCAACAGACCCTTGCTAATCATCTACCTCACGATGACCTATCCTCACGCGACCTGTAGCGTGACAGAGGTTTGTTCTTCCCTCCTCTGGGCTCGGGGTGGCCGGCCATGGCTGCCCCAACTCCGCTGTACCCTGGAACCCTCAGGGCACCACTGAACCTTGGCCAAAGATGGCTATTAACGGCTTCGTTATCTCATGATCACTACTGTGGCTTGCTGCAGTTTGCGGCAGTTCTACAGACGAACGATGGAGGTTGCCCAAAGGTCAAGGTAGGGGTTGGATAGCCGATCCCCCTGGGGCACCCGTGGATGATCCTTTCCTTTAACAAGACCACACTACAACCTTCCGTTCTCTAGGGCTAGCACTACACTTTCTTGGTTAGGGTTTGTAAGGAAAGGAACAAGAAGATGAAGAAGGGAGATATAGCTGTGTGGAATTCCTCGGGATTTGCCCCCAAGTCTTACCCCTTATATAGGGAAAGTCAACGAAGCCCTAGGATGGCTTTCCTTAAAGAAACGAAGTCCCTCTTCTAATAGGAATTGTTTCCTTCAAAGACAAGCAATTCTTCTCTCTCTCTCTCCTTCTCTTATTTCTTTAATATTCCTCCCTCTTTTGATATTAGGATTTCGAAAATTATATATTTTATCTTCTTTGTACTTGCCTTTTAATTTATTGGCACAAAATTATATTCTCTTTTAATACAAAATACCACCTTTTGAAAAGAAACACAAAATTCTTTAATAATTTATCACATTATCCTTTTATTTTGCAATTTTGGTATTTTCTCTTTCTTTCCTCTTTATTGGGACTCCTTGGATCCCAAGACACTCCATTATTTCCAAATTCTTTTTATTGGATACTTATTATCCTTCTAGATGCATCTTTTTTAGGGAAAATAGAGTGTTATATATTATTCATTCTGGGCTCTACTCCAGAGAAAGCTAGAAAGATTGAAATTAGTGCTTACATGGAGCCAAGGAGGCTTAGAAGTCGTGAATTGAAATGACATTAAGGTGGAAAGGGTATGTTTTGCGGGTGCATCTGGAACAACGTTCATTGCACGATGGATGAATTGAATCTTGACACCTGTGTTAAGATTTAGTTCACTCCAGATGTATCTCTGAGTTGGTTCTATTGTTGGTGTCGAAGGGAGATTGCTTTTCACCAAGGTTACTGCTTTCTGGGAGTCCGATAGGATTGTAACAGGAATGAGGCCCTTGCTCTTGCAGGCATTGATTGCCAGTTGAATGCCCCGCAGTTCTGCATCAAGTGGTGAATGGGCGTACGAGTGGGTGCCAAGGCCTAACATGCAGGTTCCAGCACTGCCAACAATATGGAGGCCATAGCCAGCTTTCTTGGAACTATGCTGGATGGCGGCATTCGAGAAGGTGTAGAAGGACGAGTGTTGAAGATGGAAAACTGGAGTGGGGACTTTGCAGATGGTAGTGTCACTTGGCTCTTGCAGAGCAGAAGCAATTGTGTTAGCACGTTCTTTGATGAAGGCGATATAGGAGTCAATACAGGGTTGCTTCCTATCATGAATAAGAGTGTTTCAGACCTGCCATATGTGCCAGCATGCCACAATAAAGATGATATCCCGTTCCAAAATGGATTCAATCCAGGCATTGATGATATCCCGTGCCAGCAATTGTGTTCCACATCGAGATCGAAGAACCCAGGATGGGTAGGGAGTCCGTGCCATATAGGCATGATGATCGATAGTCCCTGATGCTGTGTAGCAAGGTGTCCGCAACATTTTGACAAGCTGAGCAAGTCACATCCACATCAATATGCCACCTGAGTTTTTCCACATTGTTCAGCAGAGATTTGTGTTGGAGGAGCCAGGCAAAGACCTTGATCCACTCAGAGACCTTGGAGCGCCAGATTGTATCCCATTTTCTAGGTATCTTAACATCTTTCTCTTGCATAATCCAAGTATAAGAAGATTTGGATCGCAACAAACCATCATCTTCATGGGGCCAACCCCAACTGTCTGGGTCAAAGGAGGGCTCCGGTGGTGCGATATGTTGTATCACCTGGAGCACGGCAGGGGATATATATGTGTTGATGAAGTCACTATCCTAGGAGCCGTCGGTTTAGACCATGGAGCTGACAGTGAGGTCCTCAAGTCATCATGGCACTTGACATGATGGATCGATGTCTTGGGGGTGGAGACCTGTGATCCAGCGATCTACCCAAACATTCACGTCAGTGCCTGAGTTTACAATTCTACCGCATTCTTCCTTAAGCTTGGGAAGGTGTTTCTTGATAAAGGACCAAGCAGGTGAAATTATTTCACATTATTCTACCAAAGGGGTCCCTCTCCCAGGGTGAAATTATTCTACCGCATTCTTCGTTCTAGATGCATCTTTATGCATTATTTCACATTATCTTGTTTATTTCTCATTAAAATATCTCTTTTTGAGGATTTCCCTTTCTTTATCTTTTATTTTTCTCATTGGCATCCCTTTTAATATTAGCAACCTCATGGATACGAAATTTCACCAAGAAATCTCATTTATGCCTATTTCCACTCATTTCCCCACATTTTATCATTATAATCAATTTATTTCTTAATAATGAAATACGTAATTAAACTTTTGTTTTCTTATTGCCTTCTCTATGCAACTTTGGACTCCTTGGAACCTAAGGAACCCAAGAGGCATGAAATCCTCTTTGGATGTTCCTTCTAGAGGTTTCCCCTTTTTTTCAAATATTCAATTATTCAATTATTCAATTACTAATTGAATTTTCTTTGTTATTTGGGCCCAATAGCCAATAAAGACCACAACACAAACATCAAGGCTATTGTAAAAAAAATCCATGTATTCAAAACAAATTATACCATTCTTTGTTCAATTATCTTTAATATGAGAAATTATATTTCTCGACAAAAGAACCCAAAAATTGGGGTTGTAACATCCTTCCCCTCTTATAAGAATTTTGTCCTCAAAATTCTATCAAGCAAACAAACAATTCAGGATAAGACTTTTCCGTGTCCATCATTGGCCCCTATGTGGCTTTACCGTACTCATGGCGTCTTCAAAGAACCTTTATCATCACATGTTCTTTTCTCTGAGTTCTTTCATCCTGGCGTCTATAAACTGCACAGGTGGACTCAGGCCATTTCAGCCTCCCTTGGGGTTCACTAGGTTCATTGCTCAGCACATGGTCGACTACTTCACATAGTACTCTAAATTGGACACATGGAACTCATCACACATTACTTTATCCTGAGGGGTAAGGTCAAACTTAACCTTCTCCACCAGTACATCTCAATGGACCCATGTATCGAGGGCTCATCTTTCTTAGCTATAGCTCATAGGAGTCGGATTTTCATGTGACATATTTCCCACAGTGAACTGCATGTTAGTCTACTTTGCATCTGCTCATGACTCTCGTCGTCTCTAGGCTCCTTTCAGCCTTTGCATGATCAAAGCGACTTCATCTACACACACTATGGTCCTTTTCTAACCATCACGTGGTCCTTTCACCAACATCACCTTACTGAAGTGGTGACCGTCACAACCTCTCTTACAGAGCTTCTTTAAATCCCGATACTGGCTATGGTGGTTATCCTCACATATTTCATAGGACAAGAACTGTCTCTAGCTATCACTCTAAATGAGCACATATACTCTCATCAGACCCTTTAGTCTGTATCATACTATCCATTAGTTAGGGGTGATAAACTGTACTAACATTGAGTTCTTCATGTACCATCTTCCACCTTATGGAAGTAACCCTTTAGGTTATATTCCAGAACTTCTAAATTCACCTCATGGAGTAGTTGAACCATCCCTCTCATATGTAGTTCAACCCGATCTGTTCCTTGACAATACTCTTTCTTTCTCATGTCATCTAGGTAACGCGATCTACCATAACCCACATTGCATATTGACCTTCCTTAGTCTAGAGGAGACTTATCACAACATCCATAGTGATGAACTCACATTGCCTCTCGGAAACTCTTTATCCTCTATATCAATGCACTGGGTTACCGATGTTCATCCTTCACCTTTTGTCATGGATGGCAACATATCACATGCAGCCTCATCTCCAACATCCATAATACTACTACTACTCATTATCTCAGTAGTACGGTGTATGGTGATCTTAAAATCATGATCTCATGTATGTCATTATTCTTCAAGATCAATTCCTAAAAAACCCTAAACCACTCTTAGTCGGGGTTTCATCACCTTCCTTTCCAAATAAGTGCACCTGAGGTTCTACCACCATCCTTTCATTGCAATCAAGTACTAGACTGGCGAACCACACAACCATTAACTTGTTCAACAAATCTCATTACATCGGAGTATTAGCCAAACCTATCTCCTTTCCAAACTTAGGGTTAGCCTAACAACCTCTTCTAGCTTCTAGCCAAACTAGTCATATATATCTCCACCAGAGCATCCATTACCACTTCACATCCTTCAGTATTAGGTAATATTGAAGACATAATACCTCCATGTATTCTTCTTAAGTCTCATCTCAAACTCTAGTTTATTTTCATCAATAAAACTTTGGGATCATCCTCTTTGTTATTGAACTCAACCTTGTATCACATGCGAATTTCACATAGCTCATGATAATACAATCTCATAAGGTGATTATCTTAATACTCTTAACGTTTGTACCTGTCCATGTATCATTCACTTCACCAAGGTATGTTATCATCTCTGTCCCCATATCTCATGGCAACATTCCAACCCACCTCATCTTTATTCTTTGTGTATGGCATGCGTATTGTCCTATCTCTCTCTCCCATAACAAGAGGACATAAGCATTTGGCTGCAGTCCAAATACAGAGTCCTTCCTATTCCAAAAGTAGAGATGGTACATCCCACCTTGCCAGTACACCTTTAGATCTAAGTTGAAACGTGCCTCATATGTCACTTCATCACAATCATCTCGATATCAAAGTTACTTCCATGGAAAGCTGGTCTCGAACCTACTTGGGTTTACACACAACCCTTGGTCATCTCCTCGAGGTCTATAGGGTGCCGGCACTTTTGGGGTCATCCCTCTTCGCTTATGCATCCAGAGAGTTCCCTACTCATCTGCCCTTCGGGTCCCATGAGTTCATGAAGGTGATCAATCTCCTAACCCATGGCCCTCAGACAATGATAGTTGTTACCTCCCGACCCTATGGTCATGTGCAACTAGGGAATTAGGCAACTCCTACCTTCATCGGTATTATCCCTCCCTGACCCTAGGATAGACTTAGGATTCCATTTATAGTACATGTCCAACTTAGAACCTTACCCAAGCCTTCATCATCTCTCTTTGTATACATGGGCTGACATTCATCCTTCCATAGGGGTCATGGTGACCTGCCTACCTTGGTCAGGCCCCTTACTGATTACCTCCATGGTAACACATCCACATGCACTTAGAGATGGATATCTATGGGTCTACAGGTTCATTTTCATACCATGTACTTTTCACTTTGCTTCTCAAGATCCTATGAGACCTCTTTAGGTTACCTTAAACCAACAAAACTGATATACACCCTACCAAAGGGATCCCTCTCCCAGGGTGGGAGGAAAACTATCTCTTAACAAGAAGGTCACAAAAGCTCTTAGGTCTAGGGTTGACATCCACATGAGCCTATTTAACCCTAGCAAGCTATTAAGGCACAAGCATATCACCTACTAAAACATGATAGGTTATACTTGTTCTCTTTCCTCAATGTTGGATCAAGATCATACCTTCCTTTATCATCAACCTAGCTGTGAGGGGTTCATCAAACATACCTTAAACTTAAGGGACTTCCCTTTTCCTCTATACATGAGGAGTACCATGCTCGAAGCTATAGCAACTTAATTCTCGTTATGAGAATTAGGTATACCACTTCCCCTCTTCGGTCTAGGAACCCTAGGTTCACTTTTAGGTGTCCAACTACATGCTCAACCACTTAACCACAACCCAAACATGTAATGGGTATCACATACACTTCCTGTCATCCTTTTTCCTTGATCAACACTTTGAAGTTGAGTCCTCCTCAAGGACAATCAACAAGGTACAAGGTCTCATAACCTATTACCAAACCTCTCCAGGGTATGCATAACTTCTTCTTCCTTTATCAGAAGGTGAACACTTACACCATAGGCACATAGGTACCAGGAGCATCATCCTCTCTCTAGGGTTTGGTTCCTCTAAAGGAAACCAAGATATTAGCAAATTCCAGGGATCAGGCATGAGGCAACCACTATCATCCACTATTCCTCATATCTCGGGGTTTTAGGCTTCCAACCTTCTTGCTGGGTTTCCTGCTCTCTCTCTAGAGCTAACCCTACATCAAACCTCACCATTAGAGGTACTCTCTTCATGAAGGATCAACCTCAAAAGCCTACCCCTACCTGGATGGAGCCTATGTTCAACTTATGTTTGCTCAAGGTTATCCATAGCTCTTTATGATTATTTCATAAGGCATCCTTCATACTCTCCTGGTCAGGGTCTCAACCTATTGCTCACACTATTGATACATACTCTGGATGAATACTATGCCATGCTCATGGGGTTTCCATAGGTTCTTCACTAACCTCTTCATTGAAGGAGCCATCCTTCACTCTAACATGTATGACCCTTTCCAGGGTTAGGTCATCCAAGGTTCATATCTCATATGCAATCCAAAGGCATACCCTCACACCTGGTCCAACTCATCATGCCATCTCTCTCTCTAACCTTCACTTAGGATTAGGGTTAGTATCATCCTCAGAGGATGTGGCATGTAACATCCCTGACCTGGGTTATGAGGTAACCCTATTTGTTTTGGATAATAAAGTTGCTTATAACTTTAATATAATCCTCTAAGGTGCTTTTTTATCATGTGACACACTCATGTTTCAAGTTTGGTCTCGATTGAATGTTGTTTGAGCAATTTTCCTTTATTTTGGACCAAAGTACAATTTACCCAAATTGAGGGGATATAATGCAAAATGTCACATTTTGAACATGCCTCATGTGTTTTAGCATCATTATAGAGAGAATGATGTAGGGTGGTGTCTTGTGGAAAGCCTAAATTCCAAGTTTGAACTTGTTTGAACAATGTTGGTACCTTGTGCACCAATTTTGGTACAAATTGTAATTTACCCAAAATGTGGGGTTGATATGCAAATTACAACCTCTAGAGTGTTCCTACTTCCTCTATGTACCATTTATAGGAAATAGAATGAATGAGACACCATGTTTGAATCAATTATGAATGATGATACTCTTGGTGATGAAATGACCAAGAAAAAGGGTTGAATTTCGAAGCTTAACTTGAGTTGTATCAAGTTGAAAAGCTTATATATGAGTGCCTATCGGCCATGGAACCCAAGGAGGTATCCCATATCGTTTTGTGAACTCTTTTCAAAGGCCATATCGTGCAAAGCACCTCAAGGAGGTGAGGTGTGACGGCCAACATGTTTCCTTAGAAAAACTGTATCGGCTTAACTTAAAATAGTGATTAAACCTAGATGACATATCCAAATGGATAAGTAATGGACGAATTTGCATCTCTAGATGATCCTCAACTGTTTTTCAAGACACGATAAATGATGATGCATGCATGGACACGTGTCACCCATGCATGACACGTGGCACCTACTAGCTCAAAATGTTGACACCTCATTTTTACCTTCCATCATGTGCAACAAGTATATATACCCCTAGTTTCACCCCTTGGTGCAATTTTGTGACCCTTACCACCCTCCTACCCTAAGGTATCGTGCATAGAGCTCTCATATCATGAAAGTATGCTATGTTATCGTGCATGGGCCTTGGGATATCACCCATGGCAAGACCATATCACCCAAGTAGGTGATATCGACCATATAGGGTGATATCCGCCATAGAGTGAAGTATTTTGACTCCAAGTGAGTGTCATATCATGAAAGTGAGTATCATATCATGCAATAGGGGTGGAATGTCATGCAAGAGCACAAGGTTATCGTGCATAGGCCTTGGGTATCGGCCATAGCAAGTATATCGGCCATAGCATGTTGATATTGCCCATAGCAAGTTGATATCGGCCAATTGAAGTGATTTTGGCCACAAGTGAGGTGGTATCGGCCACAAGCAAAGTTGTGTCAGATAAAAGGATGTCCATATCACCCAAGAGTTGTAGGGTGTCGGCCAAGGAGCTAAGGAACTCAAAACTTAACCCTAAGGTAAGCTATAGTTGTCTTCAAGCTTGAATTGAAGCATGGAAATAGGGTTATACTTAATGAATTACTTTTAATTCCGAAATTTCTTGAAATAGTTGATGTGATTATGAGTTCTAGTAGTTGCTTAGACCTGTTTACATGAACTATAATAGTTAGAATAAAGGTCTAGAGCTTGAAGATGATGGTATCACCTTATAAAAGTGATATCGGGTGCAAGCATGCAAGCAAGCACCTCTAACCCGATATGATGATGCACTTACTTCACTAAAATAACATGGATATGATTGTATACCTTGTTGCACGATATGGGGGTGTAGTATACACCTCTTGCACGATAGGGAGTCAAGTATAGACTCCATGCATGATATAAGGTTAAATGAATACTTGTAAGTTTACATGAAACCCTAACTTGGGTAACCCGATATGAGTAAAGAATAGCAAGTGCTATTGCACAATATGATAGCCTGATACACAACCCTAGTTGATGTCTAGCCCAACATGGTGATGACTTAATACCTCATGCACGACATGGGTAACACATACAAACACCTTGAGCCCGATATGAATGGTGTGTATATACTTCTAGCCCGATATGGTGAGTGCTCATATACTTACAACCCGATATGATAAACATATGCACACTTCTAATCCGAGATACCTTGTAAAGGTGAGGGCAAGAAACTCTTAGGAGTGATAAGAGTAACACCAAGTTATGGTGTGGCTAATACCTTTATAGGTGAAACACCAAAAGTGGTTGATAATGGACAACCTTATATCAATAGTGCCTTCATCCGAAAGGAGTCCATATCATTGATGATAGTTGGGTGATTCAAGTGTATGACTTATGGTCAATACTTTACAAGATTAATATGATGGGATAGTGTATAAAGTATTAGTATGGGAAATACCCTAATAAAATATAAGTTTATGAACTTAACTAAGTTAAAAATGATGAGGGAAGTGATACACCAAGGTATGGTAAATGTCACATCCAACACTTTAAGGTTGCTACACCTTGATGCATCTTAAATCCAGTATGTATGGATGAGTAACACATGAAGTGTGTCATGCCAATTGTTACATTGAAATGTAATGAGTTTAATGCACTTTGATAAGTGTAGGCTAACATACCTTGAGAAAGGTTTAAGCCAAAACAATAAAGTATGATGTAATCAATATCCTAGATAGGATGAGAGAGAAACTCGTACCTTGTGTTGGTAATCATTTAATGATAAATGTTGAGAATAAATAAGTATGATTGGATACTTATGATAGCAATGTATGCCCCTAGATGTGTCGAGCAATGAGTTAGGGTTTGGATCAATAAAATAAACATGAAACCCTAATCGGTCATAAAGAGGAAACCCTAATCCCAATGATGGGATGGTTGTAATTCTCTTATTGCATAAGCCTTGTAAGGCATGTTAAATACTTTTATAAAAGTATAAACATGTTATGGCCTTGTGAGCCATGTGATAATTTGTTGCCTAGTGAGAGGTGACAAGATGTGTTATGGCCTTGTGAGCCATGTGATAATTTGTTTCCTAGTGAGAGGTGACAAGATGCGTTATGGCCTTGTGATCCATGTGATAATTTGTTGCCTTGTGAGAGGTGACAAGATGTGTTATAGCCTTGTGATCCTTGTGATAATTTGTTGCCTAGTGAGAGGTGACAAGATGTGTTATGGTCCTTGTGAGCCATGTGATAATTTGTTGCCTAGTGAGAGGTGACAAGATGTGTTATGGCCTTGTGAGCCATGTGATAATTTGTTTCCTAGTGAGAGGTGACAAGATGTGTTACGGGCTTTGTGAGCCATGAGAATAAGTTGTTGCCTAGTGAGAGGTGACAACATGTGTTATGGTCTTGTGAGCCATGTGATAATTTGTTGCCTAGTGAGAGTTGACAAGATGTGTTATGGCCTTGTGAGCCATGTGATAATTTGTTGCCTAGAGAGAGGTGACAAGATACTTAATGGGCCTTGTGAGCCATGAGGATAGTTGTTGCCTAGTGATAGGTAACAAGGTGTTTATAAAATTCTCATGTAAGAAATGATAATGTTCAAAATAAACTAAGAAATGGAAACTTAGTAATATAATGATAATAATAAATGAATACGATAATAATAATGAAATCTTGATCGTACATGCTTTATGCTTATAGCCAAATAAGGGCTATAGTGTTTGAAATATATGAGAGGGATACTTATTTATAGAAAGGATGTGAATAAGTACGATGGCTTGGCCAAGGTATAATGCCTAGTAAAAGTGATGTGGTATTTAGTGATGTTTGCACATGATTGGCATAGTCCAATGCCTAAAATAGTTGCACAGGATTGTCATAGTCCAATGCCTGAATATAATATGATGATGTATACTCACATGACTGGTACAATTAAATATCTAGTTAGTAGATTGGCTGAGGCCAATAAATAGAAATGAGAATGATTCATGGATGACATACCATGATAATGAGTTTCACTGGATAATCTTGATATGTTGATATAGTATGATGAGTAAATGATATACATGTTCTTCTTATTCCTTATAAAGAGAATAAATGACTTACTGCTCTATCACAGATAGTTGCAATGCTTCAAAAGATGAGAATATTCTAAACTGCTTACCTTCTTCTCAGTTTTATACCATTTAAATTGTGATAATAATATTGTTGGCTGAGAGTTATATCTCTCGCTGGGACAATTTACAATTGTCTCACCCCTGTGGGATCCAAATGTTTAGGTGGACGTACATGAGGAGGTGAAGTCCTTTTTACAGAGGAAGAACAACAGTTGAGGAAGCAGTGACAGCTCAGGTTGAGTGTACTGTATGTCCTGTCTTGTAGATATGCAGTCCTATGTGTCATCTCTGTACTCTCAGGTCCTTGGAGTTGGTTCGTACTGGTTTCATGAAAAATATGAGATTTTGGCTTGAATGCCTCGAGGTTTTATGTTGCTCCAGTATGTGTTTTGATAGATCAACTATTATATGTTGTCCTCGAGATGAGATGAAACAATGTTGTATAATGTCAATCATGATATGTATGAGTTTTGAATCTTTCAGTAAAAGTTTTCAATACAAGGATCTCCTTGCAAAATGGTTTTAAATTTTAGTGATTTTTGTTAATCCGCTGTTTATGTTTATTCCGCTTAATTATTAACGATTTGTTTGTTAGTTTGGTGACTGTCATTACAAAGTTTGGTATCAGAGCTTAAGGTTCGTTGAGTCTACAGAGACATAGGATTAAGGTGTTGAGTCTGTGTTAGTGTCCTCCAGTATACCCTATAGTGACTTCTGCTTGCGCAGAAGAAAGGGTGAAGTTTAAAAATGACTGGAGAACATGAGGATCACATTGTTGAGGGCAATGTTGTTGCACCAGGAAAGGGTGCAAGGGATCAGGAAAGAGAAGAATGAGTGCCTGAGAATTCCTATCTTGACCTAATTAGGATAGAGAATCCTATGTTTATGCTCTTAATAGGCAGATTAAGACAATAGTGATACATATAGTAAACTGGATACTAGCATTACAACCTTGGTTACCAGTCGTTAATACAGATCTTTGGGCTTTGAAAAGGTTCCTGAATGACATAGTCATGTTGGAACAGTGGAAAATGTGGGAAGGAATAGCATATGGCAAGAAAATAGACTCTGTCATAAGTGTAGACAAATAGTATATTTGTGATGGTAATGCCCAAGATGGGGAATTAAGTTGAGGAATAAGGAAAGGTCTCTACAATTCTAGAGACATGTGCCTAGTTGTTCTAAAAAGACAAAGTTTTTGGTGCCACCAGTGCAATAAATGCCTAGTGTACCAGGGCAGTAGCCACTAAGTAAAGGAAAATGTCCTAACTTTCCACCTGTAAGAACTCATGGCTTAGCTTATACATCGGTAATGAGACTGATAAGACCATGATATGAGAACAAGACATGTTATGGATATGGACATGTTGAGCATACTAAACTCTTTTCTTTGAAAAGAAGGGAGGAAATGACTCAACAACCGAGGTAGGCTCGGTAGGGTTTATAAAAGTCACAGTCCAATAGTGTAAAAAGGCAAGAACAACAACATGAAACAGCTAGACCCTATGTGTTGAGTCAACCTGAAGTGGTGGGTGACCGCGAGGGGTAATAGTCGTATAGAGCTTTTCATTTTGATATGCTTTATTTTGATGTTACCTACTAATCCTAAAAAGGATTGTTGTTATGGGCTTCCCTATTGATTGTCCTATGGGGACATGGGAAGAAATATGAGAACTAGAATTTATATTCTGTTTAGTATTCTTTTAAATGCTTTATAATCTCTCTTATCTGTGTAATATAAGATGAGATATTGAAGTAATATCTGAAGAAAATTCAGAAATAAAAAAAAATCATGTGTGTATAAGGATATGAGAAGTGAGGAATATGATAGTAAATAAAGTACATACTACCTAATCTCAATACTTGTATACCCTGGCCAGGTATATGATTATTGAAGATAAAACAAGTATGAAACTCTTAGATTGTTGTCTTTTTGATTACTCTGATCAAGTAGTCATTCTGAAACAATCTAGAGAGTATAATCCAATTAAATAGGAAAAGTTGTGTGGACATTCCTAAATGGGAAGAGCTGTGTGAACATTCCCAATTAAATAGGAAAAATTGTGTGAACATTCCTAAATGGGAAGAGCTGTGTGAACATTCCCAATTAAATAGGAAAAGCTGTGTGAACATTCCTAAATGGGAAGAGCGGTGTGAACATTCCCAATTAAATAGGAAAAGTTGTGTGAACATTCCTAAATGGGAAGAGCTGTGTGATCATTCCCAATTAAATAGGAAAAGTTGTGTGAACATTCCTAAACGGGAAGAGCTGTGTGAACATTCCCAATTAAATAGGAAAAGCTGTGTGAACATTCCTAAATGGGAAGAGGTGTGTGAACATTCCCAATTAAATAGGAAAAGCTGTGTGAACATTCCTAAATGGGAAGAGCTGTGTGAACATTCCCAATTAAATAGGAAGAGCTGTGTGAACATTCCTAAATGGGAAGAGCTGTGTGAACATTCCCAATATAAAGGAAAAGCTAAGTGAGCATTCCCAATTAAATAGAGTTTTGCTAAGTGAACTTTTCCAAACGAATAAAAGATTGCTGAGTGAATTATCTCTATTAGATATATATGTTTCCCTTTTGATAAATATTCTTGGGTGATGATAGAAGTATGCCCTTTTATGCTTCTACCTTTCAATAATATGGACATCATATGTTAGGGGTTTATGCTCTGCATAAACATAAACATTGATAAGGTTGAATTAGTGAAAGGAACTTTGTGTGAACTATAGATCTATGGTATATCCATAACATTAAGAAGTTATGTGGAGATTTGAGGGCATGATTAATGAATAATCTGTCCCTCCCTTTTCCTGGGATTTCGGGGACGAAATCCTTGTTAGGGGTTTATAATTATAACATCCCTGACCTGGGTTATGAGGTAACCCTATTTTTTTTGGCTAATAAAGTTTCTTATAACTTTAATATATTCCTCTAAGGTGCTTTGTTATCATGTGACACACTCATGTTTCAAGTTTGGTCCCGATTGAATGTTGTTTGAGCAATTTTCCTTTGTTTTGGACCAAAGTGCAATTTACCCAAATTGAGGGGCTATAATGCAAAATGTCACATGTTGAACATGCCTCATGTGTTTTAGCATCATTATAGAGAGAATTATGCAGGGTGGTGGCTTGTGGAAAGCCTAAATTCAAAGATTGAACTTGTTTGAACAATGTTGGTACCTTGTGCACCAATTTTGGTACAAATTGTAATTTACCCAAAATGTGGGGTTGATATGCAAATTACCACATATAGAGTGTTCCTACTTCCTCTATGTATCATTTAGAGTAAATATAATGAATTATACACCATTTTTGAATCAATTATGAATGATGATACTCTTGGTGATGAAATGACCAAGAAAAAGGGTTGAATTTGGAAGCTTAACTTGAATTGTATCAAGTTGAAAAGCTTATATATGAGTGCCTATCGGCCATGTTGCCCAAGGAGGTGTCCCATATCGTTTTGTGAACTCTTGGAAAAGTCCATATCGTGCAAAGCACCTCAAGGAGGTGAGGTGTGACGGCCAACAAGTTTCCTTAGAAAAAGTGTATCGACATGACTTAAAATAGTGATTAAACCTATATGACTTATCAAAATGGATAAGTAATGGACGAATTTGCATCTCTAGATGATTCTAAACTGTTTTGCAAGACAAGATAAATGATTATGCATGCATGGACACGTGTCACCCATGCATGAAACTTGGAACATACTAGCTCAAAATGTTGACACCTCATTTTTACCTTCCATCATGTGCAACAAGTATATATACCCCAAGTTTCACCCCTTGGTGCAATTTTGTGACCCTTACCACCCTCCTACCCTAAGGTATCGTGCATATAGATCCCATATCATGAAGGGATGCTATGGTAACGTGAATGGGCCTTGGGATATCGCCCATGGCAAGACCATATCGCCCAAGTAGGTGATATCGGTCATATAGGGTGATATCGGCCATAGAGTGAAGTGTTTCGACTCCAAGTGAGTGCCATATCGTGCAAGTGAGTATCATATCGTGCAAGTGGGGTGGAATGTCGTGAAAGAGAACAAGGGTATCATGCATAGGCCTTGTGTATCAGCCATAGCATGTTGATATTGCCCATAACAAGTTGATATCGGCCAATTGAAGTGGTTTTGGCCACAAGTGAGGGGGTATCGGCCACAAGAAAAGTTATGTCGGATAAGGGGAAGTACATATCGCCCAAGAGTTGTAGGGTGTCGTCCAAGGAGCTAAGGAACTCAAAACTTAACCCTAAGGTAAGCATGGAATTAGGGTTATGATCTACCTTTCTTTTCTTTTTCACCAATTGCTTATCCATGGTGATTCCTTGTATATGAAGGAGTTATGAACGAGCCTTGTACTTTTCATAAGTCATCTTCAACCTTAGGAACATGGAGCTTTGGATCTTGGAGCTTTGAAGTGGTTCTTAAGGCGGGTTATATAACTTGAACTCAGCCATGTTATTATTCATCACCTAAATTGCTATACTTAATGAATTACTTTTAATTCCGAAATTTCTTGAAATATTTGATGAGATTATGAGTTCTAGTAGTTGATTAGACCTGTTTACATAAACTATAATAGTTAGAATAAAGGTCTATAGCTTGAAGATGATGGTATCACCTTATAAATGTGATATCGGGTGCAAGCATGCAAGCAAGCACCTCTAACCCGATATGATGATGCACTTACTTCACTAAAATAACATGGATATGATTGTATACCTTGATGCACGATATGGGGGTGTAGTATGCACCTCTTGCATGATAGGGAATCAAGTATAGACTCCATGCATGATACAAGGTTAAATGAATACTTGTAAGTTGACATGAAACCCTAACTTGGGTAACCCGATATGAGTAAAGAATAGCAAGTGCTATTGCACGATATGATAGCCTGATACACAACCCTAGTTGACGTCTACCCAACATGCTGATGGCTTAATACCTCATGCAAGACATGGGTAACACATACAAACACCTTGAGCCCGATATGAATGGTGTGTATATACTTCTAGCCCAATATGGTGAGTGCTCATATACTTACAACCCGATATGATGAACATATGCACACTTCTAATCCGAGATACCTTGTAAAGGTGAGGGCAAGACACTCTTAGGAGTGATAAGAGTAACACCAAGTTATGGTGTGGTTAATACCTTTATAGGTGAAACACCTAAAGTGGTTCATAATGGACAATCTTATATCAACAGTGCCTTCATCCGAGATGAGTCCATATCATTGATGATAGTTGGGTGATTCAAGTGTATGACTTATGGTCAAAACTTTACAAGATTAATATGATGGGATAGTGGATAAAGTATTAGTATGGTAAATACCCTAATACAATATAAGTTGATGAACTTAAATAAGTTAAAAATGATGAGGGAAGTGATACACCAAGGTATGGTAAATATCACATCCAACACTTTAAGGTTGCTACACCTTGATGCATCTTAAATCCAATATGTATGGATGAGTAACACATGAAGTGTGTCATGCCAATTGTTACATTGAAATGTAATGAGTTTAATGCACTTTGATAAGTGTAGGCTAACATACCTTGAGAAAGGGTTAAGCCAAAACAATAAAGTATGATGTAATCAATATCCTAGAGAGGATGAGAGAGAAACGGGTACCTTGTGTTGGTAATCATTTAATGATAAATGTTGAGCATAAATAAGTATGATTGGATACTTATGATAGCAATGTATGCCCCTAGATGTGTGGATCAATGAGTTAGGGTTTGGATCAATAAAATAAACATGAAACCATAATCGGTCATAAAGGGGAAACCCTGATCCCAATGATGGGATGGTTGTAATTCTCTTATTGCATAAGCCTCGTAATGCATGTTAAATACTTTTATAAAAATATAAATATCTTATGTCCTTGTGAGCCATGTGATAATTTGTTGCCTAGTGAGAGGTGACAAGATGTGTTATGGCCTTGTGATCCATGTGATAATTTGTTGCCTAGTGAGAGGTGACCAGATGTGTTATGGCCTTGTGAGCCATGTCATAATTTGTTGCCAAGTGATAGGTGACAAGACGTGTTATAGCCTTGTGAGCCATGTGATAATTTGTTGCCTAGTGAGAGGTGACAAGATGTGTTATGGGCCTTGTGAGCCATGTGATAATTTGTTTCCTAGTGAGAGGTGACAAGATGTGTTATGGGCCTTGTGAGCCATGTGATAATTTGTTGCCTAGTGAGAGGTGACAAGATGTGTTATGGCCTTGTGAGCCATGTGATAATTTGTTGCCTAGTGAGAGGTGACAAGATGTGTTATTGGCTTTGTGAGCCATGAGAATAAGTTGTTGCCTAGTGAGAGGTGACAAGATGTGTTATGGCCTTGTGAGCCATGTGATAATTTGTTGCCTAGTGAGAGTTGACAAGATGTGTTATGGCCTTGTGAGCCATGTGATAATTTGTTGCCTAGAGAGAGGTGACAAGATACTTAATGGGCCTTGTGAGCCATGATGATAGTTGTTGCCTAGTGAGAGGTAACAAGGTGTTTATAAAAGTCTCATGTAAGAAATCATAATGTTCAAAATAAACTAAGAAATGGAAACTTAGTAATATGATGATAATAATAAATGGATACAATAATAATAATGAAATCTTGATCATACATGCTTTATGCTTATAGCCAAATAAGGGATATAGTGTTTGAAATATATGAGAGGGATACTTGTTTATAGAAAGGATGTGAATAAGTATGATGGCTTGGCCAAGGTATAATGCCTAGTAAAAGTGATGTGGTATTCAGTGATGTTTGCACAGGATTGGCATAGTCCAATGCCTGAAATAGTTGCACAGGATTGGCATAGTCCAATGCCTAAATATAATATGATGATGTATACTCACATGACTGGTACAATTAAATATCTGGTTAGCAGATTGGCTGAGGTCAATAAATAGAAATGAGAATGATTCATGGATGGCATACCATGATAATGAGTTTCACTGGATAATCTTGAGATGTTGATATAGTATGATGAGTAAATGATATACATGTTCTTCCTATTCCTTATAAAGAGAATAAATGACTTACTGCTCTATCACAGATAGTTGTAATGCTTTAAAAGATGAGAATATTCTAAACTGCTTATCTTCTGCTCAGTTTTATACCATAAAAAGTGTGATAATAATATTATTGGCGGAGAGTTATATCTCTCGTTGGGGCAATTTACAATTATCTCACCCCCGTGGGATCCAAATTTTTAGGTGGACGTACACGAGGAGGTGAAGACCTTTTTGCAGAGGAAGAACAACAACTGAGGCAGTAGTGACAGCTCAGGTTGAGTGTACTATTTTCTATCTTGTAGATATGAAGTCCTATGTGTCGTCTCTATACTCTCAGGTCCTTGGAGTTGGTTCATACTGGTTTCATGAAAAATATGAGATTTTGGCTTGAATGCCTCGAGGTTTTATGTTTCTCCAGTATGTGTTTTGATAGAGCAATTGTTATATGTTGTCCTCGAGATGAGATGAAACAATGTTGTACAATGTCAATCATGATATGTATGCGTTTTGAATCTTTCAGTAAAAGTTTTCTATACAAGGATCTCCTTGCAAAATGGTTTTAAATTTTAGTGATTTTTGTTAATCTGCTGTTTATGTTTATTCCACTTAATTAGTAACGATTTGTTTGTCAGTTTGGCGACTATTGTTACATGCTAGGTCTCTACTTGCAATGGAGATCTCTATCTCCAAGACTAACTCTCTTTACTTATCCTATGATAAGAAGGTCTAGCCTCAAGATTCTTTTTAGGGCATGACAACTTATGTCATACGACATAAGCATGTATCTATTCTTTAGTTTACACTTACTCTATTAAGCTGATGTCCATGACATCTTATTTACATGCTTTTCATTAATTTGATGGAGGATTCTTTAGACCTTATTAATCTTACCCATACCTCAAGAGGGTGAGGAGAAGAGGGAAAAACCTTAATCCGTAAGGTCCTTAACATAATTTGTGATGAGAAGGGATGAATAAGATGAGAAAGTCCTAAAGGTATCTTATTTTGATTCATACCCTAAGACTTTGGCCAGGTAGTCACACAGATATGAGAGTCCTCGTATTCTGACTAGCGGTGTGGAGGAAAATATTGCCAGCCCCCGGTCATGATCCTTTTCTAGACACCTCCGTCTTTCGTATAATCCTCTAATAACTCCCTTGGTGTCTATGGAGTTTGCAAAATTTAATAATTATTAATGGTTAACTGAGGAACCTACGCTCTGATACCATTTGTAACACCCGAGCTCACTGCCCAAGGTTCTAGTAGAGTTTCAGGAATGACATTTGGTCCCACATACCACCACTAGCCTTAACTGCACACTTTATCCTCACCCACGCACATGCCAGGATCAACTTCCCGACAGGTCACCCATCCCAGTACTACTCCAAGTAGAGCACGCTTATCTATGGAGTTCTTTAGTGATGGACTCCCGGTAAAGGAGGTGCACCTTGGTGATATGGGTAGTCCAATCATTCCTTTTAAGATCAACTTATCTGAGGCCTCAAATCCTAGGATGTTACAATCTCCCCCACTTAGACTCTTGACGTCCTCATCAACTCTCAACTATATGGCCTCATAATCTAACCCATTTCAGTGCAGACCCACAATGACCCATGGACACCCAGCTCCCGATCACGGAATACCAGCACAAGGGTGGCTACATTAACCATGGACAACCCTTTCCTACATGTCTAGACCGCACGGCTCAAGACTAGCATGTCACATGCCCATGTGGGCCCCACCTACTGGAGGGATTATGGCTCTGATACCAAATGTTACGACCCCACCTCTCGATAACCCCCAATTAAGGAAGACCGAGAGGTTGAAGCCGCACCCATAACTTCCGGATCAAAGGTTCGGCAATTAACCAAAAATAATTATCAAATTTTAACTTATTAAACGGGAAAAACTGTAAGAAAATAAACTTTTGCATACCTTTTTGAAAACTTGGATCTCTAAACTTCTATCCACTTATGGATTCTAATCTAACTAATCCTCCTTGTATTTTACTTCTTGTATTTCACAATATGACGATTTACTGTTTGTCCTTTTGGCTTGAACCTAAAATGCCGACAAACAAAACGTCAGTCAGCCAAAGCTGGTACGTGGGGGAAACACTAATCATGCAATTATTCTTAACAATGTAATCATTCAATTAATCATTTAACAACCAGGATTGCGTTTTACGCCACACTACTCAATCCTTACATATCCCCTAACTCTGTGCTATCGCTGTAGTGGACTTGTATGCTACCTCTCTTTAGGTAGATTCTTACCACCATGGTCCTACCTTATAGGTAGCCAATACACAGGGTAATAGAGTCGTATGGCACTACCCGAAGGTAGCCCAATATCTAACTCAATGTGACTTGATGGACCTACCCCATTGGTAGCCATGTACTAAGTCATCCAATGACATGATGGACCTACCCCATAGGTAGCCATGTACTAGGTCAACTAATAAGCCACAGAGGGGACCAGGATCTGAGCTAGTAGACACATATCTTAGCTGATAGTCATATCCACATTATAGTTTGCATGAATTAAAATCATCCAACAATTAATTCATGTCATCGATGAAAACTTCGGTAAACCTCGGAAAACTAAATCGATATATTCATAAGCGTAACCACATACATGTATTGTAGATTCAGATACATAATTAATCAAAACATAGAAATCCCAATCAAGAAACCAATCATGCACATAATCTTGAAATAAATATATGAATTTCCTTTTATTAATATTTATCCAATATCATCATCATCCTTAGAATTTCTATTCCATTTTAGGGTTTCCTTGGGAATTAGGGGTTTTCCTCCATTCTTAGTTATTAAGAACCCTAATTCATCAAATCTACTTAAAACCATTAAATTCTCTCCTTTTAATATTCTTAACAGACTTAGGATCATCATTTAGTAATTTTCTTCCTTAATCTGAAATATCATGGTTTTCCTCTTCTTTTACCCCAATTACGGTTCCCATATGAATTATTCTTCATTTATGGATTACAACCCTAAAACTACCAATTTTGTATACCAAACAGATGAAAACTCTATATTATTAATCAATAGGTTAATATCTTTCAAATTAACCTATTAGTCTTCAAAGATGTATCCTTTATATTCAATTTAGGGTTTCTAAGGTTTCCTACAAAACCCTAACCATCTCAATTATCTTCATTAAGAATTATCTAATCCAAACTATGTTCAAGAATCATTATATTATAGTTTTATTCTTGCAATATCATGTTATGACCACTAAAACTCATATTTACTCAAAATAGGGTTTCATGATCATAAAACCCTAAAAGAATCATATGAACTATCCTTTTATGATCTTACCACTCGTAACAGGTTAAGATTGATCAAAAGCATATAAAAGATTCATCATGATTGATTTTATATCATTCTAGGGTTTTTCAGTCAATTAATGCATTAAAATATGTAAAACCCTCTACTTTGTTATTTCTAAGCATATTTAAGCTTCAAATGTAATTTCTTTGCATTCCTCTCATTCTGAGGATAAATTTTCATATAAGACTTGTTTTAATCCGAGTTACCAATCTTTAATTACGAATTTAGCAAGATTTTACTTACTTGGCCAATCGGATGGCGTCACGTCATCAAGCTCATGCAATGTTGCTTGGCCTTTTGGAAACATAACCAGATTACGAATCTGCCCCTCACTTAAGATGTCGCTGCTTCATACCCCGGAGCGGTAGAAAGGTCCAACAAACCCTTGCTCATCATCTACCTCGCGATGACCTATCCTCACGTGACCTGTAGCGCGACGGAGGTCTGTTCTTCCCTCCTATGGGCTCGGGGTGGCCGGCCCTGGCTGCCTCAACTCCGATGTACCTTGGCACCCTCGGGGCACCACTAAACCTTGGCCAAAGATGGTTATTAATGGCTTGGTTCTCCCACGATCACTGCTGCGGCTTGCTACAGTTTGTGGCAGTTCGACAGACGAACGACGGAGGTTGCTCGAAGGTTATGGTAGGGGTTGGATAGCCGATCCCCCTAGGGCCGCCGCAGATGCTCCTTTCCTTTAACAATACCACACTACAACCTTCCGTGCTCTAGGGATAGAACTACACTTTCTTGGTTAGGGTTTGTAAGGAAAGGAATAAGAAGATGAAGAAGGGAGATATTGCTGCGTGGAATTCCTCTAGATTCGCCCCTAAGTCTTACCCCTTATATAGGGAAAGTTAACGAAGTCCTAGGATGGCTTTCCTTAAAGAAACGAAGTCCCTCTTCTAATAGGAATTGTTTCCTTCAAAGAGAAGCAATTCTTCTCTCTCTCTCTCCTTCTCTTATTTATTAAATATTCCTCCTTCTTTTGATATTAGGATTTCGAAATTTATATCTTTTATCATCTTTGTACTTGCCTTTTAATTTATTGGCACGAAATTATATTCTCTTTTAATAGAAAATACCACCTTTTGAAAAACAACACAAAATTCTTTAATAATGTATCACATTATCCTTTTATTTTGCAATTTTGGTATTTTCTCTTTCTTTCCTCTTTATTGGGACTCCTTGGATCCCAAGACACTCTATTATTTCGAAATTCTTTTTATTGGATACTTATTATCCTTCTAGATGCATCTTTATGCATTATTTCACATTATCTTGTTTATTTCTCATTAAAATATCTCTTTTTGAGGATTTCCCTTTCTTTCTCTTTTATTTTCCTCGTTGGCATCCCTTTTAATATTAGCAACCTCATGGATAGGAAATTTCACCAAGAAATCTCATTTATGCCTCCTTCCACTCATTTTCCCACATTTTATCATTATAATCAATTTATTTCTTAATAAAGAAATACTTAATTAAACATTTCTTTTCTTATTGCCTTCTCTATGCAACTTTGGACTCCTTGGAACCGAAGGAACCCAAGAGGCACGAAATCCTCTTTGATTGTGCCCTCTAGAGGTTTCCCCTTTTTTTTCTCAAATATTCAATTATTCAATTACCAATTGAATTTTCTTTGTTATTTGGGACCAATAGCCAATAAAGCCCACAACACCAACATCAAGGCTATTGTAAACAAAATCCATGTATTCAAAACAAATTATACCATTCTTTGTTCAATTATCTTTAATATGAGAAATTACATTTCTCGGCAAAAGAACCCAAAAATTGGGGTTGTAACACAATGAGTGGTGCCTAGTCACACATCAATGCTACCCAAGTAAATGGAAAGATGGAAAACAACTTCAACCTACAATTTTTGTATGGTGTTATAGTGTTTGTATAGTTTCTTTATCACTAATATCCAGATTGAACTTGAGGTATGGAGCAGTCATCCTCATCAACATTTGATTTAGTTTCTTGAATTGGCAGATTGTCTAAGATATATGTAAGCTCTAATATCACATATTGAATCATGTGCATTGCCATGCATTTCTCAATCTTACTAATCAAGAGGACTAGGATACCATACTACTGTACGAGGGACAAATCCCAACTACATCACGGACAATCATCCCCATATGTCCTAGTGTACCCAATCATCACCTTTATAATAACCTTATTTAGGATTATGGTGGATGATGTTAAAGTAGACTGAACAACATGTGATTAGTGTAGTGACTTCAGGTCTAAGAATGGAAATCACCACAAACACTATGATAACTAACTATGACTACCATGGTGATGGATTTTGTGTGTAAGTCTCATCGTGGGTCTGCCTGATACATTGATCTTTAACATGTATCTGTGTGCTTCGTTTAATCGCCATATCATGAAAATTGAGATTATGTCATCAACCAACTCACACTCTAGTCTATGTGTTATTTATGTCTATCTTCCTTCCACAATAACAACCGACTAGGGACATAATGATAATGTACATACTCTTAACATCCATATAATCTCATTATTCAAGTCACATACTTGAAGACATACGTCATTGAGTAACATCATTCTCTAGACATTTATTATATTACATCATTATCTCATAACTGAATTGAACAAAATAAATTGGAAGCTTACCATTCATTAATAATTAAATCATTAACATATTATTCCATTACAATCATCATATGATTGGCTCTCTAGGCATACATACCAATAGACTCCCACTTTCACTTAGAGCCAATCACCCACGAATCTTATCCCGAGTGACCTAACATGACCATCATACTTCTGTTGGGAATGTGCCTTTTTCAAGGGATCAACAACAATGTTCTCAATTGGCACTCTACAAATCTTTACATCACCTCACTATATGATGTCTCATATGAGATGGAACCACCTTTGTATATGCTTTGAGCACTGATGTGATCTGGGTTCCTTATCTTGTGAAATAAATCTGTTTTTGTCACAATATAGCTTAATTGTGTCGTTGATGCTTGGGATGACCCCAAGTTCAGAGATGAACTTCTTGATCCATAGAACCTCCTTAACTACATTCTATGTAGCAATATACATATCCTCTATAGAATCAACAACTATCTCTTGCTTGGAACTCTTCCAGCTTACACCTTCATTGTTTAGGAAAAACACAAATCTTGATTGCGGTCTACAATCATCTTTGTCAGTTTGGAAGCTTGCATCAATGTAACCATTTACCACCAAACCTTCCTCTCTACCATATACCAAGTATTGATCCTTAGTCCTTCTCTAGTATTTTAGGATGTTCTGCACGACTGTCTAGTGAGAATCACCTGGATCTCACTAATATTTGCTTGTTATGCTCAAAGTATATGAGACATCAGGATGGGTACACAACATTGCATTCATGATTGATACAATTGCTAATGCATATGGTGTTATACTAATGTGTTCCCTTTCTTCACAAGAACTAGGACTTTGAGCTTTAGAGATGGTAACTCCATGTACCATGGGCATGCTTCCTCTCTTTGAACTCTCCATGTTGAACCACTTCAAGACTCTGTCAATATATATGCTCTGACTTAGTCCAAGAAGCCTTCTAGATCTATCTCTATAGATTTTAATCCCTAAGATATATGATGCTTCTCCCAAGTCTTTCATAGAAAAGGTATTTCCCAACTATGTCTTTACCTTTTGTAAAGTAGGGATGTCATTCCCCATCAAAAGAGTTTCATATACATACAATATGAGGAATGTCACTATGCTCTCCCTAACCTTCTTATACACACATGGTTCATCTTCATTTTGAATAAAGCCAAATGCTTTGAATGTTTCATCAAAACAAAGACTGAGATGCTTACTTCAATCCATAGAATGACCTTTTTACCTTACATACCTTATTTTCATCCTTTGGATTTATAAAACCCTTAGGTTGTGTCATGTACACAACCTCAAGAAGATTCTGATTTAGGAATGTGGTTTTAACATCCACATGCCAAATCTCATAGTCATGATAAGTTGCAATAACAAGCATGATATTGATGGACTTAACCATGGCCACTAAAGAAAAGGTTTCATCGTAGTCAACACCTTGAACATGTCTGAAAACCTTTGCTACCAATCTTCCCTTATAGGTTTGTATTTTACCATCAATGCCAGTCATATTCTTGAAGAACGACTTGCACCCTATGGGTTTTACCCCTTCAGGTGGATCTACCAAAGTCGATACTTTATTGGTATACATGGATTCCATCTCAGATCTCATGGCCTCAATCCATTTCTCAGACTTTGTCCCTCAGTAGCTTACATATAGGTTTTCGACTCATCATCTATGACCAACTCACTACCTTCCCGAGTCACAAGATATCCAAATCATTTAGGTTCAAGTTGTGTCTTATTAGATCTATGTGGTACATGTGTCACTTGAAGAATTGAGATTCCACAATGCTTTGTGATTCTCTTTGTTCCTATTGTAAATCTATTGGTCAAATGTTCTCTTGTTTGTCTCAAACTTCTTTGAACTCCACTTTACTCCCACTGATTCCATTATAAATAAATTCCTTCTCTAGGAATACAAAATCTCTAGCAACAAACACTTTCTTCTCAGATAGGGAATAAAAGTAATATCCTTTAGTCTCCTTCAGATATCTAACAAAATGACCTTTATCAGATTTAGGAACAAGATTTTTAGGAAACATTTTCCTAACATAAGCTTCATATCCCCAAATCCTCATAAACGACACATTAGGACATTTCTCATACCATATCTCATATGGTGTCTTTTGAACTGACTTTGATGGTACTCGGTTTAATGGAAATGTGGTAGTTTCTAGAAAAGACTCCTATAAGGTAGTTGGAAGTTCAGCTAACTCATCATTGATGGTACCATATCTAGAAATGTGCATTTCCTTCTTTCTGATACACCATTATGCTGAGGTGTTTCAGGTGGAGTCCACTAGGATATAATCCCATGGGTTCTAAGAAGGTCCTCAAACTCTTGGCTTAAGTATTCTCCATCTCGATTAGAACAAAGTTCCTAAATACTTTTGCCAAGTTGATTATGTACTTCATTCATAAACTCCTTGAACCTATCAAGAGTTTCTGACTTATGTTTCATTAGGTAAACATACTTGTACCTATTGAAGTCTTCAATAAAGGTAATAAAATATTGATACCCACCTCTATCGATTTTTCTAAAAGGCCCACATACATGACCGGCCTAAATCGTGCGTCCAAAAGTGGAGGCGGATTTGAGGTAGTCGAGCTTTTACATTTATAATCCTGAATCCTTCTAGGCCCCCGCAACTTTGCTTACGGGGTCAAAGTAGATATACGGGGTCGAACATAGGGACAAGGGGGGTAGTGTTGAGAACCCAGAATTGACACGCTACACTCCGGTAGATATAAAAAGATAATAAATTCCCCAAAAGGGAAACGGCAAGGTGTCACAAACAAAACAAAGAAAACTATCTCCAACTGGAGCTACTAGAGAGATTTAAGGTTTTAGTCATTTAGCAGTTTTTAGTGGTTTTTATGCAACAAAGACAGAAAGATAGAACTAGAGCTAGAGCAAGGTACGAAGGGTAATACTTTAGTAAAAAAAGTGGCAGCAGTAACATCCTGCACCCCTCCTCTCAGAGCGGGTACCTCTAATCAAGCATCAACACCCCTCTCGAGGTTGCTGGACTTAAATTAGAGTGGTATGTTATTGAAACAACTCCGTTCTGGGCACTCTCGTACTCCAGAATCGGACCAAACACTAGAGCCACAACACAACTCTCGAAGTTGTTGCGACGGGAAAACACGATTCGGTAGCTAAGCAAAGCGCGATCCAACATGCAAGCTAGAGTTCAGATATCAAACATGGCAGTCATCCAACATATTGCACCAAGCATAGAGCAGCAAGTAATTAAGTATTTCTATTTCTATAAACATTAAAGGTCTTGATACATTGCGTAAATAAAGAATTAAATAACAGAATTAAAGATAGATGTCGCCTTCTTGATGTAGAAGGTCGACAGGCTACTGCGGCTCTCCAGCCCGATACCGTCAGGAGCCTAGCCCGATACAATTGTGTTGGGTGGCACGCCTTCTCGGGCGGCACCGTCTGACGGCTGATTGTATCACTCCAGGACCCTGGCCGATATGCTCATGTCGGGCGGCACGCATGACGGCGAAGTGTATCGGGTTCGATATCGTGTCGGGAAAAGAGCCACTTCTCCTACTATCGGGCACTCGTGTCGGGCACTTGTTTCGCTTATCAACGCTGGCCGATATTGGCCCGCATTGTCGCCCGGGACGGTCCTAAGTGAACCATCCCCTCCCTCTCAGGATGAGGAAGAGCTCACCTAGAGTTTCCCGATGCGAGCACTGGGGCACGATATTCTCACAGTTCTCCCTCGAAGATCGCTCAAAGTTCCCAACTGTCCGAACCTGTCCCTTCGTCTACCTGTAGCTGCTATTTATAGCCAGCTGGCTGGGAGGAGTTATGGTGCTCGAAGCGCCACGTGGCCCCTTATGCTCCGTTCGTTGGACGGCCGATACAGGTATCGCTCGACGTTGAGGTGTCAACTATTGGTCACGTGACAGGCGGCGTGCTTGCCGGTGGTTGGCTGTGTCGCCCGACAAGTTTGGTTGTCGAGGCGAGGCGGGCTCCCTGTCGGGTAGAAGGTGTGTCGTCCGCAAGTTTCTTTTGTCGTGTGTTGTTGTGAGCTCTACCCTGTCGGGCAGGGGTTGTATCGGGCGTCAGGAAGGCCGAAACAGACTTGGACTTATTCATGGGCCGGGATGGCCTTATTACACCAAAACGGGGAAAAATTCTGCAAAAGATGGGAAAATTGGATTAGGAGCATTGCTTGGCCAATTATTGCGAAAATTCTAATAAAATAGAGGACAATAGCAGAAAAGGGCAGTTTTGATAACAGAAAAACAGTCTAAAACATCACAAAATTCGTTGTTATCAACTCCCCCAAACTTAGCATTTTGATTGTCCTCAATCAATATTTAAACTTTATTTAGTGATGCTTCTTCTTGCTTGGTATAACTTCCAGGTCAAGAGGTAAAATAAGTATAGTATTGCCTTTAGAGATAATGCTGCCTCATTACAAACAAGAGACCCTGCTTTTCCTTGCCTTATTATTTCAGTAAAATTTTTCTCTACAACTTCGACGAGACTTTGTTGTATGATTCTAAAGTTAGCTTACACACCGAACAGCTTTATTTTTGGGGCAGAAAGTTGTGTATAGGGTACGCTAAGGCTTTTTGGGTTTTTCATTCTTGTCTCCCATCAGTCCATCCAGGTAAGGGTCCGTTAACGGGCAAGTGGTCCCTGCAGTCCAAGCCAGTTGGCTTTAGAGAAGTGATTTCACATCCTACGTACCACTGCCCCGGATCTACCATGCCTAAAGTTGGGTACTTTTGGAAGACAAGTGTGTATACTTTTTTTTCTTTTTCTTTTATTGGGCACAACTCTCATGCTTTTATTCACACTCATAAGGTTTCTCTCTCTTTTTTGGGATTTTCATTGGTTGAGGGGAAACAAAAGGATTCCTGCTGTTTGGGCAGCTTTTTCCTTCTCCATACTCGTCTCTTAGCTATTTGTGAGATTATTGTATTTTTTCGAAATTTTTGACATGGAAAAACATAATCTTCTCGTTTGTTTGGAGCAGCATTATCAGAAAGATATAACAAAACTTGTGTCACTTTTAGCACAAAGAAAATAAACTTGGCAAGCAGCTGCATCTGGTTTTTACTAATATAGCAACTTTGTACATATGCATGGGAACAAAATAAGAAAAATTTTCAAAATTTTTATATGATATGAAGATAAATATGTACATAAAATAATAACGAATAAGGGGCAAAAGAATGAAGAAATTTGTACCTCCCTCACTGGTACATGGTACACCCCCCAAACTTACTCCACACTCTGTCCCAGAGTTGTGAAGTAGATAAGGTGAGGTCATGTTTTATTCCAGTGAGGTTACGCCTGCGTCAGATAGAAGCTCCCACACATATTCTCCCCTTTTGCTGTGATAGACGATGTGGTGGAGTTGGTCAGGCTTTTCTTTGTTTGCTATCCATTCCAGGGCGTAGATACCGCAGTCGTTGGATAAAGGAAGTTGTTGCGGACTGCGGTGGCAGAACTGGAGCTCGTGCCACTTACTTGCTTGCGTATCCAGGAATGGTTGGATCATCTTTGCCACCTCGTCGTAGTATTTTCAGACCAAGCGCTCGACAGATGACAAAGGTTCAGAAGTACACGACACGGGATGGTTTTGGTTGTCGTCCGAGCTGTTGTAGAAAATTCCTGCTCGTTCCCGGGTGTACACTGCTAGGAGCATCCAGTGATTGTAATGTAGAACTGGGAGGAAGATCTCGCGGGGAACTCCGCTCGCCAACTTCTGTAGAAATGTTTTCTTCGCTCATGTTTCATCGGCTAGGCATATGTCGTTGAACAACATGGGATGTGCAATGTATGCTTGTTCTAGCTTTGGCTGTATGTACTGGATGTAAGCAGTTGCAACTGTTACAGCCAAACACCCTCCTTCCTTCACCATGTCCCTTAGATCCTCAACCGGGACTACGACATTGCCTGCCTGAAAAGCAACAACCGATGGGGTTGAATCAGCTAACTTCTTCTGGATGATGTTGACTTGCTCCTGTGTGAGAGTTGCACATGAAAAGCGGTCAAAATTTGTGATCATTCAAGCAAAGCAGTGTCCTCCGTCCCGTGCACTATTTTCAGGACTACCAACTGCTTGCCTGCCCCATGTATGACGGTTGCCACTTCCTCTTCCTTTTCTGAGGAGCCGCTGGACTAAGAAGGGTTTTCATCTAGGTCATTGTCCAGCAGCTGCTCTGGTACCCCTGCATCCCGGAAATAGTGCTTGTCCTTGATTAGCAACATGGCGTAAATGCTCCGGCGTTGATAGAAGGACGTGCCCTTTAGGACTCCCAAGTTTCCAAATGTGTTGAGCGCCTCAATGGAACCCATGATGATGATAGCGTTGTTTCCACTCCCCTCTTCTGCCTGGACGGGGAGGTCTCATAGAGTAAAGAAGTGCCAAGGAGCATGGTGACGTTGGCTTCCCCGCCTTATGGCTCGTTGCAGACGCAGTGGTAGGAGTCTCAGCTTCTTGTCCTCTAGGCGGCGGAAAATATCCCCGGAGCGTGGCACCTCGTTGCGGCTGCAACTCAGTAGCTGGAGGTCGTGGTTCCTGAGATCTGCCACGCAGAGGGACCATAAATTGCGGTGTTTATATGGGGCCAACACGAGATTTGGTCTATACTCTTTAATGTGCTGCAACATGTCGGCCACCGCGTGGGAGTTTGGATCTCCCTTCATCAGACTTCTTGCCAAGGCCGTGGTGGCGTAGTATATCATCCTCCGACCTGTCCTGCTATCGATATGTTCTATTATCGCTCCTTCGAGGACCCTGAACAGTCTTTTGCCGACGAAGGCCGGCGTGCGGAACATGCTTCTAAGAACTCCCCGCCGCATGGAGAGGTAGCTGTCAGTCCAGACGACGTCATCTTCATCCGCCTGCGATCGTAGGACCTTATTCAGCAACTTCTGGTCTCTGATCGCCAGGTGTCCGATGGCCCTTCTATCGAAGTCGGCCATCTCTAAGGAGGGTATCTCGGATGGCTCACGGAACTTAACACTGAACTCGTCCGCCATCGAGCGTTTGCCGCAGGGAGGATGTCTCTTATTGACTGTGTAGACATCCCCCTTTTCTTGTTCAGACTCATCAGATGAGTCTCCCCTGATGCTGATATTTGTACTATCATCTTTAGCTTCATCTAGGGGAACGAAGATGTTTGCATCTCCCAAACCTAAGGAGCTCTCATGTCCGCCGGGAGTTCCTTCGGTTGATCCTTGTTGCGTCCCCTCCTTGGGCGCTGAGGATCGTCTGCTGGAGGGGGAGGAGGGGGACGCTGTTCCCGAGGGGGAACCTAATGAAGAGGGATGAGAACCCCGGCTGGGAGGTGACGGCGACCGTCTCAGATGCCTTCGGCACGGATGGTCGTCACTTCTGTCTATCCTCTCCTCGAGCCTGTCAAGTCACTGGAGAATCTACTGCATTGCCGCATTCAAGGCCTCTAGTCCGCCGGGCAGGCTCGCTAGAGTCAGCAGCTCTCTTTCTTGGCTATTCAGCCAGACTTTGTGGTTATCCTGCCTGTCTTGGAAAGATGCAAGTTTGCGGGTTAGGGAAGTACAAGTGGCAGAGTTGATATTCGTTACCTCCCGCAGACTGTCAAGCTCGTGTCCGAGCATCTTTCCGAGCAACGGAGGAGCTCTGGTGGGTCTCTCTTCCGTCCTCTCTACATCTTGTTCGCGCGATTGTCTACTAGGAGAGGTAGAATCTATAAAAATCATACGCGATACAGATGCAGCTGGGTGAGGCGTCGGTGCTATTTCGGGAGCTGTCGCCTTTCCTTCTTGTCTGGGTAGAGACGATCGTGGTGAGGGCAGACTCTGCTGCACCTCTGCACTGTCAGCGGTCTCCTCAATTGCTATAGGTGGGGACTCCAGTGGCGGTGTAGGTGTGGCTCTGAGCTCCCTCAGGATCTCGTCGAACACCTCATTGCTGTTGCCCTACTGAAGTTCCTCGTCTGCCTCTGCAGTCCTTGAAGCAGTGACGGGAGCTGCGGCTGTCTCTCCCGTAGCAGCTCCCGTAGTCTCTGTCCCAATGACCTCAACGATCACCGACTCTTTCTCAGCATCCATCGTCCTTGTTGTGGCGGTGGCTAGTATGGTTGGAGCGATGACAACTCGATTAGTAGTTGTCATCGGTAGTTCTGGGGCTGGCCCCTCTATGGCCCTGGTCGTGGTGGTGAAAGTCGTGTTATTTGCTATGGCTTCAATCTCGGCGATGGTGAAGACCAGTTTCTCTGCGTCGTAGTTGGCGCAGCGAGGGAGCGGGAGGAGTATGTCCGTCCTTGAAAACTTATAGAAGAAGTCTCCCCCCCTCCTTCCTGATGATGTTGGTCCTTATCAGGTACTTTGTGTCAAACACCTCGTCGCCTTGCGTCCTCGAATGGCTGCACGGCTCGTCTGGGTACCCGAGTCCTACTGCGATGAGATTTATGATGCCGCCCATGCAGTACTCCTTGGTGGCTTCCTTTATTGGGTGCAGCCTGTTCAGCAAGAACCGACCGAGGTTGATCACTTAACCCTCCATTATGTGCTACATGACGTGGAGCTCTTCTGTGTAGATGTTGTTGGACTCGTTCTTGTTGAGCAGTAAGCATGCCACCAGCTTGTGCACTATCCTCCAGAAACAGGAGTGCACTGCCACGACTTTTCTTCCCAGCTTGAATGAAGATTCACCGGTAAGCTTGCCCCACAGCTCCATAGGATTGAACCCGTCTCCCTCGGTGATCCTCACACCGTTGTCCATCAGGTTCTTCTCCTCCTCGTTGGAAGAGAAGATCTTTTTCAAGAGCTTTTCGGAGATGGCATACTCCGAATTGTAGAGTCGGGCCTGGAGCCTGTCTAGCCCGCCAAATTCTTCTATCTCCGCCGTAGAGTTCTTCACCTGGCGGAGAGAAGACATAAACTCCACTGTCAGCTTAGTGTACGAAGCAGACCGGCTGAAGCAGATCTTCTTCAATCCCGCCGCAGCTAGGAACCCCTTCAACCTCTTCAAGATTCCTAGGTCAGCAAACGAGGCTCTATGGCAGAACCTGCTTGGTCGGTAGAGCTTGGTCATCATCTCAGCATAACGACGGTCGTGCTTGTCGTCTCTTGGTTCGAAACCTCCTGGCAAGAATTCTGGGAGTACCGTTGCTGCTAGAGGTGTCGGGGTTGGAATTGGAGCCGCCGCTTCTCCAACCCTAGCCTTCTTTCCTGATGCCGACGTCTCGGCTGGCCCTGGGTTTGGGCGCTTAGGCCTGGCAGACTGCCCTTCAGCAGTAGTCTCTGGGTAGACTCTCCTACCATGTTCGTCAACTGGGACAACGGTCATCTTGATGCGGGCCATTTCTGGAAGACAATAAGAGAAATACTTTCATTAAACGTGTTGACTCTTGGAAGAAGTATATATTAAAGAATAAACATGTGACCAGGTATTTCATTGTACAAAGATTGTCCGGTACCCCCATATCGGGTGACACACTGGTTTCAGAGGTGAAGCCTTGCCCGATACAAAAAGGTGGGTATCGTCCGATACGGTAGAAGATCAAACGCGCGTTAGGTCTGTCGCTCAAAAACGGGCGTGTCGGGTGATACAAAGGTGATAGGGTGATACACCCGATACGGTCCTCCCGAAAGTAGAGCAGCGTGTCGCCCGATAACAAAAATAGGAGAGGTAATGCAAAAATGGTCGACACGGCTATCGCCCGTCACAGGTATCAGGCAAACGTAAATCAAAGGTACGTCGCGCGACACCCATATCGGGCGATACAAAACTGCTCAACCGAGAAATCATAAGGCTGATAAGCTAAATGCTCGAAAGAAATGTGTCGGGTGACTCATCCTGCTGGGTGATAGGGTCTGTCGGGCTATACCTCACTGTGATCTGAACTACCGCTCGACACGAGAGAATGGCAGCCTTGCGTGACACGGGAGATGAAGCACAAGTCTTCTAGCACGATACAGGAGCAAGGAAACAGTAAGGCAAGGAGCCCGACACGGTAGAAACTCGTCCCTATAAATAGAAAACTCAACCGGGGTGAAACAGGTAAATCCGGGGTGCGTGTCGGCCATCAGGGCAACTAGTAAAATAGGCAAGTTTATCTGTCGACACAACCCTTGCGATCCCCGAAATTCCCTTGCCCGATATGGGCACATACATAGCATCGATTGGGTTGCTATCTGATACATCATGAAAGCAAAGCAGTTAAAAAGTTGTCGATGAGTAAAACATCATTGGCTGAAGACTAAGATCCTGGCCTCAAATGGTATTACCCATCCCGGTCGACAAAACTAAGGCGGTGGCCCATAAGGGTCAGCGCATGTGGTGCATGCACAAACTCGGGCCTTATTACATGCCATAATGTTCATAATGTTCATCTTGTTGAAAAGTAAATTGCATGCTATTCTAGGAAAGAAAAATGAGCTCGGGTTGCCTCCTGAGAAGCACTTTGTTTTTCATCTTTAGCTGGACGTCTTCAGCTTCCTCTCCCTGAATCTTCATTCCCTACCTCCGCGGTCATTGCTCCGTCCTCTTTGCTGGCTCGGTATTTGATGGAATCTTTCCCGACGGGTTCTTCACAATTTCGGCAAGTTGAGCTAGCTGCTGGTCAATCTGGCATTGATGCGTATGCATGTCCGCCAGTTGTACCTGCAAGGAGTTCAACACACAGGAATTTGATAGCGCGCTTTGTGCCGATTGGTTGTTAATTATGTCCTACTTTTTCACAAAATCAAACAATTGTCCCACCACATCTGCTTGGCTCGAAGCCTTGTTCTGTCCCTGTTCTTTGCCTGATCCTTGGTATTTAGCTTGTCCCTGGAAACCTCCTTTGTTCAGCTGGAAGGGGTGTTTTTGGTGTATTGACTTGGTCCTTCCCTCTTCTCAAAAGCTTGAGGTGGCTTAGTGGAGTTATGCAGCTGATGAGAATTCTCAACTGCATCCTTGTTGCCATAGTTGAAACCAGGATGGTCCGGCCTATTGAAATTTACAAAAGAGACATTCTCAGTCTCCTCAGCCTCAGACTCACTGTCGTTTGACTCGCCCGGTCGGGTGTAGATACAGTTATCTACCCCGTGTCCACCTTCCCCACATGTGACACAATTCATCACTTTTTCTACATGCTTCTTCCCTTTTGCACCGGATTCCTTCAGTTGTTTTACATCCGTAGCTATTTTCTGAATCTGAGAAGTGATGGTCTCCAGATCCCTGGACTCAAGAGAGGAACCTTCACCTACCTTCTTTGCTTGTCCTCTATCTGAATGATCAAACTCAGTGCCGGCCATTAGCTCGGCCATGTTCTTGATAATCAACTCAGACTTCTTTGCCTTCTTCCCTAGGAAGTCACTGCCTGCTGCCGTGTTCAGGGACACCCTTTCATCGGGAGTCAAGCCATTGTAGAAGGTGGTGACGAGGAAGCCCTTCTTGTAGTTATGATGGGGGCAATCCCTCTGGTACTCCTGGAATCGCTCCCAGGCGTCGTGGAGGCTTTCGTTCGGCTTTTGAATGAAGCAGGTTATTTTCTTCCAATTTCTGACCGTTCTTTCGGAGGGGTAGAACTTATTTACGAATGCGTCAGCTAACGCTCCCCATCCGTTCAGAGACCGGTGGGGTAACCTGAGATACCAGGACAGCGCTTTGTCCTCTAGGGAAAAGATGAAGCCTTTTCAATATATGACCTCCTGGGGAACCCCCGCATCTTTATCGTCTCATAGATGTTCTTGAAGGCATCAAGGTGATGGTATGGGTTGTCATTTTTCAAATTTCCTCTGAAGCTTTTGTTCTGGATCATAGAGATCACAGAAGGCTTAAGCTCAAAATTGGCTGCGTTGAATCGTGGGGTGATGACGGGGCATCTGGAGTTGTTGGCTTTTGTCGATGACAACTCTCTCATCGTCTTTTTTTCCTCATCGGAGTCGTCACTGTCGTCGTCTCATCGGTTATGTCCCTGATCTTGATTTCTCCGGTTCTGGTGGCGGTGGCGGCGCCTAGCTCGGGGGTGTCCTTCCTCAGAGTGTTCTGATTCCTGATCCTCGAGCTGGTTATTTCCGTCATAGCGGTCGTTGTCGTTGCCATATGGTGGAGGTGATTCATGCCCAGACCTCCCTTACCGTTCCCCTTCGGAGTGTTGTGGGTTGACTCGGGGAGGCATAGGGTTGATGACTGTGCTTGACCGGACCGCTGAGTGGTTTCGGAACTTGGGGAAACAGGCTACTGTTCTTCAGGGTTCCTAAAATGGCACGAAAAATCAAGTTTAGAAAATTGAATCTTTACTTTTAAAAGAGTAACAATAAGAAGAAAAAGGAAAAAAAATAAAGAGTGATGTCAAACTCATTTCTAAGCTTGAGGCACTGAAGTGTAGTTAGTGGATTCAGATTCGTTTACAGTACCATTTTCGCCTTGTCCTCGGCAGCGGCGCCAAAAAATTGACCGACCTAAATCGCGCGTCCAAAAGTGGAGGCGGATTTGAGGTAGTCGAGCTTTTACATTTATAAACTCAAATCCTTCTAGGCCCCCACAACTTTGCTTACGGGGTCGAAGTAGATATACGGGGTCAAACACAGGGACAAGGGGGGGTAGTGTTGAGAACCCATAATCGACACGCTACACTCCGACAGATATACAAAGATAATAAATTCCCCAAAAGGGAAACGTCAAGGTGTCACAAACAAAACAAAGAAAACTATCTCCAACTGGAGCTACTAGAGAGATTTAAGGTTTTAGTCATTTAGCAGTTTTTAGTGGTTTTCATGCAACAGAGACAGAAAGATAGAACTAGAGCTAGAGCAAGGTACGAAGGGTAAGACTTTAGTAAAACAAGTGGCAGCAGTAACATCCTGCACCCCTCCTCTCAGAGCGGGTACCTCTAACCAAGCATCAACACCCCTCTCGAGGTTGCTGGACTTAAATTAGAGTGGTATGTTACTGAAACAACTCCATTCCGAGCACTCTCGTACTCCAGAATCGGACCAAACACTAGAGCCACAACACAACTCTCGAAGTTGTTGCGACGGGAAAACACGATTCGGTAGCTAAGCGAAGCGCGATCCAACATGCAAGCTAGAGTTTAGATATCAAACATGACAGTCATCCAACATATTGCACCAAGCATAGAGCAGCAAGTAATTAAGTCTTTCTATTTCCATAAACATTAAAGGTCTTAATACATTGCGTAAATAAAGAATTAAATAACAGAATGAAAGATAGATGTCGCCTTCTTGATGTAGAAGGTCGACAGGCTACTGCGGCTCTCCATCCCAATACCATCAGGAGCCTAGCCCGATATAGTTGTGTCGGGCAACACGCGTTCTCGGGCGGCACCGTCTGACGACCGACTGTATCACTCCAGGACCCTGGCCGATATGCTCATGTCAGGTGGCACGCATGACGGCGAAGCGTTCGGGTTCGATATCATGTTGAGAAAAGAGCCACGCCTCCTACTGTAAGGCACTCGTGTCGGGCACTTGTGTCGCTTATCAACGTTGGCTGATATCGGCCCGCAGTGTCGCTCGGGACGGTCCTAAGTGAACCATCCCCTCCCTCTCGGGATGAGGAAGAGCTCACCTAGAGTTGCCCGATGCGAGCATTGCGACACGATATTCTCGCAGTTCTCCCTCGAAGATCGCTCAAAGTTCCCAACTGTCCGAACCCGTCCCTTCGTCTTCCTATAGCTGCTATTTACAGCTAGCTGGCTGGGAGGAGTTATGGTGCTCGAAGCGCCACATGGCCCCCTTATGCGTCGGTCGTTGGACGTTCGATACAGGTATCGCTCGGCGTCGAGGTGTCGACTGTTGGTCACGTGACGGGCGGCGCGCCTGCCAGTGGGTGGCTGTGTCGCCCGACAAGCTGGGTTGTCGAGGCGAGGCGGGCTCCCTGTCGGGTAGAAGGCGTGTCGTCCGCCAGTTTCTTCTTGCGCGGCATCCCTTTGTCGTGCGTTGTTGCGAGCTCTACCCTGTCAGGAAGGGGTTGTATCGGGCGTCAGGATGGACGAAATAGACTTGGACTTATTCATGGGCCGGGACGGCCTTATTACACCAAAATAGGGAAAAATTCTATAAAAGATGGGAAAATTGGATTAGGAGCATTGCTTGGCCAATTATTGTGAAAATGCTAATAAAATAGAGGAAAATAGAAGAAAAGGGCAGTTTTGATAACAGAAAAATAATCTAAAACATCATAAAATTTGGTGTAATCAATACATCAGTATGTATGAGTCCTAATAGATCACTAGCCCTCTCATTGTTACTAGTGAAAGGGGTCTTAGTTGTCTTCCCCAACAAACAAGATTCACATGTCTCTGTTGATTCAAAATCAAAAGAGTCTAGATAACCATCCTTATGGAGTCTAGATGTGTGATTCTCATTTATGTGCCCTAGACGGCAATGCCAAAGTTATGTTTTGTATGAGTTGTTGAGTTTTAGCATTTTAGTATTTACGTTATAAGCATTTTTCTTTAGATCTAGCAAATAATGACCATAAGATATTGGGTCACTGCCATAAAAGATCCTATCTTTCAAAATAGAGCATCGACCATTATTCATATGAATTCAAATGCATCCTTGTCCATAAAAGATATAGAAATGATGTTTCTATTTATAGAAGGTGCATAATATCAGTTCATTTACTCTATTAAAAACCTTGTAGGTAAAGATAAACTATAGGTTCCAACTGCATGGGCCACAACTTTTGTGCCATTTGCAACTCATAGTTTGACCTCACCCTTTCCCAAAGGCCTACTTCTTTTCAAATCTGTATATTTGAACATATGTAAGATCTACATCCTATATCAAGTACCCGTGTTGAAGAAGTGGATAATTTTATCTCTATAATGTATGTACCCAAAGTGGAGATTACAATCTCGATCTTCTTATTTAAATGCCTTCAAGTACAAAGGATGAGTACCTCTTAAACTTTTCTTTCTCCTTATTTTGAGTGTTGAAGATTTGGATTTGGGTTTGGCCTCAGAACTCCTCACGACCTTGCTTTCATCCTTAGATATATCTCTGTTGATCATTATCATGGATTTGTCCTTCTTCATTCTTGCTTCAACATGAATCAACATACCAAACAAATCTAACATCAATCAGGCCATGTTATTGACATGATAACATGAAATAAAGTGGCTATATGATTCTGGAAATGATTTGAGAATCATATTTGTGACCAAAGAGAATCCCAATTATTAAAAATGATAGACATGTCCAATCATATTGAGCACATGTTCTTAAATTGAGTTCCCTTATGTCAGCTTACACTCAAACAACACCTTTATGCCATCAACCCTTTCTTGTTTTGTAATATTATGGTTCATTTTCTTAAGATGTGTTGCCATCTTAAGAATCTCCATGTTCTCACACAACTCATGCAACTCAAAGTTCATGCAGCTTACCATAATGTACTTTATCTCTAAGGCATTATTGGCATGCTTCCATTAAGCATCCACTTTATCCCTTGGCACATTAGGAGCAGGTATTTCTGGTGTTGTCTTATCAAGGACATAGAGCTTGCACTCTTCATTGAGAAACCTTCTAAAAGTCCAAAACTAGTCATGGGAATTTGTCCCGCCAAGTTTTTCCTTCCTAAGGACTCATCGCCATACTAATTTGTTCGTCATTTGATTCTATAAGAGAAAATTTGCAATTTGTCAAAATCCTTTTTTATTTGATTTGATTTGAATATTCAACGATATTAATTAGGTATTCAATTATTTATCACCCCCACTATTTTTTTCAAATTGATAGCTCTCATATATCAATTTGGAATATTGTAATGTATAATATTCTAGTGAGTAAAGATCTAAAATAATTTAACTATCACCCAACCAATACACTGGCATCTATAGTCAATTATCAAGGTAGGAAACTTTTACCAATTGCATCATATGCAATTCTTGGATAGATGACATGTGCAACTCCTTGCTTCTAGTGATTAATCTCATTAAGACCACATAGTTAAGCCTGGCCCAAAATCCAACACGATAATTATGCACCCCTCTTGGTGGGCCCACACTACTACAATCATACTTCCATGAGATAGACGAATCACCATCCTTGGGATGCCCAAGCTTAGTCAATCAAGGTTTTCATGTGTTCCTCTTTTGGAAAGAATCCAAGACTTATTATTTAATTGAGGGAGTTTGAATTTTAAATACATATACTTTATCCAATCACCAAATATATAGTAAATTTCATATACATGATATATCCCACAATGATATCATGCAATAAAATAAAATTGATGGTTATGGCAAGCTTTATGTAATTCCTTGGAGCCACAAGGAATTACCACAACTAGGATCCACATCATATGCATAAAAATGTTGTTGATGAAGATTTGTGCTTGCTAATCCAAAATGATTGCTTCAACCCTTGAACCAATTGGCTAGCCTCCTGGCCGGTCATTTTGGTCATCTAGTTCTACTTACCACCATGAACTGGCTCCTCCAACTGATCGGTCAGGTCCATCAACTGATTCGTTTGGTTTGTCCTTGGTCCTCTATCTGGTCGGCACACCTATGAAATGATCGTCTGTCTTTATATTTCATCTTTGTTGTAATAGGAAAGTAAACTATCCTACTATTACATGATTATAGAGAAACCTTGAGTTACATTTGAGGGGGGCAAAGGTAGAAGAGAATAATAATCTTACAAATGGAAGATAAGATAGAGGCTCAACATGCAAACCATGATAAAAACATGATTAACAACCTACACAACCATGTACATATAATAGGGATTATTGGCCATAACCATGCTACACATCCATCATGAAAACTCACTTTTAGTGTGACATGTGTGAATTATATATATATACATATTTATATATATACATATATATATATATTTATGTATATATATATGTGTGTGTGCGTGTGTGTGTGTGGTATATTATTGGAGAGAATTATTCATATTATATGCAATAAGTTAACGAAAATATTTAAATGATAAAACCAAAATCTAATTATATCAATTATCCCAAAAAATAGTAAATTGACATGGATCTGGTACCACTATAGGGAACTATGACTATAGAATAGGCAACTGGAATAAAAAATTTACTACCATATTTCCCATATGGATCACATCAACAAGTATAAGATGGGAAGGATGGTTTCCAGGATATACTTAGTCCTAGATCATGTCTAGTGACATCTTCTCGTCATTGTAGATGCGTAACTGACTTCTAGTTCCACTGGGACTCATTTGTAGCCCTTCCATAGACAAGAAACTCAGACAACATTTGTAGCAACTACTCCATGGACTGCAGGTTAACATTGTCCTGCTAGTGGGAAAAGTATCCACACCTCTAGAAAAGTCCATGTGGACTACTTAGAACTCATGTCATCCTACCAAAATGGACAGGAAGGAGTTGTCCCTCCTATTGGTGTATTAGTCAGCAACTTGCTCCCCCACAATTGTTTTTCCCTTTCTATCCCTCCCTTTTGTGGGTAGGACTTTCTCAGGCTCTCTATTGGTTACCACAATCAGTGAGGACAACAATTGTCAAAAGCAATTGAGTTGTGTTCTGTGAAGCCCCCCGTTCCCTCTATTTAGAGGAGGGGTCAAGGTTTGGGTTTTCAGTATGTATGGGAGTGGAAGGGACCAGAAGATCATGAATTTTCACAACCTGCATGTATTGAGTCAGTCAGTTAGCAACAAAACTGGTCAGTTCACATGCGATCTAATCAGTTCACTTGTTGAACTGATTGTTTTGCCATGTTTCCCAATCACATATGAATTAGAAAATTTGAATCCATTTAATGCATAACATAACGTCAACACTAATCATTGATATAATCGAATTTCTCCATGAATTGGATGACTCGCCTTGTTAGTTGGTCGTATCATGACCCCAACTAATCGATTGGTTGAGCTGAGCTGATCGGTTCATCAGGTGAACCAGTTGGTTTGCTCCCTAGTTTAGGCATAACTCAGCTAATCCTATATCTAATCAACCTGACACTCCAAACTATCACTTCATCACATGATTCGATCACTTGGGATACCTATCATCTGATTTGTTGTTTGAATTGTATTACCTAAACACTTTAGTAATCAATCCAATCTTCAGTCAAGATCAAACTCCTCTTCTAGGACATGCCCTATGTGTGTGACCCTATAGATCCCATATTACATTGGCATAACAAGATATGACATCAGAAGGAATGAACGATGTCTAGTCATACACCAATGCTACCCAAGTAAATTGACAGTTTGAAAACAACTTCAACCTACCATTTGTGTATGGTATTACAATGTTTGCATAGTTCCTTTATCACTAATATCAAAATTGAATTGGAGGCATGGAGCAATTATCTACATCAACATTAAATCTAATTTCTTGAACCAGAGTAGAGTGTTTGAGATATATGTAAGCTTCAACATCACATATTGACTCACATGTGGATGGTCATGCATTTCTCAGTCTCGCTAATCAAGAGGCCTAGGATATCATACACCCAAAGGAGGGAAAAATCCCATCTACATCACTCACAATAATCCCCATGTTTCATAGTGTACCCAATCATCACCTTTATGATAATCCTTATTCATGATTATGGTGGATGATGTTAATACACACCGAATGACATGTGATGATTGTAGTGACTTCAGGTCTAAGAACCACAATCACCACCAACATTATGAGAATTGAATATGAATACAATGGTGATGACTTCCATGTATCAGGCTCGTGGTGGGTCTGCCTAATACACTATTCCTTAACATGTATCTGTATGCTTGGTTTAATATCACCATATCATGACTAATGAGATTTTGTCATCAACCAACTCACACTCTAGTCTTATGTGTTATTGTTGTCTATCTGCCTTCCATAATTACAACTGATAAGGAACATAATGAGAATGTACATAGACTTAACATCCATATGATCTCATTTTTCAAGTCACGTACTTGAGGCCTATGTCATTGTGTGATTTCATTCTCTAGACATTTATTATGTTACATCATCATCTCATAAGTGAATTAAAAAATAAATTGGAAGTTTGCCTTTCATTCATAATAAAATCATTTACATATTATGTCATTACAATCATAATATTATTGGCTCTATGGACATACATACCAACATAATCATCCTTCACTATGAATAATCTTTTGTGGTTCAACCATCTTGTAGGTCTCTCCTAAAGAAGTGCTCAAGTGGACTTGGTGGTGGTTTAATATTTGGTGAATCCCCTAGCAAAATAGGTGTGGATAAATATCAGTTGTTGTTCCTCAAAGTCACAACACAAGCGTACTTATCTTTGTGGTTAGGATTTCTCACCTATGTGTGCTTCATGATGTTACCCATGTATCACTGCCCTCTCATATTCAAGATATTGGGATATGGGAACAACTGTACATTTTCATGCATTGGTTGAGGTATGCATGTCTCCTCAAGAAAACCCTTAGTGACATAAGCTTTCCCACAATAGATTGGAATCAACTTTTTTATTTGGTTGTTGTGTGTTGCCTCTATATTACCTAGGAAACTCTATTGACTTGTGTTCTTAAGATCTTCGATGTCTATAACCAAATTTGATATTCAGGTCGCCACACTCTATATCTGGGATCCTTGGTTCTTCATCTCCCTTATTGACTGTCAAGTAGGACTCAGTCTTCATCACAAACTTCACCATGAGATCATCAAACATGTCTTGGCTTCTCAAACCCTTGTCTTTTTATTGTGTTGGATGTTGTTGAGGTGGATCTTTCTGAAAATGATTGAAGTATCGAAGAAAATTTGGGATTATTATGCCAAGAGTACTAATCATTGTGCTTGCTATTGGGATATGACAAATATTTGAACTCCTCCTCTTGATATATGTTTGATTTCAAGGCCCTAATTTTCTTTGTGAGCTTGGTCATATTGTAGGCAAGTATTCCTTGAGAGCTAGTCATATGATGATTGTAATCAGGCATAATGTAATTGATTTGATAAATAATAAAGGCAATTCTCTGTATTATGTTTAATTCAATTATGAGATAATGATATAATGTAATCGGCGTCTAAAGATTGATATCACTCTGTTAAATATGTCTTCAGGTTGGGGACCTAAACAATGAGATTATGTGTATGATAAGAGTATGTATTCTTATTATGTCCCTAGTCAGATATTAGTGTGGAAGAAAAATAGACAAAAATAATACATAAGGCTAGAATGTGTGTTGGTTGATGACAGAATCTCATCTCATTAGTCATGATATATGATATCTATCTAAAAACATAGGTACTTGTTAGAGAATAGTGTATCAAACATGCATACCTTGAAAGTGATACATGGAACCATTAAATGGTAATCACAATCAAATCTCAATGTGATAGTGGTGATTTTCATTCTTAGACATAAATCGACTAGACTCATGTCATTTTGTTTGATGAACTTTGACACCAACCAATGTGATCTTGAGTAAGGGTGTTATAAAGGTGGTTCTTGGGAACATTGTGACACATGGGGATAGACTATGAGTGATGTAGATGGATTTGTCCCTCCTACCCGAGATGATATTCTGGCCACTTAATGTGATACTAAGAAATGCATGACCGCAATCATGTGAGTCAATATGTCATATTGTAATAGAGTCAACTTTTGAGGTTCTTGATTGCTCAATTCAGTGGTGTGATCATGGATTGGTGCTTGGAATAATCGAATCGAGTTCATATGTATAATCTTACATGGGTTTACATATTGAAATCATATAATGATAGTTCCTTAAATGGATTCTAATCATATGAAAGTACTCCACTTAATTTGAAAAAAGTTTGATGTTAACATTATGAGTGATACCCCTAAGTTTATGTCTCTTTGAGTTACTTATTTGAGAGGTCAAATAGATTGAGTTTTGGCGCAACATTTAAAGTGAATATAGTTTGTGCTATGAAAAAACTATTTTTAAAATTTCATAATGTTTTGAGGTTCCTAGAAGGAGATATTGTGGTTTGAAGTTGGTTAATAATGTGCATATTGATTGTACTAGACCAACAATTATTTATTTTAGCAACTCAGGACTTGATCAACTTGATGTCAAACAACTCATGTAAGTGGTAGACACAGATCAAAGTCTCCCTAGTGTTTTGCAGCCCTTGGATGCTTTAATCAGATGGCCATCATTCATCTCCTACCTTGCAATTAGACAAGGTAGTGAAGTGTAACATCCCAGTATTTGAGGCCTCAGATAAAATGTTCTTATAAGGAATGATTGGACTACCCATATCACCAAGGTGCACCTCCTTTTCCGGGAGCCCATCATTAAAAAACTCCATAGTTATGCGTACTCAACTTTGAGTAGTACTAGGATGGGTGACCAGTCGATAAGTTGAACCTGGCTTGCGCGTGAGTGAGGACAAAGCACACATTTAAGGCTAGTGGTGGTCTGTGGGGCCAGTCGTCATTCCTGAAACTCTACTAGAGACATGGGCAGTGGGCCCATGTGTTACATGAAGCTTGTATCTACACAATCACACATTGAGGTTGAGTGGGTTTGTGGGTGAGGCTGGGTGAACGGTTGTGTCCTCCTCACCATAAGGAGTACCCTAACTATCCGCTCGTGGCATTTGGTGAAAGATAGAAGTAGAACGAGCCACCCTTTTCCACTGTCTCTCCACATCTACAAGTAGGTGGTAGCTAAGAGTAGAGAAGGGAGCTAGAAGGTGGTTTCAAAGAAAATGAGAGGGGGAAAAGGAATGTTGATGTGACAACTCGACACCAACTGAGCTGCCATAATATAGGTAATTACACAGAATAACCATTACTAGTGGATTAATGAAAATCACTAAAAATTAAATCCATTTTGCAAAGAGATCCATTGTCAGAAAAATCTTAAAGAAAGAACCAAAACAATATATATATATATATATATATATATATATATCATGGTTCACATTGTATGTAAATTGTACCATCTCATCTTAAGGATATCATATACCAGTTGCTTTTACCAAACATATACATAAGCAACATAAAACCTCGAGGCATACAAGCCAAAATATCAGATCGTTTATATAACCATCACATACTAACTCCCAAGGACATGAGAGTATAGAGACGACACATATGACTTCTATCTACAAGACATGACAAACAATACACTCAACCTAAGATGTTACTGTTGTCCTTGTTGTTGTTGTCCTTCCTATGTAGTACAGTCTTAACCTCCTTGTGTACATTCACCTAAAAATTATGGAACCCACGGGGTGAGACAATTGTCCCAGCGAGAGATATAACTCTCCACCAACAAAAACTTAAGAAGAGGTCCTTCCTATGTGGAAGAGCTAGCTGCCAAGACCTCACCTGTCTCGATCAGTACGAGATCAACGGTAGTGACATCATAGTAAACTTCAACTAGCTTGCTGGGGTATAGCGACATCTTCGCTATAGAGCTACAACCACAACATGCACTCTCTTCGGGGAGATATCACATCAATACCCAATATATTTTCATTAGGGCGATCATATGGCAACCCTAGCATTCATCGGGGACATAACACATCAATCCCCATTTGGACATAAGGATATGTTCATCCTTCACCCCCACATATTCAAAAATATGCACTCCGAGTTAAACTCATTTCACCATTCAGCAAATCTAGACATCAAATGGATCTATGGCCTGGGCACTACATGATAAGGATTACAATATCTTTTAGCATCAATCAAGTTACAAGCAAGAATTATAACAGATGCTACCATGAAAGGTGTAATATTTATCAAGTACTTTCATAATCTTTGGAACACATTGAATGCATTACACTAGAGATCTTAGTCCCTTATCACATTACTGGGAATTCTCATCCCTTAACATTATCATAATCATGATTGCTAGATGTCGGTATTCAAACCCTTAGTTCATCACTTAACATTGTTACCTCTTATCAGGTAACTATTACCTCTAGGTCCTCAGACCCAGGTATACATAATGCTTGTTCTACAAGTATTTAACATGGCTCACAAGGCCCATTTAATCTATATCATATGAAACATCATAGATCATACCTGGCTATGCTCATTATCTCATGATACCTGGATGGTTATATTTCATGATAAAAGAAATATCAAGTACATATCATCACCATGCAATACAAGAGAAATTCAACCTTCCCATTATTAGGGTTAGGGTTTCCCTTTTCATTGATTAGGGTTAGGATTTCCCTTTTCACCGATTAGGATTAGGGTTTCCCTTCTTTAGCTGATTAGGGTTTCAAGTTCCTATTATCAAGAATCAAAACCCTGATTCATAGCTCCACATATATTAGGAGTATCAATGTATGCTCATATCAATGTATGCTTATTAAATGATTATCACACAAAGTATGAGTTTCTCTCTCATCCTCAGTAGGACATAGATTTCATCATACTTTATTAAGTTGGTTGAATCCTTTTCGCAAGGTACATTGGCCTACATTATCAAAATGCATTGAACTCTATACATCTTAATGTATCATTTGACATAGGACACTTCATGGGTTACTCAATCAAATATATTGGATTGAGGTTCTTCCACCATATTGGGCATGAGGTGTGTGTGTACTTCACACCATATTGGGCAAAGCGGTGTGCGTGTTCTTCACACCATATCGAGCAAAGCGTTATGTGTATACTTACCATATCAGGAAAGAGGTGTGTGTATGATTACTGTGGCGAAGCGTCCGAATAAAATGCCATTAACTAAGCGGAAGCGACCATTAGCAACGGATTACTGAAAATCACTAAAAATTAAAACCTTTTTCAAAGAGATCTAGTTCCAGGAAACTCTTAACAACAAGAACCAAAGTATTACATGCACATTCTGGTCCACAAGTACATACCATGTACCATCGCTTCTCGAGAATTACATACATCAATTTCCCTCTTAAGTCTACACATGAGCAATACACAACATCGAGGCATTCAAGCCAAAATCTCAGATCGATAATGAAAACACTAAGGACTGACTCCAAGGACCAGAGAGTATAGAGAAAACACATAGGACTCTTATCTACAAGACACGACAGTCAGTATCTCCACCTGAGATGTTACTGCTATCCCTGATGCTGCTGTCCTTTCCCTATAGAATGGTTCTTACCTCCTCGTCCTCGTCCACCTAAAAATGTTGGATCCCACGGGGGTGAGACAATTGAAATTGTCCCAGTGAGAGATATAACTCTCTACCAGAAACATTATTATTTCAGTTTAATAGAATAAAACTGATCAGATGATAAGCAATTTAGAACATTCTCATATCTTAAAGCATTGCAACTATCTATGATAGAGCAGTAATTCATTTATTCACTTTGTAAGGAATATGAAGAACATGTATATCACTTATCCATCTTACTATATCAACATTTCAAGCTTATCCTGAGATATGCATTATCATGGTATGTCATCCATGAATCATTCTCATTTCTATCTATTAACCTTACCCAATCTGTTAGCCAGATATTGAATTGTTCCAATCATGTGAGTATACATCATCATGTTCTATCTAGGCATCAGACTATTTCAAATTCTATGCAAACATTCCAGGCGTTGGATTATTACCAATCCTGTGCAACCATTCCAGGCATTGGATTATTACCAATCATGTACAACCATTCCAGGAATTGGATTATTACCAATCATGTGCAACCATTCCAGACATTGGATTATTACCAATCATGTGCAACCATTCCAGGCATTGGATTATTACCAATCCTGTGATATTATTCCAGGTATTGGGTTATGACCAGTCCTGTGACATTATTCTAGGTATTGGGTTATTACCAATCCAGTGCAATTATTCTAGGTTTTGGGTTATTACCAATCTTGTGCAATTATTCCAGGTATTGGGTTATGACCAATGTTGTGCAATTATTCCAGGTATTGTGTTATGACCAATCCTGTGACATTATTCCAAGTATTGGGGTATTACCAATCTTGTGCAATTATTCCAGGTATTGGGTTATTACCAATCCTCTGTAATTATTCCAGGTATTGGGTTATTACCAATCATGTGACGTTATTCCAAGTATTGGGTTATTACCAATCCTGTGCAATTATTCCAGGTATTGGATTATGACCAATCCTGTGACATTATTCCAGGTATTGGGTTATTACCAATCCTATGACATTATTCCAGGTATTGGGTTATTACCAAACCTGTGCAACTATTCTAGGTATTGAACTATGTCAATCCTATGCATCATCACTGAATACCAAATCACCTTTTCTTGGTATTCGACCTTGGTCAAGCCATCATACTTATTCACATCCTTTATGTAATTCAAGTATTCCTCTTTTATTCTTTAAGCTTATTCAAAACACTATAGCCCTTATTTGGCTATAAACAAAAAGCATGCATGATTAAAATTTCATTATTATTATTGTATCCATTTATTATTATTATTATTATTATTATTATCTTACTAAGTTTCCATTTCCTAGTTTATTTGAACATTATCATTACTTACATGAAACCTTTATAAACATCTTGTTACCTCTCACTAGGCAACAACTATCCACCTGGCTCACAAGACCCATTAAACATCTTATCACCTCTCACTAGGAAACAACCATCCCCATGGCTCACAAGGCCCATTAAACATCTTGCCACCTCTCACTACACAACAACTATTAGGTTTAGAGTTTCCCTTTATAGCCGAATGGGGTTTCAAGTTCAGATTATCAATTCAAACCCTAATTCATTGCTCCACACATCTAGGAGCATACATTAATACCATAAGTATTCAACTATACTTATTTATTCTCATCATTGATCATCAACACAAAGTATGAGTTTCTCTCTCATCTTTTCTAGGATATTGATTACATCATACTTTGTTATCTTGCCTTAATCCTTTCTCAAGGTATATTGGCCTACACTTATCAAAGTGCATTACATATTAATGTAATAATTATCATAACACACTTCATGTGTTACTCATCCAAGTATTTTGGATTTAGGGTACATGAATGGGTATCAACCTAGAGGTGTCGAATGTGATATCTATCATATCCTAATATTTCACTTCCCTCATCACCTTGATCTTACTTGAGTTCATTAACTTGTCTTGTATTAGGGTAATTCCCATCCTAATACTATATGCACCAGTTCATCACATAACATGTAATGTATTGGTCATAAGTCACTCATTTGATTTATTCAACCATTATTGATATAAGATTATCCATTATCAGGAATAGGGATTCCCTTCTTTATCAATTAGGATTTTGGATAATCTCACTCTATGATGGGGTTTCATATGCCATCACCCTATATTAGGGTTAGGGTTTTCCAATTCATATCAATCACGGTTACTCATCCCCTTACACAAATTAGGGCTAGGTTTTCAAATTATAGTTTTATAATGCATGACATCATCCTAGATTAGTGTTTCATATCCCATTACCCTATATTAGGGTTTCTCATTACATCCTTACCTTGAATTAAGGTTTCTTATAACATTTCCCCTAAAATTAGGGTTTCATGTAGCTTTACCCAAAATTAGGGTTTTTATGAAGCATTCCTTTAAATTAGGGTTAGAGCTCATCAACCTTCTCGATTAGGGTTTCATGATCTCATCATCATGGATCAAACCCTAATTACATATTTTATTCATGTTGAATGTGTTGAGGATTAATCACTACATGATTATCACTCTTGTATAAGTTCCTCTCTATCATCCTCTCTAGGAGGTTAATTAGATTGAATCAACTTGAATGAAGAGTTGACATAGTGTATTAAGTCTTTGCTTCCATAAGCATCAAAGGTTAACCACACTAAAGGTACTAATCACCTAAGTACTTTAGAGGTACAACCCCTGGATTTAACTTTGATATATGCCATTAACAATCAAGGGGTTAATTGGTACTTTCTTGGTGTGAATCAATTAGACCTTCAAATGGTCTTGAGGTATTAGACCTTCAATCGGTCTTGAAGTACCTTGACCTTCAAACGGTCTTGCCCTAACTTCTTCAATCGATTTTGAAACCGTTTGATCAACTTATTATTGTAACCGAATGAACATCAAATGGTTTGAGACCATTTTCTCTTCAAACAGTCTGAGGACCATTTGATCCCAAACAGTTCTCAAGACTATTTGGACTCAAACGGTCTCAAGACCATTTGGTCCAAACCACCTTGAAACTAATTGGATCAAGTAGGGTTTCCTCCAACCAATCAATTGATTTAGGGGTTTGTTTTATTGAATCGATCATCAATTGAACCATTGAGGGTACATCCAATTACATCCCTTAGATCTTCAACCATCCATCACAGCCCTTGATCTCCAAATGGTCTTGAGACCGTTTGACCTCCGAACGGTCTTGAGACCGTTTGGGTCATTCAACCTTGAAATTGATTCCCCCAACTAGGGTTTCAATCAATTCAATCGATTAGGGTTAGTACTCAATGGATCACCCATTATTGAATCCATGAAATTTAAATCAATTTGAACCATTGAACCCCCATCATTCACATCAGCAATTAACCTCAAATGGTTTTGAAGTTTAATTTACCCATTCGATCTTGAGATCCATTACCCATTCAGTTTTGAACTCAATTACCCATTCGATCATGTAGTCATATACCCATTCGGTCTTGTAGTTATTTACCCAATAGGTCTTGTATTTATTTACCCATTCGGTCTTGTAGTTATTTACCCATTTACTCTTGGGTACAACTAACCATTGAGTCTTGGACTTAATTCCCCATTCAATTTTGAAACTGAATCAACTCATTCATTTTGAAACCGAATTAGCTCAATCAGTTTTTGCAAACCATTTGCCCATTCCTTTGTTGAGGTGTATGATTAATATGACATCATCATCTTCAAGCTTCAAACCTTCGAAATCAGTTGTGATTCTTATGATAATTTCAATAACTAATCACAAGGAAAATGAAAGAGAAGAAAGGTTCAACACAAAATGAATAAATTGCAAGCAATAATGACATGTAAGGGTTCAAGTTATATAACCTACCTTCAAAATTGAATCCAAGCTTCAAGCTTCACTCGTTCAATGGTGAATGAAGCTTTTTCAACCTCCCAAGGCTTGTCCTCAAGTCTTTGAGTGAAATGAATGACTAAGGTTGAAGATTGAATGGAGAAAAGAAGAATTTAAGCATTGAATTTTGATTTCCACCATGGAATCAAGGTCGAAGATGACTATGGAGCTTACCTACAGGTTGGGGCACGTCCTTCTATTGTTCCTAAGCTCCCTTGAGCGCGGCCAAAGCAAGGAAAGAAAGAAGGGTCGAAAAAGCCTTTCATTTGGGTTGGAAATGAGATGTTTATAAAGAAATTTCAATGAGAGAGAAAGTGATATAATAATCTTTTAACTCCCAAAATTGGTGCCACATACTCCCCTCCATCCCTTGCATACGAATACATATCCCCCACCTTTTGATTCCTCTTCATTATCCACTAATTAAAAGAAAGCAAATTAAACACCTTAACCATTATAATAATAATATCAAAAAATTGGGTGGATATTACTTTTTAGTTAACTAATGTGAGTGGGCTCTCCACTCACTTTTGATATTTCGTGGCCTTGGCAAGGAACAAGGACGTTCACACTTATGCAAATTCAACCATCTCATTTTTGGTTGAAGGGCACTTCAATTAATATATTTATTTTTGCATTAAATTGAATTAGGGTTTCAATTATGCTTAAATCTTGAATATTTTAATATGAAGATTCTCTCTCCTCCAAAGTGATTCAAATGAGACACCCCTCTCATTTTATTTTCTCTACATGATTTCAAGAAACATGAGGGATTCTCTATAGGTGGTATTTTGTATATTGAACCCTAGGTTTTGGGTAAATTGCACATTACACCAAAAGTAGGTTTTAATGCACAAACATTGCTTAATAAGCTCTTTCTTGGTGCTCTGGCTACCACAAGCCATACGTCTACATCATTCTCATTCTTATGATGCTTAAACACTTTAGTAACATTTATCATGTAACATTTGCAAGTTAACCCCTCAACTTGGGTAATTTTCTCTTTAGTCCAAAACAAATAAAACATTGTTTCAAAATTATTCAAAAAGGACTAAAATTGAAACATAAATTCCTCTTGAGCCTTAATTACTTTTCAAAAGATAAAGACAAGAATATAAATGACTTACTTAAGAAAAACCTCTAGGGTTAAGTCTTAATCCAGGTCAGGGATGTTACAATTATAAACCCCTAACAAGGATTTCGTTCTTGAAATCCCAGGTAAAGGAAAACATATATTATTTATTCATCATATAATAAATCCTCCAACTAACATATTAATGTCATGGAGAGGCCATAGAAATTTGATCATCACAAAGTCCTTCCATACAAGGTTATCATAGAATCTGTCACACAGGACACATACTCCACTATCCTTTTTATTATTAACTGTAGAGTCAACTCTGTGTTAGGTAACACTACCTTGTATAACTCAGGTCTCAAACTTCACTATTTTGTCACCCACTTGGTACTACAAATCTCATCATACATTTTTATCTTTAATAAGCTTTTCCCACAAAGATTCTACAATTGTCCTTCAATTAGTACATCCTTATTGATGTTATGTTTATGCAGAGCGTAAACCCCTAACATATGATGTCCATAGTATTTTATATAACTGGTTCGATTTCACAGTTGGCCCTTCCAGGTAACCAACATAAATTACCTCCTTAGATTATTGCATGAACCTTTAATTGTTCATGTGTCATTCAATCTTATTTCCTCTTAAGTTCCTTGCCTTCATTATAGAAATTATAGAGATGATTACATATCACCGCCTCTTAGAATTATCATTATCATGATTACTAGATTAGGGTATTCCAACCCTTAGTTCATTACTGAACATTATTACTTCTAGGTCTAAGGACCAGGGTATACATCATACTAAACATCCTCTTTTGTTTATAAGTTGATCTATGATTAACTCAGATCTTTCCATATCAATTAGGATGTGGTAGAATTATCCATGCCACATCTCTGACTTCATTATGCTCTTTAGATTGTCTCAAAATGACTACTTGATCAGGGTAGTCAGAAAGATAACAATCTAAGAGTTTCATACTTACCCAACCTTCAATAGATGAATACCTGGCCTGGGTATTCAAGAACTAAAATTAGGTTGTATGCATTTGTTTCATATTATGTTTCATACATTTAACATCTTTTTAAATTTACTATTTAATATCTTAGATTTTCTCTGGGTATTTCTTTTACATCTCTTCTACATGAAACAAAAAATTTCAAAGCATATAAGAGAATATTATCCTAAATATAGGTTCTCATCCTTTTTATCTCTTCCTTATGTCCTCATAGGACTAGTTAAAGGAATCTCAACAATAACTACCTTTCTTATAATCAGTAGGAAGAGAGAGGAAAAAGGAAATATAATTCAAAATGAAAAGTTTTATCTGACAAGTTACCTTTACGGGTTATCTAGTTCCTCATCTGATCCAATTACATGGAGTCAGCTATCATCTTCTTTTGACTTTGTCCTCTACTACCAGAGGTAGATGGACCAAACTATGACACTTGTCTTCGTCCTCGGCCTTCTGCTTCACTAACCTGAGGTCCTTGTGGATTTTGCAGATTATGCCATGACTGTTGGGTCACCATATTATTTCTTCTTGGACATTGCTGCCTAAAATGTCTTATTTGTCCACATTTATGGCAAGTTCTTCCCTCACTTGATGACCACTGCATTAATGTACTATATTGTGGTTGAACCGATGTTACCAAAAACTTTGGTTGTTTAGTACCACCAATCCACTGTTCCTGTAACTGTGTAAATCTCCTTTTCAGGTTTGCCTCATGTTTCTTTGTCATAGACCTTTCTATTCGCCGAACTGATTCCACAAATGTGGAAAATTTATCTCTACTTTCTAAAGCAGTTGCCGAGATAGACACCTCATCATTCAATCCTTTCTCAAAATGTTGAATCTTCTCCTTCTCAGTGGCAACCATTTGAGAACAAAACTGTAAAAGTTCCATAAACCTAGCCTCATATTCATTTATTGACATGGTTCCCTACCGAACCTTCTCAAACTATGAGATCTTTTCGTCTAAGTATGTTCTTGGAAAATACTTATTAATGAATTCTTGATGAAATTCCTCCCAACCAACCTCTTCATCATTCCTTTTTACTTCTTCTATGGCCCACCAATAGCCAGCACTACCCTTCAAAAGGTATACAGCATGTTTGACTTTGTCAAACATATAGAATACTAAGGATCTTAAAAGCCTTTTCGAACTCAGTGAGCCATAGACCAGCATCTGCTGGGTTAGTTGTCCCAGCATATTCTATAGCTCTTACACAACATAGTCATTCAAAAGTCTTACCAGACCCATGTCCCTCATTGGGAGTTGGTACCCTAGGTGCTGGTGATGGCATCCGGTCTGCCATATGCCTCATTGTGGTCATGAATTCCCTAAATATAGAATGAAAGGTTGGGTTTTCTATCATAGCTTCATCAAAATGGGGATTCTTAGGCACTGATTCCTCTCTTGCATGATCCCTTACACCTCCTACTGGTGCAGCAACATTGCTTTCAGCAACGTGATCCTCGTGTTCTCCAGACATCTTTAAGCTATCTCCCTTCTTCTGTATAAGAAGAAATCATTATAAGATATACTGGAGGACACTAACATAGACTCAACAACTTTGTCCTATGTCTCTGTAGACACAGCGAACCTTAAGCTCTGATACCACTAACTGAGGAGAAGCATCCGAACAAAACGTCATTAACTAAGCGGAAGTGATCGTTAGCAACAAATTATTGAAAATCACTAAAAATTAAAACCTTTTTCAAAGAGATCTAGTTCTAGGAAACTCTTAACAACAAGAACCAAAGTATTACATGCACATTCTGGTCCACAAGTACATACCATGTACCATCTCTTCTCGAGCATTACATACATCAATTGCCATCTTAACTCTTCACATGAGCAATACACAACCTCGAGGCATTCAAGCCAAAATCTCAGATTGATTATGAAAACACTAAGTAATGACGCCAAGGACCTAAGAGTACAGAGATGACACATATGACTCTTATCTAGAAGACACGACAGTCAGTATCTCCACTTGAGATTTTACTGTTGTCCCTGATGTTTCTGTCCTTTCCCTGTAGAATGGGTCTTACCTCCTCATCCTCATCCACCTAAAAACGTTGGATCCCACGGGGGTGAGACAATTGAAATTGTCCCAGCGAGAGATATAACTCTCTACCAAAAACATTATTATTGTAGTTTAATAGAATAAAATGGATCAGAGGATAAGCAGTTTAGAACATTCTCATATCTTAAAGCATTGCAATTATCTATGATAGAGCAATAATTCATTTATTCACTTTGTAAGGAATATGAAGAACATGTATATCACTTATCCATTTACTATATCAATATTTCAAGCTTATCCTGGGATACTCATTATCATGGTATGTCATCCATGAATCATTCTCATTTCTATCTGTTGACCTTAGCCAATCTATTAGCCAGATATTGAATTGTTCCAGTCATGTGAGTATACATCATCATGTTATGTTTAGGCATTGGACTATTGCCAATTCTATGCAAACATTCCAGGCATTGGATTATTACCAATCCTGTGCAACCATTCTAGGCATTGGATTATTACCAATCCTGTGCAACCATTCCGGACATTGGATTATTACCAATCCCGTGCAACCATTCCAGACATTGGATTATTACCAATCTTGTGCAACCATTCCAGGCATTGGATTATTACCAATCATATGATATTATTCTAGGTATTGGGTTATGCCCAATCTTGTGACATTATTATAGGTATTGGGTTATTACCAATCCTGTGCAATTATTCCAAGTATTGGGTTATTACCAATCATGTGAAATTATTCTAGGTATTGGGTTATGACCAATCTTGTGCAATTATTCCAGGTATTGGGTTATGACCAATCTTGTGAAATTATTCCAGGTATTGGGTTATTACCAATCTTGTGCAATTATTCCAGGTATTGGGTTATTACCAATCATGTGCAATTAATCCAAGTATTGGGTTATTACCAATCCTGTGACATTATTCCAGGTATTGGGTTATTACCAATCATGTGCAATTATTCCAGGTATTGGATTATGACCAATCCCGTGACATTATTCTAGGTATTGGGTTATTACCAATCCTGAGACATTATTCCAGGTATTGGGTTATTACCAATCCTATGCAATTATTCTAGGTATTGAACTATGTCAATCCTGTGCATCATCACTGAATACCACATCACCTGTTCTAGGTATTAGACCTTTGCCAAGCCATCATACTTATTCACATGCTTTATGTAATTCAAGTATTCCACTTTTCTTCTTTAATCTTATTAAAAACACTATAGCCCTTATTTGTCTATAAGCAAAAAGCATGCATGATTAAAATTTCATTATTATTATTGTATCCATTTATTATTATTATTGTGTTACTAAGTTTCCATTTCCTAGTTTATTTGAACAATATCATTACTTACATTAAACCTTTATAAACATCTTGTTACCTCTCACTAGGCAACAACTATCCACATGGCTCACAAGGCCCATTAAACATATTATCACCTCTCACTGGGCAACAACCATCCCCATGGCTCACAAGGCCCATTAAACATCTTGTCACCTCTCACTAGGCAACAACTATTAGGGTTAGAGTTTCCCTTTCTAGCTGAATGGGGTTTCAAATTCATATTATCAATTCAAACCCTAATTCATTGCTCCACATATCTAGGAGCATACATTAATACCATAAGTATTCAACTATACTTATCTATTCTCATCATTGATCATCAACACAAAGTATGAGTTTGTCTCTCATCTTTTCTAGGATATTGATTACATCATACTTTGTTATCTTGGCTGAATCCTTTCTCAAGGTATATTGGCCTACACTTATCAAAGTGCATTAGATCTTAATGTAATAATTATCATAAAATACTTCATGTGTTACTCATCCAAGTATTTTAGATTTAGGGTACATCAACGAGTATCAACCTTGAGGTGCTGAATGTGATATCAATCATATCCTAATATTTCACTTCCCTCATCACCTTGATTTTACTTGAGTTCATTAACTTGTCTCGTATTAGGGTAATTATCATACTAATACTCTATGCACCAGTTCATCACATAACATGCAATGTATTGGTCATAAGTCACTCATTTGATTTATTCAACCATTATTGATATAAGATTATCCATTATCAGGAATAGGGATTCCCTTCTTTATCAATCAGAGTTTTAGATAATCTCACTCTATGTTGGGGTTTCCCATGCCATCACCCTATATTAGGGTTAGGGTTTTCCAATTCATATCAATCACGGTTACTCATCCCCTTACACAAATTAGGGCTATGTTTTCAAATTAGAGTTTCATAATGCATAGAATCACCCTGGATTAGGGTTTCATATCACATTACCCTGTATTAGGGTTTCTCTTTACATCCTTACCTTGAATTAAAGTTTCTTATAACATTTCCCCTAAAATTAGGGTTTCATGTAACTTTACCCAAAATTAGGGTTTTTATGAATCATTCCCTTAAATTAGGGTTAGAGCTCATCAACCTTCTCGATTAGGGTTTCATGATATCATCATCATGGAACAAACCCTAATTACATATTTTATTCATGTTGAAAGTGTTGAGGATTAATCACTACATGATTATCACTCTTGTATAAGTTCCTCTCTATCATCCTCTCTAGGAGGTTAATTAGATTGAATCAACTTGAATGAAGAGTTGACATAGTGTATTAAGTCTTTGCTTCCATAAGCATCAAAGGTTAACAACACTAAAGGTACTAATCACCTAAGTACTTTAGAGGTACAACCCCTGGATTTAACTTTGATATATGCCATTAAAAATCAAGGGGTTAATTGGTACTTTCTTGGTTTGAATCAATTAGACCTTCAAATGGTCTTGAGGTATTAGACCTTCATTCGGTCTTGAAGTACCTTGACCTTCAAACGGTCTTGCTCTAACTTCTTCAATCGATTTTGAAACCGTTTGATCAATTTATTATTGTAACCGAATGAACATCAAATGGTTTGAGACTGTTTTCCCTTCAAACGGTCTGAGGACCATTTGATCCCAAATGACTCTCAAGATCGTTTGGAGTCAAACGGTCTCAAGACCTTTTGGTCCAAACCACCTTGAAACTGATTTGATCAAGTAGGGTTTTCTCCAACCAATCAATTGATTTAGGGGTTTGTTTTATTGAATCGATCATCAATTGAACCATTAAGGGTACATCCAATTACAGAACTTGGATATTCAACCATCCATAACAGAACTTGAACTCAAAACGGTCTTGAGACCGTTTGGTATCATATGGTCTTGAGACCGTTTGGTATCAAATGGTCTTGAGACCGTTTGGGTCATTCAACCTTGAAATTGATTCCCTCAACTAGGGTTTCAATCGATTCAATCGATTAGGGTTAGTACTCAATGGATCACCCACCATTGAATCCATTAAATTTAAATAAATTTGAACCATTGAACCCCCATAGTTCACATCAGAAATTAACCTCAAATGGTTTTGAAGTTTAATTTACCCATTCGATCTTGAGATCCATTACCCATTCAGTTTTGAACTCAATTACCCATTCGATCTTGTTTTCATTTACGCATTCGGTCTTGTAGTTATTTACCCATTCGGTCTTTTAGTTATTTACCCATTTGGTCTTGTAGTTATTTACCCATTCGGTCTTGGGTACAACTAACCGTTCGGTCTTGGACTTAATTCCCCATTCGGTTTTGAAACTGAATCAACTCATTCGGTTTTGAAACTGAATTAGCTCAATCGGTTTTTGCAAATTGTTTCCCATTCCTTTGTTGAGGTGTATGCTTAAGATGAAATCATCATCTTCAAGCTTCAAACCTTCGAAATCAGTTGTGATTCTTTTGATAATTTTAATAACTAATCAAAAGGAAAATGAGAGAGAAGAAAGGTTCAACAGAAAATGAATGAATTGCAAGCAATAATGACATGTAAGGGTTCAAGTTATATAATCCGCCTTCAAAATTGAATCCAAGCTTCAAGATTCATGCCTTCAATGGTGAATGAAGCTTTTTCAACCTCCCAAGGCTCGCCCTCAAGTCTTTGAGTGAAATGAATGGCTAAGGTTGAAGATTGAATGGAGAAAAGCAGAATTTAAGCATTGAATTTTGATTTCCACCATGGAATCAAGGTTGAATATGACTATGGAGCTTACCTACAGGTTGGGGCACGTCCTCCGATTTCTTCTAATCTCCCTTGACCACAGAAAAAACAAGGAAAGAAAGAAGGGTCGAAAAAGCCTTTCATTTGGGTTGGAAATGAGATGTTTATAAAAAAACTTCAATGAGAGAGAAAGTGATATAATAATCTTTTAACTCCCAAAATTGGTGCCACATACTCCCCTCCATCCCTTGCATATGAATCCATCTCCCCCACCTTCTAATTCCTCTTCATTATCCATGAATTAAAAGAAAGCAAATTTAGCACCTTAACCATTATAATAATAATATCCAAAATTTAGTGGATATTACTTTTTAGTTAACTAATGTGAGTGGGCTCTCCACTCACTTTAGATATTTAGTGGCCTTTGAAAGGCACAAGGACGTTCAAAATTATGCAAATTCAACTATCTCATTTTTGGTTGAAGGGCACTTCAATTAATATATTTATTTTTGCATTAAATTGAATTAGGGTTTCAATTATGCTTAAATCTTGATTATTTTAATATCAAGATTCTCTCTCCTCCAAAGTGATTCAAACGAGACACCCCTCTCATTTTCTTTTCTATACATGATGCCAAGAAACATGAGGGATTCTCTAGAGGTGGTATTTTGCATATTGAACCCTAGGTTTTGGGTAAATTACACATTACACCAAAACTAGGTTTTAATGCACAAACATTGCTTAATAAGCTCTTTCTTGGTGCTCAGGCTACCACAAGCCATAACTCTGCATCATTCTCATTCTTATGATGCTTCCATACTTGAGGAACATTTATCATGTAACATTTTCAAATTAACCCCTCAACTTGGGTAATTTGCACTTTAGTCCAAAACAAATACAACATTATTTCAACATTATTCAAAAAGGACTAAAATTGAAACATAAGTTCCTCTTGGGCCTTAATTACTTTTCAAAAGATAAATACAAGAATATAAATGACTTACTTAAGCAAAACCTCTAGGGTTAAGTCTTAACCCAGGCCAGGGATGTTAGACTTACCATATCGGGCAAGTGGTGTATGTGTGCTTTCATATTTCCCAAGAGGTGTGGGTGTGCTCACCATATTGTTCATGAGGTGTATGCTCATTAGCACATTATTTTAGATATGTATGATCATCACCATATCGTTACAGAGATGTATGTTGATTGCCATAGTGTGCATGAGGTGTATCCTTGATCACTATATCGTGAATGAGGTGTATCCTTCATCACCATATCGCGTATGAGGTGTATCATTGATCACCATATCATGCATGAGGTGTATCCTTGATCACAAAATCATGCATGAGGTGTATCCTTGATCACCATATCATGAATGAGGTGTATGTGCGTATGAATCATATAGAGTTGCTCAAAATTAGGGTTTTGGCCTATCAGGTTAGCCCCTTATGCTCATGCCTCTTCAAACCTTCATGGTATCGGCCTACCCTTCACCATGTGTTAAGTGAAAGCATAGAAAACTGGTTAGTTTAAACCAAACCAAGTTTACAAACTAATAGGGGTGTGGGGTTCCAATGTATATGGGGTTTCATATCACCATCTAGGGTTTCATCACCATATCGGGTTAGAGCTGTATACTTGACACCATATCGTCCATAAGGTATTTGCTTCATCATCATATCGTGCACAAGGTATGTGCTTCATCAACATATCGTGCATAAGGTATGTGCTTCATCATCATATTGTTCATGAGATGCATACTCATCACCATATCGTGCTAGTGGTGTTTTCCCATCACCATATCGGGTTAGAGGTGCTTGTACCCAATATCGGTTTGTGCCATGATGATGTCATCATCATCAAGCTCAAGACCTTTGTTCCTTACTATTCTAGTTCATGGAAAATAGGTCTATGCAACTATTATAACTCATGGATTCATCAATATTCAAGAAAACTTGAAATTGAAAGTAGATAATTAAGTATAGCAAGATTGAAGGTGAATAATAACATAATTGGGTTCAAGTTATATAACCCGCCTCAAGAACAACTTCAAAGATACAACCTCTAAAGCTTCACATTCCCAAGGTTGAAGATAAACTTATCACATATATAAGACTCGTTTGGCAACTCCTCTACATGCAAGGAATCACCATAGTTAAGAACTTGGTGAAGAAGAAAAGAAAGAAAGAATCACAACCTGAGATTCATGCTTCAGCCAAGGTTGAAGATGACCATGGCTTCATATTAAGGTTAATGGCTCGAGATCCTCCTTGATCCATACTAATATGAATTATATATAAGAGAAATCAATTGATAAGGTTCAAAAAATTCACTAGTAGGTGAAAGGAGTAGTATATATAATTGAGGTTCATGAGAGAGGGTGTATTAGAGGTGTCATCATCTTATACTACTAGGTGCCACGTATCCATGTATGGTTGACACGTTTCCAGGAAAACATATTTATCTTAACATGCAAAAACTCTTGAGGATGATCTAGGGATGAGATTTCAACCATTAGTTATCATGTTGAGCAAGATATTTCAACTCCCATCACTTTATTCACAAACTGATACACTTTTTCTAAGGAAAGTTGCAAAATGATATCCATCACCTCCTTGAGGTTCTTAACCCGTCATGGAAAAGGCCAAGTGTTGAAAAAACAATATGGGACCTCCTCTATGGCTCCTTGCCGGATAGGCATCCCCATATAAGCTCTACAACTCGATACAACTAAATACAATTCAAATTAGGGTTTCAATTATACAACTCTTCTTGGCCTTTTCATCACCAAGAATTCTACCACTCAAAGATGATTCAAACATGGTGCCTCTTCCTTTATATCTCCTCTAGATGATGCCAAGGGATAGTAGGGACACTTTAGAGGTGGTAATTTTCATATCAACCCTATATATTGGGTAAATTGCAAATTGCACCAAAACTGGTACGCAAGGCACAAGCATTATTCCAACAAGTTCTAACTTGGAGGTTGATGTTAACCCTAACCCTAAGTGGAGGTTAGAGAGAGAGATGACATGATGAGTTAGATATCATCGTTGACTAGGTGTTTGTATGGACATGCCTTTGGATAGCCATACGATCCATGAGAGGTTGGATGACCTAGCTCCATTGGCAACCCAAACCAGGGAAGGGTCGTGCATGTTTGAGCAAAGGATAGCTCCTTCATGGATGAGGTTAGAGAAGAACCTATAGAAACCTTATGGGCTATTTCAAGTAGGATATATCTAGCAACCAAAGTAAATTAGTAGTATGAGCAGTAAGTTAAAACCAAGGCCAGAAGGACAGGATGGATGGCTTATGAGATAAGCATAAGGGGCTATGGATAATCATGAGCAAACATAAGTTTGAGCATAGGCTTCACCCACGTAGAGGTATGCCTGTGAGCTTGATCCTTCATGGAGAGAGGACCTCTAGTAGTATGGATGTATGTGGAGTTAGCTCTAGAGAGAGAAAGCAGGACCCAAGCAAAAAGGTTGGAAGCTTAGATTTCGAGACATGGGGAAATAGTGGGGAGTTGAGGATGATGCGACCTAAGTGGATGATAGTGGTTGCCTCATGCTCGATCCCTTGCTTGCACCGAACCCTAGAGGGAGGATGATGCTTCTGGTACCTATGTACCTATGGTATATGAGTTTACCTGCTGAGATGAGACAAATAGTGCCTTATACCCTGAGGAGGTTTAAGTAGCAAATTTTGAGGCCTTTTACCTTGATTGGTTGCCCTTGAGGAGGACTTAACTCTAAGATGTTGCTCGAATAAAAGGATCAATGGAGTACATGACATACCTTGGACATGTTTGGTTCATGGTTAAGAGGTCGAGCATGCAGTTGGACACCCTAAGGTGAACCTAGGGCTCCTAGACCTCAGAGGGGAAGTGGTGTACCTAATGCTCGTGATGAGGTTTGAGTCTCTATAGTTTCGAGCATGGTACTCCTCATGTATAGAGGAAAAAGGAAACCCCTTAAGTTAAAGGTATGTTTGATGAACCCCTCACAACTAAGTTGGTCTAATGTTGAGGATGAGAACAAGTGTGACCTAGCATGGTTTTGTAGGTGTCTTCTTGAACCTTAGTAGCTTTCTACGGCTAAGCAAGCTCATGTGGATGCATACCCTAAACATAAGGATGCTTGTGACCTTTGTTATCAAGGTGTAGTTTCCTCCCATCCTGGGAGAGGGACCATTTTGTAGGGTGTATACCAATTTTTTGGTTTTGAGGTAACCTAAAGATGTTTCATAGGATCTTGACAAGGTAAGTGAAGAGTACAGGGTAATAGAAGGAACCTGCAGACCCATAGATAATCGTCTCTAAGTTCTTGTGGAGGTGTTACCATGGAGATAACCAGTATGAGGCATGACCAAGGTAGGAAGGTCGCCATGACCCCTGTGAAAGGATGAAAGTCAGCCCATGAATGCAGAGAGAGATAATGAAGGTTTGGGTAAGGTTCTAAGTTGGACATGTACTATAATAGAATCCTATGTCTATCCTAGGGTCAGGTGGGGATAAGACCGATGGAAGTGGGAGTTGCCAAATTCCCTAGTTGCACACGACCATAGGGTCAGGAGGTAACAACTATCATTGTCTGAGGGCCATAGGTTAGGAGATTGATCACCTTCATGAACTCATGGGACCTAAAGGCCAGATGAGTAGGGCACTCTCTGTATGCGTAAGGGAAAAGGGATGACCCCAAAACTGTCAGCACCCTATAGACCTAGAGGAGATGACGAAGGATTGTGTGGCGACCCAAGTACCTTTGAGGTCAGTTTTCCATGGAAGTAATTTTTGATGTCATGATGTTTGTGATATAGAGACATATGTGGCACGTTTCAACTTAGATTTGCAAGTGTACTGGAAAGGTGGGATGTACCATCTCTACTCTTGGAACAGGAAGAACTCTGTATTTGTACTGCAGCTAAATGCTTATTTCCTCTTGTTATGGGAGTAAGAGATATGACTGTACGCATGCCATACAGCAAGGATAGAGATGATGTGAGTTGGAACATTGCTACAAGGTATGAGGATAGAGATGATAACTTTCCCTTATGGAGAGAATGATACATGGATGGTTTATAAACACTAAGAGTATTAAGGAAATCATCTTGTGAGGATGTTTTATCATGAGCTATGTGGAATTTGCAAGTCATAGTTTGAAAAACTAAGAGAATAAGCTCAGAGTTTCCTTGATGAAGATAGACTTAGAGTTTGAAATGAGATGATAAGTGGAATACACGAAAGTGTATGTCTTCAACATTACCTAACACCTAAGGATGTGAAATGCAGTTGCCTAGTTTAGTTAGAGGCTAGAATGGGTTGTTAGGCTAGCCCTAAGTTGAAAAGGGAGATATGTTTGGCTAACTCTAACAAAGTTTGTTAAACAAGTTAGTAGTTGTTTGGTTAGCCAACCTAAGCCTTAATGAAATAAAAGGATATTTGAGGAACCTCAAATGAATTTCTCTGGAAAAGAAGGTGATGAAACCCCGAATGAAGTGGTATAGGGTTTCTGATGAATCAATCTTGAGGAATCATGACGTACATGTGATCCTGATTTTAAGATTGCCATACACCGTGGTACTACAAGGATAGTAAATGACGGTAGTACTTCATATGCTTAAGATGAGGTTGCATGTAGCATGTGGCCATGCAATCCAGGAGGTGAAGGATGAACACCAATAACCCAATGCATGGATATAAAGTATTAAGAGTTCTCGAGAGGGAATGGGAGTTCATCACTATGGATGTTGTAAGTCTCCCCTTAATCAAGAAAGATCAAGCTGCTATATGGGTTGTGGTAGATCGCCTTACCTTGATGACATGAGAAAGAAAGAGTATTGTCAAGGGATAGATCTGGTTGAACTACATATGAGAGAGAGATGGTTCAACTACACCATGATGTGAGTTCAAAGTTCTTGAGTATAACCTAAAGATTACTTCCATGAGGTGGAAGTAGATACAGGAAGAACTCGATGATAGTACAGTTTAGCACCCCATACTAATGGTTAGTATGATCCAGACTAGAGGGTCTGATGAGAGCAAGTGTGCTTGTTCAGGGTGATACAAAGAGACAGTTCTTAAGATGTGATGTTAACCACCATAGCCTTTATCGGGATGCAAGAAGTTCTATAGGGAGTTTGTGTCGGTCACCACTTCATTAAGATGATGTTGGTGAAGGAGGCCTCACGAGGGTCAGAAAAGAACCACAGTGTGTGCAGATGAAGTCGCTCTGATCGTGCAATGGCTGAGAGAGAGCCCAGAGCCGACATGAGTTGTGAGCTGATGCAAAGAAGACTGACATGCAGTTCACTGTAGGAAAGTATGTGATGTGAAAATTTGACCCCTCTAAGCTACAACTAAGAAAGCTGAGTCCCCGATATATGGGTCCATTGGAGATGGATTGGTGGAGATGGTAAGGTTTAACCTAACCACTCAGGATAACATGATGTATAATGTGTTCTATGAGTCCGATCTAGAGCACTATGTGAGGTACCCAAGTCATGTGCTGAGCCCTGAACCTATTCAACTTTTGAGGGGCTAAAATGTCTTGAGTCACCTATGAGGGTACGATATACCAAGGTAAGAAAGAACTCAGATGGAAGAATATGAGATGATGGAGGTTCTTGGGAAACATCATGGAAAGGGTGAAGCCTCATGGGAGCCCTGATGGACATAGGAAAGGCTTATCATGTATTGTTTGTTTGCTGGATGGAATTTTGAGGACAAAATTCCTATAAGAGGGGAAGGATGTTACAACCCCAATTTTTGGGTTCATTGGGTGAGAAATGTAATTTATCATAATAAAGATATTTGAACAAATAATGATGTAATTTGTTTTGAATAAATGAATTTCGTTTATAATAGCCTTGATGGTTGTTTTATGGGCTTTACTGGCTATTGGGCCTAATAAAGGAAAAGATAAAAGAAATTCCATTAATAAATGAGTAAATAAGAAAAAGGAGAAAAGAAAAATGTGGAAACCTCTAGAAGGAAAATCCAAAGAGGGATTTCGTGCCTCTTGGGTTCCTTGGGTCCCAAGGAGTCCAAAGTTTCAAGGAAAATACAATAAGAAACGAAAAGATCAATTAAGTATTTCTTTATTAAGAAAGAAATTGAAAACAATGATAAAATGTGGAAAAAATAGAAAGAGGTGTAATTGAGTTATCCTTAGTGCAATTTTGTATCCCAAGGATTCCTAATGATAAAAGGAATATCAATGAGGAAAATGAAAGAGAAATAAAGAGAAATCCTCAAAAAGAGATATTTTAATAAGAAATAAACATGATAATGAGAAATAATGCATATAGATGCATCTAGAAGGATAATAAGTATCCTTAAAAATGAATTTCGAAATATTTGAGTTTCTTGGGGTCCAATGATCCCAATGGAGAAAAAGAAAGAGAAAATACCAAAAATAGAAAATAAGAGAATAATATGATGCATAATGAATAATTTTTGTAGTATTGTTTAAAAAAGGAAGTATTTTCGACAAAAAGGAAATATAATTTCATGGACAATGGACTAAAAACCAAGAATAAAGATAATAATGAGAAGGATATTTAAATTCTAAATACCCCAAATAATAGAGAATACCAAAAGGATAAAGAAGAGAGAGAAGGAATACTTCTCCTTGAAGGAATATGATTCCTTTTGGAAAGGGACTCTTTGAGTCATGTATAAGCGAACCTATCGCTTCGTTTCCCACCCCTATATAAAGGGGTAAAGCCCTGGTCGAGATCCAGAGAGATCCCATGCAATAAAACCTCTTCTCCTTCTTCTTTCTGTGATAACCCTAACCCAGAGAGCATAGGGCAGTTTGGGGGCTTTAGCAGCTGTGGCGTGATCTTGGTGAAAGCACGAAGCAGCCATGAAGATCCAGGGTGGTTAGCTACTCTTCCCTTGATCCCATCTTCTCTCTAAACACCCATCGGGCCTGCAGGTGTTTCCACAGTGGACGTAGCTTCCGGCCTGACTCCGGCCACCTTGGCCGCAGCTAGGGGCCGTCGTAGGTGTGGCGGAGGCAGAAAAGACTGGGGCCCATCATCGGTGCCCTAGGGGTGCAGACTAGGGTACATAGACGGCTCCACGAGCTGCTATAACCAACTGCAGCGCTAGGGCGCGCAGGGTTGAAGACGAGGGGCACCGTTGGACAGTTTTTGCCCCGTCGAGCATTACAAAACCAAGGAGCCGCACAAGGACATTTTTTTCATTTAGAAATGATTTCAAACTCAACCTAGCAATGTCACATAGCAAGGCCTACGTGGCAGCCTCCCATTGGCCCAAAGTAAGTGAGTTTTGTAAAATTCGTAACTAAATAATCATAGCTCGGATTGGTATGCATAAAATATGGAAATTGCTCACAAAAATGAGAAGAATTCAATAAATATTGTTTTAGAAGCTAATTCCCCTTAATATTTGAAAAGCAGTGTAAGTTATCAAGTTTAATGAATTAAAGATTAAGAAAGCCTATTTTGAGATGATTAATGTATTTAGTAGGGTTTAATGGGTGATTAAAGTTGATATTAACATGTTAATTGTAAAAAAGGTATATTAGGAAACAAAAGGATGAAATTTGCACGTAATTGGTTTAATTGGACTTTCATGTGGATGAATATACTTTAATGGGCCTTAAAACCTTAATATTGGTAAATGTGACTCTTAATGGCTTTAATTATTCAAAATCGTGAATAAAGATAAGATATAATAATTCTAAGCTATTTCGAGCATTAAAGCTCCTAATTGTGGTTAAATACCCTTAATGTGGAAATTAGAGTTTCCTAGTGGATAAAAGGTAGAATTAATGATAAATAATGTTCATATGTGAATTAGAGCATAATGAACTACGAATTGATGATAATGACTTTGTCATGGATTAAAAGGATAAAAATGGTAGCTTTAATATAAAAGAGGCTTAATGGACTTAATTGATGGTTAATTGTGCATTAATCTAGAATTAAGGTTATGTGTTTGTAAAAGGTAACCTTAATAACTTTCATGAAGGATAGATGAGAAAATTAGGGTTTAAAAAGAGTAAAGGGAAGTAAAACCCTAATTGCAAAGTAAACCCTAAAAAGGAATAGAAACCATAAGTAGTAAGATGGTTTGGATAAATTTTGATAAAAAGGAATTGAATGTAATTTCAAGACTGAATTATGTGCTTGCTTGATTCTGGATTACTTGCTTGTTGGATTATTCCTGCACCTAAGTCTGCCTGACAGGTATGTGGTTAATTATGGTTAATCGCATTAGTTTCCCGAGGGTTTTCCAAATGTTTCCTCGCATTGAATGCAATCTAAACAATTGGATGTTCATACTTGCAAAATTATAAAGTCACTATGGTTATCACAATTATAAAGAAGTGTGTATTCTCGCACCTACATGCCACCCTTATGGATGATGCCAAAGGTAGGACCAGGAGGGTAGACCCATGGGCACCATGAGTGGTGACCCTAGGCACCAAGCTCAGGAATGAGAAGGTGGCCTATGATATTGCATTACTAGAGGGCACCATGAGTGGTGACCCCAGGCACCAAGCTTGGGATTGAGAAGGTGGCCTTAAGTCATTGGCAAAAGAAACCCTAAGGTGGGTATGCTAGGGTTAGGGAAAAAGTGGTGGAGAATGTCATACTGGAAAGCGTAAATTGGCTTGTTAATTATCTCGATTGTGATAATTAGATTGTTATCCATAAATGCAAAATTTTTTGTTGTCCCCACATACCGGCATATTTCGATATGCTGACTGATGTTTTGTTTGTCGGCGTTTTAGGTACAAGCTTGAAAAGGACAAATAGTAAAGTGGCATATGTGAAATTAATTAAGAGTTAAAGTACAAAGGAGGATTAGTTAGAGTAGACTCCTGATGTGGATAGATGTAGATATCCCCGTTTTGAAAAAGGTATGCAAAGTTTTGTTTTGTACCAGTTTTCAGTTTAGTTGGTAAAATTTGTTAATTGTTATTGATTATTTGTCGAACCTTTGATCCGGGTTATTGGTTAACATATCTAACCTTTCGGTCTCCCTTAATTGGGGGTTACCGGCAGGTGGTGTCATTACAATTGGTATCAGAGCATATGTTCCTCGCTTAATCTTTAATAATTATTAAATTTTACAAATTCCATAGAATCGAGGGAGTTATTCGAGGATTGTCTGAAAGATAGAGGTGTGTAGAAAAGGATAAAATCTGGGGGCTAGCAATATTTTCCTCCACACCGCTAGTCAGAATACGAGGACTCCCAGATTGTGTGACTGCCTGGCCGATGGCTTAGGATATGACTGGAAATAAGATACGTTTTGGACTCTCTCATCTTGTTCATCCCTTATCAACTCAAATTCTATTAAGGGTTTTAAGGATTAGGGTTTTCTCTCTTCTCCTCACCCTCTTGAGGTATGGGTAAGGTTAATAAGGTCTAAGGAATCCTCCACCAAATTAATGAAACACATGTAAATAAGATGTCATGGACATAAGCTTAATAGATTAAGCGCAAACTAAAGAATAGATACATGCTTAGGTCATATGACATGAGTTGTCTTTGCCCTTAGGAGAGACTTGAGGATAGACGTCCTTGATAGGAGGATGAGTAGAGAGAGTTAGTCTTGGAGGTAGAGACCTCCATTAAAAGTAGAGGCCTAGATCCCTTGCTTGCACCGAACCCTAGAGGGAGGATGATGCTTCTGGTACATATGTACTTATGGTATAGGAGTTTACCTACTGAGATGAGACAAAGAGTGCCTTAGACCTTGAGGAGGTTTAAGTAGCAAGTTGTGAGGCCTTTTACCTTGATTGGTTGCCCTTGAGGAGGACTTAACTCTAAGGTGTTGCTCGAATAAAAGGATCATGGGAGTACATGACATACCTTGGACATGTTTGGTTTATGGTTAAGAGGTTGAGCATGCAGTTGGACACCCAAAGGTGAACCTAGGGCTCCTAGACCTAAGAGGGGAAGTGGTGCACTTTATGCTCATGATGAGGTTTGAGTCTCTATAGTTTCCAGCATGGTACTCCTCATGTTTAGAGGAAAAAGGAAACCCCTTAAGTTCAAGGTATGTTTGATGAACCACTCACTACTAAGTTGGTCTAATGTTGAGGATGAGAACAAGTGTGACCTAGCATGGTTTTGTAGGTGTCTTCTTGTACCTTAGTAGCTTGCTAGGGCTAAGCATGCTCATGTGAATGCAGACCCTAAACATAAGGACGCTTGTGACCTTTGTTGTCAAGGTGTAGTTTCCTCCCATCCTAGGAGAGGGACCTTTTTGTAGGGTGTATACCAGTTTTATTGGTTTTGAGGTAACCTAAAGAGGTTTCCTAGGATCTTGAGAAGATAAGTGAAGAGTAAAGGGTAATAGAAGGAACCTGTAGACCCATAGATAACCATCTCTAAGTGCTTGTGGAGGTGTTACCATGGAGGTAACCAGTATGAGGCATGACCAAGGTAGGAAGGTCGCCATGACCCCTGTGAAAGGATGAAAGTCATCCCATGAATGCAGAGAGAGATGATGAAGGCTTGCGTAAGGTTCTAAGTTGGACATGTACTATAATAGAATCCTCAGTCTATCCTAGGGTTAGGTGGGGATAAGACTGATGGAAGTGGGATTTGCCTAATTCCCTAATTGCACATGACCATAGGGTCGGGAGGTAACAACTATCATTGTCTGAGGACCATGTGTTAGGAGATTGATCACATTTATGAACTCATGGGACCCAAAGGGTAGATGAGTAGGGCACTATCTGGATGCATAAGGGAAAAGGGATGACCCCAAAAGTGTCGGCACCCTATAGACCTAGAGGAAATGATGAAGGATTGTGTCGTGGCCCAAGTAGGTTCGAGGTCAGTTATCCGTGGAAGTAATTTTTGATGTCATGATGTTTGTGATATAGAGACATATTTGGCACGTCTCAACTTAGATTTGCAAGTGTACTGGCAAGGTGGGATGTACCATCTTTACTCTTGGAACAGGAGGAACTTTGAATTTGGACTGCAGCCAAATGCTTATTTCCTCTTGTTATGGGAGTGAGAGATAGGACAGTACGCATGCCATACACCAAGGATAGAGATGATGTGAATTGGAACATTGCTACAAGGTATGCGGATAGAGATGTAACTTTCCCTTGTGGAGCGAATGATACATGGATGGTTTACAAACACTAAGAGTATTAAGGACATCATCTTGTGAGGATGTTTTATCATGAGCTATGGGGAATTTGCAAGTCATAGTTTGAAAAACCAAGAGAATAATCTCAGAGTTTTCTTGATGAAAATAGACTTAGAGTTTGAAATGAGATGATAAGTGGAATACACGAAAGTGTATGTCTTCAACATTACCTAACACCTATGGATGTGAAATGCAGCTGCCTAATTTAGTTAGAGGCTAGAAGGGTTGTTAGGCTAGCCCTAAGTTGAAAAAGGAGATATGTTTGGCTAACACTAACAAAGTTTTTTGAACAAGTTAGTAGTTGTTTGGTTAGCCAGCCTAAGCCTTAATGAAATAAAAGGATAGTTAAGGAACCTCAGCTGAATTTCTCTAGAAAAGAAGGTGACGAAACCCTGACTGGAGTGGTTTAGGTTTTCTGAGGAATCATTCTTGAGGAATCATGACGTACAGGTGATCATGATTTTAAGATCCCCATACATCGTGGTACTACAAGGATAGTAAATGACAGTAGTACTTCAGATGCTTAAGATGAGTTTGCATGTAGCATGTGGCCATGTAAGCCAGGAGGTGAAGGACGAACAACAGTAACCCAGTGCATGAATATAAAGTATTAAGAGTTCCTTAGAGGGAATGGGAGTTCATAATTATGGATGTTGTAAGTCTCCCCTTGATCAAGAAAGATCAAGACGCTATATGGGTTGTGGTAGATCGCCTTACCTAGATGACATGAGAAAGAAAGACTATATTCAAGGGACATATCTGGTTGAACTACATATGAGAGAGAGATGGTTCAACTACACCATGATGTGAGTTCAAAGTTCTTCAGTATAACCTAAAGATTACTTCCAAGAGGTGGAAGTAGATATAGGAAGAACTCGATGATAGTACAGTTTAGCACCCCATACTAATGGTTAGTATGACCCAGACTGGAGGGTCTGATGATAGAAAGTGTGCTTGTTCAGGGTGATACAAAGAGACAATTCTTAAGATGTGATGTTAACCACCATAGCCTTTATCGGGATGCAAGAATTTCTATAGGGAGTTTGTGTTGGTCACCACTTCATTAAAATGATGTTGGTGAAGGAGGCCTCACGAGGGTCAGAAAAGAACCACATTGTGTTCAGATGAAGTCGCTTTGATCATGCAATGGCTGAGAGAGAGACCAGAGATGACATGAGTCATGAGCTAATGCAAAGCAGACTGACATGTAGTAAACTGTAGGAAAGTATGTGATGTAAAAATCCGACCCCTCTAAGCTACAACTTAGAAAGCTGAGTCCCCAATATATGGGTCCATTGGAGATGGATTGGTGAAGATGGTTAGGTTTAACCTTACCCCTCAAGATAACATGATGTATAATGTGTTCCATGAGTCTAATCTAGAGCACTATGCGAGGTACCCATGCCATGTGCTCAGCCCTGAACCTATTCAGCTTTTGAGTGGCTGAAATGTCCAGAGTCACCTATGAGGGTACAATATACCAAGGTAAGAAAGAACTCAGATGGAAGAATATGAGATGATGGAGGTTCTTGGGAAGCACCATGGAAAGGGTGAAGCCACATGGGAGCCCTGATGGACATAGGAAAGGCTTATCATGTATTGTTTGTTTGTTGGATGGAATTTTGAGGACAAGATTACTATAAGAGGGGAAGGATGTTACAACCCTAATTTTTGGGTTCATTGGGTGAGAAATGTAATTTCTCATAATAAAGATATTTGAACAAATAATGATGTAATTTGTTTTGAATAAATGAATTTTATTTACAATAGCCTTGATGGTTGTTTTATGGGATTTACTGGCTATTGGGCCCAATAAAGGAAAAGATAAAAGAAATTCCATTAATAAATGAGTAAATAAGAAAAAGGAGAAAAGAAAAATGTGGAAACCTCTAGAAGGAAAATCCAAAGAGGGATTTTATGCCTCTTGGGTTCCATGGGTCCCAAGGAGTCCAAAGTTGCAAAGAAAATACAATAAGAAAAGAAAAGATCAATTAAGTATTTCTTTATTAAGAAAGAAATTGAAAACAATGATAAAATGTGGAAAAAAATGGAAAGAGGTGTAATTGAGTTATCCTTAGTGGAATTTCGTATCCCAAGGATTCCTAATGATAAAAGGAATATAAATGAGAAAAATGAAAGATAAATAAAGAGAAATCCTCAAAAAGAGATATTTTAATAAGAAATAAATGTGATAATGAGAAATAATGCATATAGATGCATCTACAAGGATAATAAGTATCCTTAAAAATGAATTTCGAAATCTTTGAGTTTATTGGGGTCCATGGAGCCCCAATGGAGAAAAAGAAAGAGAAAATACCAAAAATAGAAAATAAGAGAATAATATGATGCATAATGAATTATTTTTGTAGTATTGTTTAAAAAGGAAGTATTTTCTACAAAAAGGAAATATAATTTCGTGGCCAATGGACTAAAAGCCAAGAATAAAGATAATAATGAGAAGGATTTTCAAATTCTAAATACACCAAATAATAGAGAATATCAAAAGGATAAAGAAGAGAGAGAAGGAATACTTATCCTTGAAGGAATATGATTCCTTTTGGAAAAGGACTCTTTGAGTCGTGTATAAGCCAACATATGGCTTCGTTTCCCACCCCTATATAAAGGGGTAAAGCCCTGGTCGGGATCTAGAGAGATCCCATGCAATACAACCTCTTCTCCTTCTTCTTCTTTCCTTGCTAACCCTAACACAGAGAGCATAGGGAGGTTTCAGGGGCTTTAGCGGCTATGGAGCGATCTTGGTGAAAGCACGAAGCAGCCATGAAGATCTAGGGTGGTTAGCTACTCTTCCCTTGATCCCATCTTCTCTCTAAATGCCCAGCGGGCCAACAGGTGTTTCCACAGTGGACGTGGCTTCTGGCCTGACTCTGGCCACCTTTGTCACAGCTAGGGGTTGTCATAGGTGCGGCGGAGGCAGAAGAGGTCGGGGGCCATCACCGGTGCCCTAAGGGTGCAGGCTAGGGGAGGTAGACAGCTCCATGAGCTATTGTAACCAACCGCAGCGCTAGGGTGCACAAGGTTGAAGACGAGGGGCACTGTTGGACAGTTTTGCCCCTCCAAGCATTACAAAGCCAAGGATCTTCGCGAGGACATTTGTGTCATTTGGAAATGATTTCAAACTCAACCAAGCAACGTCGCATGACAAGGCCTACGTGGAAGCCTCCCATTGGCCCAAAGTAAGTGTGTTTTGTAAAATTCGTAACTAAATAATCGTAGCTCAGATTGGTACGCATAAAATATGAAAATTGCTTAGAAAAATGAGAGGAATCCAATAAATATATTTTTAGAAGCCAATTCCTCTTGATATTCAAAACGTAGTGTAAGTTATCAACTTTAATGAATTAAAGATTAAGAAACCCAATTTTGAGATGATTAATGCATTTAGTAGGATTTAATGGGTGATTAAAGTTGATATTAACTGGTTAATTGTAAAAACATATATTAGGACCAAAAAGGATGAAATTTGCACGTAATTGGTTTAATTGGAGTTTCATGTGCATGAATATACTTTAATGGGCCTTGAAACCCTAATATTGGTAAATGAAACTCATAATGGCTTTAATTATTCAAAATCATGAATAAAGATAAGATATAATAATTCTAAGCTATTTCAAGCATTAAAGCTCCTAATTGTGGTTAAATACCCTTAATGTGGAAATTAGGGTTTCCTAGTGGATAAAAGGTAGAATTAATGATAAATAACGTTCATATGTGAATTAGAGCATAATGAACTACAAATTGATGATAATGACTTTGTCATGGATTAAAAGGATAAAAATGGTAGCTTTAATATAAAAGAGGCTTAATGGACTTAATTGATGGTTAATTCTGCATTAATCTAGAATTAAGGTTATGTGTTTGTAAAAGGTAACCTTAATAACTTTCGTGAAGGATAGATGAGAAAATTAGCGTTTAAAAAGAGTAAAGGGAAGTAAAACCCTAATTGCAAATTAAACCCTAAAAACGAATAGAAACCATAAGTAGCAAGATGGTTTGGATAGATTTTGATAAAAATGAATTGAATGTAATTTCAGGACTGCATTGTGTGCTTTCTTGATTCTAGATTACTTGCTTGTTTGGATTATTCCGGCACCTAAGGCTGCCTGACAGCTATGTGGTTAATTGTGGTTAATCGCATTAGTTTCCCGAGGGTTTTCCAAATGTTTCCTCGCATTGAATGCAATCTAAACAGTTGGATGTTCATACTTGCAAAATTATAAAGTCACTATGGTGATCACAATTATAAAGAAGTGTGTATTCTCGCACCTACATGCCACCCTAATGGATGATGCCAAAGGTCAGGCCCAGGAGGGTAGACCCATGGGCACCATGAGTGGTGACCCCAGGCACCAAACTCGGGAATGAGAAGGTGGCCTATGATATTGCATGACTAGAGGGCACCATGAGTGTTGACCCCAGGCACCAAGCTTGGGATTGAGAAGGTGGCCTTAAGTCATTGGCAAAAGAAACCCTAAGGTGGGTATGCCAGGGTTAGGGAAAAAGCAGTGGAGAATGTCATACTGGAAAGCGTAAATTGGCATGTTAATTATCTTGATTGTGATAATTAGATTGTTATCCATAAATCCAAAAATTTTTGTTGTCCCCACATATTAGCATATTCCGATATGCTGACCGACGTTTTGTTTGTCGGCGTTTTAGGTACAAGCTTGAAAAGGACAAATATTAAAGTGGCATACGTGAAATTAATTAAGAGTTAAAGTAAAAAAGATGATTAGTTAGAGTAGACTCCTGATGCAGATAGATGTAGATATCCCAGTTTTGAAAAAGATATGCAAAGTTTTATTTTGTACCAATTTCCAGTTTAGTTGGTAAAATTTGTTAATTATTATTAACTATTTGTCGAACCTTTGATCTGGGTAATTGGTTAACAGCCCTGACCTTTCGGTCTCCCTTAATTGGGGGTTACCGGGAGGCGGGGTCGTTACAACCTATCAACTACCACCCAAATGGAATCATGACTTTTGGCTATTCTGGGTAGACGAACCACAAAGTCCATTGTCACGTGATCCCATTTCCACTACGGTATAGGTAAGGGCTACAATGTTCCTATAGGCTTTTGATGTTCTTATTTAACATGCTGATACACTAGACACTACATAAAAAATGGCTACATCCTTCTTCAAACCAGACCACGAATACACATCTTTTAAGTTATGATAGATTTTAGTACTCCCTAGATGCATTGCATACATGGATGAATGATCTTCCTCCATAACTATCTTTCTTAATTAATTGGCATCAGGTACTACCATCCTACCATGGTAATAGACTACCTCATCCTCTGACTCATGGAAATCGTTCTATTTCTCACTACCATAGCCTAACCTGATTTGCTGAATCACACTATCAGCCAATTGTGCCTCTTTAATCTGTTGTCTCATAGTAGGTTTCACATAGATTTTGGCCAGCAATTCGGCTAACAAAGATACTTCTAATTTTACATTTATTTGTCTTAAAGAGACAAACATGTCTCGTTTAAAGCACATCAAAGAACTCAACTGTGATTTATGTATGGGTGGAGATGAAGATTTTCTACTCAACGCATCTGCCACTACATTAGCTTTCCCTGGATGATAATAAATTGTACAATCGTAGTCCTTGATTAATTCCATCCAACGGAATTGTCTCATGTTCAACTCATTCTGTGAGAAGATGTACTTTAAGTTTTTATGGTCTTTGAAAATCTATCATGTTTCTTCATAGAGATAATGCCTCCAAATCTTCAACGCTTGGACCACTGCAGCTAATTCTAGATCATGTGTTAGATAGTTCTCCTCATGTTTCTTAAGTTGTCAGGAAGCAAAAGAAACTACATGATCACTCTGCATTGGCACACATCCTAAACCATTCTTATAGGTGTCACAGAAAACAATGTATCCCTTTCCCTGCTCAGGTAAAACCAACACAGGTGCACTAGTCAACCTTTCCTTCAACAACAAGAAAGAACTTTGACACTTGTCATCCACACAAAAGGAACCTCCTTCCCGGTTAACCTAGTTAGGGCTAATTGTACATAACTAAAGTCTTTAATAAACCTTCCATAGTAACCTCCCAGACCTAGGAAACTACAAATCTCAGTTGGTGTCTTGGGCTGTTCCCACTCTACAATAGACTCCACTTTCTTAGGATGAAAATGAATACCTAAAGAAGATATAACATGTCCTAGAAAAGACACTTTTGACAACCAAACCTCACACTTACTAAATTTATCATATATCTTGTGCTGTCTCAACAAAGTCAAGGCTTGCCGAAGGTGTTGTTCATGTTGTTGACCATCTCTTTTGTATATTAGGATGTCATCTATGAAGACCACTATGAAATGATCAAGGAATGGTCAGAAAATTCTATTCATCAACTCCATGAATGCAGTTGGTGCATTGGTTAGTCCAAATGACATAACTACAAACTCGTAATTAATGTACCTTGTCCTAAAGGCTGACTTAGGTATGTCATCCTCCTTGATACGTAACTGATGATATCCTGATCTTAGATCTATCTTAGAAAACATAGTTGGACCACACCACTGGTCAAATGGATCATCTATATGGAAAAGGATATTTGTTCTTTATAGTCACCTTGTTAAGATATCTATAGTCTATGGATAACCTCATAGACCCATCCTTCTTTTTAATAAAAAGAACTAGAGCACCCTATGGAGAAGTACTCGGTCGAATGAATCCTTTCTCAAGCAACTCCTAGAATTGTTTCTTGAGTTCCGCCATCTCAACAGGCGACATCCTATAAGGTATTTGTGCTATTGGTTGCATACCCATAATTATTTTAATCTCAAAATCAATCTCTCAAGGTGGAGGAATATATGGAAATTCTTCAGGAAACACATCCTTAAATTCCCTGACAACAGGAACTTTGGAAAGACTAGGACTCTCTGCTTTGGTATCTACCACATGTGCCAAGAATGCTTCATATCCTTGTCGCATCAGTCTCTCTGCTACCATTGCTAACACTAGATAGGTTGGAAGAATCTTTCTGTCCCCCTGAAAGACCCATGTCTCATCATTGTCTGTGAACATAGCTTGCTTGGAACCACAATCTAAGACAACCTTATATTTTTCTAAGGTATCCATCCCAAGAATTAGATTAAACCCGTACATCTCAAGTGGTATAAGATCCACCTAAATGATGTGTTTTGAAAAGGAAAGAACACAGGGAGAACATACCTCCTGCAACACTGCAGATATGACTAACAAAGTTTCTAATAATAGATTATTTTCTCTACGACTGATAATCATATTGTAGTCATGAATCACTTCTTGAGTGATAAAGGAATGTGTAGCACCCAGATCAATCAAAACAGATACAAACCAGGATGAAGACATATCAAAATGAAACAATTCCATCTGACATGTCATGACTCGTGGATTGACTACTGCCTCTGACTGATTCATAGCATAGAATCTTATAGTTTCCTGTTGTCGATGTCGTGCTCTGTTGTTTGGTGTAGATGATCCTACTTGGGACACTTGTACATGTCCTCATGTGATGCTGCTAAACTGTTGCCTCTGAGAGCCTTGTTGACTCTGCCTCGATGGTTGGGTTATCTCCATGTCTCTAACTACACATTCTCTCATCATTTGTCCTTTCTACCCACACTTGAAGCAGTTTATGTCCCACTGTGGTCTAGATGGTCCTGTTACTGACATTGATGTCGTACTATGGGTTCCTCTTGGTAGAAAACTACAACCTCTACCCTTGCTTGATGTCCACTGCGTCTGAGCACTAAACCTCTATCGTGCTACTGATACAGGAAAGCTTAGTTTCTTGAAACTTCCAGACCTCTGTCCTTGGAACTAGGCAGGTACTTTCCTACTGTTATCCTCATGTTTCACAGTCATGGACCTCTCTATCCGCCTAACTGACTCCCCAATGGTGGTAAACCTCTCTGTATTCTCTAGAGTAGATACATGTGTGGTTAACTCAACATTCATACTCTTCTCAAAATGATGAATCCTCTCCTCATCCATAGTAGCCATGTGTGCACAAAACCGTAGAAGCTCCATGAACTTAGCTTCATACCCACTAATCTTCATCTTCCCTTTTTTAATCTGCTCAAACTACGTGATTTTCTCATCTAGATAAGTCTTGGGAAAGTATCTACTGACAAACTCACATTGGAATTCCTACCATCCAACCTCAACACCTGGTCTCAATGGCCCATTAATGTCTAGCGCTTCCTTTTAAAAGGTACACAACATGCCTAACTTTATCAGTCTCTAGAATGCTAAGGATTCTAAAGGCTTACTCAAGCTTAGTGAGCCTTGAATCTGCGTCTGCTGGGTCAGCTATACTGACATATTCGGTGACTCCTACCCAGCATAACCGCTCAAAGGTCTTACCAGCTCAATGTCCCCCATTGAGAACTGGTGCCCAAGGTGTTGGTGCTGGCATCCGATCTGCCATATGCGTCATTGTAGTCATGAACTGCCTAAAAAGAACATGAAAGGCTAGGTTTTCTAGCATAGCTTGATCAAGTTGGGGATTCTCAGGCACTGATTCCTCTCTAGCCTGATCCTTTGCACCTCCTCTTGGTGTAGCAACACTACTCTCAACAACATGTTCTTTATGTGCTCTAGCCATCTTTCAGCTTTACTTTTTCTCCTATATGAGCAGATCTCACTATAAGATAAATTTGGAGGACACTACAATAGACTCAACAACCTTAATCCTATGTCTTTGTAGACTCAGCAAACCTTAGGCTTTGATACCAAAACTTTGTGATGACCCAACACCAACCGAGCTGCCAAAATGCAGGTAATTACACAAAATAACCATTAGTAGTGGATTAATGAAAATCACTAAAAATTAAATCAATTTTGCAAAGATATCCATTGCCAGGAAACTCTTAAAGAAAGAACCAAAACAATATATATATATATATATGGTTCACATTGTACATACATTGTACCATCTCATCTCGAGGATATCATATACCAATTGCTTTGCCCAAACATATACACAAGCAACCTAAAACCTCAAGGCATACAAGCCAAAATCACAGAACATTTATAAAACCATCACGTACTAACTCCCAAGGACCATACAGTATAAAGATGACACATATGACTTCTATCTACAAGACATGAGAGATAGTACACTCAACCTGAGTTGTTACTATTGTCCCTACTATTGTTTTCCTTCCTCTGCAGTATGGTCTCTACCTCCTTGTGCACGTCCACCTAAAAATTGTGGAACCTACGAGGTGAGACAATTGTCCCAGTCAGAGATATAACTCTCTACCAACAATATTATTATCACAGGTAAACGGTATAAAACTTAAGCAGAGGATCTTTTATGAAAATAAGCATGTTTAATCATTGCTTAATTATAGTGCAAAGAAATAGCAATGTTAAAGTAGTTCAACCATTCGTGACAGAGCTATAGATCATCTATTTACTTTATAAGGAATATGAAGAACTTGTATAACATCTATCAATCTAAAATGTATAAAAGTAATGAAGCATCAACCAATATTTTTGTATTCATAGCTTAAGAAAATATGCTACACAACTAATTACATGTTCACGATCACACTTATACCCAGTGGAGATGAGGTATACCGCTCATTCTCCAATGAACCACCGCCTAGTCAAAATCGGTACCATACAAGGTCAATGGAAGAGTCGGCTGCCAAGACCTCACCTGTCTTGGTCAGTACGAGACCACTGGAAGTGACATAATGTCAAACTACAACTAGCTTGCCGGGGTATAGTGGCATCTTTGCTATAGAGCTACAGTCGCATCATGCACTATCTTTGGGGAGATATCACATCAATCCCCAATACGTTTTCATTATGGTGATCACATGGCAAACCTCACTTTCATCGGGAAGATAACACATCAATCCCCATATGGACGTAAGGATATGTTCATCCTTCACCCCCACATATTCAAAAATATGCACTCCAAGTTAAAGTCATTTCATCATTCAGCAAATCCTGACACTGAATGGATCTATGGCCTGGGCACTACATGATAAGGTTCCATTTTATTAATAGGTGCATTACAAAATCTTTTCGCATCAATCAAGTTACAAGCTAGAATTATAATAGATGCTACCAAGAAAGGTGTAATACATTTATCAAGTACTTTCATAGTCATTCGAACACACTGAATGCATAACACTTGAGATCTCAATCCCTTATCACATTACTAGGAATTCTCATCCCTTAACATTATCATCATCATGATTGCTAGATCTGGGTATTCAAACCCTTAGTTCATCATTGAATATTATTACCTCTTATCAAGTAACTATTACCTCCAGGTCCTCAGACCCAGGTATACATAATACTTGTTGCACAAGTATTTAACATGGATCACAAGGCCCATTTAATCTATATCATATGAAACATCATAGCTCATACCTGGCTATGCTCATCATCTCATGATACCTGCATGATTAGTATTTTATGATAAAAGCAATATCAAGTACATATCATCAACATCCAATACAAGAGAAATACAACCTTCCCATTATTAGGGTTAGGGTTTCCCTTTTCACCGATTAGGGTTAGGGTTTCCCTTCTTTAACTGATTAGGGTTTCAAGTTCCTATTATCAAGAATCAAAACCCTGATTCATAGCTCCACATATATTAGGAGTATCAATGTATGCTCATTAAATGATTATCACACAAAGTATGAGTTTCTCTCTCATCCTCACTAGGACATAGATTTCATAATACTTTATTAAGTTGGCTCAATCCTTTTCTCAATGTACATTGACCTACATTATCAAAATGCATTTAATAGTATACATCTTAATGTATCTTTGTCATAACACACTGCATGTGTTACTTAATCAAATATATTGGATTGAGGTGCTTCCACCATATCGGGCATGAGCTGTGTGTGTGTGCTTCACACCATATCAGGCAAAGAGGTGTGTGTGTGCTTCACACCATATCACACAAAGAGGTGTGTCTATACTTAGCATATTGGGTAAGAGGTGTGTGTATGCTTACCATATCGGGCAAGAGGTGTATTTGTGCTTTCATATCGCCCAAGAGGTGTGGATGTGCTCACCATATCGTTCATGATGTGCATGCACATCGCCACATAATTCTAGAGATGTATGATCATCACCATATCGTTCTAGATTTGTATGTTGTTCAACATATCGTGAATGAGGTGTATCATTGATCACCATATCGTGTATGAGGCGTATCCTTGATCACCATATCATGCATGAGGTGTATCCTTGATCACCATATCATGCATGAGGTGTATGTGTGTGTCACTCATATCAGGTTGCTCAAAATTAGGGTTTTGGCCTATCGGGTTAGCCCCTTATGCTCATTCCTCTTAAAACCTTCATGGTATCGCCCTACCCTTCACCATGTGTTAAGTGACAGCCTGGACAACAAGTTAGTCTAAACCAAACCAAGTGTGCAAACCAATAGGGGTGTGGGGTTCCAAGGTATATCGGGTTTCATATCACCATCTAGGGTTTCATCACCATATTGGGTTAGAGTTGTGTACTTGACATCATACCGTGCATAAGGTATTTGCCTCATCATCATATCGTGCATAAGGTGTGTGATTCATCATCATATCATGCATAATGTATGTGGTTCATCATCATATCATGCATAAGGTATGTTCTTAATCATCATATTGTTCGTGAGATGCATACTCATCACCATATCGTGCTAGTGGTATGTGCACATAACCTATTACACCCCAATCTCACAATTACCATTAATCATGAGATTAGGGCATAAATTGGGGATTTAACATAATACAAAGATCACCCTTAACTTTTTATTTTTTTTCAAACTCTATTTTTCTTTTAAACCACATGAACTAACTTTATAAGGGAATCTAAACATTGATTTCTCTAATTTGATTTCAACAGTAAAAATGCATGTACGAACATTCATTATGTTTCTCATACTTTTAAGCACATAACACTTGATGATTCACATATATTGCTAAAAGAGGAATAATGTTATACATCATCACTTACAACTCTCTCTTATTTCTTTACAAGGACCTAGAGGACAAGAACCGATTGAACTTAACTATACTCAGAGTTGACTCTTGTGGAAGATCTTCTCTGATGCAATGATATCTTCAATCAACGAGTTATCCCTAATAAGTTTGACTAGAGGGGTGAGCCTACTCGCTTAGTGAATGAGTACTTCAAAGAAATAGTCTAAAACATTGATATAATTTCAAATATACTTTTGAGCAATTGATATCAATTATGACAACAATAAGCTTAAAAGCGATTAATCATTCCCAAACATAAATATTTCAAGATACTCTAAATATCTACAAGAGTGTATCAATATATGAACATGCTTGATTGATCATAAAGAGAACTAATAATGCAGAAACGTAAAAAGATTAATTGAACAAATGCACACATTTGTTTAATCTCTCATTCATCTTATTATGATATTTTAACTTCTGCCCTAATCACATGCAATGTACTCTACATATGGAGACTTGTAGCGAACTATGATCTCACCGTACAAGACTTAGTTGACACACCCAGGAATGCTAAGTGTGACAACGTCACTGGTCTATAATAGGATAATGGCTCTCTGGCCTCGGCACACCTATTATGCCATAAAAAACTGGACTCCGCCTCTAACCTGAGCACACAGGCAAAGAGTCAAGCCACCTATTGGCTTTTCTGTACTCTAGTGCCACCAGGATCTCTGGTTGATGTTGGACACTACATACTATATTTTTAAGGAGACTTCCACTAGGGCTTCGTCCCCCGTACCACATGTTAGTACGTTCTGACCTGTGTATACTAGACACTGCCAGGGTTAGGTCGTTTCTTCCCTACGATGCAGACCTCTCATATGGAATCTATGGTGTTTAGGGCATCTAAATGTCTAATTCATTCTTTACATTCACAATTCAATCATCACATCAATATATCTTAGTTTATCTTTGTAAACCATTCTTTTCATAGACCATCTGATAACATTTACCACAACTGAACTATTAAGCATCACCACATCTCATACTAAGAATATTGATATCACAATACTTGATTCATTGAACACCCTTTCCTTAGGGTTTCATTTACCTCATTCACTTATCACATGTCTCTCATAAGGATTTAATATTTCATAAACATCAACTAAATACAGATTGCTTTAAACAAGTCATATACAATCAACATATGTATGAAATCCTCAAATTGAGCTAAATTAGGGTTTTCCATTCCATTCATTGAGATATTATGAATCAAGAATAACATTGCATAAATAGAGTCTATGATGCTAATAAAAACACTTCAAATGGATTTCACCATATTTATTCACAAATTTCCAACTTTCAACTCATATAGGGCTTCACCCTCTTTATGAAGATATCAAGCAAACACTATTCACATCACATGAAATCCAAGATAGTATCTGACATATATGTACTATGCATTCAGATAAACAATCATTCATAACCAAGGGGATCTGGATAAACAAATTTCTCTATTTAATTATACAGCAATTTCAGTCATAGACAAATTCCCTATATTTCAATTTACTCTTATAACCTTTGAGAATACTTAGGGAATTCTCATTAGGATGTATTGTATACATTTTTAATATGAATTTATCATCTAAAATTCAAAAAAATAGAGGAAGAATCCATTTCATATCATTTAGCAACAACTTAGATCAAACAAACAATTCAAGGTTTGTGTCGCATACTAAGCAATTAAAGATTATGGATGATTTAACCAATTTTCATGCAATATACTATTTAAATGAATTTAAAACTCACCCTAAGGTGTGAAAACACCTTAAAAATGTATCCCATATCTGAAAATCTTGAATCCATGTCAAAACCCTACCAATCGCCACTTTCTTCTTCCTTTCAACTCAGAAACCCTAGAATTGAAGATTAGGAGAGAAAGAGTGAGAAAAGGATTTGATTTGATATGATTTCGAATCCAATCAGGGGAGGGACGGAATCTTGACATCTGAGAGAAGATTCACCATGAAACTATATCCAAATAAGCTAAACTTACATGATTTCATCATTCCTTGGACCGCAAAACCCTAGGTCAGCATCTCCATCACTTTCTCCTCTCAAACCCTAACTCTCCCTCTCTCTCTAGGATTTCATTTCTCTAGATTGAATCACGAATTATGAGAGCTCCTTGTGTGTTAGGTTAACCATATAGAGAAATTGATCTGCTTGGGTCAATTGCACATTGACCCCTCACTATACTTTCTCTTATTTCAGCTGAATTTTCTATCATAACAATATTACTGTAATTCATCTACTGATAAGGTCTAAACGCATCCAAAAATTATTAAAATTTTACATGTTGTTTATGATTGAGTTTCAGATTTTAAGTAAAAATTTATATCATTTGTATTTACCAATAAATAATTAAAAATAAAACACTATACTGCTGAAAAGCACTCTGTCAGCATTTTGGTCGAAGTATAGTTCGACTGAGAACCACATTCAAAGAACACTCAAATATTCTTATTTTTTTCTAAAATATGCGTGATTGAGTTATCCATATCATATATAAAATTCATTTAAATAAAAAAATTGTAGAAAATATGAAAAATCATTTACCACACTGTTATCCTGATCAAATTCCATATTCATGTACTATCAAAACCCTAATTTTTGCCGATTAGGGTTTACATTTTTTAAACCCTAATTCTTCAAACTAAAATCATAGTTAGAGTTTCTTCTTAGGTTTGAAACATCACAATTGATCTACTATCATTAATCAATTCTAAACGATGTTCAATCTAATCAAGCATGTAATCAATCAGGTAAACCCTAGTTTACCAATTAAGCACAAATGTGGTCATTACATCACCATATCGGGATACAGGTGCTTCTACCCGATATCGGTTAGTGCCATGATGATGTCATCATCCTCAATCTCAAGACCTTTGTTCCTTACCATTCTAGTTCATGGAAAACATGTCTATGCAACTATTAGAACTCATGGATTCATCAATTATTAAAGAAAACTCGAAATTGAAAGTAGATCATCAAGTATAGCAAGATTGAAGGTGAATAATAACATAATTGGGTTCAAGTTATATAACCCACCTCAATAACAACTTCAAAGATCCAAGCTCCAAAGTTTCACATTCCCAAGGTTGAAGATGAAGTTATCATAGATCCAAGACTCATTCACAACTCCTCTACATGTAAGGAATCACCATAGTTAAGAACTTGGTGAAGAAAAAAAGAAAGAAAGAATAACAACCAGAGATTCATGATTCAACGAAGGTTGAAGATGACCATGGATTCACCTTAATATTAATGTCTCAAGATCCTCCTTGCTCCTTACTACTATGTATGATATCTAAAATAAATGGAGTGATAAGGTTTGAAAAATTCACTAGTAGGTGAAAGGAGTGGTATATATAATTGTGGTTCATGAGAGAGGGTGTATAAGAGGTGTCATCATCTTATAGTACTAGGTGCATTGTGTCCATGCATGCTTGACATGTGTCCATGCAAACATATTTATCTTTACATGCAAAACTCTTGAGGATAATATAGGGATAATATTTCGCCATTAGTTATCTTGTTGAGCAAGATATTTCAACTCCACATCACTTTATTCACAAACTGATACACGTTTTCTATGAAAAGTTGCAAACTAATATCCATCACCTCCTTGTGGTGATTAACCCATAATGGCAAAGGATATGAGTTTACAAAACTATATGGTGCCTCCTCTATGGCTCCTTGGCTGATAGGCATCCCCATATAAGCTCTACAACTTAATACAATTCAAATTAGGGTTTCAATTATATAACTCTTCTTGGTCTTTTCATCACCAAGAATGCTACCACTCAAAGTTGATTCAAACATGGTGCCTCTTCCTTTATATCTCCTATAGATGATGCCAAGAGATATTAGGGTCACTTTACAAGTGGTAATTTGCATATGAACCCTACATATTGGGTAAATTGTAAATTGCACCATACCTGGTACACAACGCACAAACATTATTCCAACAAGTTCTAACTTGGAACTTAGGCTTTTGAAAAGCCACCCCATAGCATCATTCTCTATATTATGATGCTAAATCACTTGAAGCATGTTCAAAATGTGACATATTGCAATATAACCCCTCATATTGGGTAAATTGCAAATTACACCCAAACTTATCATATAATGCACAAAGAATCATCATTGGGCCTTTCACATAGAATATATCTTCATTCAATTCTACCTCTATAGGTTGTAACACCAACTCTGTATCAGGATGACACTTTCTCAGCATAGATATATGAAACACTGGATGTAGTCTATGTAGCTCCGGTGTCAATTCCAACCTATAGGCTACTTTTCCAATCTGTGATGTCCTTGGGTAAGGTCCCACAAATCTAGGAGCTAATTTACCCTTCTTCCCAAATCTGAGAACACCTTTCCAAGGAGAGACCTTGAGATACACTCTATCTCCAATTTGGAATTCTAAAGGTCTACGACATTTATCGACATATGACTTTTGTCTATCCTGTACAACCTTCAAATGTTGTCATATTACTTTAATCTTTTCAATTGTTTGTTGCACTAATTTAGGACCCAGAAGTTGGTATTCTCCTATCTCATACCAGCATAATGGATATCTACAATGTCTACCATATAATTCTTCATATGGTGCCATATCAATACTAGTCTGATAACTATTGTTGTAGGCAAACTCTATTAAGCTCAAGTGTAAGTCCCAACTTCCTACAATCTGAAGAACACATGCCCTAAGCAAGTTCTCCAAAGTCTGTATAGTCCTTTCAGATTGTCCATCTGTCTGAGGGTGAAAAGTTGTGCTAAACTTTAACTGCGTACCCAAGGCCTTATGTAGTCGTTCCCAAAAATGACTTGTGAACTGGGGACCTCTATTAGACACAATCATAGTTGGAACTTTGTTTAACCAAACTATCTCCTCTATGTAGATATGTGCAAGTTTTTTAGCAGTATAGGTTGCTTTAACAAGAAGAAAATGTGTTGTCTTAGTCAACCTATCAACTATCTCCCAAATGGAATCATGAGTTTTGGCTGTTTTGGGTAGACTAACCACAAAGTCCATTGCCACGTGATCCCATTTCCACTACGGTATAGGTAAGGGATGCAATGTTCTTGTAGGCTTCTGTTGTTCTGCTTTAACTTGCTGACACACTAGACACCACATAACAAACTTAGCTACATCCTTCTTCAAACTAGGCCACCAATACATATATTTTATGTTATGATAGATTTTAGTACTCCCTGGATGCATTGCATACATGGATGAATGAGCTTCCTTGATAACTATCTTTCTTAAGTCATTGGCATTACATACTACCATCCTACCATGGTAACAGTCTACCTCTCATCCTGTGACTCATGGAAACTATCCCGTTTCTCACTACCATACTCTAACCTGATCTACTGAATCACAATATCAACCTATTGTGCCTCTTTAATTTGTTGTCTCATAGTAGGTTTCAAATGCATCTTGGCCAGCAATCCGGCTAACAAAGATACTTCTAGCTATACATTTATTTGTCTCAAAGAGACAAACATGTCCCATTTGAAGCACATTAAAGAATTCAACTGTGCTTTATCTGTGGGTGGAGATGAAGATTTTCTACTCAGAGCATCAGCCACTACATTAGCTTTCCCTGGATGATAATCAATTGTACAATCATAGTCCTTGATTAATTCCATCCAACGACATTGTCTCATGTTCAACTCGTGCTATGAGAAGATGTACTTTAAGTTTTTATGGTCTGTGAAAATCTAACATGTTTCTCCATAGAGATAATACCTCCAACCCTTCAATGCTTGGACCACTACAGCTAATTTTAGATCATGCATTAGATAGTTCTCCTCATGTTTCTTAAGCTTTAGGGAAGCAAAAGAAACTACATAATCACTTTTCATTGTCACACATCCTAAACCATTCTTAGAGGTGTCATAGAAAACAATGTATCCCTTTCCCTGCTCAGGTAAAACTAACACAGGTGCACTAGGCAACCTTACATTCAACAACTGGAAAGAACGCTGACACTTGTCATTCCAGACAAAAGGCACATCCTTCCTGGTTAACCTAGTTAGGGGTAATGCTACATAACTAAAGTCTTTAATAAACCTTCTATAGTAACCTGCCAGACCTAGGAAACTATGAATCTCAGTTGGTGTCTTGGGTTGTTCTCACCCTACAACACTCTACTTTAATTTGGATCAATACGAATACCTGAAGTAGATATAACGTGTCCTAGAAAAGACACTTCTGACAACCAAAACTCACACATGCTAAATTTAGCATATAGATTGTGCTATCTCAACAAAGTCAATGCTTGATGAAGGTGTTTTTCATGTTATTGACCATCTCTATTGTATATCAGGTTGTCATCTTTGAAGACCACTATGAACTGATCAAGGAATGGTCAGAAGATTATATTCATCAACTCCATGAATGAAGTGGTGCATTGGTTAGTCCAAATGACATAACTACAAACTCATAATGACTGTGCCTTGTCCTAAAGGCTGACTTAGGTATGTCATCCTCCTTGTTACGTAACAGATGATATCATGATCTTAGATCTATCTCAGAAAACACTGTTGCACCATGCAACTGGTCAAACATATCATCTATCCTTGGCAACATATATTTTTTCTTTATAGTCACCTTGTTAAGTTGTTTATAGTCTATGCATAACCTCATAGACCCATCCTTCTTTTTAACAAAAAGAACTCTAGAACCTAATGGTGAAGTACTCAGTCGAATGAAAACTTTCTCAAGCAACTTCAATAACTCTTTCTTGAGTTCTGCCATCTCAACAGGTGCCATCCTATAAGGTATTTGTGTTATTGGTTGTGTACATGGAATTTGATTACTAGAGAAATCAATCACTCTAGGTGGAGGAATATCTGGAAATTATTCAGGAAACACATCCTTAAATTCCCTGACAATAGGAACTTCGAAAAGATTAGGACTCTCTGCTTTGGTGTCTACCACATGTGCCAAGAATTCTTCATATCCTTGTTGCAGTAGTCTCTCCATTATCATTGATGACACTAGACAAGTTGGAAGAATATCTCTATCCCCCTGAAAGACCCATGTCTAATCACTATCTGTGAACACAGTTTGCTTAGAACCACAATCCAAGACAACCTTATATTTTTCTAAGGTATCCATCCCATGAATTACATCAAACCCGTGCATCTCAAGTGGTATAAGATCCACCTGAATGTTGTGTTATGAAAAGGAAAGAAAATAGGGATAACATACCTCCCACAACACCGCAGATTCGACTAACGGAGTTTCTAATAATAGATTATCTGTTTTATGACTGAAAGTAATATTGTAGTCATGAATCACTTATCGAGTGATAAAGAAATGTGTAGCACCCAGATCAATCAAAATAGATGTGAAGCAGGATGAAGACATATCAGAATGAAACATTCCATCTGACCTGTCACAAGATTGACTACTGTCTCCAGCTGATTCATAACATAGAATCTTGTCATTGCCTGTTGCTGACTCCATGCTCTATTATTTGGTGCAGATGATCCTGCTTGGGATGCTTGTCCACGTCCTTGTGTGCTACTGCTAAATTGTTTCCTATGAGAGCCTTATTGACTCTACCTTGATGGTTGGGTTATCTCCATGTCTCTAACTGGACATTCTCTTATCATATGTTCTTTCTTCCCATACTTGAAGTAGTTTATGTCCCGTTGTAGTCTAGATGGTCCTGTTATTGACATTGATGATGTACCATGGGCTCTACTTGGAAGAAAACTACGACCTCTACCCTTGCTTGATGTCCACTGCATCTAAGCATTGAACCTCTAGGTTACTACTAGTGAAGTAAGCCTTAGTTTCTTGAAACTTGCAGACCTTTGTCTCTAGAACTGGGCAAGTATTTTCCTACTATTAGCCTCACATTTCTCAGTCACTGACCTCTCTATCTGCCTAACTGACTCCACAAAGGTGGCAAACCTCTCTCTATTCTTTAGAGAAGATATAGGTGTGGTTAACTCAACATTCATACCCTTCTGAAAATGTTGAATCCTCTCCTCATTCGTAGTAGCCATGTGTAGACAAAACCACAGAAGCTCCATGAACTTAGCTTCATACTCACTAATCCTCATCGGTCCTGGTTTAATCCACACAAACTGTAAGATTTTCTCATCCAGATAAGTGTTGGGAAAGTATCTACCAACAAACTCATGTCAGAATTCCTATCATCCAACCTCAACACTAGGTCTTTTCTATTCTTCAATGGCCCACAAATGGCTAACGCTCCCTTTTAAAAGGTACACAACATGCCTAACTTTACCAGTCTCTAGACTGCTAAGGATTCTAAAGGCTTTCTCCAGCTCAATGACCCATGAATCTGTGTCTGCTGGGTCGACTGTACCGACATATTCAGTGGATCCTACCCGATGTAACCGCTCAAAGGTCTTACCAGCTCCATGTCCCTCATTGGGAACTAGTGCACTAGGTGTTGATGTTGGTATTCGATCTTCCATATGCGTCATTGTGGTCATGAAATTCCTGAAAAGAACATGAAAGGATGGGTTTTCTAGCATAGCTTGATCAAGTTGGGGATTCTCAAGCACTGATTCCTCTCTAGCCTAATCCTTTACACCTCCTCCTGGTGTAGCAACACTGTTCTCAACAACATGTTCTTCGTGTGCTCCAGCTATCTTTCAGCTTTACTTCTTCTCCTATATAAGCAGAAGTCATTATAAGATAAACTGGAGGATACTAGAACAAACTCAACAACCTTAATCCTATGTTTGTGTAGACTCAGTGAACTTTAGGCTCTAATACCAAAACTTTGTGACGACCTGACGCCAACTGAGCCACCACAATGTAGGTAAATATGCTGAATAACTATTAGCAGCGGATTAAAAAAAATCACTAAAAATTAAATCCATTTTGCAAAGAGATGAATTTCTAGGAAACTCTTAAATAAACAACCAAAACAATATATATATATATATATATATATATATATATATATTTATATTTATATATATAGATCATCTCGAGGATATCATATACCAGTTACTTTTCCCAAAAATATACATAAGAAACAAAAAACCTTGAGGCATACAAGCTAAAATCTCAGATCGTTTATAAAACCATCATGTACTAACTCCCAAGAACCTGAGAGTATAGAGATGACACATATGACTTCTATCTACAAGACATGACATATAGTACACTCAACCTGAGTTGTTACTGTTGTCCCTGTTGTTGTTGTCCTTCCTCTACAGTACGGTCTCTACCTCCTCGTGTACGTCCACCTAAACATTTTGAAACCTACAGGGTGAGAAAATTGTCCCAGTGAGAGATATAACTCTCTGCCAACAATATTATTATCACACGTAAACAATATAAAACTCAAGCATAGGATCTTTTATGTATATAAGCATGTTTAATCATTGTTTAATTGCTGTGCAAAGAAAAATGCAATGTTAAAGTAGTTCAACTATTCATGACAGCGCTATAGGTCATCTATTTGCTTTATAAGGAATATGAAAAACATGTATAGCATCTATCAATCTAAGATGTATAAAAGTAATGAAGCACCAATCGATGTTTCTATATTCATACCTTAAACAAACATGCTACATGACTGATTACATGTTCACAATCACACTTATACCTAGAGGAGATGAAGTATATCGCCCATGCTCCAACCGACCACTTCTTAGTCAAAATCGGTACCATACAAGGCCAATGGAAGAGTCGGCTGCCAAGATCTCACCTATCTTGGTTAGTAGGAGAGAACTGGTAGTGACATCGTCTCAAACTGCAACTAGCTTGTAGGGGTATAGCGACATCTTTTCTATAGAGCTACAACTGTAACATGCACTCTCTTCGGGCAGATATCACATAAATCCCCGATACATTTTCATCAGTGTAATCACATGACAACCCTGACATTAATCGAGGAGATAACACACCAATCCCCATCTGGACATAAGGATATGTTCGTCCTTCACCCCCACATATTAAAAAATATGCACTCTAAGTTAAACTCATTTCATGATTCAGCAAATCCTGACACTGAATGGATCTATGGCCTGGGCACTACATGATAATATTCCATTTGATTAATTAGGTGTATTATAGTATCTTTTAGCATCAATAAAGTTACAAGAAAGAATTATAACAGATGCTACCAAGAAAGGTGTAATACATTTGTCAAGTACTTTCATAATCTTTGGAACACATTGAATGCATAACACTCGAGATCTCAGTCCCTTATCACATTACTGGGAATTCTCATCCCTTAACATTATCATCATCATGATTGCTAGATTTGGGTATTCAAACCCTTAGTTCATCACTGAACATTGTTACCTCTTATCAGGTAACTATTTACCTCTTGGTCCTCAGACCCATGTATACATGATAATTGTTTCACAAGTATTTCACATGGCCCACAAGGTCCATTTAATCTGTATCATATGAATCATCATAGTTCATACCTATCTATGCTCATCATGTAATGATACCTACATGGTTAGTATTTCATGATAAAAGCAATATCAAGTAAATATCATCACCATGCAATACAAGAGAAATACAACCTTCCCATTATTAGGGTTAGGGTTTCCCTTTTCACCAATTAGGGTTAGGGTTTCCCTTCTTTAGTTGATTAGGGTTTCAAGTTCCTATCTTCAAGAATCAAAACCATGATTCATAGCTCCACATATATTAAATGATTATCACACAAAGTATGAGTTTCTCTCTCATCTCACTAGGACATAGATTTCATAATACTTTATTAAGTTGGCTCAATCCTTTTCTCAAGGTACATTGGCCTACATTATCAAAATGCATTGAACTCTATACATCTTAATGTATCATTTGACATAACACACTTCATGTGTTACTCAACCAAATATATTGGATTGAGGTGCTTCCACCAAATTGGGCATGAGGTGTGTGTGTGCTTCACACCATATCGGGAAAAGAGGTGTGTGTGTGTGCTTCACATCATATCGGGCAAAGAGGTATGTGTATTCTTACCATATCAGGAAAGAGGTGTGTGTATGCTTACCATATCAGGAAAGAAGTGTATGTGTGCTTTCATATCACCTAAGAGGTGTGTGTGTGCTCACCATATCATTCATGAGGTGTATGCTCATTACCACATAATTCTAGAGATGTATGATCATCACCATATTGTTCTAGAGATGTATGTTGATCACCATATCAGGCATGAGGTGTATCCTTGATCACCATATCGTGCATGAGGTGTATCCTTGATCACCATATTGTGCATGAGGCGTATCCTTGATCACCATATCATGCATGAGGTGTATCCTTGATCACCATATCATGCATGAGGTGTATGTGTGTGTCACTCATATCAGATTGCTTAAAATTAGGGTTTTGTCCTGTCCTGTTAGCCCCTTATACTCATACCTCATCAAACATTCATGGTATCAGCCTACCCTTCACCATGTGTTAAGTGACAACCTAGACAATAGGTTAGTCTAAACCAAGACATGTGTACAAACCAATAGTGGTGTGGGGTTCCAAGGTATATCAGGTTTCATATCACCATCTAGGGTTTCATTACAATATCAGGTTAGAGTTGTGTACTTGACACCATATCATGCATAAGGTATGTGCTTCATCATCATATCGTGCATAAGGTATGTGCTTCATCATCATTTCGTGCATAAGGTATGTGCTTCATAATCATATCATTCATGAGATGCATACTCATCACCATATCGTCTTAGTGGTGTGTGCACATCACCATATCGGGTTAGAGGTGCTTCTACCCGATATTAGTTTGTGCCCTGATGATGTCATCATCCTCAAGCTCAAGACCTTCGTTCCTTTCTATTCTAGTTCATGGAAAATAGGTATATGCAACTATTAGAACTCGTGGATTCATCAATTATTCAAGAAAACTCAAAATTGAAAGTAGATCATCAAGTATAGCAAGATTGAAGGTGAATAATAACATAATTGGGTTCAAGATATATAACCCGCCTCAAAAACAACTTCAAAGATCCAAGCTTCAAAGCTTCACATTCCCAAGGTTGAAGATGAACTTATCACAAATCCAAGAGACGTTCCCAACTCCGCTACATTCAAGGAATCACCATAGTTAAGAACTTGTGAAGAAGAAAAAAAGAAAGAATTACAACCCGATATTCATGCTTCAACCAAGGTTGAAGATGACCATGGCTTCACCTTAAGCTTAATGGATTGAGATCCTCCTTGATCCTTACTACTATGCACAATATATAAAAGAAATGGAGTTATAAGGTTCGCAAAATTCACTAGTAGGTGAAAGGAGTGGTATATATAATTGAGGTTCATGAGAGAGGGTGTATAAGAGGTGTCATCAACTTATACTACAAAGTGCCATGTGTCTGTGAATGGTTGACATGTGTCCATGCACTCATATTTATCTTGACATGTAAAACTCTTGAGGATAATCTAGGGATAAGATTTAGGCTATTAGTTATCTTGTTGAGCAAGAAATTTCAACTCCACATCACTTTATTCACATACTGATATACTTTTTCTAAGGAAAGTTGCAAACTGATATTTATCACCTCCTTGAGGTGATTAACCTGTCATGGCAAAGGCTAAGAGTTGACGAAACGATATGGGACCTCCTCTATGGCTCCTTGGCTAATAGACATCCCCATATAAGCTCTACAACTCGATACAACTCAATACAATTCAAATTAGTGTTTCAATTATACAACTCTTCTTGGTCTTTTCATCACCAAGATAGCTACCACTCAAAGATGATTCAAACATGGTGCCTCTTCCTTTATCGCTCCTTTATATTATTACAAGCGATAGTAGGGACATTTTATAGGTGGTAATTTGCATATCAACCCTACATATTGGGTAAATTGCATATTGCACCAAAATTGGTACATAAGGCACTAGCATTATTCCAACAAGTTCTAACTTGGAACTTAGGCTTTCCACAACCCACCCCTTAGCATAATTATCTATATTATGGTAATAAAGCACTTGAACCATGTTTAAAATGTGGCATATTGCAATATAACCCCACATATTGGGTAAATTGCAAATTACGCCCAAACTTATCATATAATGCACACATAGTTTGCAAATAAGCTCAAACTTGAAAATTAAACTTTCCTTGAGTCTTAATTACTTTTAAAAAGACTAAAACAAGTTTATAAATAACTTAATTAATCAAAACTTCCAAGTTTATGCCATAACCCGAGTCAGGGATGTTACAGTGGAGATCTATAGTTCTTATCCCAAGCCCTTCCAATCTTTTCCGCGTAGGGTTCTTTAGGTGCCCAACTCTGTTATGCTTCCAGTTAAAGATGGAGCTTGGGGAGGTGCGAGGATCACAACACACTGAAAAAGGAGGACTTGGTTGAGTTTCTGGAGGTCTTACAAATGCTTTGAAGGCTTTAGTTCAGACCTTCACGGAGCTGAGGCATTTTGCCTCTTTTGTTCTGTTGTGCTAGGACCATGCAGTGTTGGGCATGTTGGGATGGAGGATCAGAGGCACATGGGAAGATAGGAGAATATGTGGAGGTCTAGGTGTAACTTGTGAGGTTGATTGTAGCCTTCGGGTCTATTTCCAAAAACCTCCACTCCGTTGGTGGCTCGCCAAAGTAGAGCCCTACCTCAGCGGCACCCTTCCACACATGAGATCAGAGAACACTCACGAAGAGCGTGTTGTGGAGGGTGAATGCATCTGGTGAGGAGGAAAGCTAGCGATCTAGAGTAGTTGAACTGGGTTTAGAACCCAGAACTGCCCGACTCATAGCAGACCACCAACAAAGGATCCGCGCCCCCACATGAGACACGTGGTGGTGTGTCATTGGCCGAAAAAAGGTAATTATCTAAATAAATGTCAAGATCTTGTATAATTCATATAAATTAGCACGTTCCTCAGACAATTAAAAACAAGGTACCAAAATTCTCATAAAAATGAGTAGAATAAGGTATAATCCTGATTTGATGCTCTAATATCAGTGATATCATGTAAGTTTTGAAATGCTTGTTTTAGGGATAATAAATATCAAATAGTGACCTAAAATTAATAGAACGTGTCAATAAATCCCAAATCATGTTTATAATCCTTCTGATATGAGTGATTGTGATGTTAATGCATGAAATCATTTAATTTTCTCCATATGGCTAATTGGGGCTAATAACCCTTCTTATTGTGCAATAATTGCAAAGATGCTCAAGAAAATGTGAAAATTCCAGAGTAAGCATGTAGAAGTATCAAGAAGATAATATATAATATTGAGACCATAATTATGCATATAAATAAGTTTACATGTTTAAGGATCCTATAATGATGAGAAAACCCTAATTGGATTAATGTATCTAATCTAGGGTTAATAATGCAAACAATGATATGGAGACTATTGTTCATACAAACGAACCATAACTTAGAACATGATCTCAGTAAGAAAATTCTAAGACAAGAATGCAAGTAATGATGCACATATCCTAATTAACTAAGCTAAACCGTAATGGACATAACTATGGTTAAGATGATGAGAACCTGATGGTGATACATGATCGTGTCTTAATCATTGTTTGACCAAGAATGATTGTTGACTCAGGAATATGTGGTTTAGATTATCTCTTGATCAAGGTATTCCTTTACCTCTTACTTGACCTACTATTCAATATTCTTGTATTATATGTGTAGTAAACACTTGGCATATGATATTGGATGAAATGTTTGTTCTTGTATGATACTTTGCTTGATGTTACCATACTTATTGTTATGAACATATGCAACATAATATATCTATTTCATTATATGAAAGCACTATATCTATTTGGTAAGCATAGTGCTAGTAAGTGATCTATCTATTTGGTAAGCAGATCACATGTACAATGATCTATCTCTTAGGTAAGAAGATCATAAGGCCTGAATGCATCTATCCCATTGGTAGGTAGATGCATGAGCATATAATGGAAAATGGCTTCAAATATGTGTTCTCTATTGTTAATGAATATCTTTCTACAAGTATACATTTTTTCTTATATTATTTAATGTTGCCAAGTAGTATTTTTATCTTATTGACAAGCTTAGTAATGAGTGGTAGATAAAATACACGTAGGCGTACTCAGTACAATATTATTAAATATTGTGTTGATGTGTACCACATGTAATCTTTTGTTTAGGTTGTGGGTATATGATCTTGAAGGACCAGGATAGTTGAGAGTTGTGTGATGAGATGATGTATAGGTGGACCTATTGTCTTAAGATCCTATTGTTTAGTGGTAGTACGTGTATATGTAAAAGTTATCTATTCAATATTTAATATCAAATGTTGTAACAATTCATTATGTAATTATATGTTGAATGGTGAACATGTGTTGCATGGTTTTATTATTATTCATGTGCATGTGCTACCGTTGTTTCCTTCTGACTTCCTCTAATTTTCTTCTTCATATCCTAGTGTGTAGTGTTTAAATTGGGATGCCCACTGACGTGCAGTTTTAATTTGGATGTCACACATTAGATTAAGTTTTGTAAAATCTAGGGATGTCATAGGTGGTATCAGAGCATGAACAAAATACAAAGTGTGACATTTTCTCATTATGCAACTCAAACTAAAGAACCTTGAACTTAAAAACAAATCTTTAGAGTTAGGTTCGTTGTCTTAGAGAGACTAGATCTGACCTAGCCTCTAGGTTAGCACCTAGATGTCAAAGAACTAGGTCTAGATCAGTTCTTGTTGTATAGGGGGTCCCTTGATGTTGTTCGTTCCTTATAGTGGAACGCTATGTGACGTTGCATTATTTGGAAATGACGTACATCACGAGAAGAGAAACCTTTGGCACATGATGCATCTTTGTTTTGGGTAGATACACCAGTCTACACCCTGTTCTGACCCTTGTCACTAGTTTTCATCGCATTGTACTCTCTACTATGTGTGGGACACTTATTTTGTGGATTTGGTTTTTTATTCCAATCAGATTAAACCTCAATAACTTTCTCTGACGCTTGTTTTATTGGAGAAAAACTATATAATATTTTTTTATATATGTAAGTATTACAAAAATGCATCCCCACACATGTATGAGTAGGAGGTAGTCATGCAACCTAAGTGAAAGTGTATGACATCAGTCTAGAAGAGAGACTAGTTATAGATTATATGTCTAGAGCCTTGTTGGAATATGTGATAGATGGAATATCTCAAATAAGATTAGATGATGATCTAAGTTATATAGAGATGATATAAGATAGTTTATGATAATATATGTTTGTCTTTGAGGACTTAAGTTCAATTTTTAGGATGCAAGATTAGTTTTGATGATGCAATTAACTAGCCTTTTTATGAAATAAAATATGTTAAGTTAAGACAAGGATGTGAATCAGCATGAGCCTCAAGTTTTTTTACAAAGGAGGACCTCTAGTGTTGGGACCAGTATTAGGGTTAACTCTAGAGAGGGTGAGACCCATTGGTAGAAGGTTAGAGAACCTAAACTCCAATATATGAGAATGATGACAAATATGTGATATGGTATGTCGTAAACTAGAATATCATGAGTTAACAAGTTGAGTTGTTGTATGCGTGATTCCTATAGTCTTTTTAAACTCTAGATGTCCTTGGGAGGACCAAACCCTATATATAGAGAGTGGTTGGTTATATATGTGCATGTGAATAAGAATATGAGTACTTTCCATCTGGGTGAGGGAGAGAGAGTTCCAAGATCTCGAAGGAGGTAAGTGTTTTAGTTTCCATGAAGCCTCATACTCGGGTTGTTGGTTCCTTGAAGGAATCTATTGGTTGCATATATAAGAGAGTTGTGGTGTAAGCATGTTCCATGGATATAAAACCTATGGAGAGTATGCCATAACATGTTTTGGTTTTTGCTTATGTGGCTAGAACTAGTAAGGCTATCAACTAGTACCAATGAGGTAGATCTATTAACCCTAGACCAAAGAAGCAAGATAAAGTATATGTATATGAGATACTCATTGAGTTGAGTTAGCTCAAACTGATTTAGCATGGCACTACCCTCATGATACGGGTCAGCAGAACCTCAACTGGGCTAGATAAAGTTTTGATATATGTTTGACGAGCCACTTGTATAACTCTTTGTAGCACAAACCTGATACATAGATAAGAATGTGATTTAATCTTGAGATTTTACATATAGACATGATATGATGGAAACCTAGAGATGAATTAATAGATATCAATGCATAAATGGTTAACCATATACATCAATAATGATGATAATGTGATATTGTTGATTAATCTTGTGATGAAATCACTAGTAAATGTTGCAATTTATTATGAACAATGAAATAAGATCATATGAATGAAACATATTACATGAGGTGTTAATCTTTATTCTTCATAATGATGAAAAATATAATTTGACAATTAGCACAACATAGTGATTATGATACCTTGATATGATCCAGATGGAAAAAGTGGGTTAACTATAGTTAACTACCTCCTAAAAGGCATATGTTAATGTTGAACATGTTCTAACAATTAGCTCAATACAATGTTGATGACACCTTGATATAATGGGCTGGCTTTAGTTAACTCCTTTAGAACATGGTAATATGATGTGGGAACCCTAATGCATGGGTAAAGATAATGATGCAACCCTAATATATGAGATATTTCATGACATAACCAGATTTTCTAAACCCTTGTTTCAATCTTTTATGAAGGAGTGATTCACCTTAGATGTTTTAAAACCTCCTAATAGTGGTTTGGATATGATTATGGAGCCTTGTTTTTGGATATGTTGCACATAGAGGGTGTCCTATATATGGATGAAGACCTTTTGGTTTTTCCTTGAAGTAAGAGGATGGCCTACTTTTGTGGACGAAATTTTCTTTTAAGATGTATATGATGTGATGGAGTGGACTTTTTTGTTTAATTTCGAGGATGAAATTTTGTTTAAGGTGTGTAGGATGTGATAGAATCAACTTTTGAGGTTCTTGATTGCTCAACTCAGTGATGTGATCATGGATTGGTGCTTGGAATAATCGAATCGAGTTCATATATATGTGGTGATGTGAGTAATCTTACATGGGTTTACATATTGACATGATATAATGATAGTTCCTGAAGTGGATTCTAATTATATGAAAGTACTCCACTTAATTTGACAAAAGTGTGATGTTAACATCATGAGTGATACCATACTTATTTGAGAGGTCAAACAGTTGAGTTTTGGCACAACATTTAAAGTGAATATAGTTTGTGCTATGAAAAAGATATGTTTAAATTTTCATAATGTTTTGAGGTTCCTAGAAGGAGATATTGTGGTTTGAAGTTGGTTAATAATGTGCATATTGATTGTATTAGATCAACAATTATTTATTTTAGCAACTAAGGCTTTGATCAACTTGATGTCACACAACTCTTGTAAGTGGTAGACACGAATCGAAGTGTCTCTAGTGTTTTGCATCCCTTGTATGCTTTAATCAGATGGTTGTCATTCATCTCCTACCTTGCAGTTGGACAAGGTAGTGAAGCTTTATCCCTACGATCACACATTGAGGTTGAGGGGGGTTGTAGGTGAGGTTGGGCAAACGATTGTATCCTCCTCACCATAAGGAGTACCCTGAATGTTCACTTGTGGCATTTGGTGAAAGATAAAGGGAGAATGAGCTACCCTTTTCCACTATCTCTCCACATCCAGGAGCAGATGGTAGACAAGAATAGAGAGAGGAGCTAGAAGGTGGTTTCAAAGAAGATGAGAGGGGGAAAAGAAAGGTGCAGATCTATAATTCTCATCCCAAGCCCTTCCAATCTTTTCCGCGTAGGCTTCTGTAGGTGCCCAACTCCATTTTGCTGCCAGTTGAAGATGGAGATTGAGGAGGTGTGAGAAGTGCATCACACTATAAAACGAGGCCTTATTTGTGTTTCTAGAGGTCTTGTAAATGCTTTGGAGACTTTAGTTTAGAGCTTCATGGATCTGAGGCATTTTGCTTCTTTTGCTCCACTGTTCTGGACCAGGCGGCGCCGGGTATGGGGGATGGAGGATCAGAGGTGTAAGGGAAAATAGGAGCATATGTGGAGATCTAGATGTAGCTTCTGAGGTTGGTTGTAGCCTCAGGAGCTATTTCCAAACAACTCCACTTCATTGGTGGCTCACTGGAGTAGAGCATTGCCTTGGCGGCGCCCATCCACACTTGGGATCATAGAACACTCATGAAGAGCATGTTGCAGAGGGTGGACATGTCAGGCGAGGAGGAAAGCGAGCGATCCAGAGTAGTTGAATGGGGTTCAGAACCTAGAACCACTCGGATCACTACACGCCACCAGTAAAGGATTTGCACCCCCACATGAGACATGTGGCGGTGTGTCATTGGCCAGAAAAAGGTAATTATATAAATAAATGTTAGGATCTTGTATAATTCATATAAATTAGTATGTTTGTCAGAAAATTACAAACAAGGTACCAAAATTCTCAAAAAAATAAGTAGAATAAGATAGAATCATAATATTAGGTTTCTGATGCTCTAATCTTATTGATATCATGTAAGTTGTCAAATTCTTATTTTAGGGATAATAAATATAAAATAGTGACCTAAAATTATGAGAACTTGTCAATAAATTCCAAATCATGTTTATAATCCATCCGATATTAGTGATTATGATGTTGATTCATGAAATCATGTAGTTTTCTCCATATGGCTAATTAGGGCTACTAACCCTAATTATTGCGCAATAATTGCAACGATGCTCAAGAAACCTTGAAAATTCTAGAGAAAGCTTATATAAGTAATGGGAAGATAATATATAATTATGAGATCATAATTATGCATAAAAATAAGGTTACATGTTTAAGGATCCTATAATGATAAGAAAATTCTAATTGTATTAATGTATCTAATCTAGGGTTAATACATGCAAACAATGATATGGAGACTAATGTTCATACAGACGAACCATAACCTAGAACATGATCTCAGTAAGATAATTCTAATACAAGAATGCAAGTAATGATGCACATATCCTAATGAACTAAGATAAACCCTAATGGACATAATTAGGGTTAAGATGATGAGAACCTAATGGTGATACATGATCTTGTCTTAATCAGGGTTTGACCAAGAGTGATAGTTGATTCAAGAATATGTGGTTTAGATTATCCTTTGATTAATGTATGCCTTTACCTCTTTCTTGGCCTACTATTTAGTATGCTTGTATTATATGTGTAGTAAACACTTGGTATATGATATTAGATGAAATGTTTGTTCTTTTATGATACTTTGCTTGATTTTACCATACTTATCGTTATGAACATATGAAACATAATATATATGGTCCATTATATGAAAGCACTATATCTCTTTGGTAAGCATAGTGCTAGTGAGCGATCTATCTCTTTGGTAAGCAGATCAAATGTACAATGATCTATCTCTTTGGTAAGTAGATCATAAGTCTTGAATGCATCTATCCCATTGGTAGGCAGATGCACGAGCATATAAGGGAAAATAAGCTTAAAATATGTGTTCTCTTTTGTTAATGAATATCTTTGTGCAAGTATATGCTTTTTCTTATATTATTTAATGCTTACAAATATTAGTTTTATCTTATTGAAAAGCTTAGTAATGAGAGTTATATAAAAGACACATAGGTCTACTCAGTACAATATTCTTGAATATTTTGCAGATGTGTACCACATGTAATCTTTTGTTTAGGTTGTGGGCATATGATCTTGAAGGACCAGGATAGTTGAGAGTTGTGTGATGAGCTAATGTATAGATGGACATGTTGTTTGAAGATCCTATTGGTTAGTGGTAGTACATGTATATGTAAAAGTTTGTTGTTCAATATGTAATATCAAATATTGTAATAATTAATTATGTAATTATATGTTGAATGGTGAACATGTGTTGTATGGTTTCATTATTATTCATGTGCATGTGCTATTATTGTTTCTTTTTTACTTCCTCTGATTTTCTTATTCTTATCCTAGTGTGTGGTGTTTAAATTGGGATGCTCACCGAGGTGAGGTTTCAATTTGGACGGCACACATTAGATTAAGTTTTAGAAAATCCAGGGATATCATAGATATTGAGCTCACATGTATTCCACCAGTCTACTTTGGTTTAAGAAAACATGGATTGACTATTAAGAGGATGATGATTCCTTTAATCACATTTGATATGGACATCAGTGACAAAGGAACTATACAATCATGATATCACTGATCACAAATGTATCTTGAAGTTGTTCTCCAACATTGAATCACTTGGGAAACAATAATGTGTTGTGCGATACCACTCATTGTTTGTGATTTCATAATCTAGTTATGGACCTTCACTACCAATGAAATTTGGGACATGTATAATCACACACAAGGGATGCACCTAGATTAGGAGTTTACTCATGGATAAAGATTAACTTGGTTACTAATGTGGTTAGGTAATAAACTTGAACAACACTAGATGGAAGTTGACTGACTGGAGTGTCCAGTCAACCATCTGGTAATTCCAGTGGACCGACTGGAATGTCCATTCGATCGGCTGGACAATTAGTAAGACTATATCAAAGAATTGATGCTGAAATCATGACATGCATTAATCATCCCATTAAAAGATAGTATGTTTGCAAATTTGAAAACATTTCAATTGACCAACTATATGTTCCAGTCGACAGACTGGTGGTTTACAACAACTGAAAATTCATACAATTTTCTTCTCGTGTCTTCAATTTTGTGGAAACCCTAACCCATACACTCTTATATAAGGGGAGGCAAGTCTCTCAGGACAAACACTTCTCATATCAACATTGTGGAAATGTGTTTGATATGGCTCCATACTGGCATTGGTAACTTCATGATAGAGAGCGCCTACAACATTTTGAGAAGAGGGAAGGAGATAAAAGTCCTTGGTAAATGGGATCTCATCTGGAAGTCTAAAGTGGCGATGAGGGTCAAATTTTTTTCTTATAGCTTGTAGGGAATAATTCCATCCTCACAAACTACAGGAGAGCTACTCGTCAGTTGACTATGTCTACCCTATGCCCCGTATATAGGATAGAGGATGAGTTAGTGATCCAAGTACTTAGAGACTGTCTAAAAGATACTGATGTTTGGAAAGTTGTCATCAATAGAAATAGGTGGACTAACTTTGTAGAGAAGAAATTTAGAGGTATTTGAGAATAACAAACAATCCAAAAACTTTATTTCTTATCTCATTCAGAAGGAGAGCACAATCTCCAAACTTGCATGGGCGAAGGAAGTCAAAGTGGAGGTCAAGTAGCTAAAAGAAGGTATGACCTGGGAGAAACCCAAATCAGGGAGGATCAAGCTCAACACTGACACAACCTTCAGAAATAAGACAACTTACTCAACAATCATAGTTGTGGGCAGAGATAGTGAAGGCAAATGGAGAGGAGGTTGGGGAAGGAAAATTTTTGGCGAGCAGCGTGTTGGAAGCTGAACTTCATGCTATTGAATTTTCTACTGAGGTCATACTCAATTTGAACTATGAGCACCTGACAATTGAGACAGATTCTAAACGTGTGAAAGAGGCAGTAGAAAGAAAAGAAGTTGAATACCCCAAATTTGCAAAGTGGTTGACTAAAATTAGAAGAAGATGGAAGGACAAGATACTACACGAGTATCCCTAGAGAGGGGAATCGAGTTGTAGACATGATTGCCAAGCTTCACCAAAAATACCCAAGGTGGATTCTACATTTATAGAAGCCCACCTAGTAACTTTGTTGATATCATCAACATAGAGTCATGTAATGGTAGTAGTACTACCAAATTTCATTCTTCTAGTACTTTCAAACATTGTAATGTTGAACCTAATTTATCTTGTTGGAGAGGGGTGAGATGAATAAAAACCCTCTGACTTCCCTAAAAAAACATTGTGGTAATGTGAGAGTGAGAGGAATCTTACCTATAAAAGGGATAGATATCCAAAGGGGACAAAGTCAACGCTAGCACATTGATGAGGGATAACTCATTCACATCAGTTCTAGAAGAATAGAGAGGAGTTTTTGTTGGTCCACATGGACTACGTAGAGGTGTGGAGGTTATCGCCAACACACTAGAAGAACAATGCCAACCATCATTTGTGGTGATACACTAGGAGGCTACTACCAACTACTGTTTGTGTGTTGCTTGACAAAGAAGCACAACGTTCCAAGGATTGTCACTAGACTTCCTCCAGGACCAAGTGTATACCTTGCACCATCTTTCCCACCTCATAGTTGTTGATGTGATTTTCTGGTTATGGGGAATATGGTGAAAACTTTTTGATTCCCCTACCATATCTATTACCATATTTCCCTTCACATCTATGATTTCATCTCCTTTATTCTTTTGTCTTCATGGCACTCTTTGTTTTCCCATGAATCTTGTTAACCTATTATGCACATGTCTTAAATTTATAAACTCAAACACTATCCCGTAAGTATACATGTGTGTACTATAACTAAGGCCATCCAAGGATCTTGTTACTATTACATGCAAGAGTATTAGACATCAAAAATCAAGAAAGATTTAAAGGTTGATTTAATTTTACACTACTAAAATAAGCAAACTAGAGAATTAAATAAATTAGAGATCACTTGATTCACAATATTTTAGTCAATGAAGAAGTCTCAAGAACATGATTTCACAACAATATCATAACAATATGAACTACAAAAATAAAATATGCTAGAAACTATAAGGAGGATTTTTGCATCCTACACACATATCTCGACTAGGGTAGAATGGTCATGATTTCATATAGCATTCCACTACTACTATTAACATATTCAAGTTTATCTCTTTCTACATGCAAGTTATCAACAATTTTTGCAGACTTTTTGTAGTGGACTTAAGAGAGGCACGATTAGCTTGAATAATAGCAATTAAGGATTCTTTATCTAAAGAGTTTAGATTTATTTCATTTAAAACTTCATTTGAACTTGCCATTAGAGAAAAATGATATTATCCATCTTCACTAGAGCTTGACCTATATCCTCCACTAGATTTTTCACTTGATCTTGAGTTGGAGAAGTCACTAGAGCTTTTATACAATTTGTCCTTTTTCTTATGCTTCTCTTCCCTTGTCTTGTGATGATGGGTCTTTTTGTCTTGTGGGAAATCTTACCTGAAGTGACCCTTCTTTCCACATTTGAAGCACTGGGTGGAGGAATAAGACTCACCTTTATGAAGTCTACCTTTGGAGTACATAGAACCTTCTTCAACTTGAGAGAATGGAGAAGCTTGACTAACAATAGCTTCAATTTGGGCTTTGATTTTAACCTTCTTTATTCTCTTGAGCTCTTTCTCCTCTTCACTTTCTTCTTCATCTTGCTTGTAAAGTTTAACTTCATGGGCTTGCAGATTTGTGATGAACTCTTCAAAGGAATATCACCAAGAGACTAAGTTTCTACAGTGGAAGTCACATTTGATTCCCACCATTTAGGAAGAGACCTAAGGATATTTGAGTTTATAAGGATCTTTGAGTTTGTCTTTCCTAGATCCATAGGATGACCTAGGATGGAAAGACCATTTATAATGGTGTTGAGCCTAGAGTACATTTCAGCTACTTTTTCCTTCTTTCCCATCTTGAATTTCTTGAGGAGACCATTGATCATGTATACTCTACTTTTCTTTACTTGCTTTGTCCCCTCATATATCACACATAGATTTCTCCATATCTCATAGGCCAACTCATAAGAAGAAATATGGTTGAACTCGGCAGGAGAAGGAGATGCATAGAGAATGTTGATGGCTCTAGCATTCAAGGTTGCTTTCTGTAAAGTAGTTTCATTCCATTCTTCTACCTTTGTCTCCAGTAGCTTGTATGGAAAATCCACATTCTTCATAGATTATGACTTGATCTTTAGACATAGAATTATAACCTTATCTAACAATAGAGGAAGTTGCACCCACCAAATAGGAATGTTGATGAGGTATCTCCCACCTTGATAATCACCCATCTTCTCCTACTTGTAGAAATACTACTTGGAGAAGAACCGCTGTGATACCAATTGTTGGATCAATAATCGGCTCTAGAGGGAAGTTTGGATATAGATAAAACACTTAAAGAAGATTCACTAGACCTATAAGATATTTCTAAGATAATGTTTCTTATATGAAATTTGAGTACAAATAAAGCATACATAGAAAGGGAGAGATATTGGACAAGCACAACTAACACAAGATATGTATAGTGGTTCCAAACTCCAAACTAGGAGATTTACATCCACTACCTTGAAGGTCAACCTCTAGGATTTTCAACCATGTCCCAGTCCTTATATTCCATTACAAGAGTTACAACATAAGAACTTCCTTTTCAAGGATAAGGATAACTAGCCTTCCCTTTGAGGATAAGGGAGCCAATAACCTTACTAAGGTCTTACCTATCCATGACCATGAGTATTATACCTTACCAAGGACTTACCCACTTTTGCAATGAATATTCCACCTCCTCCAAGGACTTACCCACTCTTACAACAAGTTTTTCAACTTTGAAGGATTTATCCAATCTTGACTTGGATCTTCTGCCTTGGATTTCACCTGCGCCAAGGAAAAGCTTTCACTAAGGGACTCCTTCCCTTCTTCTTCTTCACCTCTGTTAGAAAAGAGAGAGAGTCTTCACCTTCATGTTAGAAAGAAAGATTGGGAGGTGAAAAAATAGGAGCCTCACAAGATATACATGTAGGACTATCTCTCTTACAAATCTCCTACTTACTCTAATGGATGTAGCAAGTGATTAAGCTTGAGAGTGGAAGGAGGCCCTTGGAGGTACTCAACTATAATATAGGAACCTTCATAGTTCTTGGCTAACCATGGGATTATTCTAAATGAGTCCTATTTATAGTTCAGTTTGCCTACTAGTCATTAGAGACACTTAGAAATGAATTCTAGACGTTTTGGGTGTTGCAACAGATATACTTTTGTGTTTTGCAACACTCCAACAACTAGAAACACTTTTTTGCACTCTTTCGTATAGTGTTGTTGGTCGATTTTCAATAAAGGTAACCAATCTATGACACTATGTGAGAAAGTAATTTTGAGTTGTCGGTCAAGTTTATCATGGATGAAACTCAGCTGACAACTTAAAATTAATTTTCCTGTGTAGGGTGTTGATCGAGTTTATCTTGAGGAAACTTGGTTGAACCTAGTAATTACTAAGACTCACACAGGTTGTCGGTTGAGTTTCATGAGAGGGAAATTAGGTGCATCTGACGAATTATTGTAAGTGACATAAAAGTTCTCAAATGTTGATTTAAGTGCTCTTGAAATTTTCTAAGCTTAATTGCAAGTCATACAATCATTACAAGTGATTTATAATATAATTCTAATTGATTTATGGACTTTTCCACAAAATTTTACTTGTATTGATTTTGACTTGTCTTTGTCCAAGTTAGTATGCATAAGTTTAGGCATTTGGAGTGTGTCTTAACTAATTAGAAATCGCTAAAGTAGAATCCTTAGACACAAATGATTAGAATGGTTAGTAGTCATCAAAAAAAGGGTTTAGTCAATTTATACCTTTGAGTCAACATTCTCCCCCTTTTTGAAGATGACAAACCATTCCATAAATGTATTAAAAGCATTTAAGTAACATCATAACTTTGGATAAACCTATGGATTTCAATAAAATTGAGTTTGTATTCTCCCCCTTAATGCTAACAGAGTTCTCATACTCCCCTAAATTTATACTATTTCTCCTTCTTGGTTAGCTTCCATAACATTTATCAAAACTATGTCTTCCACTCATATATTTGCTACATATATGTCCTCTCCCCTTTTCATAAAAAATGTAAGTTGAGTTTTGTGCAAGTGATAGGAACAAAAGAAGCAACGAAAATTTTTTCCACATACCCTACAAGCAAATCTAATCGATAAAATTGTATTTGGAAAGAGGGTGCATAGAATATACGCTATCATAGAGCAAGTCCAATGACGTCCCCTAGCACAGTGATGTGCATTGCTCCTACAGTACAAAGACAATATTAGTATGTCCTCTGAACGTAGGCACTCACTATCTGCGTCTCTACTTCATCCACATAGATGGGCTGGAACTCCAAGTTGTGCTTCTCAAGATGATGGGAAGGAGTAGCATTTTGTTTGATGATGTGCTAGCGTCGTGTCTCTCCCCTTATCTCTCTCTTTGGGATAATGAAAAATAGGGTTCATGTATGAGAGTTTTATTCATCAAATCCATTTGTCATGCCCCAATAAAAAGAAGAAGAAAGGAAATAGGATTTCCTAAACCCTCGTGTAAAGAAAAGGGATGTGACTATATTTAAAACGAGTCACTCGTGGACTATTAGAATATTTGAGAATCAATTAATTAACAAGTTAATCATATTAATTGATTAACTAATTCTCGTCTTCCAGCTCTATTCAATTGTTTGGGATTAGCCATATGACTTAACAATTTAAATCTAAGGATTAAATATTTCAACCAATCAACTAATATTATATTCCAATATTATTCTAGAAGATTACCAAAATGTTTCAGTAATCTATTTGATTTGGAACATTTCCAATCACATCCAAAATATACTTCTATTCTAATACATCCTATGTGTGTGACCCAGTAGGCTCCAAATTATGTTGGTAGTGATTTTCATAATCATATATGATTTCACAAACAATGATTGGTATCTAGCAAGACTTCATTGCTACCCAAGTAATTGGAGAAGTTGGAGAAAAACTTAACCTACAATATGTAATTGGTGTTATAGTGATTGTATAGTTCCTTTGTCTCTGATTTCCAGATTGAAATCATGGCAAGAAATCATCATCCTCTTCAATGCTCAATTCTTGTTCCTTGAACTAGAGCAAACTACCTAATATGTGTAATCTAAGTATCACATATTGACTCACACATACATGCCTGTGCATTTCTCAGTCTTTCTTATCAAGTGACTAGGATATCAAACTCTTGTAGGAGGAACACATCCCATCTACAACACTAACAATTATCCTCATGTGTCATAGTATGCATGAGCACCACCTCCATGGAAACCATTTTTCAAGATCACGATAGATGATGTCAAAGTACACCGAACAACATGCGGTGAGTGTAGTGACTTCAGGTCTAAGAACCAAAATCACCACCACCACTATGAGAGATGACTCTAACTACCAATCATGGTTTCCATGTGTAACGCTGAAGGTGGGTCTGTTTGAAACATTATTCTCTAACAAGTATCTATGTGCTTGGTTTGATATCACATATCATGACTAATGAGATATTATCATCAACCAACACACACTCCAGTCTTAAGTGTAATTGTTATCTATTAGCCTTCCATAATAAATTCAGACTAGGGACATAATCGGAATGCATACACTCTTGATATATGTATGATCTCATCGTTGAGGTCCTCCACCCAAAGACACATGTGATTGAGTAATATCATTCTTTCGACATTTATTATTTTATATCATTATCTCATAATTGAATAAAACTTAATAAATTGGAAGATTTCCTTTATAATTAATCAAATCACTTACAAGACATGCCACTACAATCATTATATGATGTGCTCTTTGGGCATACATACCAAAAGATTCTCACTTGCACATAGAGCCAATCATCCATGAAATTAATCCCAAGTGATCTAACATGGCATTCATGCTTCTTCTGCTAAAGTGCTTTTGTCAAGGGGTCGACCACATTTCTCTTGGTTGTACTCTATAAATCTTCACATATACTCATTGTAAAATTTCTCATATGAGATGGAACTACCTTTGTATATTCTGGGAACAGTGATGCGATCTAGGTTCCTTAGCTTCTACAATAGCCCCATTGATGTCACAATATAGCTCAATTGCATGGTTGATTGTTGGAACACCCCAAGTTCTCAGATGGACTTCTGGATCCAAACAAACTCCTTTGCTGCATTGGATGCAGTAGTATACTCGACCTCTATTATAGAATCTGTAATTGTATCTTGCTTGGAACTCTTCAAACTCATAACTCCATTTTTGAGGAATAATTCAAATCTTGATTGTGATTGGCAATCATCTTTGTAAGTTTGGAGGATTGCATCAGTGTAACCTTTTACCACAAACTCTCCTCTCCTCCATAGACAAGGAACTGATCCTTAGTTTTTATCAAGTACTTATGGATGTTCTTCATGATAGCCGAATGAGCTTTAACGAGATCTGATGCATATTTTCTCATCATGGAAAAGCATACAAGACAACTGGATGAGTACATAAATTGTATACATGATGGATCCAATTTCAGAAGTATATGGAATCTTATTCATGTGCTCCCTTTCTTCACAAGAATTGGGACATTGAGCTCTGGAGATGGTAACACCATGAGAGATAGGCAGGTTTCCTCTCTTAGAGATCTCCATATTTAACCTCTTCAATAATTCGTCAAATTATGTGATCTGACTTAGTCCAAGAAGCCTTCTAGATCTATCTCTATGTATCTTAATTCCCAGAATGTAGGATGCTTAGCCTAAGTCTTTAAATGAGAATGTATTTTATATCTAGGTCTTACCATCAATAATGTAGAGATGCCATTCTCCATAAATAGTATGTCATCTACATACAATATGAGGAATACAATCGTGCTCCCACTAACCTTCTTGTAAACACAAGCTTCATCTTCATTTTGACTAAATCCAAACTCTTTGACTGTTTCATCAAATTGAATATTCTAGCTTCGAGATGCTTGCTTCAGTCGATAGATTAACCTTTAATGTGTATAGACTTTATTTGCATGATTTAGATTTATAGAACTCTCAAGTTGTCTCATATACACATCCTCATGAAGATTCCCATCAAGCAATGTTGTTTTAACATACATCTACCAAATCTCATAGTCATGAAAGGCTACAATGGCAACCATGATCTTGATAGATTTAACGATGACCATTAGATAAATGGTTTCATCATTGTCAACACCTTGAACTTGTTTGAAACCCTTTGCAACCCATCGACCTTTGTAATTTTGCAAATTACCATCCATGTCGGTCTTCTTCTTGAAGACCCACTTGCACCCTTTGGGGTTTACCCCTTCAGGTGGATCCACCATGGTCCTTACCTTGTTGGTGTACATAAATTCCATGTCAGATCTCATGGCCTCAAGCCATTTATCAGACTCTGGTCCCTTAATAATTTCCAAATAGTTAGTTGGCTGATCACAATGACCAACTCATTACCTTCTGGAGACATTTTTTTAAGGTGTGTCCTAGTAGATCTTCGAGGTTCATGTGTCACGTGAGGAATTTTATATTCCACAATGTTTGGTGATTCTTTATGTTCCTCTTGTACCTCTACAGGTTTGATGCTCTCTTGTTGATCTTGAACCTCTTCGATTTCTAATTTCCTCCCACTGATTCCTTTGGAAACAAATTCTTTTTCTACAAATGCAACATCTCTGGTGACAAACACTTTGTTGTCAATTGTGTTATACAAGTAATATTGCTTGGTTTCTATGGGATAACCAACAAAATAACATTTATCTGATCTAGATCCAAGCATTTCAGGAAGCATTTTCTTGACATAAGCTTCACATCCCCAAGCCCTCATAAAAAATATTTTGGGACGCTTCCCAGTCCATATCTCATATGGTGTCTTTTGAACCAATTTAGAAGGTACCTAGTTAAGTGTAGACATTAAGGTTTCTAGATCATAAATCCTGAACGCATTCGGACAATTGGCAAAAATCATCATTGATTGCACCATATCTAGTAACATGTGATTCCTTCTTTCTAATACACCATTTTGTTGTGGCATTCCAGGTGTAGTCCATTATGATATGATACAATGGGTTTACAGAAGGTCCTCGAACTCTTGGCTTAAGTATTCTCCACATCGATTAGAATGAAGTTTCTTAATACTTTTACTAAGTTGGTTATGTACTTCACTCCTAAAATCCTTGAACTTTACAATTGTTTCTGACTTATGTTTCATTAAGTAAACATAACCATACATATTGAACTCATAAGTAAAGATAATGAAGTATTGATAACCACCTCTAGCATTTGTTCTAAAAGGGCTGCATACATTAGTATGTTTAAGTCCTAATAGATCACCAACCCTCTCACTACTACTAGTGGACGGAATTTTGGTTATCTTTCCGAACAAACAAGACTCGCATGTCTCGATTGATTCAAAATAAAAAAAGTCTAGATAACCATATTTGTAGAGTCTAGATATGCGATTCTCATTGATGTTCCCTGGAGGACAATGCCAAAGATACATTTTATTTTAGTTATCAAGTTTTAACCTTTTGGTATATACATTATAAACATTTGTCTTAAGATCTAATAAGTAAAGAACATAGGACATCGGGGAACTACCATAAAAGATCTCATTTTTTTAAATAGAACATTGACCATTGTTCATATGAAATTCATATCCATCCTTGTCCATAGAAGATATAATAATAATGTTCCTATTGATAGTAGGTAGGAAATAGAAGTTTTTTAACTCTATTACAAGCCCCGTGGGCAAAGATAAATTATAGGTTCTAGCTGAAGCGGCAGCAACTCTTTCTCCATTTGTAATGCACCTCACCCTTTCATAAAGGCTTACTTCTTTTCTGTTAATGCATATTTGAGCATATGTGAGATCCACATCCAATATCTAGCACCCAAGATGAAGAAGTAGACAAAATTATCTCAATAACGTATATACTTGAAGTGTAGATGTGATAACCTTGATTTTAGGATTCAATATCCAATATAATATTTGAAGCCGTATTGGTGTAAAATGATTTTAGTGTCGCTTGAGGTGTGATGTGATCGACTAAATTAAGTTGAACTTGTGTCGACACTTTTAGATGTCATTTAATGCATACTTGACTTCAAATCTTAGTATGGGTACCAATTGGTATTATCTTCACTGAAGGGTGAACAAACATTTATTTTGGTCTTATTATGATTATTAGTTAATGTTAGACAAAGGGTATCAATGTTTCAAAATTCAATTAATTTGAAATCATGGCTAGGGCGTTACTCAAATCCCAAAGTAAGGTTTATCATATACTTCAGGCTTCAATTTTCATGTTTGGCCATTATAAACCAGCCTGGCTGGGATGCATGTTTGGCCAAGGTTTGAGAAACCAAAGACCTGGCTTTCCTCCGAGAACATAGGAGCAGGTGACTCTTTTCTGGATCTAGTGGAATTAGTCAAGTGCGAGGAGTTTGGGTTTGTTAACTAGATTGGTTGAATCCACAACAATTCTAGGATCTCACTCGACGGATGGGGTGCCTAGTAGTACTAGGGAAACAATCAGAGTCAGATCTCTCTCTACCTCTCCAGTACATCTCATAGGTAGTGGCAGGCGATTGGTTGATGCTTTTGATATTGCAAGAAACAACCATGGGAGTATTCAGTCATGTCCCTCGGCAATGCTCCAAGATCATACACAAAATGCCCATCACCATTCATCTCAGGTGTAGCGCAAACCCAACCACGGCATCAAGAGTAGAGGAAGACATCCTCTGCTTCACTGATATCTAGTCGGAACTAGGCTTCGTCGACGTTTGTGCACGGAGGCGTCATCAATCCAAACGCCGGCTCCAACAACCAGCTAAACTGCCGATCTCGGTGGTGACCAAAGGTACAAGGAGCCAGCTTTGGAGCTCGCTGTAGGTCCACCTCACAGTGGCGCCCTATCTTGCGGAATGAAGCAGTTGCAAGGTGAAGCCGGCACTGATGCTTCGGAGCAGATGACGAGCGAGATTTGTTGTAGTCGTTGAAGACGACGAAGGCCTGGCCGGATGATTAGATTCGTCTTCATGCCTTCTCTCACTCATCGGAGATATCCCTCAGCATTATCAGTCCCACGTCCTGGCAACAGCGGCGAGAAGGTTGCGATGTGGGACGGTGGAAGCCTTGGCCGACGCTCATGGAGGTGGCTGACCCCAGGTCGTCGAAGGAGGAAACAGACGGGTGTCCTACGAGCTAGCGACGTGCTGTGCAAGATGGTGATTCGCTGTAGAATGAGACAAATGGAGGTCTCGTGTGCTGGAGACCTGGCCGGCAGCAGGTCACGAGGAGGAGGCACGCACAGCGGCGACGGCCTGGCAGGAGTGCGGGGAAGAAGAGAGGAGGACCCCCAGGAGGCGGCACTCTCGTGCGCTGAAAATTGGTAGAGCAGGCACAACGCCTAAGGACGGCGACCCAGCAGACAAGGATGAGAAAGAGACTCGGCAGCTGATCGCTCATCAGAGGCTGGATCCTAGGCTGCGGCGGCGCTTGTTCACGGAAGAACAGAGCCGTGAACCTAGTCGTGTGAGAAGGAAAGAAAGGAGGATCGGGTCTGCTGCCTTGAACCTGACCCAGACCAAATGTGAACCGCCAACTCAACCAAGTGAACCGGCCGCAGCAAGCAAAGGAGCTGCGCCAGACCTAGTGGCCACGTGGCGAGTCCCCATTGGCTGATTAAGGTAAAATCTTCAGTAAATCTGCAAATCTTCAATAAATCATAGAAAATAGTCTACTGATCAGAAAAATGTAAATAAGGTATCGAAATTCTCAAAAAAATATGTAGAACAATATGAAAGCTTAATATCAGACTTTTTCTGCTTTAATATTAGAAATATCATATAAGACATGTAATACTTGTTTAATGGATAATAAATATCAAAGGATGATATAAAATCATGGAAAAATATCAGTAAGTCCACAATTATGTATAGAATGCATATGATGTCAGATATCATCATGTTGATACACAAAATTCTGTAATTTGATTAATATGGCTAATTAGGGCTAATAACACTAAAGATAATGCAATCAATGCATGCATGCTCAATAAATGATGTGATTTACAGAAAACCCTCATATCTGTAACTGGAATATAATATATAGATCTTAGATCAGTTATATGCATAGAATTCATGTTATATGAAGATAACCCTTAATACATGGGTTGTAACTTTATTTTGAATAATGTATATAAACCAGGGTTAATATGTGCACAAAAAGGGTATGGAACCTAATATTCAGATAATGAATCATAATCTGGAAAATGACATCTGTAGGATAAATATAAGACAATAATGCAAGTAAACGTTGGAATATCCTAATGAGATAATATAAACCCTAATGAACATGACTAGGGTTAAGATGATGAGAATCTGATGATAGTATGTGGTCTTCTCTTAATCAGGTGATGACCAGACTTCTAGATGATCAAGGATAAGTTAAGAATCTCTGAACTCAGGTACGTGGGCTTTATCTAAGTATATGACTAGTTTTCTTGTGTGCAATAGCTATAATGTATTGCTTGTCTTTATTTGAGAATATTGCTTGGATGTACTATGATTGTAGTATCTTCACCATGTCAATAAGAACAACAAAGAGTATAGATGGTTTGTAGCTACTAAGTGGATATATGTTCTCTCTCTCTCTCCCTCAATCCTCTCTCTATTCCTCTAAATATACGGTCGGCACTCGGTCCCCATAGCCCAAGGGGCGGGGAAAAATGAAGTGTGACATCTCTCTCTCCACTCTAAATATAAGGTTGGCACTCGGTCCCCATAGCCCAAGGGGCGGGGAAAAATGAAGTGCAACACCATTTAGTAGTACAAACGCATCAAAAGACATCTAAAAATATGTGTTTACCTGATTATCGCTTTAAAACAATGTTTTCTTTTACTCTTTCTTTCTCAAGTTATTTCAATTATGCAAGCATACTAGTATGTATCTTTCTACCCACGTGCACAACACCTTGTGTGTTGATTCATTGTTTCACGTATGTTTTAGGTTCAGAGCTAGCTTGGGATAAAAGATGGGAAGTGAGCAGTTGTCCAAGTTGTACCTATTGTCTAAGATCTTGCTAGCATACATGTTCATAGACTTGTAAAAATTCTCTTTCAATATACAATTGTAATTCATGTTGTAATAATGTACATGTTGAATGTTGAGAAATGTTATGGTTGTATGTTCATGTATGTGTATTATGCTTCCGCATCGCTTTCTGATATGATTGGATGATGTTTTCGGATTCTAACATCTCATTCCCAATAGGGTTTGGAGAAGTCAAAATTCAGGGATGCCACAGTTGGTATCAGAGCATGAACAATAGCTACACCTAACAATTACTCACCATGAAACGTTAAACTAATTTTCACCTTTCACCTTAAACCCTAGAAATTTAGTAAGTTCTATAGGAATAAAGTTTGACTTAGCCTCTAGGTTAGAACCTAGATGTTCGAGAACTAGGTTTAGACAAGTGTCTGAAACCCTTTCCATATAGAGCTCATATGTATTGGGTAGCTACACTAGTCTACATCTCGTTCTCACCATTTCACTAGGTGACATGACACTAGACGATCTTCTGTGTGTTAGACACTCGTTTTGCTACTTTGGTTTTGTTTCACAATCGGCTCGCACCTCGACAGTTTTCTCTGATGCCTTATTTCTCGGAGAAAAACTATATAATATTTTATTATATATAAGTAAATATAAAAATGTGTCCCTCACACAGGAGAGTAGTGGGTGTTCATGCAACCTAAGTGAAAGGGAGTGACATCAGTCTAGAAGAGAGAGTAGTCTAGATTAGATGTCTAGAGCCTTATCAAGATCTGTGATACATAGAGTAGATGATAGAATGATAGTTGAAATAAGCATGTAGAATCCTATCTAAGTTTGATCTCTGATCATATACGTTTCCTTATAAAGTTTTAAGTTGTATACTTGTTGAATCTAATTTTGTAGAATTTATGCAAAATCTTGATGATGAAAGTACATTCCTTTTCTTACTTAAGATAAGCTAAGTTAAGATGGAGATGAGTATGCAGGAGCCTCAAGCTCTTTTACAAAGGGGGACTTCCAGTGTTAGGACAAGATACATGGTGAACTCCAGAGAGAGTGAGACCCAAAAGAAGAGGGTCATAGGACCTACCCTACAATATATGAAAAATATGATATATGTGAAACGATGTGTCCTAAGCTGGGTTACTCCCGAGTAGATGAGTTGAGTTCTTTTGCATGATTCAATCATATATGTGAGAGTTGGGTAAAAAGAATCATGGGTAGAAACTCATGATGAGAAAGTCAAACCTTTGGTTGATTTAGGTCCTAGATTGAGTGACATATGTTGTGAAATCTCATCATTAGCTACAAGTGAGGTGATATATGAACTCTGGTTCTAAGAGTAAAAAACAATGGGCATAAGATACTCATGAATGTTTCTCCTTCCACTTCTCCTTCTTTATTTATGATACTAGAGACCTCACTTGAGCTATATAGATGATTTATTTATGAAGAGTCACTCGTATAAGTATGGCCTAATATTGTCTATATTTCCTCCCTATATCATACATGTGATATACAATTTTGAAAGTATGATAAAATTGGTTTAGTATATTCTCTTTCTCTCTATATCATGCATGAATGATATAAATTTGAAATCATGAGCCAAAAAAAAGATATATTTGGCTCATAGATTAATAATCACAGAATATAGTACCTAGGATCAATTCTTCTAAATCTAAGCTTCTTCTTGAGGATAACTCGCTGAATAGGGTGAAACCCTAATATTTAAGTATGATAAGCAATCCTTTCTTCAATGATGAAATCCTAGTATGATGTTAATCATAAACCACATTAATGATGTAAACATGATAATTCTAGTAACTAAAAATGTGAGATCTTGACATCACCTTACATAGGTGAGTACGGTGAAAGATGTAACCTTTAGTAATACCTCCTTGACTTCTTATGAGAAAACAAACCCTTATCCTTAGGGGACTGTGGGGATATAAATCCTAAAATACTAGAATGTCATGTTATGACTAAGCCATTATAATATGCTTCTCCTTATTTAAGGTGGGCGTAGTACACCCTAGATACTACGAACAAAAAAAAATGAAAACTTAGGCTACATTTGGAATTACGATGGTTTTTGGTACCTAGGAGTGGTGACTATATGAATCTGGACTTCTTGATATTACCTTGAGTATAAGATTGGTTGAATTTCGAGGACGAAATTCCTTTTAAGGTGGGGTGAATGTGATAACCTCAATTTTAGGATTCAATATCCAATATAATATTTGAAGCCATATTGGTGTAAAATGATTTTAGTGTCGCTTGAGGTGTGATGTGATCGACTAAATTAAGTTGAACTCGTGTCGACACTTTTAGATGTCATTTAATGCATACTTGACTTCAAATCTTAGTATGGGTACCAATTGGGATTATCTTCACTGAAGGGTGAACAAACATTTATTTTGGTCTTATTATGATTATTAGTTAATGTTAGACAAAGGGTATCAATGTTTCAAATTTCAATTTATTTGAAATCATGGCTAGGGCGTTACTCAAATCCCAAAGTAAGGTTTATCATATACTTCAGGCTTCAATTTTCATGTTTGGTCATTATAAACCAGCCTGGCTGGGACGCATGTTTGGCCAAGGTTTGAGAAACCAAAGACCTGGCTTTCCTCCGAGAACATAGGAGCAGGTGACTCTTTTCTGGATCTAGTAGAATTAGTCAAGTGCGAGGAGTTTGGGTTTGTTAACTAGATTGGTTGAATCCACCACAATTCTAGGATCTCACTCGACGGATGGGATGCCTAGTAGTACTAGGGAAACAACCGGAGTCATATCTCTCTCTACCTCTCCAGTACATCTCATAGGTAGTGGCAGGCGATTGGTTGATGCTTTTGATATTGTAGGTAGCAGCCATGGGAGTATTCAGTCATGTCCCTCGGCAATGGTCTAAGATCATACACAATCTGCCCATCACCATTCATCTCAGGTGTAGCGCAAACCCAACCACGACATCAAGAGTAGAGGAAGACATGCTCTGCTCCACTGATATCTAGTCGGATCTAGGCTTCATCGACGTTTGTGCACGGAGGTGTCATCAATCCAAACGCCGGATCCAACAACCAGCTGAACTGCCGATCTCGGCGGTGACCAAAGGTACAAGGAGCCAGCTTTGGAGCTCGCTGTAGGTCCACCTCACAGCGGCGCCCTATCCTGCGGAATGAAGTAGTTGCAAGGTGAAGTCCGCACTGGTGCTTTGGAGCAGATGACGAGCGAGATTTTTTGTAGTCGTTGAAGACGACGAAGGCCTGGCCGGATGATTAGATTCATCTTCATGCCTTCTCTCACTCATCGAAGATATCCCTCAGCATCGTCAGTCCCACGTCCTGGAAACAGCGGCGAGAAGGTTGTGCTATGGGACGGAGGAAGCCTTGGCCGACGCTCATGGAGGTGGCTGACCCCAGGTCGTCGAAGGAGGAAACAGACGGGTGTCCTACGGGCTAGCGATGTGCTGTGCAAGATGGTGATTCACTGTAGAATGAGACGAATGGAGGTCTCGTGTGCTGGAGACCTGGCCGGCGGCAGGTCACGAGGAGGAGGCACGCACAGCGGCGGCAGCTTGGCAGGAGCGCGGGGAAGAAGAGACGAGGACCCCCAGGAGGCGGCATTCTCGTGCGCTGAAAATCGGCAGAGCAGGCGCAACGCCTAAGGACGGCGACCCAGCAGACAAGGAGGCGAAAGAGACTCGGCAGCTGATCACTCATCAGAGGATGGATCCTAGGCAGCGGCGGTACTTTTTCACGGAAGAACAGAGTCGTGAACCTAGTCGCGTGAGAAGGAAAGAAAGGAGGATCGGGTCTGCTGCCTTGAACCTAACCCAGACCAAATGTGAACTGCCGACTCAACCAAGTGAACCGGCCGCAGCAAGCAAAGGAGCTGCGCCAGACCTAGTGGCCACGTGGCGAGTCCCCATTGGCTGATTAAGGTAAAATCTTCAGTAAATCTGCAAATCTTCAATAAATCATAGAAAATAGTCTACTGATTAGAAAAATGTAAATAAGGTATCAAAATTCTCAAAAAAATATGTAGAACAATATGAAAGCTTAATATCAGACTTTTTATGCTTTAATATTAGAAATATTATATAAGACATGTAATACTTGTTTAATGGATAATACATATCAAAGGATGATATAAAATCATGGAAAAATATCAGTAAGTCCACAATTATGTATAGAATGCATATGATGTCAGATATCATCATGTTGATACACAAAATTCTGTAATTTGATTAATATGGCTAATTAGGGCTAATAACACTAAAGATAATGCAATCAATGCATGCATGCTCAATAAATGATGTGATTCACAGAAAACCCTCATATCTGTAACTGGAATATAATATATAGATCTTAGATCAGTTATATGCATAGAATTCATGTTATATGAAGACAACCCTTAATACATGGGTTGTAACTTTATTTTGAATAATGTATATAAACCAGGGTTAATATGTGCACAAAAAGGGTATGAAACCTAATATTCAGATAATGAATCATAATCTGGAAAATGACATCTGTAGGATAAATATAAGATAATAATGCAAGTAAACATTGGAATATCCTAATGAGATAATATAAACCCTAATGAACATGACTAGGGTTAAGATGATGAGAATTTGATGATAGTATGTGGTCTTCTCTTAATCAGGTGATGACCAGACTTCTAGATGATCAAGGATAAGTTAAGAATCTCTGAACTCAGGTACGTGGGCTTTATCTAAGTATATGACTAGTTTTCTTGTGTGCAATAGCTATGATGTATTGCTTGTCTTTATTTGAGAATATTGCTTGGATGTACTATGATTGTAGTATCTTCACCATGTCAATAAGAACAACAAAGAGTATAGATGGTTTGTAGCTACTAAGTGGATATATGTTCTCTCTCTCTCTCCCTCAATCCTCTCTCTCTTCCTCTAAATATAAGGTCGGCACTCAGTCCCCATAGCCCAAGGGGCAGGGAAAAATGAAGTGTGACATCTCTCTCTCTCCACTCTAAATATAAGGTTGGCACTCGGTCCCCATAGCCCAAGGGGCGGGGAAAAATTAAGTGAAACACCACTTAGTAGTACAAACGCATCAAAAGACATCTAAAAATATGTGTTTACCTGATTATCGCTTTAAAACAATGAATTCTTTTACTCTTTTTTTCTCAAGTTATTTCAATTATGCAAGCATAATAGTATGTATCTTTCTACCCACGTGCACAACACCTTATGTGTTGATTCGTTGTTTCACATATGTTTTAGGTTCAGAGCTAGCTTGGGATAAAAGACGGGAAGTGAGTAGTTGTCCAGGTTGTACCTATTGTCTAAGATCATGTTAGCATACATGTTCATAGACTTGTAAAAATTCTCTTTCAATATACAATTGTAATTCATGTTGTAATAATGTACATGTTGAATGTTGAGAAATGTTATGGTTGTATGTTCATGTATGTGTATTATGCTTCCGCATCGCTTTCTGATATGATTGGATGATGTTTTCGAATTCTAACATCTCATTCCCAATAGGGTTTGGAGCAGTCAAAATTCAGGGACGCCACAGTTGGTATCAGAGCATGAACAATAGCTACACCTAAGAATTACTCACCATGAAACGTTAAACTAATTTTCACCTTTCACCTTAAACCCTAGAAATTTAGTAAGTTCTATAGGAATAATGTTTGACTTAGCCTCTAGGTTAGAACCTAAATGTTCGAGAACTAGGTTTAGACAAGTGTCTGAAACCCTTTCCATATAGAGCTCATATGTATTGGGTAGCTACACTAGTCTACATCTCGTTTTCACCATTTCACTAGGTGCATGACACTAGACTATCTTTTGTCTGTTGGACACTCGTTTTGCTGATTTGGTTTTGTTTCCCAATCGGCTCGCACCTCGATAGTTTTCTCTGACGCCTTCTTTCTCGGAGAAAAACTATATAATGTTTTATTATATATATGTAAATATAAAAATGTGTCCCTCACACAGGAGAGTAGTGGGTGTTCATGCAACCTAAGTGAAAGGGAGTGACATCAGTCTAGAAGAGAGAGTAGTCTAGATTAGATGTCTAGAGCCTTATCAAGATCTGTGATACATAGAGTAGATGATAGAACGATAGTTGAAATAAGCATGTAGAATCCTATCTAAGTTTGATCTCTGATGGTATACGTTTCCTTATAAAGGTTTATGTTGTATACTTGTTGAATCTAATTTTTTAGAATTTATGCAAAATCTTGATGATGAAAGTACATTCCTTTTCTTACTTAAGATAAGCTAAGTTAAGATGGAGATGAGTATGCAGGAGCCTCAAGCTCTTTTACAAAGGGGGACTTCCAGTGTTAGGACAAGACACATGGTGAACTCCAGAGAGAGTGAGACCCATAAGGAGAGGGTCATAGGACCTACCCTACAATATATGAAAAATATGATATATGTGAAATGATGTGTCCTAAGCTGGGTTACTCCCGAGTAGATGAGTTGAGTTCTTTTGCATGATTCAATCATATATGTAAGAGTTGGGTAAAAAGAATGATGGGTAGAAACTCATGATGAGAAAGTCAAACCTTTGGTTGATTTAGGTCCTAGATTGAGTGACATATGTTGTGAAATCTCATCATTAGCTACAAGTGAGGTGATATATGAACTCTGGTTCTAAGAGTAAAAAAAATGGGCATAAGATACACATGAATGTTTCTCCTTCCACTTCTCCTTCTTTATTTATGATACTAGAGACCTCACTTGAGCTATATAGATGATTTATTTATGACGAGTCACTCGTATAAGTATGGACTAATATTGTCTATATTTCCTCCCTATATCATACATGTGATATACAATTTTGAAAGTATGATAAAATTGGTTTAGTATATTCTCTTTCTCTCTATATCATGCATGAATGATATAAATTTGAAATCATGAGCCAAAAAAAAGATATATTTGGCTCATAGATTAATAATCACAGAATATAGTACCTAGGATCAATTCTTCTAAATCTAAGCTTCTTCTTGAGGATAACTCGCTGAATAGGGTGAAACCCTAATAATTTAAGTATGATAAGGAATCCTTTCTTCAATGATGAAATCCTAGTATGATGTTAATCATAAACCACATTAATGATGTAAACATGATAATTCTAGTAACTAAAAATGTGAGATCTTGACATCACCTTACATAGGTGAGTAGGGTGAAAGATGTAACCTTTAGTAATACCTCCTTGACTTCTTATGAGAAAACAAACCCTTATCCTTAGGGGACTGTGGGGATATAAATCCGAAAATACTAGAATGTCGTGTTATGACTAAGCCATTATAATATGCTTCTCCTTATTTAAGGTGGGCGTAGTACACCCTAGATACTACGAACAAAAAAAATGAAAACTTAGGCTACATTTGGAATTACGATGGTTTTTGGTACCTAGGAGTGGTGACTATATGAATCTAGACTTCTTGATATTACCTTGAGTATAAGATTGGTTGAATTTCGAGGACGAAATTCCTTTTAAGGTGGGGTGAATGTGATAACCTCGATTTTAGGATTCAATATCCAATATAATATTTGAAGCTGTATTGGTGTAAAATGATTTTAGTGTCGCTTGAGGTGTGATGTGATTGACTAAATTAAGTTGAACTTGTGTCGACACTTTCAGATGTCATTTAATGCATACTTGACTTCAAATCTTAGTATGGGTACCAATTGGGATTATCTTCACTGAAGGGTGAACAAACATTTATTTTGTTCTTATTATGATTATTAGTTAATGTTAGACAAAGGGTATCAATGTTTCAAATTTCAATTTATTTGAAATCATGGCTAGGGCGTTACTCAAATCCCAAAGTAAGGTTTATCATATACTTCAGGCTTCAATTTTCATGTTTGGCCATTATAAACCAGCCTGGCTGGGACGCATGTTTGGCCAAGGTTTGAGAAACCAAAGACCTGGATTTCCTCCGAGAACATAGGAGCATGTGACTCTTTTCTGGATCTAGTGGAATTAGTCAAGTGCGAGGAGTTTGGGTTTGTTAACTAGATTGGTTGAATCCACCACAATTCTAGGATCTCACTCGACGGATGGGGTGCCTAGTAGTACTAGGGAAACAACCAGAGTCACATCTCTCTCTACCTCTCCAGTACATCTCATAGGTAGTGGGAGGCGATTGGTTGAGGCTTTTGATATTGCAGGCAGCAGCCATGGGAGTATTCAGTCATGTCCCTCGGCAATGCTCCAAGATCATACGCAATCTGCCCATCACCATTCATCTCAGGTGTAGCGCAAACCCAACCACGGCATCAAGAGTAGAGGAAGACATCCTCTGCTCCATTGATATCTAGTCAGATCTAGGCTTTGTCGATGTTTGTGCACGGAGGCGTCATCAATCCAAACGCCGTCTCCAACAACCAGCTGAACCGCTGATCTCGGCGGTGACCAAAGGTACAAGGAGCCAGCTTTGGAGCTCACTGTAGGTCCACCTCACAGCGGCACCCTATCATGTGGAATGAAGCAGTTTCAAGGTGAAGCTGGCACTGGTGCTTCGGAGCAGATGACGAGTGAGATTTGTTGTAGTCGTTGAAGACGACGAAGGCCTGGTCGGATGATTACATTCGTCTTCATGCCTTCTCTCACCCATCGGAGATATCCCTCAGCATCGTCAGTCCCACGTCCTGGCAACGGCGGTGAGAAGGTTGCGCTGTGGGACGGAGGAAGCCTTGGCCGACGCTCATGGAGGTGGCTGACCCCAGGTCGTCGAAGGAGGAAACAGACGGGTGTCCTACGGGCTAGCGACGTGCTATGCAAGATGGAGATTCACTGTATAATGATACGAATGGAGGTCTCGTGTGCTGGAGACCTGGCCGGCAGCAGGTCACGAGGTGGAGGAACGCACAGCGGCGGCGGCCTAGAAGGAGCGCGGGGAAGAAGAGAGGAGGACCCCCAGGTGGCGGCACTCTCGTACGCTGAAAATCGGCAGAGCAGGCGCAACGCCTAAGGACGACAACCCAGCAGACAAGGAGGAGAAAGAGACTCGGCAGTTGATCGCTCGTCAAAGGTTGGATCCTAGGTGGCGGAGACGCTTGTTCACGGAAGAACAGAGTCGTGAACCTAGTCGCGTGAGAAGGAAAGAAAGGAGGATTAGGTCTGCTGCCTTGAACCTGACCCAGACCAAATGTGGACTGCCGACTCAACCAAGTGAACCGGCCGCAGCAAGCAAAGGAGTTGTGCCAGACCTAGTGGCCACGTGGCGAGTCCCCATTGGCTGATTAAGGTAAAATCTTTAGTAAATCTACAAATCTTCAATAAATCATAGAAAATAGTCTACTGATCAGAAAAATGTAAATAAGGTATCAAAATTCTCAGAAAAATATGTAGAACAATATGAAAGCTTAATATTAGACTTTTTATGCTTTAATATTAGCAATATCATATAAGACATGTAATACTTGTTTAATGGATAATATATATCAAAGGATGATATAAAATCATGGAAAAATATCAGTAAGTCCACAATTATGTATAGAATGCATATGATGTCAGATATCATCATGTTGATACACAAAATTATGTAATTTGATTAATATGGCTAATTAGGGCTAATAACACTAAAGATAATGCAATCAATGCATGCATTCCTATCATCAATGCCATCCCTCCCCCCGACTTTGACAATGGGGAGGATCTCTGGAGTTGGTCGCTAGACGATTCTGGTGAGCTTACCTCAAAGTCGGCGTACGCCTGGGCTAGGCAGGGCAGGGAGGTGGAGACATCTGGTAACTGGTCTTTGGCCTGGGATAGCTCTCTACCTGTTCGAGTTAATACTTTTCTTTGGCTTCTCCTTCATCATGCGCTGCTCACGAATGAAGAGAAGTTTCAACGTTACTTTGAGGTTGATCCTCAATGTGCGATCTGTAACAGTGGCATCGATACTCTTCTACATGCTCTAAGGGACTGCTGTGATAGTAAAGCCTCCTGGACGGCCCTTGGCGTCGATCATAATCACTTCCTCCTTCCTGAACATGAATGGATTTCCTTCATTCTGCAAGGCCCTTCTAGTGGCCCGCACACTCGCATTACCATAGCGATCACGTGCTGGCACATCTGGTCCTGCCACATGGATCGTCTTCACCAGGGTGCCCCGAAAGATCCTAAAATGATTGCTAGTTTCATCAGAGAGATAGTGGCCACTATCGCTAACCTCCCTAAGGATATCGTTCCTGGTAGGGTAACCAAAGTTGGCTTCCTGCCCTCTATCTCACATCACTGTAATCACTTTGTCTTCATAGATGCTTCCTATATCAACCCCTCCACACCCTCGGGTGTTAGTATTCATGTCATCAATCACAGAGGGGTGTGTTGCAGAGGCTTAGGTGAACAATCCATAGAAACTAGCACATTTGAAGCTGAATTGCAGGCTATCTTCATTGCAATTACCTTGATCAGACGCGAGAACTGGAGCAGCTGCCATCTTCTCTCGGATTCTCAACTAGCTATTCAGTTGCTGGAGTCAGAGACTACTCCACATCTTAACTTGAAACCCCACATCACCAGACTGAAAAGGCTTCTTAGTAATGGTCCCAAGCTGGTAGTGAGCTTCGTACCTAGGAAGCTAAATATTGTTGCTGATACCTTAGCTAAGCATGCAGCACATTGTCCTTCGCCTTTTTCTTTTTCTAGAACTAAGCATGTTTGGCTCAATCTTGATATCGATGTATCCATAGACCCAATTATAACCTACATCATAGAGCGGGATAAATAAGATATCTCTATGTTTTCTTAAAAAAAAACTTAGGGGATAAGATTGATACCATTGATAAAGAAAAACATAATGATTTTAAAAAAAATGCATGCATGCTCAATAAATGATGTGATTTATAGAAAACCCTCATATCTGTAATTGGAATATAATATATAGATTTTAGATCAGTTATATGCATAGAATTCATGTTATATGAAGATAACCCTTAATACATGGGTTGTAACTTTATTTTGAATAATGTATATAAACCAGGGTTAATATGTGCACAAAAAGGGTATGGAACCTAATATTCAGATAATGAATCATAATCTGGAAAATGACATTTGTAAGATAAATATAAGACAATAATGCAAGTAAACATTGGAATATCCTAATGAGATAATATAAAGCCTAATGAACATGACTAGGGTTAAGATGACGAGAATCTGATGATAGTATGTGGTCTTCTCTTAATCAGGTGATGACTAGACTTCTAGATGATCAAGGATAAGTTAAGAATCTCTAAACTTAGGTATGTGGGCTTTATCTAAGTATATGACTAGTTTTCTTGTGTGCAATAGCTATGATGTATTGCTTGTCTTTATTTGAGAATATTGCTTGGATGTACTATGATTGTAGTATCTTCTCCATGTCAATAAGAACAACAAAGAGTATAGATGGTTTGTAGCTACTAAGTGGATATATGTTCTCTCTATCTCCCTCAATCCTCTCTCTCTTCCTCTAAATATAAGGTCAGCACTCGGTCCCCATAGCCCAAGGGGCGGGGAAAAATGAAGTGCGACATCTCTCTCTCTCCCCTCTAAATATAAGGTTGGCACTTGGTCCCCATAGCCTAAGGGGCGGGGAAAAATGAAGTGCAACACCACTTAGTAGTACAAACACATCAAAATACATCTAAAAATATGTGTTTACCTGATTATCGCTTTAAAACAATGTTTTCTTTTACTCTTTCTTTCTCAAGTTATTTCAATTATGCAATCATACTAGTATGTATCTTTCTACCCATGTGTACAACACCTTGTGTGTTGATTCGTTGTTTCACGTATGTTTTAGGTTCAGAGCTAGCTTGGGATAAAAGACGGGAAGTGAGCAGTTGTCCAGGTTGTACCTATTGTCTAAGATCCTATTAGCATACATGTTCATAGACTTGCAAAAATTCTCTTTCAATATACAATTGTAATTCATGTTGTAATAATGTACATGTTGAATGTTGAGAAATGTTATGGTTGTATGTTCATGTATGTGTATTATTCTTCCGCATCGCTTTCTGATATGATTGGATGATGTTTTCAGATTCTGACATCTCATTCCCAATAGGGTTTGGAGAAGTCAAAATTCGGGGACGCCACAGTAGATGTATATCCTCTACTTCTTCGTCCCTAGTTCCTCTAGGTAGAGAGGGAAATTTCTTTTCCAATGTCCAGGTTGGTGAGAGCGGTGACAATTTCCTACCTTGCTCACTCCTCCCTTTTCCTTGAGTGTAGAATACTTGGGTTTCTTGTCATCTTTAGAACTTTTTTTAGCTTTGAATTTTCCCTTTGACTTCCCTTTTATGCTTATTATCATCATATAATTGGGCTTGTCTTTCTTCATTTGCATTTCATCTATTCTCAACACCCCAAGCAATTCTGATAATGGCTTGTCCAAAATTTCCATGTTGTATTAATGGCAAATTGGATATACTACACTGGAAGTGATTACAAAATCACATTTGTGGACAACTCTTGACCCAAGGGAAATCCCAATCTAGCAAGGTTCTCCACATACCCAATAAGCTGGAGCATACAGGGACCTAGTGTTGGGTTTTAGGGGAGGCAAAGAAGGCAGCGGAAACAAAATTTTCTCCCCCAACCCATACCGAGGAAACGCGTGAACGTCTATATAATAGGAAAGGATGGTTTGTGGAATCATACCTTGTCCCGAGGCTTGCTCGGCGACAATACCTCGCGCAATGCGCGGTCTTCAACTCCGGTCTTGGACGGTGTCTGTGCAGCTCCTGGTCGCACCGGGACTGACGACTCCTCCTCCTACCGGACTGTCGGATGACAGTTGTCCTCCTGAGCGGCAGTGTCCTCCCGCCTCTGTAGTAGTCCACACGGACCACCTGGAACTCCACACTCCTTGTCCCACAAGGAAGTGGAAGGAGTCGCACCCTCCTGTTGACGTACTAGTCGCCAACACACTCTCCTACTACCAGTTGCAACTACAGTTGTCCTTTCCTTGCTGCACCTCCCTTTTGCGGGAAGCACTTGCTCGGGATCTCTCACGGTTACCAAAACCAGAGAGAACGACAACTTCGCAAAGCAACCGGCTTGCATTGAGTTGTCCTTTGAGAAGCCCCCAATACCCCTATATATATAGGCGGGTCATGGGACAGGGTTCTCTGTGCCCGGCAATACGGGACTAAAGCAGGAGTAGAAGGGTTCGAGAATTTTCCACAAAAAGCAACCGGTTTGCAACTTGAAATGATCGGTTCACAACTGAACCAATCGGTTCGGCCATTGAGCCGATCGGTTGGACCTGAGCCGATCGTTTGGGGCACTCCAACCGATCGGTTGGTTCCCTGAACCGATCGGTTCATGGTCCTAATCCTGCTCAAAAAGACTTTCCTTGTTTCGTTCTCAATTGGTATCATATACCAATGTTATTCCCAATCGAATTGGGCAATTTGAAACCAAAGGAAAATTCTTGCCGACATGACTTTCCCAACTGGTCGGTTGCACCAGTTGAGCCGATCGGTTCAACTCTTGAACCGGTCATTTCAACCTGGGCATGAGCCGATCGGCCTGGACACTCCAGCCGACCGGTTCAGCACCTCAGCCGACCAGTTCATCACATGAGCCGATCGGTTGGGAGCACAGGTTGGGCAAAATCAGTCAATTGCGATTTCAATCAATCCGATACTCCAATCAATGCCTCCAACACCTTGAACCATATGATATTGAGCTATTGACTGATTGAGTGTTTAATTGAACTACTAAACTCCTTTAGTAATCAATCTAAACATTGCTTTGTGGACAAAACTCCTCTTCCAGGTTAAATCCTATGTGTGTGACCCTGCAGGTCCATTTCACGTTGGCAGTGAAAGTCCATAACACTTATGACTTCACAAGCAAAGAGTGGTGCCTAGTCACACATCAGTGCTACCCAAGTGAAAGTAGAAAGTTGGAGAACAACTTTCATCCTACAATCCGTGAATGGTGTTACAGTGAATGTATAATTCCTTTGTCACTGATATCCCGAATGAACTCAAGGCATGGAACAATCATCCTGTCAACGTTCATTCACTTTCTTGATCTCAGAGCAGATTGAAGGAGATATGTATGACATCAATATCACATACTGATTCACACATGCGTGCACACGCCTATCTCAATCCTACTCATCAAGTGGCCTTGTATATCAAACTCCCTCAGGAGGGACAAATCCCATATCTATCACTCACCCCTCAAAAGCCCCATGTGTCAAAGCCACCCAATCATCACCTTTATAACAACCCATGTTTTAGGACTGCGTTTGATGATGTCAAAGTGTGCCCAACGACATGTGTTGAGTGTAGTGATTTCAGGTCTAAGAATCACGCTCACCACCATCACTGTGAGTACTGACTGTGACTACCATCTCATGGTTCCATGTGTCAAACTCACGGTGGGTCTGTCCGGTACCTTGTTCTCTAACAAGTACCTATGTGTTTGGTTTGATATCTCTATATCATGACTAATGAGATTCTGTCATCAACCAACACCACAATCTAGTCTTGTGTGTCATTACTGTCTATCTACCTTCCACAATGACATCCGACTAGGGACATAACAAGAATGTACAAACTCTTAGCATCCGTATGATCTCATCGTTCAGGTCCTCAACCTGAAAGCATACGTCATTGAGTACTGTCATTCTCTAGACATTCAATCTGTTCTATCACTATCACATATGAATGAACCAGAAAGAATTGGAAGCTTGCCTTTGATGTTTATCAAATCAATCTTAATGTATCCCGCCAATCATCCCATGATTGGCTCTCAGGGCATACATACCAACAGACTCCCACTTGCACTGCGAGCCAATCACCCATGAATCATATTCATAGTGATCTTCAAACATGTCCCACATGTTACCATGCTCTAGTGCTAACATAGTGAGTAATGGCAACACCTTGCCAAAGTCTGTATAAATTGCATGTCTCTCATCTCTTCGTTGTACGTCACACGTATGAGATGGAGTTGTCGTAATATGCGATCTCGTATTCCTTTGCTAACCTTTAGCCACATTGCATGATCAAGGATTCTATACTTGTCATCAATGAGTGGAATATAAGTTCATCTCATGAACCTTCAGATCCATATAGTATCCACTACTATTCTCTAACACACAGATACTCGGCATTTCCCTTTTAAATGGTTTTATTGGAACACTTCGAATTATCAACGAACTTTCACTTTTTTACATCCCATGTATATTTTGCGATTAATTTTTTGTCCTTTCAGAAGTTCGCATCAATGTAACTCTTTACATCGAACTCTTCCTTATCTCCATAGAACTAGTACTTCCCAAGTACTTAACAAGTTCTTATGGTATTCCAGTAACCCTTACTGGAAGTAGACAGACATCCACTCGTCATGTCCTACATACGAGTTATCAGGATGAGCACATCATATTGCCATGTCCTACATACAAGATGATGAATGCATTTTATTCTTGCCATGTCATACATGCAAGACAATGGGATGATTACATACATGATAGATCCATATCTATTCTTAGTGTTCCCATTCTTCATAAGAATTGGACACTTGGCCTTGGGATGCTAACTCCATGTAGCATGGACAAGTTTTCTCCCACTGAATCTGTGCATACTGAACACTTCAGTACAGATTGCCAATGTATGCTCTCTCTTTTTTCAGGTCAAGAGGTTTTTCGAGAACTATCTCTATAGATCTCTATTCCTATCACATAGGAAACTTCTCTATCTTCCTTAAAGATAATTTCCACTTTTGGATTTCCATTTTAGAACATTTCCATTTCACATCAATATGTGGAATGTGAACACGCTCCCACTAAATCACAGATCCTTCTTTATCTTTGACATATCAGTCAAACCCTTTGACTATATCATCAAAGTAAAGATCCAATTTTGAGTTGCTTGTACTCAATAAATCACATTGATTAGTCCATTGTAACTTATAGACTTCATTTGCATTAGTGGATTCATAAACCTTATAGGTTGTGTCACGTACACATCCTTGTTTTATTCCTCATAAGAATGCGGTTTTAGTATCCATATGCCAAATGTCTCAGTCATTAAGTTGCAACCAACAAGCATCATCCTTCTCAAAATGTTATCCATGTGTCTTAATACTTAAGACTCATTTGCACTTATGGATTTCATCCAATGAGTGCTACCATCAAGGTCATACCTTATGGTTCACATGGAAATCATTTAGGATGTAATGATCATAAATCATAACTCAAAATTCGGTTCCTCATATTCATCTAGATAGTTGACTCATCACATGAACAACTCATCACATAGATAATTGAGGTGTATCTGTTAAGGATATAAGAACTCACAACTCCTTGTGATTCTTAATGTCCTTTATTCGTGTGGGGTATCCTTTTATTAAGAAGAATTCAGTTATATGATAATCATTCTCTAACTCCTTAGAGTGTGATTCCTTCTTGATTTAGACATCACCATGCCTTAATCATGAGTTCACTATGATACACTATCATAATCACTCATAAGGATCTCAAACATTTGGTCCAAGTATTTCATTCATTGATCTCATCAAGAATTAATACTTTACCAAATTTGTACTTCATCTGTGACAGAGTGAGTTTTTAAATATATTATTATTTAATTCATCTCTCTTGCAATTTTAATTATTCCAATTATGCCCTCAATCACCTCTCTCACTAATTTGAATAAATGGATCATCAATTTTTCCTAAGACCATCTATAATGATATATATAGTCAATAATATAAGTATTAGGACATTAATCAATCGACATAGTCAATAATCGAATTGGGACCCTAATTTTCCACCATAGCTAAATCATAACATTATAGAGCCATGCCCAAAATCTCATTTCAATCAGAGCTACCAAATTAGAGTTATTTACTTTTGAAAATTTGAGTATTATATGACCTAATCTAGCCTAGGACTAAGGTCTGCGATTTAATTGACATTTAGATGTCACGCAGCCTTGTTAAAGGCTGGGGCGCGGCTATTTTAAAAATGGAGTGATCTCCACCCTTGGATCGGCCGATCACAGAGCCGCGTAATCCGACGACTGCCAGGTCGTCTTCCACCTCCGAAAGACCCGGTCTCCACCTAATACAGAACAGCCAATCTTCCAACGATTCCCGCGCCCGAACCCTAACTCCTCCTCGCGAGATATTTGGAGGAGGTCTCCCTCTCACCCGGGCGAGCTCAACGATGGTGACCACGTCACCTAACTCCTCCGGATCAGGGAGAACGGTTCCCTGCTTTCTCGCATCTCCCACTGGCGGCGGAAGCCATATTAGGGCTTCACTTCTTTGACCACCCCGTGCCCTTATAAGGCGCCCAAAAGCTTCCCTGACCTCCCTTTTATCTTCCCGCACTATCAATTTCCACCGAGATTGTCCCCTCTTCCCTACCCTCTAGCACCTCCTGTTCGCCGGACGTCGACTCCCCTCTCCCTCCGGTCGCACCTTCCACCCAATTCGGCGCCACTACACCATCAGTGGACCTCGCCGAGGAGATTCCCCCTAACGGTTGGAGCCGCGGAAGCCCAGAGCTCCGGGTCGACAAGCCGGCGCAACCAAGCTCGAAAGCTCCAGCGCCAGCTAGTCCGGGGACACGTCGAGCCGCGGAAGGTAGCTGCTGAGCTTCACGAACATCGTGCGGAGCTTCTTGACCCCTCAATCCAACCCGAGGGAAGGTAAAGCTCCAAATCCACTTTTCCGTTCCTTATACCTGTGAGAAAACGTTCTCGATCTGTAGTCCACCGCCGATCGAGCTGTTGGGCTCATCGGACTCGGGGAAACCTCGCGAAGAGGATTTGCCCATCCTCACACCCCCCAGCAACCCCTAGCCATCTCGAGCTCCCCTTGCTTTCTCCCCCGTTGCCTGACCCTCACTGCTGCCATGGCGCGAGAAGAGAGCAATCGAAGGGGCGAGATTACGGGTTGCCCCTGATCCGTCACAGTTCCTAAGAAACCCCCGAAGGACCTTTTCGCCTTTTTTCCCCCAACCTGCCCTCTCTGGACGAGCACTGGCTCGCGGGTCAGTGAGAGGGTCCGGATGATCGGATCCCTCGTATGATCCGCGAGACAGAATTTACAAATTACCTTTTTTTTTTCTTTCTTTTCGTTGCATTTCTTAATATTCCCTGATTGGTCAGACCTTAGGAAAACCCTAGAAAATGGTAGGATTATCAGAAAATAACGAATAAATATACCATTTTCATCAGAAAAATCCAAGCTATCTGAATAAAATATAATCACGACCTGATATGAACCATTTTGGAAAATATGGCCAACCATCTCTAATAACCCTTTTAATACATTATTTTGTGGAATAATGGTTATAACTGATTTTATTTCTGTCTTGGGAATATTTAAATCCTATTTATGATCCTAGTCATAATGTCACTCGAAATCCTACTTAAGGAAGATAGGTGATTTAATAATTGAGAAGAACCTAAATTTCTAGGTTTCTCACCTCATCATGATTATGAAGTACAATTTATGGAAACCCTAATAACTGAAATGTCCTTTTATAATCTGGACTACTCTAATCTCAGACCCCAACTCGAAATCCTATATAAGTATAAGTATATATATCCCCTAGGTGACCTCTCTAAATGACCTAAACCCTAATAAGAAGCCCTAATGTGGAATAATGAGAATCCATAGTAACATAGGGTTTTGTTTACATTTCAGGGTGATCTTTTGTCTTCTCCTAACTTAGGACTTGTGGAATCCAGATCTGAGATTTAGAGGTACGTGGATATAATTATATGACTAGTTTTTGCTGGATGTTAATTATATGTAGTTGTTTGCATGAAATTGATATACATTGATGGATGTTGATATATGATTAGTTGATGATTTACCGCCTTGAACATAAAAGAACATAATTGAATATAAGTGAAATGTAGTTACTAGTGGTGCTCATTAAACTCCCTATTAGAGAGGGAAAGCTTTAATGTTGACTAGCACCTCCCTAGAGTACATGGTATACGGGGAGATCCCTAGAGTACAAGGTACACGGGGAAGGGCCCACTAATTATGCAAACATGTGCTAAGTCCACCATAGTAATGCATGTTCACTATAAATGAGGCTAATAACTTGGGATTACCTGATTTTCTGCCTTTAATAACGTTTTCTTTCTTCTTCTTCAATTCGAGTATTTTATATGTCGGCATAGTATAGCTTTTATTCCACGTACCAACTTTGTTGATGTTTTTGTTTCTCGTATTTTCTAGGTACAAGGAACAATTGAAGATTAAAGTGCAATGCATATTCAAAGTACATGAAGGCACAAATAATAAGTTTGGAGGATTTAATTAGATAGATCTAGTTCTCTTATCTCTTCTTGCTAGTTTCTAGTTTATTTCTTTCCCTAAATTATGTTGAGGATGATTGAGATCCAATGTAATAATCATAGACTTATTCTTCTTCTTTCTCCAGTATCAATATGTATGACTTTATCTTATATTGTTGAAGGGAATGTGATGTGGCTATTTGATATGTTGTGAACTTAATCGTGGCTTTTCTCTGATTTAAGTTGGCTATCTTGATTTCTATTATTTTCCCTTTTGACATTTATGGATATGAGTGCACGCATATCTATATATGTCACTAAGGAAAGTATGTAGAAATTGGGGTCGTCACAGTTGGTATCAGAGCCAATTTCACACATCATAGTCACATGACTTTCATTCACCCTATTATGAGTCTAGGGTAGTCCTTGAGTTAGGGATGTGAAGGGTTGAGGTGTCTAGGATAGCATCTGCCAGGGGTCTGACTAAAGTCTCCGAGCCACTTAGCTTGGCAATCACGAGGCTACCTTTATGGCAGTATAAGTCTACCTGGCCGATATCCTAAGTGTCCCCTATTCTTGGGCATACCTTAAATTAGGAATTTTCTCATCTATAGATTTTCCCTCTCACCTCTTCTATAGGAAAAATTCCTCCCTCTCATCTATGCTTTGAAATAAATTAAATTTTCCCTCTTACCCCTGTAATAAGGTTAGGAAGGAGTCTCTCTATTTAGAAAGTCCTAAGGATCGACTGATAAGGATTTTAGGATATCCTCCCTAAATCATAACATTCAGAATATTAATCATTAAATCATGAGAATAATAAAATATCATGTGAAAATAATAACAATTATGACAAGAATAATTGCTGAAGTAATAATCTAATATGTTCAAATTAATTTCAGGATGCCTCCTAAGACTCGCAGTTCAGGGGAATCATCCTCTAAGAAAAGAAAAGAACGTGAAACCTCCGAAGTACCTGATCCCGACATTGAGGCCAAGGAAAGGTGGGAAGAACAGAAGAAAATCCTTTTAGATTTTATGGAAACCCTCGCCACAAAAGGGACCCCAGAACCCAGCCCATCCAAGAAGAAAGAGGTGACAGTGATAGATTTTATTAAACTAAACCTTGATTCCTTTTGGGGTGAGGATCAGCCTGAGGTTATGGATAAAGCTGAAGCCTGGATGTTGACCATAGAAAATGGTTTTCATACCCTAGAAGTACCTAATGAGAAGAAGGTTAGGTTTGCCACCCATATGCTTAAGGGAGGGGCAAAAATCTGGTGGGAGAACTATGGCGGGAATAGGGGTGAGGAAGTAGACAACATGGAGTGGGAATCCTTTAAAAACCTCTTCACAGATCGTTTTATGCCCATAGCTGAGAGGAAGAGGAAGGAGAAGATGTACATGGAGTTAAGGCAGGGAGGTCTATCAGTAGCTGATTACACCCGGAAGTTTAGGCTTCTGGAACGTTATGCACCCATCAGGACTGAAGACCGTCTTACCGAACACTACATTGACTGCCTTTCCGCCCACCTAAAAACCCTAGTCATAGCCTCTCGTCCCAGAAGTATAGATGAAGCCCTAGATATGGCCCTCAAGCAGGAGAGAGAGCAGGGCATGCAAAAACCTTCTAGCATGGGATATTTAGGGTTAACCACAACTGAAGAGGATAAGTTTAAGAAGTTCCACCCAGGCCATAATAACAAGGGATCAGGGAAAGGAGGAGGTTCAGGGAAAGGAGGACAGAAGAACAATCGAAATCAACAGAAGATTGTCCACCCGAAGTGCAAGACTTGCGGACGACACCATGGTGGAGTATGCCGCCACACCAAGCCTGTATGCTATAACTGCAAAAAGGAGGGCCATTTCGTTGCCAAGTGCCCCACTCCCTCCATCTTTGGAAATCCTGTAGGTGGTGCTCCGCAGCCTCAGGGACACCGCAACGGCAGGGTGTTTGCAGTAAATGCAGAAGAGGCCAAGGCAAATCCAAACCAGCTCTGTGAAGGTAACCTAATTTCTTTATAATTCGATATCTTGTTCAAGCCTGCAATTATTCATAATTCGATTTCCCTATGTAGGCATTGTATTATTAAATGGTCATCCTGTGAAGGCTTTATTTGACTCCGGATCTACAAATACTTTTATTTCTCAAACTCTGGCATCCATATTAAATCTTCACATCCGGGATTTGGGCTATGTGTTGGACGTGTCTACTCCGAGTGGCAAAATACTCACAACTTTACAGAAAACTAATGAACTTTCTCTTAAATATGAAAATCATGATATGCCCTTCGAATTCATTCTCTTAACTATGTAAGACTTTGATGTTATACTTGGTATGGACTGGCTTTACACATACCATGCTCACATTGACTGTAGAAACAAGATGGTCATTCTCTCTCACCCTCATTCTTATCCTGTGAAAATCCCTAGAGGAAGTGGATTCTGTAACAATATTATAATCTCCTCTCTTAAAGCTAAAAAGCTCATTTCTAAGGGATGTAAAGTTTTCCTCGCATTAGTCTCAGAGACCAGTCCTAGTAACGGGCCTATAGAAAGTCTGGAGGTGGTACGTGACTTCCCTGATGTTTTTCCGGAGGAGCTTCCTGGGCTGCCTCCAAATAGAGACATTGAGTTCTCCATAGATCTTCTTCCTGGAACCACTCCGATTTCTAGGGCACCGTATAGGATGGCTCCTGCTGAGCTGATGGAGTTGAAGAAACAGTTGCAAGAACTTCTTGACAAAGGCTTCATTCGTCCTAGTGTCTCCCCCTGGGGAGCTCCTGTTCTTTTTGTTAAAAAGAAGGATGGTTCTATGCGTATGTGTATTGACTATCGCATGTTGAACCAGGCTACTATTAAAAACAAGTACCCCCTTCCTCGTATTGATGACCTTTTCGACCAGCTTCGTACTGCTAAAGTTTTCTCAAAGATTGATCTCCGTTCTGGATACCATCAGCTCAAAGTCAAAGATTCTGATATTTCTAAAACTGCTTTTCGAACTCGTTACGGGCATTACGAATTTCTGGTGATGCCTTTTGGTTTGACCAATGCACCAGGGGTATTTATGAATCTGATGAACAAAGTCTTCCAACCCTATCTTGATGAGTTTGTGGTCGTCTTCATTGATGATATCCTGATCTATTCTGATTCTATGGAAAAACACCGTGAACACTTACGATCAGTTCTTGACATTCTTCGAACCCAGAAGTTTTATGGGAAACTTTCAAAATGTGAGTTCTGGATAGATAAGGTTATGTTTCTTGGGCATGTCATTTCCAGAGGTAGTATATCGGTTGATCCCGCCAAAGTCTCTGCTGTACTTGATTGGCAACCTCCCCGTAATCCTTCTGAAATTCGGAGTTTCTTGGGTCTGGCCGGATATTATCGTCGTTTTATTCCCAATTTCTCCAAAATTGCACTCCCTCTAACCAAGCTTACTCGGAAGGACGAGCATTTTATATGGTCAGATACTTGTGAGTCCAGTTTCCAGCAGTTAAAGCAGAAGTTGACGTCAGCTCCTGTCCTTGTTCTACCTTCTGGCAACGAAGGGTTTTTGATATTCACTGATGCTTCGAGGAATGGGTTAGGATGTGTTCTGCAGCAGAATGGTAAAGTAGTGGCCTTCGCTTCTAGACAGCTAAAACCCAATGAACTTAATTATCCCACCCATGACTTAGAATTAGCTGCAATCATTCATGCCCTCAAGATCTGGAGGCACTACCTGTACGGGGCAACGTTCGACATCTTCACCGACCACAAAAGCCTGAAGTACATCTTGACTCAGAAGGACTTGAATCTGCGTCAACGACGATGGATTGAATACCTAAAGGACTACGATTTCACTATTGCCTACCATCCGGGGAAGGCAAATGTAGTCGCTGATGCCCTTAGTAGAAAAAGGGCAGTATGTGCATCTCTTTCTGTCCCCGAATGGAGGAACATGGAGGATCTAGTGGGCTGGAAGCCGCAGTTTTTGTCTGATCGTGTGCATGTCAATAACATTTCCATCACGTCCAACCTGCATTTCGAACTTCTTGAGGCACAAAAGGCTAGTCCCGATCTTGCAGAGCTCTCTTCCCTTCTGTCAAAGCCGCAAACACATCTGGCTGTGGGTCTGGATGGAGGTCTCCGTTACAAGAATCGTATATGGGTTCCTGAGCAGTCAGCTATAAAGACATCAATCCTAAATGAGGCGCATGGGTCCAAGTATACAGTTCATCCAGGCACAACAAAAATGTATAAAGACCTACAACGTCAGTTTTGGTGGAGGGGCATGAAGCGTGATATTGCCGATTTCGTGTCCAGGTGTTTGACATGTCAAAGGATTAAGGCTGAACATCAGAGACCAGGCGGTCTACTACAACCCCTCGAGATTCCGGAATGGAAATGGGAACACATCACTATGGATTTCGTGGTGGGATTACCCAGGACCAGGAAGGGATACGATGCTGCATGGGTCGTCGTGGATCGTCTCACTAAATCAGCTCATTTTCTTCCTGTGAAGACTACCGCAAAGGTTTCTGAGTTGGCAGATCTCTACGTACGAGAGATAGTACGCCTACATGGAGTTCCAGCATCTATTGTGTCAGACAGGGACCCAAAGTTCACTTCTAAGCTATGGAAGCAGGTTCAAGAGGAATTGGGTACTAAGTTGAATTTCAGTACAGCTTACCATCCGCAAACAGATGGGCAGTCAGAACGTACAGTACAGATTCTAGAGGACCTTCTACGAGCTTGTGTTCTAGACTGGGAGGGCTCGTGGGACTATTACTTGCCTTTAGCAGAGTTCGCCTATAATAACAGCTATCAGGCAAGCATTGGGATGCCTCCCTATGAAGCTCTTTATGGTCGACCATGCAAATCACCGTTACACTGGGATGATGTCGGAGAGCGTACCCTGATGAAATCCGAGGAGATGCAATTGTATTCTGATAAGGTTGCACTGATTAGGCAGAGAATGAAGCGAGCACAGGATAGGCAAAAGTCTTATGCAGATGCTCACCGTCAAGAACGTCAATTCAAGGAGGGTGACCATGTATTTCTAAAAATCCGACCTATTCGAGCTTTAGCCAAGAACAAAGGAAAGCTCAGTCCTCGTTATGTTGGACCCTTCGAGATCCTAGAAAGGGTTGGCGAATGTGCCTATCGTCTTGCTTTGCCACCTCAGTACAGTGCCATGCATAATGTGTTCCATGTATCTAATCTGAAGCCCTATGTCAAAGATTCCAGTCATGTCTTAAATCATGAGCCTCTTGAATTGAAAGATGATCTGTCATATGCTGAGTCCCCAGTCAGAATTCTCGACTTCAAGTCAAAGGAGCTTCGCAGTAATCGTCAAATTGAAATGGTGAAAGTTCTCTGGAGCCACCATGATGAAACAGATGCCACCTGGGAGCTAAAGACCGAGGCTGAGAAAAAGTATCCATATCTTTTCCAGGCTACTTGAATTTTGGGGACAAAATTCTTTTAAGGAGGGGAGAATGTGGCAGAGTGAGTTTTTAAATATATTATTATTTAATTCATCTCTCTTGCAATTTTAATTATTCCAATTATGCCCTCAATCACCTCTCTCACTAATTTGAATAAATGGATCATCAATTTTTCCTAAGACCATCTATAATGATATATATAGTCAATAATATAAGTATTAGGACATTAATCAATCGACATAGTCAATAATCGAATTGGGACCCTAATTTTCCACCATAGCTAAATCATAACATTATAGAGCCATGCCCAAAATCTCATTTCAATCAGAGCTACCAAATTAGAGTTATTTACTTTTGAAAATTTGAGTATTATATGACCTAATCTAGCCTAGGACTAAGGTCTGCGATTTAATTGACATTTAGATGTCACGCAGCCTTGTTAAAGGCTGGGGCGCGGCTATTTTAAAAATGGAGTGATCTCCACCCTTGGATCGGCCGATCACAGAGCCGCGTAATCCGACGACTGCCAGGTCGTCTTCCACCTCCGAAAGACCCGGTCTCCACCTAATACAGAACAACCAATCTTCCAACGATTCCCGCGCCCGAACCCTAACTCCTCCTCGCGAGATATTTGGAGGAGGTCTCCCTCTCACCCGGGCGAGCTCAACGATGGTGACCACGTCACCTAACTCCTCCGGATCAGGGAGAACGGTTCCCTGCTTTCTCGCATCTCCCACTGGCGGCGGAAGCCATATTAGGGCTTCACTTCTTTGACCACCCCGTGCCCTTATAAGGCGCCCAAAAGCTTCCCTGACCTCCCTTTTATCTTCCCGCACTATCAATTTCCACCGAGATTGTCCCCTCTTCCCTACCCTCTAGCACCTCCTGTTCGCCGGACGTCGACTCCCCTCTCCCTCCGGTCGCACCTTCCACCCAATTCGGCGCCACTACACCATCAGTGGACCTCGCCGAGGAGATTCCCCCTAACGGTTGGAGCCGCGGAAGCCCAGAGCTCCGGGTCGACAAGCCGGCGCAACCAAGCTCGAAAGCTCCAGCGCCAGCTAGTCCGGGGACACGTCGAGCCGCGGAAGGTAGCTGCTGAGCTTCACGAACATCGTGCGGAGCTTCTTGACCCCTCAATCCAACCCGAGGGAAGGTAAAGCTCCAAATCCACTTTTCCGTTCCTTATACCTGTGAGAAAACGTTCTCGATCTGTAGTCCACCGCCGATCGAGCTGTTGGGCTCATCGGACTCGGGGAAACCTCGCGAAGAGGATTTGCCCATCCTCACACCCCCCAGCAACCCCTAGCCATCTCGAGCTCCCCTTGCTTTCTCCCCCGTTGCCTGACCCTCACTGCTGCCATGGCGCGAGAAGAGAGCAATCGAAGGGGCGAGATTACGGGTTGCCCCTGATCCGTCACAGTTCCTAAGAAACCCCCGAAGGACCTTTTCGCCTTTTTTCCCCCAACCTGCCCTCTCTGGACGAGCACTGGCTCGCGGGTCAGTGAGAGGGTCCGGATGATCGGATCCCTCGTATGATCCGCGAGACAGAATTTACAAATTACCTTTTTTTTTTCTTTCTTTTCGTTGCATTTCTTAATATTCCCTGATTGGTCAGACCTTAGGAAAACCCTAGAAAATGGTAGGATTATCAGAAAATAACGAATAAATATACCATTTTCATCAGAAAAATCCAAGCTATCTGAATAAAATATAATCACGACCTGATATGAACCATTTTGGAAAATATGGCCAACCATCTCTAATAACCCTTTTAATACATTATTTTGTGGAATAATGGTTATAACTGATTTTATTTCTGTCTTGGGAATATTTAAATCCTATTTATGATCCTAGTCATAATGTCACTCGAAATCCTACTTAAGGAAGATAGGTGATTTAATAATTGAGAAGAACCTAAATTTCTAGGTTTCTCACCTCATCATGATTATGAAGTACAATTTATGGAAACCCTAATAACTGAAATGTCCTTTTATAATCTGGACTACTCTAATCTCAGACCCCAACTCGAAATCCTATATAAGTATAAGTATATATATCCCCTAGGTGACCTCTCTAAATGACCTAAACCCTAATAAGAAGCCCTAATGTGGAATAATGAGAATCCATAGTAACATAGGGTTTTGTTTACATTTCAGGGTGATCTTTTGTCTTCTCCTAACTTAGGACTTGTGGAATCCAGATCTGAGATTTAGAGGTACGTGGATATAATTATATGACTAGTTTTTGCTGGATGTTAATTATATGTAGTTGTTTGCATGAAATTGATATACATTGATGGATGTTGATATATGATTAGTTGATGATTTACCGCCTTGAACATAAAAGAACATAATTGAATATAAGTGAAATGTAGTTACTAGTGGTGCTCATTAAACTCCCTATTAGAGAGGGAAAGCTTTAATGTTGACTAGCACCTCCCTAGAGTACATGGTATACGGGGAGATCCCTAGAGTACAAGGTACACGGGGAAGGGCCCACTAATTATGCAAACATGTGCTAAGTCCACCATAGTAATGCATGTTCACTATAAATGAGGCTAATAACTTGGGATTACCTGATTTTCTGCCTTTAATAACGTTTTCTTTCTTCTTCTTCAATTCGAGTATTTTATATGTCGGCATAGTATAGCTTTTATTCCACGTACCAACTTTGTTGATGTTTTTGTTTCTCGTATTTTCTAGGTACAAGGAACAATTGAAGATTAAAGTGCAATGCATATTCAAAGTACATGAAGGCACAAATAATAAGTTTGGAGGATTTAATTAGATAGATCTAGTTCTCTTATCTCTTCTTGCTAGTTTCTAGTTTATTTCTTTCCCTAAATTATGTTGAGGATGATTGAGATCCAATGTAATAATCATAGACTTATTCTTCTTCTTTCTCCAGTATCAATATGTATGACTTTATCTTATATTGTTGAAGGGAATGTGATGTGGCTATTTGATATGTTGTGAACTTAATCGTGGCTTTTCTCTGATTTAAGTTGGCTATCTTGATTTCTATTATTTTCCCTTTTGACATTTATGGATATGAGTGCACGCATATCTATATATGTCACTAAGGAAAGTATGTAGAAATTGGGGTCGTCACATCATCTATGACAATCTTGAACATTTCAAGATGTTCATATTGGTATTTCTCTAAACACCATTTGAAGTATAAGCATTTGTTCCAATTGGTATGTAAATACATCACATGTATTATACCTAATAGGATAATCACTCTCCCACTACCTTTAGTGAAGATTGATTAATCATGTCCAAGATATTCATGTCTCTTACTGGTTCTCTAACCAAAAGAGTCTAGATTTATCCATCATATGGAAACTAGAAATGAATTTCTCATGATTAATGCTAATTTCATTGTTTGAGGTATCTATAACTTTAGGTATCATTTTATCTTATGCATACCATGTATCACAAGATAAACAAGGCATTGCCACAAAGATCATATCTTTGAGATTGAAACATCAACTTTATTAATTGCCATCATTGTCATACAATATGCAATAATAAAGTGTTTCTATCTATTAGCAATATATGAAATAGCAGTTCTCAACTCTATTTCGTGCCCTTTAGGCTGAAATAAACTAAAAGATACTCCTATCTATGGCAGCAACACTTGCTCCAATTATGGGTATTTCTTTCTTGGTCCTTTCGCAAAGGCCATCACTTCTTTGTGGATATTGCATATCATATATGACATATCCATATCTTGGTATCATATACCTCGAATAAAGAAGCGATTCATTTTATGATACCTTAGGTGGAGATCTCCATCCGCTCCTTCATCTTCTTTTGTTCTTCCAGATATAGAGGGCAATCCCTCATACACCCTTTCCCCATGTGCCTTGAGGCTGAAGACGGCTTGGATTGTCGGCTAGCAATAGAACACGTCTTTGATTTGCCCTTATCCTTGCCCTTTTACCTTTCTCTTTGATCACATCAAATATTATGGTTTGTTTTTCTTCATCTTGGCCTCTACTATCCTCAACATGTCCAACAACTTTGTCAACGCTTGTCAAAGTCGTTCATGTTGTAGTTTATCATGAACTGTATGATTTTGCAACATTTGCAGTATCATACCAATAGCTAACCCTTGGCTCAGAGGGAATCCTTCTCAGTCAGATTTTCAACATACCCAATCACATTGAGTGTGTGAATCCCTTACTGGATCTCCTTCTGTCATGACATACTAGGATAGTGTCTTGGAGACATCATATGTCTCATGTTGTCTCTGCAACTCATAGTTCAGAGAACACAACATCAAGCACTCCTCATCAATGTCATCCTCGGTATGCTTCCATAAGCATACTTTCATCCTTTGATGTGGTGGGATCGAGTTCATCTGGTTCTGGTATAACAAGGACATAGAGCTTTCACTCTTTGACTGAGAACACTTCTCATCATCCTAACCAATCGTGGAATTATTCCCATTTAATTTGTTGGTCTCAAAGACCGATCGCAAATAAAATGATTTGTTGATTAACCATTTATTTTAACAAAAAGGAAATATATGCAATTTTAGTCCAAAAACTCATTTTTGACTTGTTTGATTGATTTGAAAGGTGACGATAAAATTAGGCCTTTAATTAATTATCGCTCCCACTATTTTACTTCAAATTGATAGCCCTCACCATCAATTTGGAAGATTGCAGCGTACAACCTTCTAGTGGGCAAGATCCTGAAATCCTCTAAGTCATGAGTCAGCTTTGGCTGATCGCCCACAACTTAGATCTCTCAGGTAGGCAACTCTTGCCAATTGCATCATATGCAACTCTTGATAAGATGTCATCTACAACTCCATGCAATGATCATCTCCATGCCTCAAGGCACTAGATCCTATCTAGGTCACCTTGTTAAGTCCGACCCAAAGCAAACACTATGAATATGCACCCTGCTTGGGCAGACCCACACATTCATCCTTCACGCTTCCACGAGGTAGACGGTGCACCACGCTAGGGCGTGCCCACACTTGGTCGAACAAGCTTTTCACGTGTGTCGCATTTGGAAGGCATCTAAAACTTAATATTTTAATGAGGGATTTGGTTTTATATACATATACATATGCAATCACCACAATACATAGTATGTATCATATGCATGCTATATCCCACATAAAACATGCACAAACGATAAAAAGCGATGATTATGGCCATCCTAATGTGATTCCTCAAGCCAAGAGGAATCACGGTCATCTAGGTCTACATCACATGCAACCTGTACAAGATGAACTTCTGTGCCTTGCCATCCGAGTTGATCAACTCATCACATGAATGATCTGTACTCTCCAGCCGGTCGTCTGGGTGCCACCAGTCGATCGGTTGGCTCGTCCAACCGATCGGTTCGCCTGGTCATCGTGCATCTCGTCATGTCCGCCACCCGCTCATCTCGCTCCTCGAACCGGTCATCAACCGATCGGTTCACTCCTTGAACCGACCGTTTGGAACGTCAACCGATCAGTTCACGCCTTGAACCGATCGTTTTAGTTGTCGTCTTGATGTCCGCCGGTCTTCGACATAACAGTAAATAAAATCCTATTCTATTTTACATTGCTTAAAAGGGAAACCCCGGGTTACATTCGGGGGGAGCAAAGGTAGGAAAGAATCTCGAATTATTTCGAGTTACATCAGGAATAAGAGAGGGAAGATTGGTGCGCAGACTGAGATGCAAGCAACCACAAACAACCACACACAGATAGGGGTTCATAGGCCATAATCATGCTACACACATCCACCACAAAACTCATTTAAGGGCGACGCGTATCAAGTGCATTAATAATACATATCATATATGTAATATGGGATTTGTGGATTTAGGATTGGACATTCATAAAGCCAATATTATTCGCATCGTATGCAATAAACAAATGCGACAAACCAAAATCGATCATATCGATATTCCTAAAATATAGAACAGCTGACGTGGCTCTGATACCACTGTTGGGTTTTAGGGGAGACAGAGAAGGCAGCGGAAACAAAAATTTTCTCCCCCAACCCATACCGAGGAAACGCGTCAACGTCTATATAATAGGAAAGGATGGTTTGTGGAATCATACCTTGTCCCTAGGCTTGCTCGGCGACAATACCTCGCGCAATGCGCGGTCTTCAACTCCGGTCTTGGACGGTGTCTGTGCAGCTCCTGGTCGCACCGGGACTGACTCCTCCTCCTCCTACCGGACTGTCGGATGACAGTTGTCCTCCTGAGTGGCAGTGTCCTCCCACCTCTGTAGTAGTCCACACGGACCACGTGGAACTCCACACTCCTTGTCCCACAAGGAAGTGGAAGGAGTCGCACCCTCCTGTTGACGTACTAGTCGCCAACACACTCTCCTGCTACCAGTTGCAACTGCAGTTGTCCTTCCCTTGCTGCACCTCCCTTTTGCAGGAAGCACTTGCTCGGGATCTCTCACGGTTACCAAAACTAGAGAGAAAGACAACTTCGCAAAGCAACCGGCTTGCATTGAGTTGTCCTTTGAGAAGCCCCCAATACCCCTATATATATAGGCAGGTCATGGGACAGGGTTCTCTATGCCCGGCAATACGGGACTAAAGCAGGAGTAGAAGGGTTCGAGAATTTTCCACAAAAAGCAACCGGTTCACAACTTGAAATGATCGTTTCACAACTGAACCGATCGGTTCGGCCATTGAGCCGATCGGTTGGACCTGAGCCGATCGTTTGGGGCACTCCAACCGATCGGTTGGTGCCCTGAACCGATCGGTTCATGGTCCTAATCCGGCTCATAAAGACTTTCCTTGTTTCGTTCTCAATTGGTATCGTATACCAATGTTATTCCCAATTGAATTGGGCAATTTGAAACCAAAGGAAAATTCTTGCCGACATGACTTTCCCAACTGGTCGGTTGCACCAGTTGAGCCGATCGGTTCAACTCTGGAACCGTTCGTTTCAACCTGGGCATGAGCCGATCGGCCTGGACACTCCAGCCGACCGGTTCAGCACCTCAGCCGACCGGTTCATCACATGAGCCGATCGGTTGGGAGCACAGGTTGGGCAAAATCAGTCAATTGCGATTTCAATCAATCCGATACTCCAATCAATGCGTCCAACACCTTGAACCATATGATATTGAGCTATCGACTGATTGAGTGTTTAATTGAACTACTAAACTCCTTTAATAATCAATCTAAACATTGCTTTGTGGACAAAACTCCTCTTCCAGGTTAAATCCTATGTGTGTGACCCTGCAGGTCCATTTCACGTTGGCAGTGAAAGTCCATAACACTTATGACTTCACAAGCAAAGAGCGGTGCCTAGTCACACATCAGTGCTACCCAAGTGAAAGTAGAAAGTTGGAGAACAACTTTCATCCTACAATCCGTGAATGGTGTTACAGTGAATGTATAATTCCTTTGTCACTGATATCCCGAATGAACTCAAGGCATGGAACAGTCATCCTGTCAACGTTCATTCACTTTCTTGATCTCAGAGCAGATTGAAGGAGATATGTATGACATCAATATCACATACTGATTCACACATGCGTACGCACGCCTGTCTCAATCCTACTCATCATGTGGCCTTGGATATCAAACTCCCTCAGGAGGGACAAATCCCATATCTATCACTCACCCCTCAAAAGCCCCATGTGTCAAAGCCACCCAATCATCACCTTTATAACAACCCATGTTTCAGGACTGCGTTTGATGATGTCAAAGTGTGCCCAACGACATGTGTTGAGTGTAGTGATTTCAGGTCTAAGAATCACGCTCACCACCATCACTGTGAGTACTGACTGTGACTACCATCTCATGGTTCCATGTGTCCAACTCACAGTGGGTCTGTCCGGTACCTTGTTCTCTAACAAGTACCTATGTGTTTGGTTTGATATCTCTATATCATGACTAATGAGATTCTGTCATCAACCAACACCACAATCTAGTCTTGTGTGTCATTACTGTCTATCTACCTTCCACAGTGACATCCGACTAGGGACATAACAAGAATGTACAAACTCTTAGCATCCGTATGATCTCATCATTCAGGTCCTCAACCTGAAAGCATACGTCATTGAGTACTGTCATTCTCTAGACATTCAATCTATTCTATCACTATCTCATATGACTGAACCAGAAAGAATTGGAAGCTTGCCTTTGATGTTTATCAAATCAATCTTAATGTATCCCACCAATCATCCCATGATTGGCTCTCAGGGCATACATACCAACACCTTGTGGATTTCCTTCTTCCATGTTTCACTTAAACAATGCCTTGGAGACATCATATTTCTCATGTCTTTCCTGATCTTAGTACATGTTTTTAAGATGTGTTGCCATCTCAATCACATCCATGTTTTCATGTTGTCTCTACAACTCATAGTTGATTGATCATAACATTAGGCTCTTGACATCCATAACATCTTTAGAGTGCTTCTTGTAAGAATCCCATGCCAGTCTTAGGAGGAGTGGGAACAAGTTCATCTAGCTCTGTTGTTTCCAGGTTATAGAGATTGAGCTCCTGTATGAGAAGAATTCTCAACATCATGAAAGTCATGCAAACTATTCACATTCAACTTGTCCTTCTCAAGGAAGGATCACAAGGGAAATGTTTTGTTTGTCGTATTTAATTCTACAAGAGAAATTTACAATTTGTCAAAATGCTTTTGGTTTTATTTGAGTAAACTAAGATTTAACATTATTTAATTAGTCCTTTAATTAATTATAGCTCCCATTATTTTGTTCAAATTGATAACCCTCACTTATCAATTCATAAGATTTCATTGTACAATATTCTAGTGAGACAAGATCCATATTTTATCAAATCATGAGTCAGCTTTGGTTGATCACCCACAATCTAATTATTTAGGTAGGAAACTTTTGCCAATTGTATCAAATGCAACTCTCAATGGATAGTATGCACAACTCAATTCCATATCCCATCTATATTCTTCTTAATACTTAATCTCATTAAGATCACCTAGTAAACCTGACTCAAAAGTCAACACGATAGAATATGCACCCTGCTTTAGTAGATCTACATATCTACCATCACAGTTCTATGAGATGGACAATGCACCATGATTTGGTGTAACCTACACTTAGTCGATCAAGTTTCTCATGTACCAAAGACTTAATATTATATTGAAGGATTTTATATATATACATATACATATCCAAGACTTAATATTATATTGAGGGATTATATATATATATATCCAAGATTTAATATTATATCGAGGGATTTTATATTGAGAATTCAAGATTTAATATTATATTGAGGGATTTTATATATACATATACATATCCGAACACCACATACTTATAATATGTATCCTATACATACTATATCCACATATAACAATCCACATGCATACAATCCTCAAACACATAAGAATTGATTACGACTATATCATTGTAATCCTTCACAGCCACAAAGGATTACTATCCACCTATGATCTTCTGCATCTCATGCATTGTCAACCTATGAATATCATATGAACCTACATTTGATCAGTATCAAGGTGAAAGGTTCATGGACACTCCTTGGTGTTGGATCTTCAAGTTGCCTCTCCCTGGACACTCCTTGGAAATGGATCTTTAAGTTGCCTCTTCTAAACAAGTATTTCTAAATTAAATCTATTTCTATCTCTAATACATTATGCGTTAAAGGAGAACCCCGAGTTACATTTGAGGGGAGTTTAGAGGGAATAGAATTAATTTCACTTTGAGATAATATATGAGGCTCGACATGCAAGTTTAATACTTATATAAAAGGATCCAATCACAACAAATTACAACCAAGAACAACATTCTAGACGTCCTAGGCCATAACCATGCATGCATTAACGACATTAAACATTTCTAATGACGACGTTTATGATTTTATAGGTACATATTTATATGCATGTATATATTGAAATGATAGTCCTTTTAATGGATGACATTACCATTAAACAATTTTGACTCCCACACAGACTAGGTGGGGTACATAGGGGCAATGTCCCTAAAAGGTCTATAATAATTCACTTTTGTGCACTAGGAAAAATCATATTTTTCCATAGTTGACCCTGTTTGTTAGGTCAAAAAGAAAAGGTTTGTAGTGTATGTGGAATTATGTTAGATATGTGCATTAATAGTTTTAAGTTCACATCACATGCTCATAGAAAAAACAATATACTAAAATTTGATCATATCAAAATAAATCCAAATACACCATAGATCGATGAGACTCTAATACCACTGTTTGGTTTTTTGGAGGTGACAAGCACAACAAAAGCACCAAAAAATTTCTCCACATAATCTACTAACAGATATTGTCGATAACAACATATTCAGAAAGAGGGCGTGCGGGATAAACCTCATCATAGATCATGTCTAGCAACATCCCCTTGCATGGTTTTAACGAATTGAATCCTAGGTATATTCTTAGTTTGGCCCTTTTTCCAATATCTTCTTATCCTTTCTATCCTTTTTTCCGTGGATGTTGAATTTGTAGAATTATTAGTGGTTTGGAGTATATTTGATCTTTATTCATGCCAAAATATGTGTTTATACACAAATACCTCAGTTGATCTTTCAATCAGGGTCTAAGATGAAAAAATTACCACTTAAGTGATATATTGTTAAAATAATTTCATTCTAGAACTTTCCTTAGTCTTATGGCGCAAGGAAGCAAAAACGAATAAATAATAGGGTTTCAAACATCATAATGTGGCCTTAAATAATTTAATGTAACAAATATTTTTAATAATGTGTACAGGTTGTAAATCTCTTGAATGGAAACTCATTGGATAAAAATAAATTTAGATTCAAATTCTTTGGTTTTGATATGGCCTGAAGGCCAAGTTTCATAATTTTGGGGTAATAATAACTATATCCATTTTATTTAGAAGAGAAAATGTCGGTTTTCTCCAAAATATTAAATAAATCATTAAATGACTCCAAGTTTGGCAATAATCTTAGATTCGTAATCTACACATTAAAATTAGCATATGGATAAATTTTCATCTAATTTGGATAATCTTTGATGGTCATGTGTAGATTAGGAGAGAGTAAGTATGTAAAATCCAAAAATGTTAAATAATTTGATAAATAACTACAAGGGATAAAATTAATGGAAAATGTGTGTTCCATATGTTTTAGTTTGCTTGAGGGTGAAGTTTCACTCTAATTGGCGGTTTCTAGATGTATCTAATGTGCTATGTAAGAGAAAATATGATTTACTTTACAAGAATTAAATAAAATACTTAGTGTCTCCAAAACTAAAAACAAAACCCAAAATAAGATTCTACATTTTCTAAGTAGTATGGGTGTCCAATTTCATTTAGTTTGGACATTGTTTGCACTCTTAATGGAAGAGAGAGAAAAATAGAAATAATTCAATTTACATTTTAGTCTAAATCAGATATAAAATTATTTAAATGTCACAATTGATCTCGGTCGTAATGTGAGCCATCTGATCATGATCAGATGGTGGAGACAATATCTTCTAGCTCACATCAGACTGATTCATGCATGTGAACAATACGAGTGACCACAAGACCTGGTAATTCACAATTAACTTCCTCAATTCTTGTTTGTTTTCTATGATTTTTCTTGATATGATTTCGGGAAAGAATCCCTCTCATATCAAACCATAACTTGAGTCCTACTTTCCACTGTTTAAGAAACACCCAAATCTTAGTTCTCATATTCTTGAACCTCCTACCCACAGAGACCCCAAGAACCTAAGCTATCTATTAATACCTACACCATGACCACCATCGATCTTTGTACAATCATCCCTCTGAGAATTTTTTTTTCATCACTTTTATTTTGACTGCCTCTAAGAACTTGTTTGATTTGGTCTTGTGACACCCTATCATGGCACCATGATTCACCAAAGCTCAATTGCTTTGTAGGTAAGGTTGCTTGAGTCTCCCTCTTCCCTCACAGATAGTCATTTTGATGAGAGATGGTGCCTGGTAGTTTTCCCTAAATTTGGCTGCCATAGCTACTTCTCACATAACAACCACGGTGTGCGTTGAAGGTGGGGTATGACTTCATATTCATTTCCCACAACTGCCCTTGTTCGCCCTTCATTTTCAATTTTGTACCACGGGTATATTGTTCTTTTAGCCTCGGTTGTTGTTCTTTTTTTACACCATCTATGCGATGTGTTGGCAGTGGGACCGACCAATTGGACCATCTGTGATAGGGCCAAATTAGCATGCCCTCCCTCTTCCTCTCTTTCTTTCTCACAAAAGTTTTGTTTTGTCTACATGGCTTAAGCAGATTTTTGCTAAACTTTGAAAAATCATAACTAATTATCAATTTATCCAAAAAAATTATAAGAATATGTTTTACAATTAGAATGAGATCTTTCTAATAATAATAGTTTGAGATCTAATTTCCATGTTTTTAGTGGGTTATTTTTGAAGATCTAATAAATTATTTAAAAATCCCTAAAAATTGTCACTAATTCATATGAACTCCAAATAAAGAAAATGAATATGTTTTCTTGATCAAAAAAACATAAGGAATCGATTGATATAGGTTTTGTAACAAAATTTTAAGTTTTTCAAATAGGTCTAAAATTTGGTTCCTTAAAGTTATATTCCATACAAACCCTAATACACGTGTTTAACTTGAAATTAGGCAAAGGTGATCTTGGAATCTTCTATGTGGGTGAAAAGTGTTAACTAGGACTCTGAATTTTGGTGTGTGCATCTATCCCTTAAGTTTGGCATATTTGTTATACCAAACCCTAATTTCCTAATGAGGCATGGACTAAAACCTTGATTCATATTAATGTTCTTTTTGGTGAAATTAATTCATTATTGGTTGGGTTTTTTACCCCTTCGTCATATCTCTATTATTTGATAAATCTTGCCTTGCCATATTATTTCTTTTAGCATGGTGATTTGGTTGACTTGTTAGATAATGCAGTGTACCCCTATACAACCACCCATAGTTTGGGCATGTGTTGTTTCGCCCAGGGTACTGCACTTACTCTCCCCACTTAAATATATTTTGTAGTTGTTTGAGATTGTGTTACTCTCCCTCACATATTGGTTGAGGTTAGGTAGGTTCCTCATCCCTACTTAGTTTATGTAGTATGACTATTAATTATGCATGCTTCTTTATTATTATTTGTTATGGAAAGATACTTATTTGATGTATGCCTCTTACTCTTGAGTTTCTTTTCTCTTGATGAACATACACCCTTTATTATCTTTTTTTGATCTTATCTTTTTCTTGCTCTTTATCTGACGCATACCTTGTTTCTTTCTCTTGCTGGGTGATTCCTAACCAGCTCGGTTTAGGATAAGGAGTACATGGCTTCAAACATGGAAATAACTCAAAAAGATGTTGTTTGGAGACAGATGTGGTATGGTTTAGATTTCCCTCTACTTAAATCCTTATGTTGTATCATTCATGTAAACCCTATATTGGTGATGATGATTAATTTTACAAAATTGATTATTGTCATGTTTTATAGTTTGCTGTTATACTTTGGTCTTTTGTATACCATCATGTAAGATATGAAAATTTCACACCTATTTCAGCATAACTTTTGTGTGTGTTTGGAATGAATGTTTTATTCCTCAAATTTTATTAGGGAGTGGATCCCCTCTTGAGTCCCACTCTTTACAACATGGTATTAAAGCCCTTGGTTGTCATAATCTAACTATTTCAATTTTTTCTCCCTAATTGGAACCCTTGTCTTACATAGTTCCCCTTTAAGTGACATGTTCACTATAGAATTGATCTATGCTACTTTTGAGATGATGAAAGGTTGATGTAAATCATATGAGTTGTACATGAGAATCATGATGAGTCAACCCTAATGTGATGAGGCTTTAGGTGATCTTGTCATACCATATAGGTTAATGGTGACATCTATCTTTGAATACCATAAGGTTTGACTTGAGGATTTAAATTTAGGTTATGAAGATGAGAAACTAGTAGGATAAGGGGGTCTTGTTATGGAAAATTGAGACTTGTTTTCACATTGGTTTTGGTAATGAAGAGATATGTGAGGTTTTAGTGGATAAACCCTAGAATTAGTTAGAATAAATAACCTAAACCCTAGTTTGGCTTTAAAGAAGTGACTAGGAATATGTGATCCAGTTGACCTATCCTTTATGACCTTCGGTTGTAAAGGAGAACCTTAGGGTTATTATGTTTGAGACACAAGGACCTAAATCTCAACCCTCGTTGTTTATGACTTTTTTGTTAGATACATAAACAACATAAACCCCTAAAATACTCACAACTAAAAGATGCATAAGTAACCACAATACCTTGAGGTTGTTTAGCTTGGCTTGTTAGGTTAACCTATTTATGGAGTGGAGAGTAGTTTGTTGGTGTTGTATTGTTGATTAGATTTTTGGGATGAAATCCTTTTTAAAGGGAGGGACTCTTGTAACATACCAAAAATCTTGCTACTCAGACTTAAGAAACCCTAACCCCATGATTAGGAGGTTAGTGTGCTTGAATCCTTAGAATTGACCAAACAATTTATAGTTATAACCTGACATGCTAATGAACATATAATGGCCATATGATGAGTAGTTCACCTATTTGAACCCTAATAATTATTTAATGTACATAATATGAGTAGCCCATATATTATTATTAATAGTGGATATGCATGATGTCGACCATGTCATTAACCAATAAACCCTAACGATATGATGAGCAAGATAATTGAAACTTAACTCTACACTTAATAAGAAGTTTTAAGTGAGGTATAATGATCATTTTGACCTAAATCCTAAGTTGTAATCGTCAAACCCTGATATATGCATCGTTAATGGCATTCATGATACATTAGTGATATTAGGTGTCATAATCAGATAACATACATTGATACACATAAAATCACCTAATCTTGGATTAATATATATAAGTCGATTCATTAATATGTAATATGCTTCACCTTGTTTGTTAGTATCCACCTAATGAATCAAATATGATTAATGAGTAATTTGATTCAAAAAAACATGCATGAATGCCTAATGTGGTTTTAAATGTGCATAATCAATTATAGGAAGTGTTTGAACATGAGTAAATGGTTTATTAGGACATTAATGTAACTAAGAAAGGCAATGTGATGATGTATGGATTTTTAATGTAGGTGAAAGTAATTAATGTGATATTATTTGGGTTAATTGTAAGAATTTTATAAAATTGCCTAAATCATGCAAATAATCTATTATAATTCAATATGGTGATAATATGAGGTTAATAGACTCTAAATCCAAATTCTTAAGGATAATCATCAAATATATTAATAGATATTGAGACAATTAAGTAAATTCTAAATGTGCTAAAATTCTTAATGAGATAAATAAGAAATATATACATGATTTTATAAATAATAATGAAATATAACTCTTTTGGCCACAAAGTGAATATAATAGGAAACAATTAAAAGAATGATAAGGAGGATGCAATATCATGTCGAAAATGTTAATTGTGTTATATCTAATAAAAGGAAATCTCATTAGTGGAACCCTTGGATATTCATGAGAACCTGGCCTATGAGGAGTTGCATGTGAATATTCTTGGCTCCTGAGTTGAGCTAGTGAGACTCGTGTGGAATTACTATAGTTTGGAAGAAACAACATGGGATTTTAGAGATGGGATGTTACGTACCCACCCTTCTATTGCTTGAGATTTCAAGGAGGAAATCATTTTTTAAGGGGTGGAGTGATGTAATGAACTAAAATTTGGGTATATTCTTAGTTTGGCCCTTTTTCCACATTATCCTTTCTATCCTTTTTGTCCTTGATGTTGAATTCTAGAATTATTAGTGGTTTGGAGTATGTTTGATCTCTATTCTTGCCAAAATATGGGTTTATGTACAAATACCTTAGTTGATGTTTCAATTAGGGTCAACGATGCAAAATTACCACTTACGTGATATGTTATTAAAATGATTTTGTTCTAGAAATTCCCTTAGCCTTAAGGAGCAAGGAAGTGAAAAGGGGGAATAAATAATAAGGTTTTGGACATGAACTTGGGACATTAAATAGTTTAATGTGACAAATAGTGATAATAACATGTAAAGGGACTAAAAATCTTAAAAGAAAGACTCATTGGATAAAAATAACTTCAGATTTGAATTCTTTGGTTTTGATATGGATTGAAGGACAAGTTTTACAATTTTAGGGTAATAATAACCATATCTATTTTATTTAGAAAAGAAAAGGTGATTTTTCACTAAAATATGAAAAAAGTTATTAAATGACTCCAAAAGTGGAAACTAATGTTAGATTCCTAATGTACACATTAAAAATTAGCTCATGGGTAAATTTTAATCTAATTTGGATAGTCTTTAATCTTCATGTGTAGATTAGGACAGATGAAGTTTGTAAAAGCCCAAAATGTTAACTATTGTGATAAATAACTTCAAGAGACAATAATTAATTGACAATTTATGTTCTATATGTTTTAGGTTGCTTGAGGGTGAAGTTTCACATTAATTGGTGGTTTCTAGATGTCTCTAATGTGTTACGAAAGAGAAAATATAATTTACTTTAAAAGAAAATAATACTTAGAGTCTCCAAAATTGAAAACTAATGCCAAAATCAGATTCTACATGTTCTAAATAGACTGGGTGTCAAATTTCGATTAATTTGGACTGTGTTTTCACCCTTAATTGAAGAGAGAGAAAAGAGAATAATTCAATATACACTTTAGTCTAAATCAAATTTGGAATTATTTAAATGTCATAACCGATTTCATCCATGATGTGAGCCGTATGGCCATGAGAGGATGGTGGAGATTATATCTCCTTCCTCACATCAGATTGGTTCACGAGTGTGACCAGTTCCAATGGCCACAAGTCATTATAATTCACAAATAACTTCTTTGATTCTTGTTCATTTCTCGAGATTTTTCTTGCTATGATTTCAAGAGAGAATCCCGCACCAATCAAGCCATAACTCGGGCCCTACTTTCTATTGTTTGAGAAATGCCCAAATCTTAGTTCTCATCTTTTCGAACCTCCTTCCTGTACAGACCTTGAGAGCCTAAGCTATCTATAAATACCTACACTGTGACGATCGTCGGTCTTCATACAATCATCCCTCTGAGACAATTTTGTGTTTCACTTCTATTTCAACTTCCACTGAGCAGGTGTTTGATCTGGGCTTGCGATACCCTGTCATGGCACCTGGATTCAACATAGCTCAATTCCTTCATAGGTAAAGTTTCTTGAGTTACCCTCTCCCCTTGTAGATAGTCATTTTGATGAGAGACGACATCTTCTATTTTTCCCTAAATTTGGCCACCGCAGCTACTTCTTACACAATAGCCATGATGTGTGCTGAAGGTTAGTGATGACTTCATATTAGTTTCCCGCTATTGCCCCTCTTTGCCCTTCATTTTCAGTTTTATGACAAGGGTATATTGGTCTATTAGTCTCAGTTGTTGTTCTTTGTTTTGCACCAAATATTTTATGTATTGGTAGTGGGATTGACCGAATTGTCCATCTATGATTGGGCCGACTTAGCGCACCCTGCCTCTCCCTCACTCTCTTTCTCACAAAAGTTTTCTTTTTCCTATGTGGTTTAAATGGGTAAATTTTAAAAAACCATAACTAATTATTTGTTTATCCAAAAAATTTATAAAAATATATTTTGGAATAAAAAAATGAGTTCTTTCTAATAAAAATAGTTTGAAATCTTATTTCCATGTTTATGATGGGTGATTTTTAAAGATCTAATAACTTATGTGAAAAGTCTTAAAAAATGTAACTAATTCATATGTGCTCCAAATAAAGTAAATAAATATGTTTTATTGATAAAAACATAAGGAATTACTTTCTTTAGGTTTTGTGACCAAAATCAAAGGTATTCCAAATATGTCTAAAATTGGGGTTTCTTTACACTTATATGCCATACAAACTGTAACACCCTAATTTTTTTAGAAAACCCTAATTTCTAATTTCAAATATTATTGCTTCATATAAAATACATTGAAACTTAGGGACCCAATTATAATGTATAAATCATGTTTAAAGATAAATTATCATTTTCAAGTTAATTGAAACTTGATTATATCAAATGTGACCCTAATTAGTGAATTAATGATACATAAGGGTTAAAAATGAAATTGACCCTTTTAATAATAGTTATTTGACCAAAAAAATTGTGTGGTAACTTGGTTTAGTAATATAAGGCTTTACACAAAATATTAGCCTGTAACTATTTATTGATAGTCTTGGACAATTAAATAAAGGCTTAACTTGGAAAGGAAATAGCATATATAAGGAAGTCCCAAAACTAAAATCTAACTTTATTTTCAAAATCCTCGTACCCAAATTAGTTAATGGTCCCATTTTAGTTAAGATGAAACCATATCTTTTTCTCCAATTCAAATTAATAATAAAATAATTTAAATACATTGATATCCCTAAATAACCTAATCCTAATCTAGCTGGACTTTGGTCCAGGTAGTTTATTAATTGTCATGCAACATAGTGGGAGCCTCACCGGGTCAGATTTGGACCTTGACCGCTCTGTGAGAGTCACCTCACTCACTCGAGTCCCTGAGTGAGAGGGACTCCATAGTACATCGGGTCCTGACTCCATCCCCTCTCCCTCCCTTCTCACCCTGAGCCCAATATTTTATCTCCTTCATGTTCTCCTCATCTTCCTAATTTGTTTAAGCCTAGATTTTCTATCTTTTTTAGCCCTAGAATCCCCAGACTCCCAGAGTCATCAGAATTCCCATGTTTCCCATTGTGGTTGGGATTCCTAGTCACACAGGGTCATCACACCTATATATTTTGATTCTAAAATGATGCCTGGACCTCCAAAACCTCATTGGGATCAACGCTTCACCTGTAGCTATTGCTATCCTACCCACCAAGGTTGATCATCACCTAGGGCCTATCAGAGGGGTCTCCTCAGGGTTTGAGACCTCTGTGATGATTGTTGACCTCTGCGTCCACCTCCAAACACCTCCATAGAGCTTTATGAACCTCTAATTTGACTCAAAGCCAGGTATTTCAGTTTTCCCCTTTTTAAACCTTTTACTATGAATTATGAATCAACGGAGGTTTCCTAGACTATAAGTCATGTTCTTTGTCATTTTTTATGTCTTTAGATCCACCATGACTAATTGAGTTGGCCCAGAGTTTTGGCTTGCCTCAATTTTTCCTCTTTTAGAGATTCCAACTTTCACCATGTTGCCACTATGGGAGAATTTGCTTCAAGGGCTTCTGATCACCGGAGAACCTCATGTTTGGCTCCTTGAGTTCGCCAGGCATTGGAGATGAAGGTCGAAGCCTTGATTTGCAATGATGAGAGAAAGAATCTAGTTTTTATTCAAGGATGTCTATTATTCTTCTCACATGTTCTTCATCAATCTAGAAAGAACGATCCCAAGTGACAATTTCCACTTTTGCCCATCTTTTTTCAATCGGATGATTTAAGTCTGAAGGGCTCTTTAGGGTTTTTGTCGCCTTAATCACCTATTGAATGCAAGTCTTCTTCTGGGCGTGTCTAGGCCAAGTGGCCAGTTGCGGTTGGGCCACGACAGCTATAGGCCCAACCAATGTGGCTTTTGGATAATCCACCATGGATTTTCCTTGATCTATGATTGGCCAGACTTTGTAAGTTACATAACTAATTCATATGTGATTAGAAAATTTTGAAAAAATATTCATCGGAAAGGTTTTCAAATAGGGAACAACAATGTGGCAATTTTGAGTCCCTATTTTAATCGAAATTTCCCTGATTTATTCAAGAGCCATGAAACCCTAAAATTAGGTTGGATAATTATTATTAATGCATGTTAATTAATTGAACCAGGTAATTAGGGTTCCCTAAAAATTAGGACACTAATTAGGAGTTTCTAAAATATTTGAAAGTGGTCCATGCACTTTGAACATTATTATTGTATGTTTATATGTTACTATGTGCAATGTACACGTTATTATGTGAATGTCTTATGCATTATATAGTTTTATTGATTGAAATTAAAAGCTAATGGATAAATGAAATCTCTTTTACTATTTATTTTCAAGAATTATCATATCACGTCATTTATTTTCAACTTTGCGATGACAGGGAGTCTGGGGGCTGGCGGCGCGCTGGGCGAATTTCAAAGAACCCTAGAAGACGATGGAGGTGGTCCTGGCCAAAAGGAAAACAAAGCATCATCGTCTCCTCATCCTTCCAAGACAGCAGGCCAAGCGGGTCTGGAAAAGATCAACATTAATTTTACGTATAAAGGCATGAGGGCTGGGAAGCAGGCAAAGCAAACAGATGATCTAAATCTGATGGAGTTAGACCCTGCAGAGGAGGACGACGGGAACCCATTCTTGGCAGAGGGAACACCAAACACTAATGTTATATCTGTCAAACAAGTGGTTACTTGACAAGGAGGAGGTGGTGGGAATGCTACAAACCCATACTTCATCGACGATGAACCAGAAGAAATCGTCAATCAAGAAGGCATTGAGCTTACTTATAAGAGGGGCTTTCCCGAGATCTATGTAGCCCCAGAAGAAGAAGAAGCTATGAGCAAGTTGTTCAAATACAAAGTGATTGTTAAACTCATAGATAGGCATGTAGGATTCTTAACCATGGCCGAGTGATTGAAGTTATTATGGAAACCAGCCAGTAGATTTGAATTATACGAACTGGTAGAACAATACTATGTAGTACAATTTTACAGCAAAATAGATCAGGAAAATGTGTTGAAGAAGGGGCCATGGTCTCTGTTTGGCAGTTTCCTGGTAGTATGGCAGTGGGAAGGATACTTTGAACCCACAAAGGGGCTTCCTGATGATATTGTGACATGGGTTCATGTAGTTCGCCTACCGATCCATTACTATAATAGAGAGATGTTTAATTATATTGGATAGGCTTTAGGATGACTAGTGCTGGTGGATAATCACTCTATCAACCGAACCAGGAGAAGGTTCTCCAGGCTCGCCATTGAGATTGAAACAACCAAATCTATCCAGCCAAAAATCCTTATCAATGGTCGTGAGTATAAAATTGAATATGAATCCCTTCTGAACATTTTCCTTAAATGTGGTAAATTGGTTCATGATGCTGAAGACTGCAATGGACCGGGTAAACAACCAGAGAAAACTAATAATGTCCCTATAGAAGATGAGGCAGGGGTCCGCTGGTTGGAAGATGAGGAGAAATGGCAGGTGTATTATGGAAAAAAATGTGATAGCATGAAGACCACAACGAAGCAAAGAGAATCCAAAGAAAAATTTGAACAAAGACTCGACACAACATAATAAGTATCAAGTTCTCAAGGAGGGAAAGGATGGAAATCTCAAATCCACTAAAGGAAGTACTGCAGAACCCACACAGCAACATAACCAAGAAGATGGATGTGGGCCAAAGGTATGGAGAAAGAAATAGAGACACAATGAGGATATGGATGTATCATCTAAGAAAATTCCTCAAACCACACTTGAAACTGAAGTTTCTCACCAAGCCATGCCGGAAGGAGAATTTAGAGAAATACCAAGTTCTTCACATACAATAGTGAAACCAGTAGGAAATGAAGTCATCATGGACAGACCGGAGGAAGGCACCCAAGATACACCTGATAAAGCTACACCATCTGCCCTAGAAACTGTAGAAGAAGTCAGTGATATTAATGAAGAAAATGAGGGGATGAACAAGAAGGCACTACACTCAGGATGGAAGGCTAAAGAAGAGAATAATCATCTGGGCAGCAGCAACCCATAGAAAAATCATCCTTATATTACTCGCAACAGACCAAGAAGAGGAATAGAGGTGAGTGAAGGGAGTGTGGGAACTCCTAAGTAAGTCATCTCTTACCGTTAAACTAGTCTTATGATTAATACACTCACATGGAATATTAGAGGTGCCTGCAAAAAGAAAGCTAGGCACTTCCTCAAACAACTTGTGGTCAAGCATAATATCAAAATTGTTTCTATATCTGAACCTCACATTTATGGAATAGAAGCCCAAAATGTCATTACTGACTTAGGTTTATCTAGCTCCCACAGAGTAGAAAGCAATGGCTTCTCGAGATGCATATGGGTGTTGTGGAATGAAGACGATTGTCATGTTCAAATTGTACAAAGTCATAAACACTTTATCCACTATTGTGTCGATAATAAGACTTTGTGCACTTTCATCTATGCCTCACTCAGCGCAGAAGGCAGACCTATCCTGTGGGAACACCTTAAACGTCTTGGACAAAATATCTCCTTGCCCTGGATTGTTCTAGGCGACTTCAACTGCATGCTAAATCCGGATGAGAAGCTGGGAAGTGACAGGTTCAATCTCAACGAAGCTAACAGATTCACCAATGCTATTATGCAAGTAGGCCTTTCAGATATTGGCAGTACGGGCCATATGTTCACCTATAAAAAAGGCTTCCTCCACGAGTGGATTGACAGAGCACTGGCTAACACTGCATGGATTCATAATTATTCTACCTTTAATTGCATGAATCTACCGCGTATAGGATCGGACCATAATCCTATTGGTATCCTCAACTCTGGTAAATCGAGGCAAGCAAGAAGGTTCAAAACGTTAACCTCTTCGCAACAACAGACCGAGTTCAGAAATCTTCTACATCAAATCTAGAATTCTTCAATTCCGTTTGATAAAGCCCTTAAAAACGTTCAGAAACCTATCATGAAATGGAATGCTACTAATCGACGTAACAAAGGAAAAACTAAACAAAAACTCATCTCAAACATCTCCCAAATCCAACAACAGATGGAAAGCATGTATAATACTGAAAGTGACCGAAAATGCTAGGAACTTGAATGTGAACTCGAGGACATCTATCTGAAAGAAGAGGAGGATTGGAAGCAAAGAAGTCACATAAACTGGCTCATAGATGGGGACAACAATACCAGATTCTATCACACATATGTTAATACACGACGTAGAATCAATTGTATTAGTAGTCTGCAAAATGAGCAAGGACAGTGGGTATTCGACACCACAAAACTAAAGACGATGGTGGCACACCATTTTCGAAATCCCCTGACTGAAACTAGGTTTCCATCCATATCAGCTATGGACAACATTCCTGGAAATTTTGAAAAGCTTCTGAATCAGCATCTAAGGAACCTTGGGGCAACGACTAAAGAAAATTAAATATGGCAAATTATCAAAGAAGCTAATCCTTTCAAGGCGGCAGGACCAGATGGCATGGATATGCATTTTATTAAGGCAAATTGAAAGATAATAAGAAGCTCTATGATCACCACCATTAGAAGCATGCTCAACGGCAATGATATACCAAATGTTGTAGGTAATGCAAGTATCATTCTGATTCCCAAAATCAAACATCTTATGAATTGCAATCATCTCAGGATCATTACACTTAATAATGTTTGTTTGAAATTGCCATCCAAGGTGGTTGTTATTAGAGTGCAAAAGTTCATCTCCAAATGGATCTCACAGGAACAATCCAGTTTTATACCAGGCAGAAGCATAGCAGACAACATTATAGTGGCATAGGAGATCATACATAATTTGAGAAGGAAACAAAGTGCTCCCTACATGGTCATTAAGGTCGATCTTTCTAAAGCGTATGACCCCATGTCCTGGAATTTCATCGAGCATACATTGAATAAAATGCCCTGGCCATCTAATATCAAAGAATATATCTTGAACACTCTAGGTGTCAGAGAGATGAACATTATCTTAAATGGTGAATCCTTGCCGGCTTTCAAAACCTCAAGGGGACTCAGACAAGGCGATCCTCTATCCCCTTACTTATTTTTACTGTGTATGGAGAGGCTCTCACAGCTCATTCACCGTTATGTTCAAGAAAACAAGAGGCAACCAATCAAGATCTCACAAAAGGGGTTGCATGTTTCCCACATCATGTTTGCAGACGACATAGTGGTTTTTGCAAAAGCATCTATGAAACAAATCAGTATTATTAATCAATGTTTCAAAATATTTGAGGAAACTTCAGGCCAACAGATCTCCATAGAAAAGTCAAAAATCTTCTTCTCCTCGACTGTCAGCAGATCGACCAGATCATCCATCTGTAGAGCTAGTGGCATCACGGAAACGGATAACCTTGGCAAATACTTAGGTGTTCCGTTACTACACAAGAGGGTGAATAAACAAACCTATTCCTATATGGTTAACAATATGGAGACCAGGATTAACAGATGGGTGGCTAAAACACTGTCCTTAGGAGGACGTATCTGTCTAACTTAATTGGTCCTTGCTTCTTTGGCCACTTATGTCATGCAAACTGCAAGTATTCCTATATCCATATGCTCAAAGCTCGATAAAACTATCCAGAAGTTTATCTGGGGTGGTTCTCATAAAACCCACCCAATGTCGCTCGTCACTTGGCCGAAAGTTAGCACCAGCATGGGGAATGGTGCGTTGGGCATCAAGTCGATGTCTGATTGGAACAAAGCCCTACTCTTGAAAAACTCTTGGAAATACATGACAATCAAGAATTCTATTTGGGCAACGGGCCTTAGCAATAAGTATAAAAACTTCAACATTAACAAAAAAGGCCGATCAGCTTCCTATGGAGAAGTATATATTTAGGAATGAAGTTTATCAGGGAGAACAATATGAAAATCATCAATGATGGCAATAGCATGATGGTCTGGATTGATCATTGGGTTCCATACTATAAAGAACTTTTGACCACAGTCTCAAAGCCAATAAGTAGTGACATCTTGGACCTCAATATAGCTACCCTAAGAAACTTGGAAGGAATGTGGGATAAAGGATTCCTACAATGCTATCTTCCTGATCAATGCGTGCAGCAGATTTTACAGATGCTTGTACCTGCCAACGAGAAAGGGGATGATAACTTGATCTGGTTACATGATGAAAGTGGCTACTATACGACTTCCTTAGCTTATGAACTTATTCATGGGGAACACCAATACCCTATGAACGATCTCTAGATGCTCATTTGGCACTCCCAACTACCCAATAAAATAAAGACTTTCATCTGGTTAGTGTCCCATGAGGCGATCATGACTAATAGTCACCGGAAGCAACATAACTTCACAGATTGTGCAATCTATCCCAGATGTGAAGCCCAAGAGGAGGATACTCTCCACGCTCCATGGCACAACCCATTTGCAAAGGAAATCTGGAACAAGCTTAACACTCATGTTGTCACCAATAATTCACATGTGTCTAGTGTCCAACAATGGTTGATGAATAATATACAAGGCAAAGAGGATGATTTAATAAAATTCATGATAACATGTTGGGTCATATGGAAAGAAAGGAATAATACAATGTTTGACAATGGCCACACTAGTATGGAGAGGCAAGTGATCCAAATTGATACACTCTACAAACAGATAGAAAAGGGCAAACAAATGAAAGGCACAACAAATATTGGTCCCCCAGAGGAACATGATGAGGTCTTAGATCTGTAGAAGGGGCAGGCAGTGCTTATCATTGATGCTGCTGTCAAAGGGAAAGAAGCAGCAATTGTAGTTTCACTTATTAATCAAACAGGTTGGTGGAATGGAGGTGCGGTGCTCAGTATTGAAGTGAGATCTATCACTAAAGTGGAAATAAGAGCAATTGACTTTTCTCTACAGGCTTATCTAAAAGACAATTCACATGTTGTCAATGTCATTACAGATAGAGACAAGGTCGTTAAAGCTATTCAAAGTACGAAGGGTAAGTACCCATCCTTCTTCCCATGGCTTAGATCCATCAATGAAGTACTTGATAGAATGCCAAATATACGCACTATTAACGTCACTAGACAAAATACTCATCTTACTGATGCATTAGCTAAACACCATCTCAAAAATCATAAGGAGGGATGTACCTATACAGACCCTCCCCTCGACCATATGGGTCACCCTATCCTCTTCTTTCTCTGTAATGGTAGGAGTCCTACCAAGTTTATGTTTTCTACAGATGATGTATTAAATCCTCAATTTATTCCTGTAAGAGGAGGGCAGGTTGAATAAAAGAGCCTCCTGACTTCTTCAAAAAAAAGAGCAAGAGTATAGAGTATTCAGGAGTAAAGAGTAAAGATAATGAATGAGCCTTATATAAAATCCTCATCTTGGGAATCTCTAGCATACAATGTACTTTGGTACAAATAATGGGCTTTCCTAGCAAATAGAGCACCTTGGTGCAAATCATGGGCTTTCCCAGCATATAGAGCACTACAGTGCAATTCAAGAGGCACTTCGGTGTAAAGAGAAGAGGCATTTCGGTGCAAAAACTTGAGGATTCTTATATAAGTCAGATAAATGACAATGATAAAATGCAAAGTTTATTTTCATGATGTTTAAATGTTTTCTTTTCAAAGTATATGTTATTTCATTTTTGTAGTATGTTCAAGTCCACTTACAAATTGTTTTATGCATGGTTGGGGGAGTGATGCCCGCATGAAAGGAGCAATGTCAAGGATAGAGCTATCTAAGGTCCAGCTGATGAAGGAACTCAAGGACATCAAAGACCAAACCTGGTGGGGTGACAATTATCAATAGTTTAGATTTTCCTTTGTGTTCATGAGATATGTATTTTAGTTTAGAGTGTGAGTTTTATATTATGTGTTTGATATATGAGAAACTATGCAATGTATCTTGTGTTGGTTTATTAAACTTTATATTTATGCAGTGATTATCATGTTTGTGGAATTCCCAATAAGATTATGCTTCTACTTAGTGAATTAATTATGTTTTAGAAAATTGGGATGTTATTAATGGTATTAGAGCAAAAAATATAGTGGGCCACCAGGTTTTTCTCAAAATCTCATATAGTTTATGTTTCCTTTTATAGATGGCTCCCAAGAGAAAATCTAATAAGGGCAAGGAGCACGTAGATGGAGAGGGAAGCTCTTCCAATGAGGGAAGTGATCATAGTGCTTCTAGAGGGGTTAACCCTTATGGTAACCCTAATGCATCTCTAGAACTGATCATCAAGGCTATTACCAATGCTATCACTGGTCAACAAGGAAAACCACATCAACCAAGGAACCAGGAGTTGACCTTAGTCAACTTCCTGAAGATCATGCCAGAAACCTTCTCTGGAGAAGCTGAGACTGATGTAGTTGGTAGTGCTAAAGAGTGTCTTCTCAATGTCAAGCATTGTTTTCATGACTTAGGATGTTTCGAGCCTTCTAAAGTTTGCTTTGGAACACACATGTTAAAGAGTGCAGCCCACACTTGGTGGGAGAACTTCACCGATGCTCGAGGACTCAATGTTGAGTCGTTGACCAGGGAGGAGTTCACCATTGCCTTCGGGAACCATTACATCTTTGAATCCATGGTCAAGAAGAAGGAGATGGAGTTCAAGAGCCTGAAGTAGTATGACTCAACTGTTAGCCAATATGCAATGAAGTTATGCATGTTGTAGAAGTACGTGTATGGTTTAGATGAGACACGTCTAGCAAAGAAGTTCATGTGTGGCCTAAAACCTGATTTGGTCTATGCTTTGACTAGATGTTGCATCAAGATAGTGTAGGAGGCACTCGAGTCTTCCCTAGAGTTGAGGACCTTCCTGGATGATACTGGAAGAATGGAGCACCCTTAGGAAATAAGAAAGAGTACAAGAGCCATAATGACAAGAAGAGAAAAGTACAAGAAGAACCTACTTTAAACCCTCATGCAAAGACTCAGTGCACCGAGTGTAATAGATATCATATAGGAGAATGTAGATATGGAACTGGAGTTTGTTACTACTATGGAGAGGTTGACCATATCAGATCCAACTACCCCAAGCTCCTACAGAAGAAGGATTCCCAAGACAACCAAGAGCCATGGGAGAAATGAAAAACTCAGATCTTCACCATGGTGAATGATGATGAAGACGAGAGAATGAACAATGTATGATCCCTTTTGTATCTTCACATGGACTTTAGTTATGTTTAATCTTTCTCTAGATGTAAGTATGTGTAAAATTTCATGATAATTATAAGGTGTTAGAAGTTTCATGCTAAGGATAAGGAAAATCCTAAGGTGGGTAGACTAGTAGAATTTCGACGGCGAAATGCATTTAAGGTGGGCAGAATTGTAACAACCTAATTTTTTTTAGAAAACCCTAGTTTCAAATTTCAAATCTTAATGCTTCCTATAAAATACATTGAAACTTAGGGACCCAATTATAATGTTGAAACTTAGGGACCCAATTATAATGTATAAATCATGTTTAAAGATAAATTTTCATTATCAAGTTAATTGAAACTTGATTTCATCAAATGTAACCCTAACTAGTGAATTAATGATACATAGGGGTCAAAAGTGAAATTGAACCTTTTAATAATTATTATTTGACCCAAAAAAATTTGTGGTAACTTGGTTTAGTAAACACAAAATATTAGCCTCTAACTATTTTTGGATAGTCTGGGATAATTAAATAAAGTCTTAACTTGGAAAGGAAATAACATATAGAAGGAAGTCCCAAAACTAATATCTAACTTTATTTTCAGAATCCTCATACCCAAATTAGCTAATGGTCCAATTTTAGTTAAGATTAAACATTTTTTGATTCTCCAATTCAAATTAATAAGAAAATAATTTAGATACATTGATATCTCTAAATAGCCTAATCCTAACCTAGATGGACTTTGATCCAGGAAGTTTATTAAGTGTCACACAGCTCAGTGGGAGCTGAACTGAGTTAGATTCAGACCTTGGTTGCACCGTGTGTAAGGACCCTGACCTGCGTTTAGGGTTTACCCTGTTTGTTTTGCTTAACCTTGGTCCTTTGATGCTTGCTAATAACTTTTAGTGGTGATTAGGGTTTTATTGTGCTTTGTTGAGAGTTGAGGGGGCTACTTGCAAATAACCCAAGTTTAGGGTTTTGTGTGCAAGTTTTCCATCTTGTGAGATGTTTTCCCCTCTTTGCTTCCTCTAGAGTTGAGAGGAAGGCTTGGGCTTGTTGTTTGAGTTCTTTGGGCCTGAGTTGAGCTTGTTTGGGCCTTGAGGTGCTTTGTTTGGGCTTGCTTGAGCCTTGTGTCGGCCAAGACTTGTTTGTGTTGTCCAAGGTGAAGCTTGTGTATCCCAACATGGTGGTGTGTCGCCCAGGAGCCTTGGTGTGTCGCCCAGCAGAGCTGCTAGTTGTGTCACCCATGTTGCTTGGTCTTGGTTGGTGGACACTTGGTGCACATCTTTGACAAGTGTCTCATGGTTTGCTAGAGTTTTGGCTTGAACCCTAGGACAAGTGTCCCTTGGGTGGATGACACTTAGCATGGGTCTACCTTGGTTTCTCCTCCCCTTCTTTCTATATAGGTAGCTCTTTTCCTTGCCTTAGCTTCCTTTGATCTTTTGGTCTATCCTTCACCTTGAGTGCACGACACTCCTCTCCTTCTTGCTTGTGTTGGCCGATACACTTCCTTGGAGTAGATGTGGTGGCCGATACACCCTCTTGGAGAAGCTTGGTGGACGACATCCCCTGGAGCTTGAAGTGCTTCTTCTTCCTTGGAGCTTGGAGCTTAAGGTGGGTTGCATAACTTCTAACCCTAACTTCATGACCTCTTGTTCTTGTTCTTGTTCATAAGTTAGTAGCTTAGATTTGTACCTTGCTTGTGTTTCCTTTGGTGGCCGATTTCCCCTTAAGGTTTAGGGTTTCTTTGTAGATTAGTATACCTTGTGATCTAGGGTTTGTGCTCCCTTGAGTTGGAGGTTGAAGGTGACCTAGGGTGGGCGATACCCCTCCTTTGTTGGTGTGTTGGACGATATCCTTTTGAGTTGGACGACATGGCACCTTTGTCTAGGTGATGGACGATATGGTGCCCTCCTTGAAGGAAGATATGGTGTGTATGATCATGGTGTTGGACGATACCTTGCCCTTGTGTTGGGCGATAGGGTGAACTGGGGTTATGTTGGCCGATATGATGGTGACCATGATGGACGATAGGGTTCCTCTTGTGATGAGCAATACCCTTGTTCTTCTCATGGACGATGGGCCTTAGTATCTTGGTAGACGAGAGGGCCTAGTTTGGTGAGTTAGTTGGGTTGCACGATATGCAAACTGGTCCTGGCCGATAGCCCTGACGGGCGTTACCTCATGGGTTGTGACGTGTGATAGAGTTGGGTTGTGATGGGCGTCACGCCCCTGGTTTTGGTGTGTGTCGGCCGATAGGCCTGGATCGGTAGTTGCACGTTTTAAGGAGTGTTTCCTTCTCTCTTTCCTTCTCTCTCTTGGACGTTGTGAGATTTTTAGCTGGGTGTTAGCCTTGAGTGTCGGGCGTCGTGATGAGCTGTGACGAGCGTTGCCCGATAGGGTGTGACGCGCGATACCCCTGACGCGCGACACTCCTCTCTTGTGACGATGTGTCGGGCTGGGCGCTGGGTGCAACGCAGCGTTGCTGCCTTCCCATGCCCTAGCCATGTGAGCTAGCTATAGTAAGGGTTGTGAGTTGTAGTGAGGGTGGTATGGTTCATTAATGACGGTTTCTAGTGTGATGGAAGTGGATGCTTATGCACCAATAAACGATAGTGATGCTTGATTAGTAACGATAACAATGATAATGTTAATAGTGCTATTGATAGCAAAGATGTTAATAATGTAAATGATGGTGATGTCTTGTTAGTAATGGAAGTAATAATAATGTTAATGATGATGCTAAGCGATAGTTACATTAATAGTTTTCTTAATTATATAACAATAAAGATAATCATGGATAATGATGCTGGTAATAGTAATGATGGTAACAAGAGTAGTAATGACATGTATGATGTAAGTCTTATGCTTATTTGTTAATGGCAATGTTAAATGGTAATTACATTAATGGTGGCTTAATGATAAAGATAATAATGATGATAATAGTGGACGATAACAGTAATGACATTGGTAACAATAGTGTTTGCTCTGTATACTCAACATGATTTCTATATAAAGTGAATACCTTGATTGATTGTATAATCTTGAGATATGGGTGAGCATGAATATGGTTTTTTAATGATGTGCTTAATACACTTGATCACCAAATAGTGTAAGCCTAATAAGTAGAGTATCTTGAATGGCATATCATGATAGTAGGTGTAGTCCTTATGTTGAAGCTATGGTATAGTGTATCCAAACCATGAAGGTGATGTTTAGCCATGAAAGGGCTATATGACACATGTGATGAGTAACATTACTTTGATAAGTTATTCTATGATATTATATGTATGATGTGTTTGTCCCACGATGATGATGTGAGCCTTGAGAGGCAGTGACAGTAAATGATGAGGTGGTATGTGATGATCCTTGATATGGATCTGGATGGTTGGCAAGAGGCCAATTGGTAACATGTGATGTGGGGTCCTTGTGATGGATCAGGTTGATGTGGTTTCCATAATAATATAATGTTGTTTACTTTTTGTTATGTTTTTCATGTTATATAACTTGGTTGAATCTTGCAATCAATCTAAAAGATACTAATTAATCACAGTGAAATATATCATGTAGTTGCCCTGGCCATAGATCCATCATCGTCAGGACTTGGTGATGGTGAAACGGGTTCTCCTACGGGTTAACCTGGAAGTGCATATTGTTGAATATGTGTAGGTTGCTCCTAGCCTGAAAATAAGGAGGTAAGAGTGTAACTTCGGTTACAGACTCATATATGTATAAAGAGCATGGTGAATAGGCCCATGGCTCAGGATATGTGATGTGAGGAGCATGAATGCATTCATGGCTCAGAGCACGGTGAATAGGCCCGTGGCTCAGTTTTACTAGCGCCGAGACCTATACCAAGGCAGGATACAGTGAGGGTAGCCTATGGAGCTGACCCTGTGGCTTAGACCACTTCAACATGTGACTACGGTCCTACTTGTGTTGTACTCGTGTACTGACCACGAGGTGGGAGGCCGTGGAGTCCGGCTCTTCCATTGACATTGTATGGCACCGGCTTGGGTTTTGTAACCGAAGGTTGGATTTGAACTGTACGGTTCAAATCATCAGGGCATAATAATACGTAACACAACTGTTAGTATTTACTACTTAATATAAACACGAAACATTGGTTGAGGCCTTGTTTGTGTAGCTAATTCTGTTATATCTATAGTTACTTCTATATCCATCAGGTATGTGGTAATATGCTTTGTTCTGATAATCATGTTACATAGCTATATATCTTATCTTGTCAATCATGTTCCCTTGAGAGATATCTGGTTATATGCTTTTGTACAGCTGGTAAGCTTTTCGATAAGAATAGCTTTGCTTTATATAGACTGCTCTTGTTATACCTGTTATTAGTTACATGTTGTTATAGTTTATCTTTCTGAGGTTTTGTAGTTGCGGTGGGGAGTTATGTTTCCCGCTGGGATAATTGTTCAATTGTCTCACCCCGCTGGTTTACACCCTTTTTAGGTGGTCGAGGTAGACGTGGTCATGGTCGTGGTGTTGCGGCCGAGCAGCTTGAGGAGCAGTAGAAGGCAAGCAATGGATATGCTGCTGTTTTGGATGTTTTGTAGTAGAGTCTAGAGTCATCCATGTACTCTCAGGTCCTTGGCAGTGTTTTGACGATGTTTTACGATGAACGATCGATCATTTTTATATATCCTACTATCGGCGGATGCGGGCCTTTATGTATATGAACAGGTGGTGAACTCATGTGATGAATGAACAGCTATTCCTGAGCTGTGGACACATATTAGATCTCGTGTATGTGTATACATGTGACATGTTTCCTTGCAGGATGAGGACTGGAAAGTAACAGTTTCACAGTTTATCAGTTTTCCGCAATCGGTTTTAATTAACCCGTGTTTTCGATAATCAGTGGTTATGGTGTTTTCCGCACGTTTTAACATAACACCTCGTTATCTGTGTGATAATGGGATGTGTTGCCACAAGTTTTGGTATCAGAGCGCTAGGTTCACTGAGTCTACAGGGATTTAGGACTAGGTTGAGTCTGTTCTTATGAGTTTTCCAGATTTTCTTACAATATCTTCTACCCTCAGTGAAAGAAAAGTCAAGATGTCTGGAAACCATGAAGAACACTCTGCTGAGTCCAGTGATGCTGCATCGGTTGATGGAGCAGATAGACAGGCACATGCAGATCGAGTGCCTGAGGTTCCCCAATTTAACCCAGCCATACTTGAACATCCTGCTTACCAACAGCTTATGGGGCAGTTAATGGCTACGATGAATCTCATGGTTGAGCGATTACCAGTGCTTCCTCTGCGAGCACAGGTTCCCCATGGAGAAGCATCGGGTATTGGGAAGACCTTCAAGCGGCTTCGCTGAGTCAGAGCTTTGGATTATGCTGGAATGGCTGATCCAGCGGATGCAGATCTGTGGCTGACAAGTCTCGAGAAGGCTTTCCGGATCCTTGACATCCCCGAAACAGACAAGGTAAAGCATGTTGTCTACCTTCTGAAAGGTAGTGCTGGTCACTGGTGGACCATCGAAGAAGAGAAGCGACCTGGTGAGGTGATCTGTTGGGAAGTGTTCCGACGCGAGTTCATCGCCAGATATTTCCCAAAGACGTATCTGGATGAGAAGGTGAGTCAGTTTGAGAACCTGAGACAAGGAACGATGAACATCACCGAGTATGAAGCCAAGTTTATGGATCTGTTGAGGTTCTATCCTCACATGGCGGCAACAGAAGAGCAACAGATAAGATGTTTCGAGAAGGGTTTGAGTGCTGAGTTGAAGACCCATGTGTCTACGCTGGAGAATCGAGAACGGTTTGCTATGTTCGTGGAATCTATACAAAGGATCAAGAGAAAAGAGAGTCTATGACTCTTAAACGACCTGCTCAGTTTCAAGGACGAAGGTTTGGTGGCTTTAAGAAGCCTAGGTTTTCAGCACTGTCAGCGATGAGAAGTTCCGGTGTACCCTCTCAGTGGTCTCCGAGTAAGGGGAAAGGTTATGTTTCTTCGCCGTCTAAGGCGCACAGTTCAGCTTCTGTGGCAGTGACAGGGCCATCCAAGCCACGGTTTGAGGATAGGTCATGTCATCTTTGTGGACAAGTCAGGCATTTCAGGCTTAATTGCCCGAATAGAGACGTTGAAGTGACGCAGCAGCCGAGATAGAGTTTTTAGAGATCAGAGAGACCACAGGCCAGTGGTAGCATAGGATGAGGACACGATCAAGCATCTCAAGCCAGATCATCTGCTCAGGGAAGCAGAGGTCGTGGACAGCAAGCAACGGCTTGATTCTATGCTATGAGTCAGTCGGAGGCGATAGTCAACCCGCGAGTGGTGGCAGGTCAGATGGAGTTATTTCATTCTGATATGTCTTCTTCTTGCTTTATATCTGTTCTGGTTGACCCGGGTGCTACACACTCTTTTATCGCCTATAGTATGCTTGAAAATTGTTGTTTACCTGTTAGCCGTAAGAAGGATAGTTTGTTGTTAGAAACCCCTCTTGACGGTTCCTCTTTGCTTCAAGAAGAGTGTCCATCTTGTGTCTTGTCTTTCTCGGGACATCGTATTCAAGTGGATCTTATACCACTTGATATGCATGGTTTCGATGTTATCCTAGGGATGGATACCTTGGAGAGATATAAGGTTGTCTTGGACTGTGGTTCCAAACAGGCAGTGTTCGATGTTGCTGGAGAGAAGTGGATCTTCCAGGGAGATAGGAAGATTCTTCTGACGTGTTTGGTATCAGCTATGGTGGCAGATAAGTTTCTACGATAGGGATGTGAGGCGTTCTTAGCTCACGTAGTGGATACCGTTGTGATTACCAAGGAGAAAGGTCCTAGTCTTGAGGAGGTGTCAGTTGTCCGAGAGTTTGCAGACGTGTTTCCTGAGGAGTTTCCTAGTGTTCCTCCACCCCGAGAGATTGATTTCGAGATTAATCTAGTTCCTGGAACACAGCCTGTTGCATAGTTAGCATATAGGATGGCTCCAGCAGAAATGGCAGAACTGAAAAAGCAGTTGCAAGAGTTGTTGGAGAAAGGTTTTATCTAACCAAGTACGTCTCCGTGGGGTGCTCCCGTGTTGTTTGTTAAGAAGAAGGATGGTTCGATGCGGTTGTGTATAGATTACCGGCAGTTGAACAAGGTCACAATCAAGAATAAGTACCCGTTGCCGAGGATAGATGATCTGTTTGATCAGTTGTGTGGTGCTACAGTGTTCACGAAAATCGATCTACGATCTGGATATCATCAGTTGAGGATAAGGGTGGATGACATACCAAAGTCAGCTTTCAGGACGAGGTATGGTCATTTCGAGTTCGTGGTTATGCCGTTTGGGTTAACCAATGCACCTACAGCTTTTATGGATCTGATGAACAGAGTGTTCTGTCCGTTCTTAGATCAGTTTGTAGTAGTCTTTATAGATGACATCTTGATCTATAGTTGGGACAGGAAAGAGCATGGGCAACATCTTCGTCAAGCGTTGACTCTTCTTCGTCAACATCAGTTGTATGCCAAGTTCAGTAAGTGTGAGTTCTGGTTGGAGGAAGTGACTTTCTTGGGTCATGTGATATCCGTTGAAGGAGTCAAAGTAGATCCGAAGAAGGTGGAATCCGTTGCGGATTGGGAACAACCAAAGATGCCAACAGAAGTTTGTAGTTTCCTTGGTTTGGCAGGATACTACCGGAGGTTTATCAAGGACTTCTGTGTGATCGCATTGCCGATGATGAAGTTGACCAGGGAGGATGTACCTTTTGTTTGGGATGATCAATGTGAGCAAGCTTTCCAGAGTTTGAAGGAGAAGCTGACCAGTGCTCCAGTGTTGATCTTGCCAGAGCCTGGGAAAGGCTATGTTGTTTTCTGTGATGCTTCTAAGAAAGGTTTAGGTTGTGTGTTGATGCATGAAGATCATATAGTTTCTTTTGCTTCGCGACAACTCAAGAAGCATGAGGAGAACTATCTGACTCATGACTTGGAGTTAGCAGCAGTGGTTCATGCGTTAAAGATTTGGAGACACTATCTGTATGGGGAAGTGTGTCAGATCTTTACGGATCATAAGAATCTGAAGTACATCTTTACGCAGCAAGAGTTGAACATGCGACAGCGACGATGGATGGAGTTGATCAATGATTACGACTGCACGATCGAGTATCATCCTGGTAAGGCGAATGTGGTAGCCGATGCGCTTAGCAGAAAGTCTTCTTCTCTTTCTTCAAAGAAGGCACAGTTCAGTTCTCTGGTATGCCATTAGCGAGATATGTTTGTTTCTCTTCGACAGATGAATGTGCAGATGGAAGTTTCTTTGTTGTCTGGTCTTTTCGCATAGATGCAAGTTAAGCCTACGTTGAGATAGCAGATCAAGGATGCACAGCAGACAGATGATGTGGTACAGTTGATCAGATCAGAGTTCGGCAACGACAAGTGTGATGAGTTTCATGAGTCCGAGGATGGACTAGTTTGCTATCGTGATAGGATGGTGGTTCTAGATGCTGATGATTTGAGGAGGTTGGTGCTTGAGGAAGCACATACGTCGATGTATGCTATGCATCCAGGTGTCACCAAGATGTACCATAGTCTAAAGGACTTATATTGGTGGCCCAGTTTGAAAAGAGATGTAGCCGAGTTCATGGCGAGATGTGTGGTGTGTCAGCAAGTGAAGGCTGAACATCAGAAGCCGGCAGGTACGTTGCAACCTTTGCCGATATCGTAGTGGAAATGGGATCATATAACCATGGATTTCGTAGTTGGTCGACCCTGGACAACTAGGAATCATGATTCCATTTGGGTGATAGTGGACAGATTGACTAAGTCTGCCCATTTTCTACCAGTAAAGACGACGTATACAGCTGAGAAACTAGCTCGAGTATATGTGGATGAGATAGTTTGCATGGTGTGCCAGCAACGATAGTCTCTGACAGAGGTCCTCAGTTTACGAGTCATTTTTGGGAACAGTTGCACAGAGCGTTGGGAACGCAGTTAAGGTTCAGTACAACTTTTCACCCGCAGACAGATGGACAGTCTGAGAGGACTATTCAGATTTTGGAAGATCTTCTTCGAGCTTGTGTTTTGCAGTTTCTAGGCAACTGGGATGTACATCTGAGTTTGATAGAGTTTGCCTACAACAACAGTTATCAGCGGAGCATTGACATGGCTCCTTATGAGGCTTTGTATGGAAGAAAGTGCAGATCTCCTTTGTGTTGGTATGAGTCTGGTGAGTATCAGCTTTTGGGTCCTGAGTTAGTACGACAGACGACAGAAACGATCAAGGTGATACAGCAACAGTTGAAAGTGGCACTGGACAGGCAGAAGTCTTATGCAGACAATCGCCGATGACCTTTGGAATTCCAGGTAGGAGACAAAGTATATCTTAAATTCTCACCGTGGAAAGGTGTGCTAAAGTTTGGATGGAAGGGTAAGTTAGCTCCCAGGTATATGGGGCCTTACTCAGTCAGAGCACGTGTTGACAAGGTATCTTATGAGTTGGAGTTGCCTCCAGAGTTGCACAGGTTGCACCCAGTGTTTCATATCAGTATGTTGAAGAAAAGTCATCCGGATTCAGGTATAGTGATACAACCAGTTGAGGTTGAGCTTGATGCAGATGTGACCTACGAGGAAGGTCCTGTGGCGATCCTTGACAGAAGGGTCAAGAAGCTGAACAGGAAGGACTTGGTTCTTGTGAAGGTTCTTTGGCAGCGTCGTGGCATTAAGGAAGCCACGTGGGAGCTTGAGGAAGAGATGAGGAGGAAGTATCCCTCGCTTTTCTCTTCATATTTTGGGGACGAAATCCCTTAAAGGGGGTTATCTTGTAAGGACCCTGACCTGTGTTTAGGGTTTACCCTGTTTGTTTTACTTAACCTTGGTGCTTTGATGCTTGCTAATCACTTTTAGTGGAGATTAGGGTTTTGTTGTGCTTTGTTGAGAGTTGAGGGGGCTACTTGCAAATAACCCAATTTTAGGGTTTTGTGTGCAAGTTTGCCATCTTGTGAGATGTTTCCCCTCTTTGCTTCCTCTAGGGTTGAGAGGAAGGCTTGGGCTTGTTGTTTGAGTTCTTTGGGCCTGAGTTGAGCTTGTTTGGGCCTTGAGGTGCTTTGTTTGGGCTTTCTTGAGCCTTGTGTCGGCCAAGACTTGTTTGTGTCATCCAAGGTGAAGCTTGTGTCACCCAACATGGTGGTGTGTCACCCAGGAGCCTTGGTGTGTCGCCCAGCAGAGCTGCTAGTTGTGGCGCCCATGTTGCTTTGTCTTGGTTGGTGGACACTTGGTGCACATCTTTGACAAGTGTCTCATGGTTTGATAGAGTGTTGGCTTGAACCCTAGGACAAGTGTCCCTTGGGTGGATGACACTTAGCATGGATCTACCTTGGTTTCTCCTCCCCTTCTTTCTATATAGGTAGCTCTTTTCCTTGCCTTAGCTTCCTTTGATCTTTTGGTCTCTCCTTCACCTTGAGTGCACGACACTCCTCTCCTTCTTGCTTGTGTTGGCCGATACACTTCCTTGGAGTAGCTTTGGTGGCTGATACACCCTCTTGGAGAAGCTTGCTGGACGACATCCCCTGGAGCTTGAAGTACTTCTTCTTCCTTGGAGCTTGGAGCTTAAGGCGGGTTGCATAACTTCTAACCCTAACTTCATTACTTCTTGTTCTTGTTCTTGTTCATAAGTTAGTAGCTTAGATTTGTACCTTGCTTGTGTTTCCTTTGGTGGTCGATCTCCCCTTAGGGTTTAGGGTTTCTTTGTAGATTAGTATACCTTGTGATCTAGGGTTTGTGCTCCCTTGAGTTGGAGGTTGAAGGTGACCTAGGGTGGGCGATACCCCTCCTTTGTTGGTGTGTTGGACGATATCCTTTTGAGTTGGGTGACATGGTACCTTTGTCTAGGTGATGGACGATATGGTACCCTCCTTGAAGGACGATATGGTGTGTATGATCATGGTGTTGGACGATACCTTGCCCTTGTGTTGGGCGATAGGGTGAACTGGTGTTATGTTGGCCGATATGATGGTGACCATGATGGGCGATAGGGTTCCTCTTGTGATGAGAAATACCCTTGTTCTTCTCATGGACGATAGGCCTTAGTATCTTGGTAGACGACAGGGCCTAGTTTGGTGAGTTAGTTGGGTTGCACGATATGCAACCTGGTGCTGGCCGATAGCCCTGACGGGCGTTACCTCATGGGTTGTGATGCGCGATAGAGTTGGGTTGTGATGGGCGTCACGCCCCTGGTATGGGTATGTGTCGGCCGATAGGCCTGGATCGGTAGTTGCACGTTTTAAGGAGTGTTTCCTTCTCTCTTTCCTTCTCTCTCTTGGCCGTTGTGATGTTGTTAGTTGGGTGTTAGCCTTGAGTGTCGGGCTTCGTGATGAGCTGTGACGGGCATTGCCCGATAGGGTGTGACATGCGACACCCCTGACGCGTGACACCCTTGACGCGCGACACCCCTGACGCGCGACACTCCTCTCTTGTGACGCTGTGTCGGGCTGGGCGCTGGGTGCAACGCAACGTTGCTGCCTTCCCATGCCCTAGCCATGTGAGCTAGCTATAGTAAGGGTTGTGAGTTGTAGTGAGGGTGGTATGGTTCATTAATGACGGTTTCTAGTGTGATGGAAGTGGATGCTTATGCACCAATAAACGATAGTGATGCTTGATTAGTAACGATAACAATGATAATGTTAATAGTGCTATTGATAGCAAAGATGTTAATAATGTAAATGATGGTGATGTCTTGTTAGTAATGGAAGTAATAATAATGTTAATGATGATGCTAAGCGATAGTTACATTAATAGTTTTCTTAATTATATAACAATAAAGATAATCATGGATAATGATGCTGGTAATAGTAATGATGGTAACAAGAGTAGTAATGACATGTATGATGTAAGTCTTATGCTTATTTGTTAATGGCAATGTTAAATGGTAATTACATTAATGGTGGCTTAATGATAAAGATAATAATGATGATAATAGTGGACGATAACAGTAATGACATTGGTAACAATAGTGTTTGCTCTGTATACTCAACATGATTTCTATATAAAGTGAATACCTTGATTGATTGTATAATCTCGAGATATGGGTGAGCATGAATATGGTTTTTTAATGATGTGCTTAATACACTTGATCACCAAATAGTGTAAGCCTAATAAGTAGAGTATCTTGAATGGCATATCATGATAGTAGGTGTAGTCCTTATGTTGAAGCTATGGTATAGTGTATCCAAACCATGAAGGTGATGTTTAGCCATGAAAGGGCTATATGACACATGTGATGAGTAACATTACTTTGATAAGTTATTCTATGATATTATATGTATGATGTGTTTGTCCCACGATGATGATGTGAGCCTTGAGAGGCAGTGACAGTAAATGATGAGGTGGTATGTGATGATCCTTGATATGGATCTGGATGGTTGGCAAGAGGCCAATTGGTAACATGTGATGTGGGGTCCTTGTGATGGATCAGGTTGATGTGGTTTCCATAATAATATAATGTTGTTTACTTTTTGTTATGTTTTTCATGTTATATAACTTGGTTGAATCTTGCAATCAATCTAAAAGATACTAATTAATCACAGTGAAATATATCATGTAGTTGCCCTGGCCATAGATCCATCATCGTCAGGACTTGGTGATGGTGAAACGGGTTCTCCTACGGGTTAACCTGGAAGTGCATATTGTTGAATATGTGTAGGTTGCTCCTAGCCTGAAAATAAGGAGGTAAGAGTGTAACTTCGGTTACAGACTCATATATGTATAAAGAGCATGGTGAATAGGCCCATGGCTCAGGATATGTGATGTGAGGAGCATGAATGCATTCATGGCTCAGAGCACGGTGAATAGGCCCGTGGCTCAGTTTTACTAGCGCCGAGACCTATACCAAGGCAGGATACAGTGAGGGTAGCCTATGGAGCTGACCCTGTGGCTTAGACCACTTCAACATGTGACTACGGTCCTACTTGTGTTGTACTCGTGTACTGACCACGAGGTGGGAGGCCGTGGAGTCCGGCTCTTCCATTGACATTGTATGGCACCGGCTTGGGTTTTGTAACCGAAGGTTGGATTTGAACTGTACGGTTCAAATCATCAGGGCATAATAATACGTAACACAACTGTTAGTATTTACTACTTAATATAAACACGAAACATTGGTTGAGGCCTTGTTTGTGTAGCTAATTCTGTTATATCTATAGTTACTTCTATATCCATCAGGTATGTGGTAATATGCTTTGTTCTGATAATCATGTTACATAGCTATATATCTTATCTTGTCAATCATGTTCCCTTGAGAGATATCTGGTTATATGCTTTTGTACAGCTGGTAAGCTTTTCGATAAGAATAGCTTTGCTTTATATAGACTGCTCTTGTTATACCTGTTATTAGTTACATGTTGTTATAGTTTATCTTTCTGAGGTTCTGTAGTTGCGGTGGGGAGTTATGTTTCCCGCTGGGATAATTGTTCAATTGTCTCACCCCCGCTGGTTTACACCCTTTTTAGGTGGTCGAGGTAGACGTGGTCATGGTCGTGGTGTTGCGGCCGAGCAGCTTGAGGAGCAGTAGAAGGCAAGCAATGGATATGCTGCTGTTTTGGATGTTTTGTAGTAGAGTCTAGAGTCATCCATGTACTCTCAGGTCCTTGGCAGTGTTTTGACGATGTTTTACGATGAACGATCGATCATTTTTATATATCCTACTGTCGGCGGATGCGGGCCTTTATGTATATGAACAGGTGGTGAACTCATGTGATGAATGAACAGCTATTCCTGAGCTGTGGACACATATTAGATCTCGTGTATGTGTATACATGTGACATGTTTCCTTGCAGGATGAGGACTGGAAAGTAACAGTTTCACAGTTTATCAGTTTTCCGCAATCGGTTTTAATTAACCCGTGTTTTCGATAATCAGTGGTTATGGTGTTTTCCGCACGTTTTAACATAACACCTCGTTATCTGTGTGATAATGGGATGTGTTGCCACAAGTTTTGGTATCAGAGCGCTAGGTTCACTGAGTCTACAGGGATTTAGGACTAGGTTGAGTCTGTTCTTATGAGTTTTCCAGATTTTCTTACAATATCTTCTACCCTCAGTGAAAGAAAAGTCAAGATGTCTGGAAACCATGAAGAACACTCTGCTGAGTCCAGTGATGCTGCATCGGTTGATGGAGCAGATAGACAGGCACATGCAGATCGAGTGCCTGAGGTTCCCCAATTTAACCCAGCCATACTTGAACATCCTGCTTACCAACAGCTTATGGGGCAGTTAATGGCTACGATGAATCTCATGGTTGAGCGATTACCAGTGCTTCCTCTGCGAGCACAGGTTCCCCATGGAGAAGCATCGGGTATTGGGAAGACCTTCAAGCGGCTTCGCTGAGTCAGAGCTTTGGATTATGCTGGAATGGCTGATCCAGCGGATGCAGATCTGTGGCTGACAAGTCTCGAGAAGGCTTTCCGGATCCTTGACATCCCCGAAACAGACAAGGTAAAGCATGCTGTCTACCTTCTGAAAGGTAGTGCTGGTCACTGGTGGACCATCGAAGAAGAGAAGCGACCTGGTGAGGTGATCTGTTGGGAAGTGTTCCGACGCGAGTTCATCGCCAGATATTTCCCAAAGACGTATCTGGATGAGAAGGTGAGTCAGTTTGAGAACCTGAGACAAGGAACGATGAACATCACCGAGTATGAAGCCAAGTTTATGGATCTGTTGAGGTTCTATCCTCACATGGCGGCAACAGAAGAGCAACAGATAAGATGTTTCGAGAAGGGTTTGAGTGCTGAGTTGAAGACCCATGTGTCTACGCTGGAGAATCGAGAACGGTTTGCTATGTTCGTGGAATCTATACAAAGGATCAAGAGAAAAGAGAGTCTATGACTCTTAAACGACCTGCTCAGTTTCAAGGACGAAGGTTTGGTGGCTTTAAGAAGCCTAGGTTTTCAGCACTGTCAGCGATGAGAAGTTCCGGTGTACCCTCTCAGTGGTCTCCGAGTAAGGGGAAAGGTTATGTTTCTTCGCCGTCTAAGGCGCACAGTTCAGCTTCTGTGGCAGTGACAGGGCCATCCAAGCCACGGTTTGAGGATAGGTCATGTCATCTTTGTGGACAAGTCAGGCATTTCAGGCTTAATTGCCCGAATAGAGACGTTGAAGTGACGCAGCAGCCGAGATAGAGTTTTTAGAGATCAGAGAGACCACAGGCCAGTGGTAGCATAGGATGAGGACACGATCAAGCATCTCAAGCCAGATCATCTGCTCAGGGAAGCAGAGGTCGTGGACAGCAAGCAACGGCTTGATTCTATGCTATGAGTCAGTCGGAGGCGATAGTCAACCCGCGAGTGGTGGCAGGTCAGATGGAGTTATTTCATTCTGATATGTCTTCTTCTTGCTTTATATCTGTTCTGGTTGACCCGGGTGCTACACACTCTTTTATCGCCTATAGTATGCTTGAAAATTGTTGTTTACCTGTTAGCCGTAAGAAGGATAGTTTGTTGTTAGAAACCCCTCTTGACGGTTCCTCTTTGCTTCAAGAAGAGTGTCCATCTTGTGTCTTGTCTTTCTCGGGACATCGTATTCAAGTGGATCTTATACCACTTGATATGCATGGTTTCGATGTTATCCTAGGGATGGATACCTTGGAGAGATATAAGGTTGTCTTGGACTGTGGTTCCAAACAGGCAGTGTTCGATGTTGCTGGAGAGAAGTGGATCTTCCAGGGAGATAGGAAGATTCTTCTGACGTGTTTGGTATCAGCTATGGTGGCAGATAAGTTTCTACGATAGGGATGTGAGGCGTTCTTAGCTCACGTAGTGGATACCGTTGTGATTACCAAGGAGAAAGGTCCTAGTCTTGAGGAGGTGTCAGTTGTCCGAGAGTTTGCAGACGTGTTTCCTGAGGAGTTTCCTAGTGTTCCTCCACCCCGAGAGATTGATTTCGAGATTAATCTAGTTCCTGGAACACAGCCTGTTGCATAGTTAGCATATAGGATGGCTCCAGCAGAAATGGCAGAACTGAAAAAGCAGTTGCAAGAGTTGTTGGAGAAAGGTTTTATCTAACCAAGTACGTCTCCGTGGGGTGCTCCCGTGTTGTTTGTTAAGAAGAAGGATGGTTCGATGCGGTTGTGTATAGATTACCGGCAGTTGAACAAGGTCACAATCAAGAATAAGTACCCGTTGCCGAGGATAGATGATCTGTTTGATCAGTTGTGTGGTGCTACAGTGTTCTCGAAAATCGATCTACGATCTGGATATCATCAGTTGAGGATAAGGGTGGATGACATACCAAAGTCAGCTTTCAGGACGAGGTATGGTCATTTCGAGTTCGTGGTTATGCCGTTTGGGTTAACCAATGCACCTACAGCTTTTATGGATCTGATGAACAGAGTGTTCTGTCCGTTCTTAGATCAGTTTGTAGTAGTCTTTATAGATGACATCTTGATCTATAGTTGGGACAGGCAAGAGCATGGGCAACATCTTCGTCAAGCGTTGACTCTTCTTCGTCAACATCAGTTGTATGCCAAGTTCAGTAAGTGTGAGTTCTGGTTGGAGGAAGTGACTTTCTTGGGTCATGTGATATCCGTTGAAGGAGTCAAAGTAGATCCGAAGAAGGTGGAATCCGTTGCGGATTGGGAACAACCAAATATGCCAACAGAAGTTTGTAGTTTCCTTGGTTTGGCAGGATACTACCGGAGGTTTATCAAGGACTTCTGTGTGATCGCATTGTCGATGATGAAGTTGACCAGGGAGGATGTACCTTTTGTTTGGGATGATCAATGTGAGCAAGCTTTCCAGAGTTTGAAGGAGAAGCTGACCAGTGCTCCAGTGTTGATCTTGCCAGAGCCTGGGAAAGGCTATGTTGTTTTCTGTGATGCTTCTAAGAAAGGTTTAGGTTGTGTGTTGATGCATGAAGATCATATAGTTTCTTTTGCTTCGCGACAACTCAAGAAGCATGAGGAGAACTATCTGACTCATGACTTGGAGTTAGCAGCAGTGGTTCATGCGTTAAAGATTTGGAGACACTATCTGTATGGGGAAGTGTGTCAGATCTTTACGGATCATAAGAATCTGAAGTACATCTTTACGCAGCAAGAGTTGAACATGCGACAGCGACGATGGATGGAGTTGATCAATGATTACGACTGCACGATCGAGTATCATCCTGGTAAGGCGAATGTGGTAGCCGATGCGCTTAGCAGAAAGTCTTCTTCTCTTTCTTCAAAGAAGGCACAGTTCAGTTCTCTGGTATGCCATTAGCGAGATATGTTTGTTTCTCTTCGACAGATGAATGTGCAGATGGAAGTTTCTTTGTTGTCTGGTCTTTTCGCATAGATGCAAGTTAAGCCTACGTTGAGATAGCAGATCAAGGATGCACAGCAGACAGATGATGTGGTACAGTTGATCAGATCAGAGTTCGGCAACGATAAGTGTGATGAGTTTCATGAGTCCGAGGATGGACTAGTTTGCTATCGTGATAGGATGGTGGTTCTAGATGCTGATGATTTGAGGAGGTTGGTGCTTGAGGAAGCACATACGTCGATGTATGCTATGCATCCAGGTGTCACCAAGATGTACCATAGTCTAAAGGACTTATATTGGTGGCCCAGTTTGAAAAGAGATGTAGCCGAGTTCATGGCGAGATGTGTGGTGTGTCAGCAAGTGAAGGCTGAACATCAGAAGCCGGCAGGTACGTTGCAACCTTTGCCGATATCGTAGTGGAAATGGGATCATATAACCATGGATTTCGTAGTTGGTCGACCCTGGACAACTAGGAATCATGATTCCATTTGGGTGATAGTGGACAGATTGACTAAGTCTGCCCATTTTCTACCAGTAAAGACGACGTATACAGCTGAGAAACTAGCTCGAGTATATGTGGATGAGATAGTTTGCATGGTGTGCCAGCAACGATAGTCTCTGACAGAGGTCCTCAGTTTACGAGTCATTTTTGGGAACAGTTGCACAGAGCGTTGGGAACGCAGTTAAGGTTCAGTACAACTTTTCACCCGCAGACAGATGGACAGTCTGAGAGGACTATTCAGATTTTGGAAGATCTTCTTCGAGCTTGTGTTTTGCAGTTTCTAGGCAACTGGGATGTACATCTGAGTTTGATAGAGTTTGCCTACAACAACAGTTATCAGCGGAGCATTGACATGGCTCCTTATGAGGCTTTGTATGGAAGAAAGTGCAGATCTCCTTTGTGTTGGTATGAGTCTGGTGAGTATCAGCTTTTGGGTCCTGAGTTAGTACGACAGACGACAGAAACGATCAAGGTGATACAGCAACAGTTGAAAGTGGCACTGGACAGGCAGAAGTCTTATGCAGACAATCGCCGATGACCTTTGGAATTCCAGGTAGGAGACAAAGTATATCTTAAATTCTCACCGTGGAAAGGTGTGCTAAAGTTTGGATGGAAGGGTAAGTTAGCTCCCAGGTATATGGGGCCTTACTCAGTCAGAGCACGTGTTGACAAGGTATCTTATGAGTTGGAGTTGCCTCCAGAGTTGCACAGGTTGCACCCAGTGTTTCATATCAGTATGTTGAAGAAAAGTCATCCGGATTCAGGTATAGTGATACAACCAGTTGAGGTTGAGCTTGATGCAGATGTGACCTACGAGGAAGGTCCTGTGGCGATCCTTGACAGAAGGGTCAAGAAGCTGAACAGGAAGGACTTGGTTCTTGTGAAGGTTCTTTGGCAGCGTCGTGGCATTAAGGAAGCCACGTGGGAGCTTGAGGAAGAGATGAGGAGGAAGTATCCCTCGCTTTTCTCTTCATATTTTGGGGACGAAATCCCTTAAAGGGGGTTATCTTGTAAGGACCCTGACCTGTGTTTAGGGTTTACCCTGTTTGTTTTACTTAACCTTGGTGCTTTGATGCTTGCTAATCACTTTTAGTGGAGATTAGGGTTTTGTTGTGCTTTGTTGAGAGTTGAGGGGGCTACTTGCAAATAACCCAATTTTAGGGTTTTGTGTGCAAGTTTGCCATCTTGTGAGATGTTTCCCCTCTTTGCTTCCTCTAGGGTTGAGAGGAAGGCTTGGGCTTGTTGTTTGAGTTCTTTGGGCCTGAGTTGAGCTTGTTTGGGCCTTGAGGTGCTTTGTTTGGGCTTTCTTGAGCCTTGTGTCGGCCAAGACTTGTTTGTGTCATCCAAGGTGAAGCTTGTGTCACCCAACATGGTGGTGTGTCACCCAGGAGCCTTGGTGTGTCGCCCAGCAGAGCTGCTAGTTGTGGCGCCCATGTTGCTTTGTCTTGGTTGGTGGACACTTGGTGCACATCTTTGACAAGTGTCTCATGGTTTGATAGAGTGTTGGCTTGAACCCTAGGACAAGTGTCCCTTGGGTGGATGACACTTAGCATGGATCTACCTTGGTTTCTCCTCCCCTTCTTTCTATATAGGTAGCTCTTTTCCTTGCCTTAGCTTCCTTTGATCTTTTGGTCTCTCCTTCACCTTGAGTGCACGACACTCCTCTCCTTCTTGCTTGTGTTGGCCGATACACTTCCTTGGAGTAGCTTTGGTGGCTGATACACCCTCTTGGAGAAGCTTGCTGGACGACATCCCCTGGAGCTTGAAGTACTTCTTCTTCCTTGGAGCTTGGAGCTTAAGGCGGGTTGCATAACTTCTAACCCTAACTTCATTACTTCTTGTTCTTGTTCTTGTTCATAAGTTAGTAGCTTAGATTTGTACCTTGCTTGTGTTTCCTTTGGTGGTCGATCTCCCCTTAGGGTTTAGGGTTTCTTTGTAGATTAGTATACCTTGTGATCTAGGGTTTGTGCTCCCTTGAGTTGGAGGTTGAAGGTGACCTAGGGTGGGCGATACCCCTCCTTTGTTGGTGTGTTGGACGATATCCTTTTGAGTTGGGTGACATGGTACCTTTGTCTAGGTGATGGACGATATGGTACCCTCCTTGAAGGACGATATGGTGTGTATGATCATGGTGTTGGACGATACCTTGCCCTTGTGTTGGGCGATAGGGTGAACTGGTGTTATGTTGGCCGATATGATGGTGACCATGATGGGCGATAGGGTTCCTCTTGTGATGAGAAATACCCTTGTTCTTCTCATGGACGATAGGCCTTAGTATCTTGGTAGACGACAGGGCCTAGTTTGGTGAGTTAGTTGGGTTGCACGATATGCAACCTGGTGCTGGCCGATAGCCCTGACGGGCGTTACCTCATGGGTTGTGATGCGCGATAGAGTTGGGTTGTGATGGGCGTCACGCCCCTGGTATGGGTATGTGTCGGCCGATAGGCCTGGATCGGTAGTTGCACGTTTTAAGGAGTGTTTCCTTCTCTCTTTCCTTCTCTCTCTTGGCCGTTGTGATGTTGTTAGTTGGGTGTTAGCCTTGAGTGTCGGGCTTCGTGATGAGCTGTGACGGGCATTGCCCGATAGGGTGTGACATGCGACACCCCTGACGCGTGACACCCTTGACGCACGACACCCCTGACGCGCGACACTCCTCTCTTGTGACGCTGTGTCGGGCTGGGCGCTGGGTGCAACGCAACGTTGCTGCCTTCCCATGCCCTAGCCATGTGAGCTAGCTATAGTAAGGGTTGTGAGTTGTAGTGAGGGTGGTATGGTTCTTTAATGACGGTTTCTAGTGTGATGGAAGTGGATGCTTATGCACCAATAAACGATAGTGATGCTTGATTAGTAACGATAACAATGATAATGTTAATAGTGCTATTGATAGCAAAGATGTTAATAATGTAAATGATGGTGATGTCTTGTTAGTAATGGAAGTAATAATAATGTTAATGATGATGCTAAGCGATAGTTACATTAATAGTTTTCTTAATTATATAACAATAAAGATAATCATGGATAATGATGCTGGTAATAGTAATGATGGTAACAAGAGTAGTAATGACATGTATGATGTAAGTTTTATGCTTATTTGTTAATGGCAATGTTAAATGGTAATTACATTAATGGTGGCTTAATGATAAAGATAATAATGATGATAATAGTGGACGATAACAGTAATGACATTGGTAACAATAGTGTTTGCTCTGTATACTCAACATGATTTCTATATAAAGTGAATACCTTGATTGATTGTATAATCTTGAGATATGGGTGAGCATGAATATGGTTTGTTAATGATGTGCTTAATACACTTGATCACCAAATACTGTAAGCCTAATAAGTAGAGTATCTTGAATGGCATATCATGATAGTAGGTGTAGTCCTTATGTTGAAGCTATGGTATAGTGTATCCAAACCATGAAGGTGATGTTTAGCCATGAAAGGGCTATGTGACACATGTGATGAGTAACATTACTTTGATAAGTTATTCTATGATATTATATGTATGATGTGTTTGTCCCACGATGATGATGTGAGCCTTGAGAGGCAGTGACAGTAAATGATGAGGTGGTATGTGATGATCCTTGATATGGATCTGGATGGTTGGCAAGAGGCCAAGTGGTAACATGTGATGTGGGGTCCTTGTGATGGATCAGGTTGATGTGGTTTCCATAATAATATAATATTGTTTACTTTATGTTATGTTTTGCATGTTATATAACTTGGTTGAATCTTGCAATCCATCTAAAAGATACTAATTAATCATAGTGAAATATATCATGTAGTTGCCCTGGCCATAGATCCATCATCGTCAGGACTTGGTGATGGTGAAATAGGTTCTCCTACGGGTTAAACTGGAAGCGCATATTGTTGAATATGTGTAGGTTGCTCCTAGCCTAAAAATAAGGAGGTAAGAGTGTAACTTCGGTTACAGACTCAGATATGTATAAAGAGCATGGTGAACAGGCCCATGGCTCAGGATATGTGATGTGAGGAGCATGAATGCGTTCATGGCTCAGAGCACGGTGAACAGGCCCGTGGCTCAGTTTTACTAGCGTCGAGACCTGTACCAAGGCGGGCTAGAGTGAGGGTAGCCTTTGGAGCTGACCCTGTGGCTTAGACCACTTCAGTATGTGACTACGGTCCTGCTTGTGTTGTACTCGTGTACTAACCACGAGGTGGGAGGTCGTGGAGTCCATCTCTTCCATTGACCTTGTGTGGCACCGGCTTGGGTTTCATAACCGAAGGTTGGATTTGAACGGTACGGTTCAAATCCTCAGGGCATAATAATATGTAACACAACCATTAGTATTTACTACTTAAGATAAACACGAAACATTGGTTGAGGCCTTGTTTGTGTAGCTAATTCTGTTATATCTACAGTTACTTCTATATCCATCAGGTATGTGGTAATATGCTTTGTTCTGATAATCATCTTACATAGTGATATATCTTATCTTGTCAATCATGTTCCCTTGAGAGATATCTGGTTATATGCTTTTGTACAGCTGGTAAGCTTGTCGATAAGAATAGCTTTGCTTTATATAGACTGCTCTTGTTATACCTGTTATTAGTTACCTGCTGTTATAGTTTATCTTTCTGAGGTTCTGTAGTTGCGGTGGGGAGTTATGTTTCCCACTGGGACAATTGTTCAATTGTCTCACCCCGGTGGTTTACACCCTTTTTAGGTGGTCGAGGTAGACGTGGTCGTGGTCGTGGTGTTGCGGCTGAGCAGCTTGAGGAGTAGTAGAAGGCAAGCAATGGATATGTTGTTGTTTTGGATGTTTTGTAGTAGAGTCCAGAGTCATCCCTGTACTCTCAGGTCCTTGGCAGTGTTTTGACGATTTTTCACGATGAACGATCGATCATGTTTATATATCCTGCTGTCAGGCGGATGTGGGCCTTTATGTATATGAACAGGTGGTGAACTCATGTGATGAATGAACAGTTGTTCCTGAGCTGTGGACACGTATCAGATCTCGTGTATGTGTATACATGTGACATGTTTCCTTGTAGGATGAGGACTGGAAAGTAATAGTTTCACAGTTTATCAGTTTTCCACAATCAGTTTTAATTAACCCGTGTTTTCAATAATCTGTGGTTATGGTGTTTTCCGCACGTTTTCACGTAACACCTCGTTATCTGTGTGATAATGGGATGTGTTGTCACACCGTGAGAGTCACCTTTCTCTCCTGCGTCCTTGAGTGAGAGGGACTCCATAGTAGATCGAGTCCCGACTGCATCCTCTCTCCCTCCCTTCTCACAATAAGCCTGAGGTTTTATTACCTTTGTATTCTCCTCATCTTCCCGATTTGTTTGATGTTAGATTTTCAATCTTTTCGAGACCTAGAATACCCAGACTCCTAGAGCCATTGGAATTCCCCCATTTCCCATTGTGGTTGGGATTCCCAGTCTCCCAGGGACATCACACCTATATATTTTGATTCTAAAACGATGCCCATACCTCCAGAACCTCATTGGGGTCAACGCTTCACCCACAACTATTGGTATCCTACCCACCAAGTTCGATCATCACCTAGCACCTACCAGAGGAGTCTCCCCAGGGCTTGAGACCTCCATGACAACTGTTGATGTCTGTGTCTGCCTCCAAACATCACCAGAGAGCATTCTGAACCTCCAGTTCAACATAAAGAAAGGTATTTTAGTTTTCCCCTTTTTGAACCTTTTGTTGTGAATTATAAATCAACAAATCTGTTGTGGATTCTAAGTCATGTTCTTGGTCATTTTCTATGTCTTTGGATCCACCACGACTAATTGAGTTGGCCCCGAGTTTCAGTTTGCCTCCGTTTTGTCCCTTTTATAGATTAAAACTTTCACCCTATTGCCTCTATCGGAGAATTTTCTTGTAGGGCTTCTGATCACCAGAGAACGTCATGTTTTGCTCCCTGAGTTCTGCAAATATTGGAGATGAAGGCTAAATCCTTGATTTGCAATGATGAGATAAAGAGTATAGTTTCGAATTCAAGGATGTTTATTGTTCTTCTCACATGTTCTTTTCCGATCTGGGAAGAATGATCCCAAGCGTCAATTTTCACTTTTGCCCATCTTGTTTTAATTGACTGATTTAAGTCTAAAGGCCTCTTTAAGGTTTTTTATCGCCTTAATCTCTGATTGAACGCAAGTCTTCTTATGGGTGAATTTAGGCCAAGTGGCCAATTATGGTTGGGCCACGACAGTCGTGGGCCCAACCACTGTGGATTTTGGATAATCTAGTGTGGATTTTCTTTGCTCGATGATTGGCCAGTCTTTGAAAATTACATAACTAATTCATACGTGATCAGAAAATTATGAAAAATTATTCATTGAAAAGGTTTTAAATAAGGAACAACAATGTGGTGATTTTGAGTCCCTGTTTGAATAAAAAAACTCCTTGATTTATTCAACAGGCATGAAACCCTAAAAGTAGGTTAGATAATGATTATGAATGCATGTTAATTAATTGAACAGGGTAATTAGGGTTCATTGAACATCAACAAACTTATTAGGAGTTGCTCCAATATCTGTACATGGTACATGCACTTTGAACATTATTATTGGATGTTTATATTTTACTATGTACAATTTACATATTATTATGTGAATGTATTATGCATGATATAGTTTTATTGATTCAAGTTAAAAGTGAATGGATAAATGAAATCACTTTTATTGTTTATTTTGAAGAATTATCATATCACATCATATTCATGTTTAAGTGAAAGAGTAAAGAGTATTCAAGAGTAAAGAGTAAATATAATGAATGAAACTTATATAAGATCCTCGTAATGGGCTTTCCTAGCATACAATGTACTTTGGTACAAATCATGGGCTTTCCTAGCATATAGAGCACCTTAGTGAAAATGATGGGCTTTCCTAGCATACAGGGCACTAAGGTACGATTCAAGAGGCACTTCGGTGCAAAGAGAAGAGGTACTTTGGTGCAAAAACTTGAGGATTCTTATATAAGTCAGTGTAAAGACAATGATAAAATGTAAAGTTTATTTTCACGACGTTTAAACATTTTCTTTTCAAAGTATATGTTATTTCAGTTTTATAGTAAGTTCAATTGCACTTAAAAATTGTTTTATGCATGGATGGGGGCGTGATTCCCATAGGAAAGGAGCAACATTAAAGATAGATCTATTTGAGGACCAGCAGATGAAGGAACTAGAGGACATCTGAGACCAGACCTGGCGGGGTGCCAACTATCAATAGTTTAGATTTTCCTTTATGTTCATGAGACATGTTTTTAGTTTAGAGTGTGAGTTTTATGTTGTGTTTGAGATTTGAGAAACTATGCAATGTATCCTGTGTTGGTTTAGCAAACTTTATTTTTATGCAATGATTATCATGTTTATGCCTTTCCCAATAAGATTATGCTTTTGCTCAGTGAATTATATGTTTTAGAAAATTCAGATGTTACACAAACCATAATACATGTAATTAACTTGAAATTAGGCAAAGGTGATCTTGGAATCTTCTAAGTTGGTAAAAAGTGTTAACTAGGACTCTAAATTGAGGTATGTGCATCTTAATGCTTATGTTGGACATATTTGTTATACCAAACCCTAATTTTCCAATGAGGCATGGAATAAAACCTTAATTCCTATTAATGCTCTTTTGGTGCAATTACTTCATTATTTTCTTGGGTTTTTGATCCATTTCCCAAATCTCTATTATTTGATGTTAATTTTTTCCCTACCATATTGTTTCTTTTAGCATGGTGATTTGTTTGACTTATTAGCTAATGTAGTGTACCTCTATACAACTACCTATAGTTTGGGCATGTGTTATTTTGACTAGGGGAATGTGTTTACTCTCCCTACTTATATATATTTTGTAGGTTTTTGGGAATATGTTACTCTTCCTCCCCTATTTGTTGAGGTTAGGTAGGTTCCTCATCCCCAGTTAGTTAATGTAGTCATACTATTAATAATGCATGTTGATTTATAATTATTTATTATGGAAAGATCTTTATTTGATGTGTGCCTCCTACTCTTGACTTTCTTTATTCTTGATGAACATACACCCTTTATTTTCTTTTGTTCATCTTATCATGTTCTTTCTCTTTATCTAACACATACCTTATTTCTTTCTCTTTTTGGGTGATTCCTAACCACCCAGGTTTAGGATAAGGTGTACATGACTTCCAACATGGACTACCTCATGAAGATGTTGCTTGGAGACAGACTTGGTGTAGTTTAGATTTCCCTCTACTTAGATCCTTTTGAATCTTTCATGTAAACCCTATATGGTGATGATGATCTAGTTTTATAAAATTCGATATTGTCATGTTTTATATTCCACTGGTATACTTTGGTCTTTTTTATACCATCATGTAAGATTCTAAAATTTTACACCTATTCCAGCATACCTTTTATGTGTGTTTGGAATGGATATTCCTCAAATTTTAGTAGGGAGTGGATCCCCTCTTGGGTCCCACTCTTTATAGTGGTGATGTGTGTCGCTCCTAGCATGTATAGATGGTCCTCGTCCTTCCTCGAAAGAATGAATTCAACTTCCTGCATCTCTACTTTGTCCACACGGATGGACTGTGTAACGACCCACACTTTTGAGTGTCTAAAAGACCTTAAAGTTGCATATCGTTAATCATATACCCCATGATCAGATTCATGAAATAATACAAAATAGTAAACAATTTCCATTAATGATCAAATATTTACATGTTTAGATAAAAAGCTCCTCTAAGGAGTTACATACTTTTAGACAAAATTAACTTTTACAAGTGTGAAGAAAACCATTACAACTAAACCATCAGGAATAACTCTAATGTCTTCAACATCTTTATCTGTACCCTCATGTCCACACTATCAAGTATATCTGATACCTAAAATGCCGACAAACAAATACATGGTCAGTATATTGCTATACTGGTACGTGGGTTCAAACAATGATCACAAGTACAGATATAAGCAAACATCTTTATCTTGCATATAAGAAAATAAACTTGTTTTCATATTCTAACCCATATCTGGTCAACTACCTCAGGTGTAATCATTGTCCCTCTGGGGCTTCTGTGTATTACCCTTAAGATCAGTCTAACCCAGTGTTCAAAATACTATTATTTACTTTACATGATACTCATAGGAACTTTATAATTTGCAAGAACTAAATAAACAAGCAACCAGTTTATTTGTCATTCAATCTCATCGAGAAACATTAGCAACCTCGGAATTCGATACATGTATTCATAAGCATAACCACGTACCTTATGCCATCTCATAAACCATGCAGATCTAACATGTACTTTAAGAGTGTATCCAAACATCCAAGAAACATGGCATTCAATCTGAAACAAGTATACTACATATGTGTCACCATGTATTCGCATTACATTAATCAGATATGGATGCGATATTAAATTAGGGTTTAGGGTTATCTCATGTTTGGACTATAATTTAGGATTACAAACCCTAATCATATCGTATTATGGTTTCTAAGATTATAAACTCGGTTATGCATGTTAGGCTAAACCCTGATTAGCATCTTAAGCATATTAGATTACCTGTGACATCTAAATTACATTACTAACATTAAGATCATAGCAAGATGTCCATGTTGGTTGTAAAACCTTAAACAACATGAATAAGATTAGTAATCAAGAATCGTCCATTATTCATCATTATCATGGATTTTCTTATTAGACATGACAAGATCAGGTATTAACTCAATATAACCAAATCTAATCAATTAAGCATCATATTAACCTAAATCTAGGCTTTCCTTTATACTATACACATATGAACATGTATTGCATACACTTTTAGAATAGGAAGCTTAATCATACTCTAAATATATTTTCTTTGGATTCCTCTCATTTTTCTGAACAATTTTTATATATTACTTGTCTAAATCCGATCATCCTAGCAATTACTATGAATCAAGCAAAATAGGCATATACCTTAATTATGTGGCACTTGGCACCTTCCTATTGGCCAAAGTTTATAACAACTCAATGCACTCTAGGCACGGCTCAGGTCCTTTGCCGGTCCATTCAGCACCAAATCACAATAGACTGGACCAATCGTCTTCTTCCTTTTCACATATCCTCAGGATGCTCTCCGCTCTCTTCCTTCATGAGACTTGCCCAATGCGGTAGTCCCTTATTTCTCAGGTTCGGCTGTGTCATGAATCTAAGGCCTTGCCTCAGCAGTTCAGTCGGAAAACATCCAGGTCGTGATGTCGCACCCCCTTCCATAGACACATAAACGTGTGATGCTCTGTTTCCATGGGAAAAGAGAGTAGCGTCGTCTGCAGGCTTTTAGTACCCACTCACCACAAGGAAGGAGTCAAAGCTCCAATCAGGGTGACATTATCCCTAGCTCAAAACAACTCCACCCCAGAAGTGGCCCTCCATGGCTTCAGATAAGTAGGAGGCATCCAAGTTGGCCGGACAGCATAGTGCTCCGCCCCAGCGCTGCACCCCGATGAGGGTGTGCCCAAAAACGTGCTCGTCTCCTTACCACACAGAGTAGGTCAGCATCACGTTGGCCGCTCCATGGAGCCAGGGAGTCATCCTCCTAGATCCTCTTCTCGCCCGCACCCTCGCCTCCGCCTGGCTGAGCCACAAACTATCGGGGGCTTCATCTTCTTCACCGACGTACGCTTCTCGCCGATTCCAACTTCTCCACGACCAAACTGCAGGGTCGTCCTCCTCACACTACCCCAATGGGTGCCTTTCATCCTGCACAGCACCAGTGTTGGCGTGATGGCAGACAACCGCTACTATCATCCTAAGTGATCACCGACGCCCCTCCTTGATGCATGTCCGCATAGCTTCCCAGGTCCTCCTGTAGGTTCCGTCCACCTTCACCCACTCTCGGTACAGCCACAAGGAAGGCTTCTCCTTCCTCCGATCTTCACCAGCGGCAGACCTGGTTCCGCACCATGACAGGCAGATGGTGAGTTACAGACGCGACCCCCTGGGTGTCTCGTGATGGGGCTGCCTTCGGTTGTCATCGGACTGATGGGATGGGTCTCGTATCACAACGTAGGTGATACAGATGGAAGGACTCATGGAGGGGGGAGTTTTCTTCGATCATCTATGTTGTGTTTTTCCTCCTGAAGGCAAGGATTCCTTCCCTCCTTATATGGTGCTAGGAGGAAACCTGAAAGGGTAGGAGGAGGAAAATCAATGAAGGGAGAGGGAGAGGTGGTCTGGCCCGTAAGGGAAAACCTAACTTTCCTTTGCTATATACAAGTTGTGTGGGAAACCAACTCCTCACAAACGGTAACATGGAAAGATAAGTTATTAGTCGTCAATATGCACCCTTTCTTATTCTCGTAATTCATCACAAAAGAGTCCTCGAGAGAGTAACTACCCACTTTGGATTAGGCATCCACAAGTCATAAAGGGAAACATATCTCTATAAGGTGGACGTGATGATTTGATCATTAAACCATCGTATCTATTTCATGGAAAAGCATCAAACACCTTCCCTACTGTAATTGGACTCCTTTCCAATCGAGAGTCCTATTCTCACGTGTTTGTAATCTATGGGTCAAGTTCCCAAATGTTTAAGGAAACAATCTATATATATATATATATATATATATATATATATATATATATATATATATATATATATATATATATATATATATATATTATTTATTTATTTATTTATTTATTCCTTCCTCTTCTTTACTAATAAAACACATCGTCATTTTCTTATATAGATCCATCTGGAATCACCACTCTCTTATATCTTGGATTTGGTATAAGGAAAAGAAGCAATCAATACCTTTCCAACAAAAGATATCTCATATTCCATTGTCGTTAATTAGTGTAAAAATCTCCTTTTTTATAAATAATTTGTGCTACAAGAACACATGTTACAAGGGTAATTATTATTCCATGATCTTTACCATTGGGGAAATTACAAAACAATCCAATTATATAAATTAATTTTACCAAAATTTGAGGTTATAACAGACTAGAACTCCATGTCACGCTTCTCAAGCCAAAGGGAAGGAGTAGCCTTCTGCATCACGATGTGATAGAATCATGTCACTCTCCTTCTCTCTCTCATGGGCATGATGACGGATAGGGTTCACGTATAAGAGTTTTATTCATCAAATCTAGTTTTCATGCCCCTATAAATAGCAGAGGAAAGGTATCATGCTTTCATAAGACCCTTGGGTAAACAAAAGGGTTGCAACTGTGTTAAAATGAGCCGCTGGTGTACTATTAAAAAGAATATTCCTAGAATCAATTAAGTAACCAACTAAACATATTTATTGATAAACTCATTCTTGTCTTCTTCCTCTTGTTAATCGTTTGGGATTATCCAATTGACTTAACAAGTTAAGTCCAGTTAATTGGCTTAAACATTTTAACTCAGATTTTATTACAATATTATTCTAGTAGATTGCCTGAACATTTTAATGATAGATTTGATTAGAACAATTCCAATCTCACAATTATACTCCTATTCTAATACATCCTATGTGTGTGACCCAGTAGGATCCAAATTATGTTTGCAATAATATTCAAATTCATATTCTGGTTTCACAAGCAATGATGGGTATCTAGAAAGACTTCATTGCTACATAAGTAATTGGAGAAGTTGGAGAACTACTGAACCTACAATCTGTGATTGGTGTTACAATGATTGTATAGTTCCTTTGTCTCTGATATCTAGATTGAACTCAAGGCATGGAATCATCATCCACTTCAACGTCCAATCCATATTCCTTGAACTAGAGTAGACTATCTGAGATATGTGTAAGCTCAATATCATATCTTGACTCACACCAGCATCTCCATGCATTCCTCAATCTTGGTTATCAAGTGGGAAGGATATCATACTCCCATAGGAGGGTCAAATCCTATCTACATTACTCATAGTGATCCCCATGTGCCACAGTGTACTTGAGCACCTCCTTTTTGGAAACCCTAATTCAGGATTAGGGTCGATGATGTCAAAGCACAATAAGTGATATGTGATGAGTGTAGTGATTTCAAGTCTAAGAACTGCAATCACCACAATCACTATGAGAGATGACTCTAACTACCAGTCATGGTTTCCATGTGTCACTTTTAAGGTGGGTATGCCCGAAACACTATTCTCTAACAAGTATCTATGTGCTTGGTTTGATATTACATATCATGGCTAAAGAGATTTTGTCATCAACCAACACTTACATTATTCGTAAGTGTTATTTTTCTATTAGCCTTCCCTAATAACTTTCAACTAGGGACATAACAAGAATGCATACACTCTTGACATCCATATGATCTCATCATTCAGGTCCTCAACTCAAAGACATACATCATTGAGTAATATCATTCTTTAGACATTTATTATGCTACATCATTATTTTGTAACTGTATAAAATACAATAAATTGGAAGATTTCCTTTATTTAGTAATAAAATCATTTACAAGATATGCCATTACAATAATTGTTTGATTTGCTCTCTGAGCATACATACCAATAATGCCTTCTCTCCATTTGTCATTTCAGAAAGGTGAGGGGTTCGAAGAGATAAAACACAACTTGTTAGAAAAAGGGAGTGTAAAAGAGAAAAAACTAGGGGATTATGCAAGAAATGTATGTAAAGTAAATCAATACATGCATTAGAACAACCCTAGACATAATTCTAATAAATAATCAAGATAAGCTATGTAAGAAAGTAACTCAAGATAGTAGATATGCAAGTCAAAGAACAAGCTTGAGTGTGTATGAAATAAGATACAGGCAAAGCATATAGTTGGATACCAATTAATGTGTTAGATACCATATTATGAACAAGACTCAAATTACATGTAAAAGGACTACCAGTAGATAACATTACAGGTTAGGACTACTTGTAGAATATAGGTCATAGAAAAAGATGCACAAGTTAAAGAACAATCTATCAGTAGATGTAGAGAAAATATCCAAACAAAGAGATATGAAATTTCAGAAGCATGAAAGGATATTACTCGCTAGCAAGTATGCATTATTACCAATATATGATTAACACTAACAAAATCAAGGTTGCATCAAAATATATACAACTAGATATATGTAGGAAGTTAGAGCACCACATAAGCAATTTAGTTAACAACCAATAGATTCAAAGAGATCATCATTAAAAACATGCATGAAAACTCAAGATAAGTAATTGCAAGATATAGATATACCAACATAGAGTAATTATAGAGATAGAGTTTTATGAAAAATAGGCATTTTAAAAATTTCAATATGCACATATACCAATAGGAGTTCCATAAAATAAGACTAATGGCTGGGAAAATCTTTTTGAGAGGGAAATTCTCATCCAAAAAGCCATCTATGTATTCTGTGTACAGTATTTTCAGTCAAGTTTCTGGATTGAACTTCTCGACCGGTGACAACTTTTGGCAATACGAATTGGTGCTTCTTGATCGGGGTTCTTTTAAGACAAACTCGACCGACAACAACTACTGCCAAAAAGCACATATGTTTTAGAAAAACATATCTAGGGGCATGATAAAACTATTACCACATCTAAACATGTATAAGCATGTTAATAATGCACTATGAAAGCATCAGGGGTAGTTTTTTGAGCAAGAAAGTGATGCAAATCACAATATACCAATTTTGACTCAAAACCCATATGTTTAGTGCATATTAACATGGCAAAAGCATTCTATGATTGGATATGAGCAAGAATACCATCACCTATATTCTTACCATTTCTTTTCCACTTGTTTCCACCCCATAAACATCTCACATTTCTTAGTTTATGTGGATTGAAAAACCAATTTGAAAATTAATAGTTTATGCCATCTATTTTCAAGTTACCTATAATAAGAAAGATAAAATGGTCCCCAGTCATATTTTTGGGACCGTAGGGGTTAGCTTAGAATCCCAAGTCCTATTACTCTTGGGTGCTTTCCTAAATGAGCTATATGTAGAATAATGACCGATTTCATTGCAATTATTACATGATCCCATAGCCTTAGACCTAGATGAATCTTCATTGAAACTTGGAGGTTATTTGTCTTTGTTGTTCCTTTGACTACTATCAAGTCCAATACCACCTCTACCCATTTGTTCCATAGTATAATCTAGGATTTGATTGAGACTATTTTATCATTTAAGAATATTTTCATAGAGGATCTCAAACTAGGATTATCATGCATAAGAGAAGTAATGGTAGAAGACAATCGATTGATATCATCTCTAACATGTAAAAGATCAGTTTCTAAGCAAAGAACATTTTTCATATAAGAATATTTTTCAATATGAAGAGCATCAACATTATTCTCTCTACTAATAGAATTAGAACAAGATTCAAGGACATTGATTTTAGGAAGCAAGGGAGCATTTTCTTTTTCAAGCAATTCTATCTTAGAAAGATAGATACTATTTTTAGATTCTATTCCTTGCATAAAAAAGTCATTACCATTTTTTTAGTTTTCAAAACATTAATGTCAAGCATGAGAGAATTCACAATATTTTAATCTCTTTATTAGTTAGTACTTTTGGGTTCAAGAGAATCTACTTGTCTAAGATAAGAATTGTTTTCAATCTCAACCCTATTGAATTTCAATTCTAGCTCAAGATAATACTTTGGAATATTGTCAACACCATCTTGCAAGCTACTATTAGCATGTTCAAGTTTATCTTTCTCTTCACGCAAGTTATCAACAATTTTAGCAATCCTTTTTCTTTTATGTGTAGTGGACTTAAGAGATGCACGGGTTGCATGAATAATGGCACTGAAGGATCCTTTATCTAAAGAGTTTAGATTTATCTCATCAAAATTTTCATTTGAATTTGCCATAAGCAAAATGGCTTTCTACATCTTCACTAGAGATTGAGTTGGATCCTCAACTAGATTCTTCACTTGAGCTTGAGTTGGAGGAAACACTAGAACTTTTGTGCCATTTCTCATTCTTCTTGTGCTTCTCTTCCCTTCTCTTGTAATGATGAGTGTGCACAATCATACTTAAAGTGACCCTTCTTTCCACAATTGAAGCACTGGGTGGAGGAAGAAGACTTTCCTTTGTGAAGTTTACCTTTGGAGTACATATAACCTTCTTCACCTTGAGAGGATGGAGAATCTTGACAAAAAATAGCTTCAATTTTGGCTTTGTTTTCAGCCTTGTTCATTCTCTTGAGCCCTTTCTCTTCTTCTCTTTCTCTTCCTCTTGCTAATCAAGTTTAACTTCATGGGTTTGTACATTTCCTATGAAATCTTCAATAGGAATATCACTAAGAGACTTTATTTCTTCAATGGAAGTCACTTTTGATTCACACCATTTAGGAAGATACCTAAAGATCATTGAGTTTATCTGTCCCTGATCCATAGGATGACCTAGGACGACAAGACCATTTATTATGGTGTTGAGCGTAGAGTAAATTTCAGCTACCCATTCCTTCTTTCCCATCTTGAAGTTCTCAAGGAGATCATTAAGCATGTAAACTCTACTTTCTTTTACTTACTTTGTCCCCTCATAAGTGATACATAGCTTTCTCCATATCTCATAGGTTGTCTCACAAGAAGAAATCCGGTTGAACTCGGTGGGGGGAAGATTTGTATAGATATTGTTGATGGTTGTATAATTCAAGGTTCCTTTCTTCAAAGTAGCTACATCCCATTCTTCTACCTCTGTATCTGGTAGGTTTTATGGAAGATCCACCATTCACCATAGTTCAAGACTTTATCCTTGGAAGTAGAATTGTATCCTTCTCTTACAATTGAGGATGTTGCGCCCATCAATGATTGGAATGTTGATGAGGTATCTCCCACCTTGATAAGCGCCCATCTTCTCCTACTTGTAGAGGTATTTCTTAGAAAAGACCTACTCTGATACTAATTTTTGGATTATTAATGGGATCTAGAGGGGGGTGGTTAATAGAGATAAAACATTTAAACAAGATTTAGTAGACCTTCAAGATATTTCTAGACAAATTTGCTTATATGAACTTTGAGTGTAACTAAAACATACATCGCAAGGGAGAGAGAGATTCACAAACAAAAGTAACACAAGCTATTTATAGTGGTTCAAAACTTTAAACTAGGAGATGTACATCCACTACCTATAGAGATCAATGTCTATGATTTTCAACCATGTCATACTCCTTATATCACTTTATGAGTGTTACTACATATAACCTTCCTTTTCATGGATAAGGATACCTAGTATCCCCTTTAGGGACAAGGGAGTCAATAGCCATACAAAGGACTTACCTCTCCATCGCTAAGAGTATTCTACCTTACCAAGGACTTACCCACTTTTATAATGAGTCGTCCCCCTTCTCCAAGGACTTACCCAATGTTGCAACAAATCTTCCTTCTTCAAGGATTTACCCACTCTTAACTTGGATTATCCACCTTTGACTTCACCTTTTCCAAAGAGAAGCTTTCACCAAGAGACTCCTTCCCTACTTTGTCTTCATCTCTCTTAGTCAAGAGAGAGAATCTGTAGCTTCACGGTCAAAAGAGAGATTAGGAGGTGGAGGAAGTGAGACCCTCACAAGATATACATGTAGGACTATGTCTTTATAAGTCTCCTACTCACTCTAATGGATGTAGCAAGTGATTAAGCTTGAGAGTAGGAGGATCTTGGAGGCACTCAACTATAATAAACACACCTTCATAGCTCTTAGATAACCATGGGATGAAGCCCAAGGGGTACAATTTAGAGTTGAGGTTGCCTACTAGCTAGTAGAGACACTTCAGAATGAATTCTAGCCATTTTGGGTACTACAAGAGATATATGTTTGAGTTTTGCAACACTCTAATGACTAGACACACTTTTCTTCACTTTTCCATACAATGTTGTTGGTTGAGTTTCAATAAAGATAACTTGACGGATAGCACTATGCAACATAGTAATTTTGAGAGTTCTGTTAAATTTATCCTATATGAAACTCGGTGTGCGGCATAAAATTAATTTGCATATGTAGGGTGTCGGTCGAGTTTATCGTGGGGAAACTTGACTGACCCTAGAAGTTACCAAGACTCACATAGGTTGTATCTTGAGTTTTGTGAGAGAAAAACTGAATCAAAAAAAGTTCTTGTGATGAATTTTGGTAAATGCCATAAAAGTGCTTAAATATTCTATTAAGTCTCTTGATTTTTTCTAAGCTTAATTATAAATCATACAATCTTTACTAGTGATTTACATAATGGTTCTAATTGATTTAAGGCCTTTTCCACGAAAGTGCAATTGCATTGATTTTGGCTTGTCTTTATCCAAGTTAGGATGTGCAAGTTTAGGCATTTGGAATGTGTCATACCTAATCTGAGATCACTTAAGTAAAAGAATTGGAAAAAATGAGTGGGATGGTTAGGAATCCTCAAAATAAGGGTTTGGTAAATTTAGACCTTGACTCAACACAAGTAGGATGAAGTAGAACTCCGACTAGGGAGGAAATTTCATTCTCCACAAAGCTCTTCCACTGCCAACTTCCTCTTTTGAGTGGATGGAACAAAGAATGGAGAACCCTGCAACAATGGATGAAGAAGAATTGAGGAGAAGGTGTCTCTCTCTCAAGTAAATGTGCTCTTCTCTCCAAAACAACCCTCCTTTCTATTAGGCTCAACTCTAGACGTCATTTCCTTCAAATGACTTGTGATAACTTTCCCCCATGACTCCCCTTTATATTATTGGTGGGAAAATACAAAGGGAATTTTTGACCGAAAAGTCCCATTCATATTTAGAAACAAATAGTCCTTTTCTTTTACAATTGAACTAAAATATAAAGGAACACATTGTGTTGGATGGATAACACTGTGTGTTAGTTGCATTAACCGGATTTGAGCTTCTTTAAATTGATGACATGGCATTTTGACAAACCAACATGCTGGGTTTCCTGAAGTCAGGAAAATCTACGTAGTTCTAGAGCGAGTGAACATGGTGTGTTTATATATCGACATGCTATGTTGTTGCGTTGCGGTGATACTTGGCATCTTATGGATGGAGGAGACATGTCATGATGGTTTTCTAATAGGCTGTGTTGTTGCAAGTTGGGGAACTTGGTGTTTTTTGGAATTTAGGGACACGACGTGTTAGTTATCCAAAATGAGGTGTTTCTTCATGTTAGTGAGAAATACTTTTGCCTACTATTGGAACTTTGTGTTATTCGTGAATGTATTAGAATATTAAGAAATGTCTTCAAAGTTGTGAAATCTTTTGGGAGTTCTGAATAAGTTTGGATTGCGATTAACATATCCCCATTTTGTATTCAAAATATTATACATGCGATTGCAACCATGGAACAAGTAAAGATAACAACAAAGTGGGAAATATAGCATTATTATAGGAAAGTTGTGGTATAAAATGGATTGAAAATGCATGCAAGAGTAGGAAAAAAGACTACAAAAAATATGCACATCAAAACTTTCTAAGATTGAACCATTGTTTGTCCTTAAGAAAAAAGAATGTGTAAAAATAGTTAAAGAAAATGCCAACCACATGTATCAATCAAATGAAATGATAGAAGTGAATCAAGCCAATGTAACCATAACCAATGGGTTTATGCTATTATCCATGTGTTCACCTTAAACACACAATATGGAAGTCCAGTTCAGAAAAAGTGGCTAAAATCCAATTAGAAGAGTGAACATAATAACATTAAGTAGAATTTAGATGACCAAGCCAAATAATCAGTGAATATGAAACCTAACTCTCTCAATCATAAAAGATAAAAAATATGAAATCCAAGGTAACATAAACAATCCAACATAGAACTTTTAGTTTTTAGAATAAGGATAAGACAATGAAGTAGGGCTTCTAACACTCGACAACTAAAATAGACTTATACATAAGTGGAATTTTGATTGGGGTAAATTTACCCTCTTAAAGACATAAGACCTAACCATCATGTCTAGATCAGACTTACACTAGACTAGCATGAAACATGGGTGGTGTAGCCATCTTATGTGGGAAATATATGTAAATTTGTTGAATAAGAATCCCACATGATTAAATGTGAGTCAGGTTCTTCTTTGAACTTGCCACCTTAAACTATAGATTTTAATTCCCAAGAATAAAATAGTTAATAGGATTGCATAATCAACTGGATTTCACACTACTTTTATATTTTTATTGAGAGGGTGGTTGAAAATGCACTAGGAATTTGACAAGGGCACCTAGAACACTTAACAATTCTATAGTGTTGATTAATCCAAAAAGATTCAGCCATTACATGTATTAAATAATCAAGAATGTGAAATATGAACATGTAGGCTAAAGGAAAGAAATCAAAATGAAGTAAATGTTGTTGACAATAGATCTCATATAATAGATATAAGGATTGTAAATTTTTTCTTCAACTTATATTTCTCAAAAGAAATATGGGAAAATGGTATATCATAAAGGGTTTTAATTCTTTAGGCAGATCCATAAAGGTCCATACCTATTTGGAATACATGGATTCCATCTCAGATATCATGGCTTCAAGACACATTTTAGGATACGGTCCCTCAATAGACTCATTGTATGTTGTTGTCCCATCATCATTCATGACCATGAAACCATCATGTTGTGTCATGCGAAATTCAAATATATCTTGCTTTTATATGTGTCCTACTAGACCTTTGAGGTTCTTGTGCTACATTATATCTTGTTATTATCATTGTTTCTTATCTATAGTCATGGATTTGTTGTTGATTTTACTTTTGAGTTTCTTTATGTTCTATCTTCCACCCACTGGTTTCTTTGGAAACAAATTCCTTTGTGAATAATATATTTGTTCTGAAAATAAACACTTGGTTATTAGATAAAATATATAAGTAATGTCCCCTGTTTTTCTTAGGGTGTCCAACAAATTAACATTTATATGATTTTGGTACAAGATTTCCAAAACTATGTTCACTAACATACGCTTCCCATCTTCAAACCATCATCAAACCAATATCGGGATGTTTCCAAGTCCATGCATCATATGGTGTCTTGGAACTGAATAGAAAGTGCATAGTTAAGTGTAAATCTTGTAGTCTCTGAAGAATATTCCCATAAGAAGTTAAGAAGTTTAGCTAAACTCATCATTGATTGTACCATATCCAACAAGTTGCAATTCTTTCTTTCTGATAAACCATTATGTCATGGTTTTCTAGATGGAATGAATTGTGATATTATACAACAAAATTCAAAAGGGCCTCAAACTCTTGGATCGTATATTATCCACCTCAATATGATCAAGATGCCTTAATACTCTATCCAATTTGGCCTTTTTCTTTGTTCATGAAATCCTTGAACTCATGAATGGATTTTGACATGTGTTTCATTAGTGTTCGTAACTAAATCTATTGAATTGAATAGCAAATTTGATCACGGACCAATATCCATTTTGGGAATTTGTGCTAAAAGTTCAAAAAACATAAATACATAGGAATCCTAGTAAGTCACTCTCCTATGCACTATTTCCAATAGTTTCTTTTTTCATCTTTCAACATAAACAAAATTTTCATGTGTTTATTGTTTCCAATATAAAAAATCTATATATCCATCTTATGGAGTGTATAAATTCACTTCACTTACATTTTCCCTTGATAAAAATGCCAAAGATATGCTCTATTTCATCTATCAAGATTATGTTTTGTAATTTATGTTATAAGTAATCAAAATGCTCTATGTATTGGTCATAAGACATTGGGACACTAGCATAGGAGTTTACATCTCTTAAAATAGAACATTGACCATTCACTATAAGAGATTTAAAGCCACTCATGTCCAAACAAGATTAAAGATAATGTATCCAATTAAAAAATCTACATAATAACAATTATTTAACGCTAATAAAATCCCATCAGGCAAAGATAAACAATAGGACCCTACTATTGTAGAAACAAGTCTTGCTCCATTAGCAACACATATTTCCACCATTCCATGCTTTAAGGTTTTACTTATTTTTAGAATTTGTATATTAGGACGTATGTGAAATCCGTATTGGATATCCAATACCCATAATGAAGTAATATATAAATTTATCTTTACAAAATACATACCAAAATTGGAGATCTCTATAACATCATTGTTGTTCTTTAGTTCCTCTTGATACATACATAAATCTTGTTTCCAATGTCTAGGCTAGTATAATTGGTGACAACTTCCTTCCTTTCCTACTCCTTTATTTGATTTAAGTGCAAAATATATAGACTTTAGTCCAATTATAGAACCTTTGTTAAGTTTAACTTTTCCCTTCAACTTTTCATTTACTCTATTGACCATCAACATAGATTTGGGCTTGCCTTTCTTTATTTGAGTTTCAACTTTCATCAACATGCCATGTAGCTCAGATAACGATCTTACAAAGTTGTTCATGTTGTAATGTACGACCAAGTGATTGTAGGATTCTAACAATAATTTCATATTTTAATCCTTAGACAACTTTTGGCTAAAGTGGAATCCCAATTTCTCAAGGACCTCCACATACCCAATTAAATAAAGCACATGGGGCCCTACTAGATCAACATTTGTCATAGTGCACTTAAATAATGACATTTAGACATCATGTGCCTCTATTATTGTTTGTTCTTGAAACATATTCCTAAGACTTGTATCCATATATCTAATCCATGTTTTGATGTGTCTTCTAAATATCATGGTTAGTAGATCTTATGTTTTTTTTCGTCAATCAAAAAGCGTGTTACTATATTACCAAAAACTTTGGGCACAGAGTACCCCATTACAGCAAGAACAAAACCTTGATACCAATAAGCTAGTAAACAAGGGAAAAAGAACATAAAACCCTAAAACTATACATAAGGCTTAGATCCTAAACAACTCGACCTGATGACATGAAGCGTCAAGCAAAGCCAAGCGCTCAATAGCATAAAACCACCCACAAGGTATAAGTACAATGACACTGCAAACGGACCACACCCCAATAGACCCAGAAATCTAGGGTCTTAGAACCTACACACAAAATCAAGGCTTCGAAAAAAACCAAGACTCACACTAGGTCCAAGACATCAGGTGGAAGTGCGAGCACATCCTGCAAAGCAGCCAGAAAACAAGCAACAACGTCAACCCCTACTCCTTGGTTAGCTCCATCTTGATGCTCAAAAATCTGATGTTTATATAGTAGCACCACCACAAACACCCAAAGGGTTAAAAACCAGCTGCAGCAGCAGCAATCACTCTGTCAAACCATCTATTCATGAAGAAAGCCAGAGACAACTGACCAGGATGACCCAAAAGCAAAACACCTGCCAACCAGTCCTCCCTCACACATAGCAATAAAACCATTCCCTGGAATTAGTGGGAAGAAGAATAGAGGCAGATAAGCTACCGTTGAACACATTGATAAGAATCCAGACATCTAGACGAGGTAGATAGGTAGAAGATAAATTGTCTCAAAGAAGGTGAAGTGGAAGCTAGCCTCCTTTCTTCTTCTCCTTTAGTGATTTTATCTGTTGTTGTCCTGTAAAAGAATGCCAGAATGAGAGGATGGAAGGGAACCTCCATCCTTTGACCCGATGCCTCTATTTGCATAGAGACATATCACTGAACACCTTGAGGGTACTCCATCTCACAGTCGTAGGGACCATCTAGGGAGCACCTCAGCTCCTCATCCACCGATCATCTAGTGGTGGAAGCACTAGTAGTATCCCTTTGTTGTGTTGGAAAACCCAGATCAGAGGGTGCTATCAGATGGGAGCGATGCCGGCCGGGTAGGGCGAAGAACATGAGACGAAGTCATGGTTGATGCACTGGATGAGGCGTTGGATGAGGCCAGGTTTGAGTCTTTGGAAAGAAAGGAAATGAGATAGAAGATAGAGCTACGATGTCGGAGCGACCGACTGAGAAAGCCTGGTCCAGTAGGGCACAGCTTCTCTCCATACATCCCTCTTAACGGATTGGATTTGATGAAGTCGAAGCTGCCACCAACGAACCAGGACCTGGCTTCAAGCTACACATCACGTCTCCTTCTCTCCCAAGCCATGATCTGCCCCGAACGGTTGCATCCAACTTCAAGCTTCGAGACTCCTTTTCTCCAAGACCACAATTAGCTTCAAGAGAGAACCACACCGTAGACGATGGGAGCTAGGGGGAGGAAGGTGTTGAAGCAGCACTCCCTCCCCCCCAGCGGTAGCCGTCGGGGGATTCTAGAGAGAAGGTAGAGTGGATGCCCTAGAGAGAAAGCAGAGTGGATGCCCTAGTAGATCTTATGTTAAGAACTTGATATATATACATACATCAAAATGCTTATGATAATCTTTCTTTTTTTCCCAAAAACATTTGAGTTTGCTCTTATAATTCTATATCATCCATGAAATAGTTACTATATACAATAGTGGTAGCAGCTCACAACACCCAATACCATTTAAGGTAGTTATTCTCATTCAACAATTCCTTCTCAAGGACTTATAGAAACAACAATGATTAGTTGTGTTTTATATTTGATCTAAAAGAAAATATTTGCATGCATCAAAATTTTGATTTGATAACTTTGATCATTTTAATTAGTTCATTAGTTTATTTAATCTTACTACTTTGATTTAAACTAATAGCTCTCACTATTAAGTTGGAAGAATATAGAGAGAAATGTTTGAAGTGGGTTTCTCTAGGTGATGATTCATCTTCAGTATATCACCCACAACCTAACTATATATGGAAGTAACTTTTACCAATTACATCCAATGCAAATCTTAAATACATGGTTTCATAACTCCTTGTAATATTTCATCTTAATAAGTGTATTGCATCTTTTTTCATTTTGGCGCTTAATCTATTATGATCACATAGTAAGTTCCATTAAAATTCAAACAAAATAAGCTATGTATCTTACTTTGGTAGTCCTCACCCTAGTTATTATCAAACCCCCAAGATAGACAACATACTTATATTTGAAGAGGTCATGAATATTTGATCAAGGTTTTATTGTGTTTTACACAATGGAAACATATTAATCTCGATATTATATTTAGCATTTTTAAAATATTGGTATGTTTCCAATCAACATTACATATATTATATATATCATATAGTATAAGAAATCACCACATATTCTAAACCATGATATGGAAATTATCACAATTGATCCAACAAGTTTTGTGAGCAAATGACAAAATGAATTACATCCAATGTCATGCTATTATATTTTCCACTTGATCAATTTGAGTGTCAGTTCGAGAAATTCTTTAGTTATCTGTGGCTTCACCACATCATCCTCATCATGAACACCCCATGGACATTCCTTCCAGATATTTTCTTCAGATGAAGTCATCCTATTTTACATTTTCTATTGGCTTTTTTGATATGACATAGATACAACTATTCTTCAAATTATATTACTAACATGTGCTTTAAATATTTCAGGTGATCAAGGAACTAAGTTAAGATCCAACTACAAAGACCTTACAATTATATGTTTGTATACTTACAAATCAAGTTCTACTATGTATTTATGTATTTTTTGTACATGTGTTCGTACAACTTGATAGGCATGATGTAAGGACTAGTGATGATTCTCTAAAACCCTATCTGACACTCTAGATAAAAAGTAAAAAGATCATGATCCTTATTTGCAAATCATTGTTTTGGTCTTAGTATGTTCCATCACATCATCTACTTTGATTTGGGCATCATATTAAGGGGTAGTATCCCACTAAGTAAGAGTCATCATGTATTTATACTTTCTCTCTTTTGACATGACAAAGGGGGACAAATAATTCAAAGAAAAAAATCCTTCATTTGATATTAAAAAAACCTTGGTTTTCAAATTCAAATATTTACTTGAATTCTTGGTTTGTACATCTGACATGAATGATTTATCATGAAGTTTGGGATCTTAAATTTCTATCTTTATGGAAAATCTTTGTTTCTTATGCTTGGCCTCTATTTACTTGGTATGGGATTAAAGGGGGAGCTCAAAGTCTTTGAATATAACTTGAACATCTTTTCTGCTCTGAATTGATTCTCTATATCATTGTAGGCTTAACATCCTTTGACATTTGGTTTAGAGATTCTTGTAGAGGTGTTAATATAATATGTAGTGGCTCCTATATGCTTGTATGGGCTTAACATCCCTTATATTTTGTCTAGAGATTCTTTGTTGACCTCATTTTGTACTTCAATTGGTTCTCTATATCAATATGGTCTTAACATCCCTTATATTTGGTCTAGAGATTATTTTGTTGACCTTATTTTTGTGCTTAATGGATTCTCTAATCAATTTTGGGCTCAACATCCCTTGAAAATGATTGGAAAATAAATTTTAGTTTTGATTTTTGGTTTTCATGGAATCTCTATATCATGGTGGACTTAACAATCCTTACAATTAGTTTAGAGTATCTTTTTTGATATTTGGGTATAGGGGATCTTTTTATCATGAAGGACTTAACATTTCTTTCATTGGAATTAGAAAATCTTGTTTATGTTCCTTTATCAAGTATGGCTTTTTCACTATGCCCGAATGTTATTAATGTTTATCATTGTTTTTGGATTTTGTCATCAATTGGTATTCTTTTCAAATTGGTACATTATGTGTTAGTTTTACCCTCTCCAAATGACTATCTTGTTGAGGGGGGTGTCTCCTTAATGGGGAGAACTAGTAAGTATTCACCCTTTTTTACTTCAACATATGAGATTTGAGAATGGTTGAGACCTAATTGAGGTGTTATCCTCTTCATGATGTGACACAATTTGAAATACTATATATGATGGTATGATGATGATCATGTCTACATGTATGTCAATATAATAGTACCATGTGGTGATGTGATAAGCTTTATTTTGCATTCATTTTATATCTTTTGAGTTTTCAATCTACCCCTATTTTTGTAGAACTCTTTAATGGTTTGTATGTAACTTGATTGATGTAGTCAAAATATACTCAATTGACATTAACTAATCAAGGGAAACCCTAATCATGTGGTGTCATGTGCCATAGATCCATTCCAGTGTCAGTACTTGCTAGGTGGTGAAATGAGTACTCTTAAGGGAAACTTGTAGTGCATGTTGTTGAGTATGCAGAGTGCTTGAGATTGTGTGTCCTTGTCATCCTAATCCCAAGATTTTAAGGATGGCTGTGGTCATACCTTGGAAGGAGAACAAATGTGTTCGTATCTTAGAGATTTGTGTATATAATGAGATTGAGGACATATGTGGTTGTACCTCATACATTTGGGTTTTAATACCATGGTTCACTAGTGCCATGGTGTATATACCAAGGACATATTAGGCTATTTTGTAGCTGAACTTCTATGTCATTGTGGTAGACTCGTACTGACTAAGGGCGGATGAATTCATAGGAGATCAACTCTCCTATATCTTGTATGGAACTAATTTCGACTTAGCAGTGGTCAGTTGGAGTTTATTGGTATACCTCAACTCCTAGGGGATTAATAAAAGACATAATATAGCCGTGTAGTATATCCATTTATGGTTAAACATGACTCACATTGGTTGTTAATTGTTTCCATGTTTCTTATAATGTTTAGTTGTTATATAATGGGATAAGAGAAATAAACTATATAAAAAGTGGTTGCCTTACCTATTTCCCTATGTATTGTGCTATTCATGTTTTACTTATTTTAGTTACTTAGCCAGATTAACTTGTTTAATATGTTTAAACTACTTAATTTTCATAACATAAATATTAGTATAACCTAATGTAACCAATAACCATTCGTTGAGAGTTATATCTCTCACTGGGACATGGGTCTCACCTCATGGGTCACTACATCTTTTTTTAAGGTGGTCGTCAACGGTGTTTCTAGGATTGTGATATTAAGGAAGAGTAGTAGATTTAGAATTTTGGATAGTGAAGTTTATAGAGTCCTAGAGTCATCCCTGTACTCTCAGGTCTGGGTGGGGTATTTTTATTTGATGATATGTATAGCAACATGTGGTTTGATAATGTACTTATGTTTTGTATATAGCATGTATATGAGGAACATATATCTTTCATATAGGTTGTGGCTAATGCCACTAGACATATATATAAATACCTGATATGGTATGTGATGTGATGCATGTTATTGGACCTTTATATAATGTTCAATGGACATGACAGTAATGTTTAAATTAGTTTTTAATTTACCCTCTTTTCTAGTATTATGGATGATTAGTTGTTGATCGCATGTCTTGTTTTGAGTAATCTCATTTGGTGTGGTGGGGTGTCATAGTAAAGAAAACTTGTTTTATGGGTTTTCCTTGCAAGTGTGAACCCTAGATGAAACTAGGGTTTTTTTAGGAAAACCCTTAATGGGTCAAGAGAGTCATAAAACTCTAAGATGTAGGGGTAGTCCCTAACCCAAATCTTTGTTTCCCTCAGAGATGTCATACCTGGGTTAAAAGGTTGCATGTGCTTTCATATTTTGTATACTTAATCCTTTACATTTAGGTGATATTCAAGGTTACCACAATTCTTAAAATGATTGGGTAGATCTCCCTTATAAGGAAGATCCTAATCTAGGGTGCTTTCATGACTCACAAGAGGAGGTTAGACAGTCTAGACATAACCTAACCCCATGAGTTTAGGGTTTTGCCTTCCCCATAGGTCATTTTCCCATTATTGGGTTGACCCACCCCATGTATGGATACCAACCCTAAAAGCTTATTTGATGGTTTTATATTTTCATTTTTATATAACCATTGATATCTTATGTTTCTTAAAAACCCTCCACATAAATTGTGAATACCTTTCTCAATGAACATGCATGCATGCGAGACTAGGTAACCTGAACTCATTTCAGGGATCATATAGGTAGGGTTACTATTTCACCCACACAGCTCCATTTCCCAAGATTGGGGCTTAGGGTATATATCCCTTCTATCCAGAATAAAATTGGTCTTCATTTTGGGCACTGTATTTTTCCATTTTAATGTAGGCCTTTTCATATGGTCTAAGAAAATAGAATGAGAAAATTTTGAAACAAGAAAATTGAGATTGACATAGGAACCTAACATCAATTAAGGCAGTCAAAATCTTTCTCAATAGTCATATGAAGATTTATGACATTAAAATGAGAAGGAAAAAGAAACAATAGAAGACTACAGAGAGAAATAGGCACAATGATTCATTTTCTTGGATCCATAGTACAAAAGAAGTAAAACTTGAGAATTTATCAAAACTACTATGCCAATCTTCTCAATAATGAAGAAGTAGATGTTGGATCTAAGGGCTCTGGAGGGGGTTTGAATAGAGATAAAAAGCACTTGAACAAAATTCGTTAAACCTTGAAATTACTTCAAGAAATAGGATTGTAAATATGGAATTTGATGTGCAACTAAACATACATAGCAAGGATGAGAGAGATTGAATGAGAACAAGAACAAGCTATGTAGAATGGTTCCAAACTCCAAACTAGGAGAATGTACATCCACTACCTAGAAAGGTCAAGCCCTAGGATTTTTCAACTGTTGCATACTTATATTCCATAATAAGACATATAATAACACCTTCCTTTTGCATTTAAAGGATACCTCTCCTTCCTTTTTAAGGACCAAAAGGAGCCTATAAACCTTACAAGGTCTTACCTATTCTTAGAGAAAGAGTCTTCAGCCTCTACAAGGGCTTACCCACTTTTTGTAACAAGGAGGACACCTTTGTCAAGGAGGTCCCCTCTTGCAACAAGTCTTTCACCTTGAAGTAATAACCCACTCTTCTCAAGGATCTTCAACCTTCACCTTCTTCTTCACCTTGGAGAAGCTTTCATCAACTTTGCTCTTGAAAAAGGGGTTGGGAAAGGGAAGATTTGAGAGATTTACAAGAGTACAATGGAGTCACTCTCTCACACATAGCCTATCTCACTCATAATGACATTTGGATTAGTAAGCAAGATAGAAAAAGTGGTTGTATGTGGACAAACACACTCAACTCTATCCAGGAGCAAGGTAGGAAAACTTGGGATGAAGCCCAAGGGTCCCTGTTTATAGTTGGGGGTGTCCACTATCCACTATAAGCACTTAGGAATGAATCTAGTTATTTGGGGTCTTGCAACAGATCCATTTTTATGTTTGCAACACTCCAACGGATGGAATCACTTTTTATGCACACTCCATACTATGCAAATAGTCATGTTTCAATAAAGTTAATGCAGCCAACTGCACTTTGTGACAAGCTAATTTTGAGTTGTCTGTCAAGTTTATCCTGAACGAAACTCGACCTATTTCTTAAAATTAGTTTGTTTGTGCAGGATGTGACGACCATCGCCACATAAAGTGATATTATTCTAAACAAAGCGTGGAATTATCACTCATTATCATATTACCACAAAAAAGGTTAAATTAAAACCATTCTCAACACAACATCTCCACTGAGATATATCATGTGAAAGCCTCAAACTCAATCCACCTATATTTCATATATGCCAAAAGATAGTACATAACATGTTCAGAGATTGTTAAAACATACTTATTACATATCACAACCTATCAAAGTATACAAGCCATTTTTATACACTCATGGCAGAAAGCCCAAAATCTACACGTCAATATACAAAACTACAAAATCTCCACAAAACCCAAAGAGTACAGGGACGACATATAGGATTCTACTACAAAACACTAGTAGCATGTCCAACCTCTTGATAGCTATTGCTCTCCTTACTACTCAGCACCAGTTGGACGACTTCTACTGCCTCATACACGACCACCTAAAAAGATGTGGAAACCCACAGTGTGAGATGAAATGTCCTAGTGAGAGATATAACTCTCCATCGGCATCTATTATAAGAATGGTAAGATAACAGATTAGTTAAATAAAGTAGATAACACTATTTAAGCAGTTTAAGCATTTACAACTGAGAAATAGAAAATCTTATATATTTATAAGGAATATGAAGAACATGTATAACTGTTATAACTAAATAGTATAAGATATAAGGGATGGGGTCATTCAATGTGATTCGTATTTGACCCTAAGCAAATATACTACACAGATATGTTACTTTTTTTTATTAATGTACCATGAAGATTTGAGGAGTACTACTCATATCCAACCTACAACAACTAAGATGAAATCAGTACCATATAAGATCTATGGAAGAGACAGACTACATGGTCAATACCTGAACTACTCGATCAGTTTGAGTCTGCAACACAGTGACATAACAGTCAGACTGTAAGACAACAACTTATAGTCAAAGCTATAGTCCTATAGACAACAACTCATAGTCAAAGCTATGGTCTTGTAAAACAACTAGCCTACCTTAGTACATGGTACACAATAAGAGAACATGCTCATACTTGGTAGTTCTAAAAGAAGACATCATACCACTATAAACAACAATTTTAAGGATACAAGGAGATACCTCGACCTGCACCCTGTATATTCAATTATATGTACTTTGAGTTTCCTTTAGGAGTTACTCATTTCACCATCCAGCAAGATACTAACGCTGAAGATCGATATACGGTATAGGGAAACTACATGATTATGGTTTCACTTGATTAGAAATTTCATTTGGGTATCTTTTGATGCATCAATCAAGTTACAATGTATAAACCCTAAAAAGATTCTACAAAATTAAAGGTAGAGTACAACTTCAAAAGATATAAAACATACATAGTGAAAACTCGTTTCATCATCATATGACACTTGTATTACTTCCATTCACAAGGTCATCACCAATATCACATTACTATGGGATATCAATCCCTCAATAACATCTCTAGATGATTGTACCACAAACAATGCACAAGGCACTTGTTAGGTTATTAAACTCAATCACATCATTCATGCACAATCAATATCATATTATATCTCAACAATGCTCATAATCACTACCCTATGTTGTACAACGATCAACATAGCATTCACATAGTTGTGACTTTCATATCACCTACAATGTTACAGTTACAAAAGTAGGAGAGAGAAAACACCATCATAGAATAATAATCTTTATGTAGAATGAGCACATATATCACCTTATCACGAGATTAGGGTTAGGGTTTCAAGCATAGAAAATTAGGGTTTCATCACATCCCTCAACCACTAAACCCTAAGTTCATCACATCCCACATGTTTGGAGAGTACTAGGGTCAACCACTATTGTACGTGATTAAACATTCATAATAACATCATCATGACTAGTCTATTAGCCATGAATTGTGGTCCATAGAGTATTATATATGTATAGTGACCTCCACTATGTAGAGACCATGTACATGGATATGTGTATCGACCTTGACCACCAACAAGGGGTTGCGACCGTGACAGCTGTAGGTATATCAGCCATCACATACAACTATTTTATGATCGTGACACAAGGTGACACATAAATAAGGCGTTGGGACCGCTACTATACCTGGTGCATTAGCCATCCATCCATGACGTGTTGTGACCAAAACCAACTCAAGTGTAGAGGATATGTTACCTAATTAACCATGTTACAACCACTAAAAGACCCTATCCAAGTGCTATGATCATAAAACTTAATCATCGCAATCACAATGCTAAGCAACAGACTAAGTAAACAAGAAATAATGCTACATTGCAACCAGCATGATGTGTAGCCACCATCCCCTATAGGGTTAAGGTTGTTGCGGTCACAACAACCACCTAATAGGGTGTTGACCAAAGAAGAAGACCAAGGGTTGTAGAGACCATATGTCATCCATGTGCCCAACTTCAGAACAGATTCAAACATGGTCAAAATAGGTGATCAACTCCAGGAATACCAAGTGTCAACTAAGAAGAACTCTCCATTCAAAAATGTTTATTAAACCCTAGAAAATGGGTCATAGAAAGTTACCAAAAGAACTATATTTCAAGAGAAAAAACCAAGTTTCTAATAAATATAAACTTTCTCTCAACCTCCTATTATTCAATGTGAATGAACCATACACAAAGTGGCACAGTTCCATAAATAAAAATCCAAAGCAAACAAATCAATCTTTTCAATCATCACTAAATTGGGTACAAGGACTCAGGGTTTATAAGAGAGAGAAATCTTCCTGAGAATACTAAAAAATTTAAACCCTAAAATGGTGTCACTTCTTATATCATAGTAAGAGACATATTTTTAAGATTTAAGACAACAACATATAATCAGGTTAAAAATGTGAATAATAGATGAGGGAAAAGTTATATAACCTGCCTTTAATTGAAGAACAAAGCTTTCAAGATCACAAGCTCCAAGAGAGAGAGAGTACCTCAACCAAGTGCAACTCCACGACCAAAGGATCTGATCCAAAGAGAAGAATACCATGATCATAAAAGAGCATCAGAAAAAGGGTAACAACCCTAGGCCGAACCAAGGAAGATGAAAGAAAAGAACTCCTTCTCACTTGGGTACCCTCATGTCAAAACATAGTCTCTGACCCTTGTGAATAAAGAAGATCTACAAAGAAAGCCAAAATTCTAGATCCATAGTCTCATGGCTAATAGAAAGAAGAAGATAGGGTTTTCAAAAAGGGTAAATGTGAACAAGAGAAGGAGATTACTTACCAAGGGAAGAAATCACCAAGAATCACAACCAAAGGATTGATCAAGCATAATAACTTCAACATGCAACGTTGATCAACCACCCAATCTTTAAGATCAGACTCATTTGCTCCCAAAGTTCCAAGAACTTTTACAAGAGATAAGAAAGAGAGTAGGGTTAAAAAAATGCATGAAAGTGTAAAGGAGGGATTATATGCATAAGGTAGGAGATAAGTAAGAGGTTATGAGGTGTCAACATAAGAGGTTATCAAGGGACACATGCCCACCAAAGAAATAACTTTATCCCCTCTCACATGAAAATATCAATAGGTAATCTTTATCCAAAAAGTTTAGCAACCATCTAAATTGGCTACAACACTTTATTTTGGTCAAGATACCTCTATGCACTTGTATTTACCAACACACTAGGTCACCATGTAAACATGGTCGATACATCTCACTAGAGGACACACTCTTTTGATCAACACATCTCTAGTTCATCATGGTAAAAACAAAAACACTTACGGTATTTGTTGTAGTCTCTATACTCACCCAAGACTGATGTAGTGGTCGCAACAATCAAACCCTAGAAAGGTCACCACATCAACAAAGCAAACCCTTGGAACCCTAATTTCACTATGTGATAACACATTATCAATCATGATTTAAACAAGGCACCCCATAGAATCATCTTCTCTCTCATGATGCTAAGGCATAAGAAACATTCTTAACATGTGGCAAATTGCAACATAACCTTACTCATAGGTAAATTGCAAGCTAGCCCAAAACAAGCACATGTATAAGAAGATAGCTCAAACATCAATTCAACTAGATCAAACAGAAAGCATAGGAAAGTCACATGTTATGAGATCATCTCAAGAGATTATATTAAGAGTTAGGCATCCATTTTGCAAATAAAACACAATTAAGAGTAAATCTAGCTTAGGGGTCTTACAACCATATACCCCTAATAGGGATTTCACCCCTCAAAACCTAGGAAAAAAAGAGAAGGATATTTCTTCCACATCTCGTCTTCAAGCTCCCACATGGCTTCTTCTACGCCAAGATGATTCAACAAAATCTTAATTAACATGACGTCCTTTTTCTTCAACTTCTTGATCCTTCTATCTAGGATTAACACATGTCCTTCCACTTAAGGCACGTCATTGTCCAATTGCACCTCAACAAGTGCAATAGTCAACTTCGTATCAGGGTAACACTTCCTCAATATAGAGATATGAAATACTAGATTCAACTTGTGCAACTTAGGTGGCAGATCCAACTTATAGGCCACCTTCCCAACACGTGAAACTACAGGATAAGGTCCCAGAATACATGGAGCTAACTTACCCCTCATTCCAAACCTTAAAATTCCTTTCCAAGGAGATACATTGAGGTACATCATGTCTCCCACTTGGAACTCTTAAGGCCTATGGTAATTATTAGTGTAAGACTTCTGCCTCGCATGTGCTTCCTGTAACTGTTTTGTTGGATTACTTTGATTTTCTCCATCATCTGTTGCACAAGCTTAGGACATAAAATTTGATATTCTCCCATATCATACCAAGATAAAGGAGATCTACAATGTCTCCCATACAATTCCTCATATGGTGCCATGTCGATGCTCCTTTGATAACTATTGTTGTGAGAAAACTATATTCAACTGAGGTGGATATCCCAACTTCCCAAAAACTGCAACACACCAGCTCTCAATAGATCCTCCAAAGTCTGAATCGTTCTCTCAGACTATCCATCTATATATGGATGAAATGCAATGCTTAATCTCAATTGTTTACCAATCATTGTATGTAGACATTCCCAAAAGCGACTAGTGAATTGAGGACCTCTGTCTGACACTATAGTAGCTAGGATTCCATGCAAATGTACTATCTCATCGACATACACTTGTGCAAGCTTCTCATACGTATATGTTGTCTTCACAGGAAGAAAGTGTGTTGACTTAATCAACATTTCCACTATCACCCAGATGGAATCATGACCTTTGACTATCCTAGAAATTCCATCCACAAAGTCCATCGTGATATGATCCCATTTCCACTATGGTATAGGTAATGGTTGCAAAGTTTGTACATGATTTTGATGCTCAACTTTAACCTACTGACACACTGTGCACTTAACCACTAACTCAGCTACATCACACTTTAACCATGGCCACCAATACAATACTTTCAGATTCTAATACATCTTGGTGCTTCCTGGATGCATAGCGTACATAGAAGAGTGAGCCTCTTCTAGAACCAACATCCTCAAATTATCAACATCTTGTACAACTGCCCTACCATGATAAAACAATGTTTCATCCTTGGACTCATGGAAGCCATCACGCTTCTCACTGCCAAATTCTTATTGAATTTGTTATATCAAAATATCATTCTATTGTGAATCTCTGATTTGCTGACTCAACATCAGTTTCACTTGTAACTGTGCCAACAGATCTACTAGTATGGACACCTTTAATTTAACATTCATCTAACGTAAAGAGACCAACATGTCTCTCTTATGGCACACCAAACCACTCAACTATGCCTGCTTGGTGGATGATGAAGAAGAAGACTTTCTTCTTAAAGCATCTGCCACCACTTTCACCTTTCAAGGATGGTAATCTACAGTACAATCATAGTTCTTAAATAACTCCATCCAGCATCACTGTCGCATGTTCAATTCCTTCTTTGAAAAGTTATATTGTAGGTTCTTGTGGTCGGTGAAGATCTGACACTTCTCTCCATACAAGTAGTGTCTCCATATCTTCAAGGCATGGACCATAGTGGCCAACTTCAGATCATGCATCAGATAATTTTCCTCGTGTTTCTTAAGTTGTCATGAAGCGAAAGAAATCATGTTCTTATCCTACATTAGCACAACCTAGACCATTCTTGGATGTATCACAAAATATAATATAACCCTTTCCTTATGATGATAGCACTAATATCGGTGCAGTGATCAATCTCTCCTTTAAAAGCATAAAGGAATGTTGACATCTATTATCCCAAACAAACGACACATCCTTCCAAAATAACTTTATTCAGCATAACACCACGGCACTAAAGTTCTTGATGAACCTCCTGTAATATCCTGCCAAACCTAGGAAGTTGTGAACCTCCATTGGTGTCTTAGGCTGATCTCACTCTAGTACTAACTCCACTTTATTTGGGTCCACACAGAATCCTCTGGAAGATATTACTTACATTAAAAAAAACACTTCTTTTAACCACAACTCGCACTTGTTGAATTTCACATACAATCAGTGTTGTCTCAACAAAGACAAAGCATGATGTGGTTGTTGCTCGTGTTTCTGACCATTTCTAGAGTAGATTAGGATGTCATCTATAAATACCACCACAAACTAATCTAGAAGGGGTCTGAACACTCTGTTCATCAGATCCATGAACATTGTCAGTGCATTGGTTAGCCCAAATGACATATCCACAAACTCATAGTGACCATTCCTCATCCTAAAAGCTGACTTTGGTATGTCATCTTCCTTAATCTACAATTTGTGATAACCCGACCTCAAGTATATCTTGGAGAAGATTGTGGGACCCAGTAAATGATCAAACAAATCATCTATATGCGAAAATGCATACTTGTTCTTAATCTTCATATTTTTCAACTATCAGTAGTCAATGCACAACCTCATCGATCCATCCTTCTTCTTTACAAATAGAACGGGAGTACCCCAAGGAGACATGCTCGACCTAATAAAACTTTTCTCAAGCAATTCTTGCTTCTCAAGCAATGTTTGTGCATAAAAACCTAGTTTTGGTGTAATGTGCAATTTACCCAAAACCTAGGGTTCAATATGCAAATTACCAGTTCAAGAGGGTCCCTCATGTTTCTTGGAATCATGTAGAGAAAATAAAAGGAGAGGGGAATCTCATTTGAATCACTTTGGAGGAGAGAGAATCTTGATATTAAAATAATCAAGATTTAGGCATAATTGGAATTTTACTTCAATTTAATGCAAAAATAAATATATTAATTGAAGTACACTTCAACCAAATTGTGTTTGTTGAAATCCATATATGTGGACGTCCTTGTGCCTTGAAAATGAAACGAAAATATCTTAAGGAGGTGAAGAACCCACTCACATTATTATAAGAAAAAGAAATATCCACTCACTTATGGATATTATTATAATATGATTTAAGGTGCTTAATATGCTTTTCTTTAAATCATGGATTATTGAGAGGAACAAGAGGCAAAGAAGATAGCCTCATAACCAAGGAAGGGAAGGGGGAAAATGGCAAGGAAATGGAGGAGATAATCCCTACTTTCTCTCTCTTAAATGAATTTTTAATAAAATGCATATATGCTCCTTTATCCATAGCTTGGATGGGTAATTTCGAATCCACCTTCACTTCTTGCTTGCAAAAATGACCAAGGGAGCTTGGAGAAATAGGAAGACGAGCCCCAACCTATTGGTAACCTTCTTGACCTTCGTTCACCTTGATTTCATGGTGGAAATCACAAATCAATGCATGATTTCTTCTTACTTCGATCCCATCTTCAATTCTAACCATTCCTTTTTCACTCAAAGCTTGAGGATGAGCCGTGGGTGTGGCGACTGACTTGCCAAAACATGATCTACGAATGCGGAAGCGATTAACTAGTAGCAGAATTATTAAAAATCACTAAAAATTAAAACTTTTTGCAAGGAAAATCTTTAAATGATAAAACTCCTTCATAAAGAAATATAATAAGTTGTTTACAACATGTTTCATCATTGCATCTCTGTAACAAAACATATCTTGAGAATTACAACATCAAACACCTTGTTAACTATGGCAACACATCCCACTATCACACAGACAGTGAGGTGTTACGCGAAAACGTGCGGAAATCACCATAACCACAGATTATCAAAAATACGGGTTAACTAAAACCGATTGCGAAAAACTGATAAGCTGAGAAACTATTACATTCCAGTCCACATCCTGCAAGAAAATAGGTTATATACATATATACAAGCCTTGATACATGTCCATAGCTTAGAGAAACAGTTGTCTTATCACCACATAAGTTCATCACATGTTCATACATACATAGAGGCCCACATCCGGCCAACAGCAGGATATACAAAACATCAATGATAGTACATCGTGAAACAACGTTAAACACTTCCAAGGACCTGAGAGTACAGGGATGACTCTAGACTCTACTACAAAACATCCAAAACAGCAGCATATCCATCACTTGCCTTCTACTGCTCTTCTTGCTACTCGGCCGCAACTCCGCGACCACCTCCACGTCTAGCTCGACTACCTAAAAAAAAGGGCGTAAACCAACGGAGTGAGACAATCGAACATTGTCCCAGCGAGAAACATAACTCCCCGCCGAAACTACAAAACCTCAGAGGTATATATATATAGCAGCTAACTGATAAAGGTATAAAAGACCAGTTATGAAATAAAGTTGTCTATGCCTAGCAACTTATCAGATGTAATCAAATATTACTTATGAAACATGATTAACAAGACGAGATATATAAGTTCTACTACATATGAAGAACATATAAGCAACTGCAAGATATAACAGAGTTGACTACCCAAACAAGGCCTCAACCAATGTTTCGTGTTTGTCTTAAGCAGTAATACTATTCGGCTGAATTATGTATTATTATGCCCTGAGGAAGTGAGCCGTACCACTCAAATCCAACCTTCAGTTGCGAAACCCAAGCCGGTGCCAGACAAGGTCAATGGAAGAGCTGGACTCCACGACCTCGCCCCTCGTGGTCAGTGCATGAGTACAACACAAGCAGGACCGCAGTCTCATGCTGAAGTGGTCTTAGCCATAGGGTCAGGCTACCCTCTGCCTAGCCCGCCTCGGTACAGATCTCGGCGCTAGTGAAACTAAGCCATGGTCATGTTCACCACACTCTGAGCCATGAACGCATTCATGCTCCTCATATCACATATCCTGAGCCATGGGCCTGTTCACCATGCTCTTCATCACAATTGGGCTACGAGCCTGAATCTGCACCCTGGAGTCTACAACCGAAGTTGCACTCTTACCTCCTCACTTTAGGCTAGGAGAAACCTCACATATTCAAAAATGTGTGCTCTGGGTTAACCCGCAGGATAACCCGTTTCACCATCACCAATTCCTGACGATGATGGATCTATGGCCAGGGCAACTACATGATAGGTTTCACTATGATTAATTAGTATCTTTTAGATGGATTGTGAGATTCAAACCAAGTTGTATAACATGCAATTATAACAGAAGTGAACAATATAAACTCAATATTATGCCTTTATCATAACCACATCAACCTAATCCACCTCAAGGATCCAACATCACATGTTATCACTTGGCCCCTTGCCAACCATCAGAATCCATATCAAGGATCATCACATACCATGGGATCTCAATGCCTCATTATGTATTGCCACTGCCTCTCAAGGCTTACATCATCATCATGGGACAAACACATTACATATGTGATTTCTTCAGCAAGAGTAATTATCAAAGTGATGTTACTCATCACATATATTTCTCATTGCCTTTTCATGGCTAAACATCACTTGCATGGTTAGGGTATACAATAATCATAGTTTCAACATAAGGACTATGCTTACTATCATGGGATGGCATTCAAGATTCTATACTTACATTATCTGGTGATCAAGTGCATCAAGCACATTATTAAGCAAACCACTTTATCCTCATCTGAGTATTATACAAATAATCAAGGTGATCACTTTATGCATATAGTCAAGTGAGATATAGAGAACAAGCGTCATCATTACCATTACCACTATCATTCTTAGCATTAATAGATAATCCCTTCCATATGTGTAGCCAGGCTAAGATAAATGAGCAAGCTTATGATAATGAGCATGATTATCTATACCAAGAGTTATCATCGTTTTACTAAGCACATAATCCACAAGACTGTTTGCATAACGAGATGTACCATCATTAAAAGTACCAGGGTCCCTCGCCAAAAGATATCAAGAACTCTCACGAAAAGGGGTGTAATGGAAGCCTGCCCTCACCCAAGGATCAACACACCAAACGGCCGATATATAAGCGAGCAGCAACGCTGCGCTACGTACAGCAGGATGATGTTGCATCGCGCGTCAAGGGGTGTTGCGCACCAGGGTGTGTCAGACATAAGTGCTATCGGGCAACGCCCGTCACACATGGTGTTATCGACTAGGTTAGCCCATCAAAAGCTAACAACCAAGAAAGAGAACACATCCACATGTCGTGCATCTACTGATTAAGGCCTAACGGCCGACACACAGCAAAGGAAGAGTTGTGACGCCCGTCATAAGAACCAAGGGTGTCGCCAGATACATGAGCCTGTCGGCCAACTCACACACATACTCATGTCGTGCAAGTCTAGCCTAGAGGTCTGTCGGGCAGCACCTCATCATCCCCATCTCAACCAAGATACATCTCACAAGGTCATCTTCTACCTCAAGCACAAGATACCCAAAACCCTAGAGGATCAAGGAGATGGCTCACCTCGATCAACTAATAAAGAGGGGTCTTGCACACCACCTATCACCCATCGGGCAACACAACACCAACCCTAAACAAGGTCCACTAAAACTGAGCTCACCCTTCTAGTCCATGGTGAGAGGAGACTGTTGCTCAAGAAACTAGAACACAAGCTCACCTCAATCGACTAAGAAAGAGGGGTGTTGCTCATAATACTAGAAGCTTAAACTCACTCCTCTAGACCAAAGAGAGAAAGGAGTATTGCTCACCAAGAAACACTAAACCACATAGGTGATTGGCCAACAAGGATACTAAAGCAAGATGTAAAACTAACAACAACATATAAGAAAAAACCAAGAAAAAGGAGATAGTGTAGCTAGGGTTAGAAGTTATGCAACCCGCCTTAAGCTCCACGCTCCAAAGAAGAAGAACTCCAAGGGATGTCGACCACCACTTGCTCCTTCAAAAAGGGGGGGGGTGTATCGGCCGACACAAGCAAGGAAGAATGGAGTGTTGTGCACAAGGTGGTGAGGAACCAAAGGAACTCCTAGCTAAGGAAAGGAACCGCCTATATAGAAGGAAAAGGGAGGAGAAAACAAGTTTGGTCCAAGCAAGGTGTCACTTGCCTAGGGACACTTGTCCTAGTGTACGAGCCACCACGCTAGAAAGCTCCATACACATGTCCAAGATATGTTCCATGTGTCCACTAAACAAGGTCAAGGCTAGGTCAAGGATCATGGGCAACACAACATCTTGCACCAAGGGCGACACACTTCATCCTCATGGGCGAAACACTCCCTTGGCCGATACACATCCACCCTTGGCCGACACAAGGCTCAACCAAAGCAAAGCAAGGTACCTCAAGGCCCAACAAGCTCAACTAGGACAAAAAGAACTCAAGAAATGAGCCCAAGCCTTCCCCTCTACACAAGAGGAAGAAAAGAGAGAGAGGAACACCTCACAAGGTGGAAAACTTGCCTACAAAACCCTAGACTTGGGTTATTTGCAAGTAGCACCTCCAACTCTCAACAAAGCACAACCAAACCCTAATCACCACTAAAGGTGATTAGCAAGCACCAAAGCACCAGGTTTAAGTAAAGCAAACAGGGTAAACCCTAAACGAAGGTTAGGGTCCTTACACTACAGTCCAAGACCACCCATTACTTCTCCAAAGTATCCATCACAAGAATCACGTCAAATCCATGCATGCCAAGTGGTAAGAGATCCAATTGAATGTTGCCTCTTGAAAAAGAAAGAACGTAGGATGGACACACCTACCGCAACTCAATGAAATAGACTAGAGGGGTTTCTCAATGAAGACTATATCACCTATGAGTAATAGGCAAGAAATAGCTAGCTATCACTTCTCTAGTGATAAAAGAGTGTGTTGCACCCGATTCAACCAAAATAGATATAAAACATGAACATGACAAATTAGAATGAAACAATTCCATCTAACCTTTCATGACCCTCAGTTTGATGATTGCTTCTGGCTGACTCATTACATAGAGTCACACCATTGTCTGTTGTTGCCCCCTTCCTCTACCAGCTTGCCCTGACGAACCAGCCTATGATGCCTCACTACGTCCTCTCCCACTGCCACTGTACTATTGTCCCTATTCTGATCGTTTCTTACTATGTCTCGACTTCTGAGTCACCTCTTCATCCTTCATAGGATAGAACCACTTGGTATTCCCAAGCTGTCCACACTTGAAATAGGTTTTTCTCTTGTATCATGGCCTAGACAACCCCATTAATAACACAGTTGTTTCACTATGAGCTCCTACAGGCAGAAAGCTATGGCCTCTTCCTATGCTTGTTGTCCATTATTAGTGAAATACTAACCTTTGATGAGACTGAGGTGTTTAGGACCTAGGCTTCTTGAAGCCTCCACAAGATTGTTCTTGGTATTGTGTAGGCCTCTTCTTAGCCTTCACCTCACGTTTCTCCATAACTGACTGATCCACTCTCCTAACTAGACTCTACAAACATGGAAAACCTCTCTCTATTCTCTAAAGTTGACAAGGGTGTTGTCAACTTGGTACTCAAAGCACATAATCCTCCCTTTTCTGTTGCTTCCATATGCAGAAAAAACCTTAGAAGCTCCATAAACTTAGCTTCATACTCACTAATTGACATAGATCCCTATTGGATCTTCTCAAATTGTACAATCTTCTCATCCAAGTAAGTCTCTGGAAAGTACCGACTCATAAACTCTCGTCAGAATTCTTCCCAACTAAGCACGACACCAGGCCTTTTCTCCTCCTTAATGGCCCACCAATGGCCAACACTCCCCTTCAACAAATACACAACATGTTTCACCTTATCGTCCTCTGGAATGTTGAGGATCTTGAAGGCATTCTCCAGCTCAGTCAACCACATACATGTGTCATCTCGATCAGGTGTGGCAACACACTCCAACACCCCTACATGTTGTAGCCTTTCAAAATTCTTCCCAGAACCTTGGATTTCAGTATCGGGTAAAGTTACCCTAGGTTGGGTTGCAAGCATTCTATCCACCATGTGTGTCATTGTAGCCATAAATTATCCAAACATGGACTGGAAAGCAGGGTTGGATATGTTGATTGGGTCAACTTCAGGTATCTTTGGCACTGCATCAGCCCTATCTTGCCTCCTGGCACCACCTCCTGATGCAGGAACACTACTCTGACAGCATGTTCTTCATGTTCTCTAGGCATCTTTTCTCCTCTTCTTCTTCTGCATAAGTAGAAGTGACCATAAGATATACTAAATGACACTAGAATAGATAGAAATCCTAGTCTTATGTCCCTATAGACTCATTGAACCAATCCCTCTAATACCAACCAAACTATGACGTCCATCACCACATAAAATGAGATTATTCAAAACAAAGTTCAGAAATATAGCTAATAATCATATTACCACAAAATAGGGTAACTTAAAACCATTCTTAACACAACATATCCACTAAGATATATCATGTCCAAACCTCAAACTCAGGACACATGTACTTTGTATATGCTAAAATATAGTACATATCATGTTCAGAGGCTGTCAAACCAAACTTGTTACATATCACAACATATGCATATCACAACCTTTAAAAGTATACAAGCCATTTCTATACACTCATGGCATAAAGCTCAAAATCTACATGTCGATATACAAAACAACAAAATCTCTCGAAAGACATGAGAGTACAGGAATGACATATAGGACTCTACTACAAAATGCTAGTAGCATGTCTAACCTTCTGACATCTATTGCTCTCCTTACTACTCAACACTGACTACATGAATTTTACTACACCGTGCATATCCACCTAAAAACATGTGAAAACCCATGGTGTGATACCAAACATCTCAACGAGAGATATAAGTATCTACCAACATCTATTATAAGCACAGTAAGATAACATAATAGTTAAGTAAAGAAGATAACACTATTTAAGCAGCTTAAGCATTTACAACTGAGCAATAGAACATCATATATATTTAGAAGGAATATGAAGAACATGTATAATTATTATAACTAAATAGTATAAGAAATAAGGCATGGGTTCATCCAATGTGATTCGTATTTGACCCTAAGCAAATATACTACATAGCTATGTTATTTTTTTTATTGAAGCACCTTGAGGATTTGAGTTTTATCACTCAAATCCAACTGACCACTATTAAGTCAAAATTAGTACCATATAATATCTATGGAAGAGTTGGAATCCATCATCATCACCTGAACTACTCGATCAGTTCAAGTTTGCAATGCAGCAACATAACATTCAGACTGCAAGACAAGAACTTATAATCAAAGCTATAATAACAACTCATAGTCAAAGCTATGGTCTATCCTACCTTGGTACATGACACATCACTAGATAACATGCCCATACATGGCCATTCTAAAAGAAGACATTATATCACTATAAACAACAATTTTAAGGATACAAGGAGATACCTCGACTTGCACCACACATTTTCAATAATATGCACTTCGAGTTTCCCATAGGAGTTATTCATCCAACAAGATTCTGACGCTGAAGATGGATTTATGGTATATGGAAACTACATGATTAGGGTTTCACTTGATTAGATATTCCATTTGGGTATCTTTTAATGCATCAATCAAGTTACATCGTATAAACCCAAAATAGACTCTACAAAATTAAAGGTAGAGTACAACTTTAGAAGATATAAAATGTATAGAGTGAGAACTTTTCTCATCATCGCGTGACACTTGTATTACTTCCATTCACAAGTTCATCACCAATATCACATTACTATTACTATGGGATATCAATCCATCAATCACATCTCTAGTGGATTCTACCGCAAACTATGCACAAGGCACTTGTTAGGTTATTAGACCCAATCATGTAATTCCTACACATTCAATATCATGTTATATCTCAGTAATGCACATAATCACTACCATGTGTTATACAATGATCACCATAGAATTGACATATCTATGAACTTCATCTCACCTGCAATGTTAGGGTAAAAAAGTGGGAGAGAGAAAACACCATCATAGAATAATAATCTTCAAGTAGAATGAGCACATACATCACCTTATCACAAGATTAGGGATAGGGTTTTAGATATAGCCAATTAGGGTTTCATCACATCCCTCAACCACTAAACCCTATGTTCATCACCTCCTACATTTTTGAAGGGCACTAGAGTTAAACACTATTGTTAATGATTAAACATACATAATCACATCATCATGGGGAATCCATTAGCCATGAGTTGCAGTCAATAGAGTAGTATATATGTATAGCGACATGCACTATGTAGAGACCATGTACATGTATATGTGTATCGACATTGACCATCAACAAGGCATTGTGACTTTGACACTTGTAGGTGTATCATCCATCACATAACACTGTGTTACGATCGTGACACAAGGTGACACCTAAATGAGGCGTTGCGACCGCTACTATACTAGGGTGCATTAGCCATCCATCCATGATGTGTTGCGACCAAAACCAACTCAAGTGTAGTGGCCATGTTACCTGATCAACCATGTTACAACCACTACAAGACCCTAGCCAAGTGTTATGACCATAGAACTGAATCATCTCAATCGCAACATTAACCAACGAACTAATTAAATAAGAAGAAATGATGTATTAAGACCAACATCATGTGTAGCGACCATCCCCTTTAGGGTTAAGGTTTTTGTGGTCGCAACAACCACCCACTAGGGTGTTGATCAAAGAAGAATACAAAGGGGTGTAGTGACCATAGGTCATCCATGTGCCCAACATTAGTTAATATTCAAACATGGTCAAAATAGGTGATCAACTCCAGGAATATCAAGCATTAACTAAGAAGAACTCTTCATTCAAAGATGTTTATCAAACCCTAGAACATGGGTCATAGAAAGTTACCGAAAGAACTATATTTAGAGAGATAAATTTGAGTTTATTATTAAATATAACCTTTCTCCAAACCTCTTATTATTCAAGATGAATGAACCATACACAAAGTGACATGGTTCCATAAATAAAGAGATGAGTAAAACACATCAATCTTTTCAATCATCATCAAATCAGATACAAGGATTTAGGGTTTATAAGAGAGAGAAATATTCTTGAGAATACTAAAAAATTTAAACCTTAAAATGTTTTCACTTCTTCTATCATAATAAGAACCATATTTTTAATATTTAGGATAGCAACATATAATCGGGTTTAAGATGTGAATAATAGATGAGGGAAAAGTTATATAACCTGCCTTTGTTTGAAGATCACAGTTTTCAAGATCTCAAGCTCCAAGAGAGAGAGAGAACTTCAATCATGTGCAACTCCAAGGCCAAAGGATAACCTCCAAATAGAATATTACCATGGTCATAAAAGATATTGATAAAAAAGGCAACAACCCTAGGTGGAACCAAGGAACAAGAAAGAAAAGAACTCCTTCTCACTCGGGTACCACCACGTCAAAACATAGTCTCCAACCCATCTGAAGAAAGAAGATATGCAAAGAAAGCCACCATCATAGATCCATAGTCTCATGACCAAGAGGAAGAAGATAGATTTTTCAAAAAGGGTAAACATGATCAAGAGAAGGAGATTACTTACCAAGGGAAGAAATCACCAAGAATCACCACCAAAGGGTTGATCAAGCACAAGATCTTCAACATGCAAGGTTGGTCAACCAGCCAAGCTTCAAGATCATACCTCCTTTGCTCCCAAAGCTCCAAGAACTTCACAAGAGAGTAAAAAGAGAGTAGGGCCAAAATAATGCTTACAAATGTAGAGGATGGTTATATACATAAGGTAGGAGGGAAGTAAGAGGTTATAGGTGTCAACATAAGAGGTTATCAAGGGACACATTCCCACCAAAGAAATAGCCTTATCCCCTCTCATGTACAAATCTTGAAGGTTTATCGAAAAAGTGTAGTGACCATCTAGGTCAGCTACCACCCATTGTTTCGGTCAAGACAACTCTATGCACTTTTAGCGACCAACACACTAGGTTACCATATACACATGGACAATACATCTCATTAGAGGACAAACTCTTTTGACTAACCCATCCCTAGGTCATCATGGTCGAAACAATAACACCTAAGGTATGTGTTGTGGTCACTACACTCACCCAAAAGTGATGTAGTGGTCACAACACTCAAACCCTATCAAGTTCATCACATCAACAAAGCAAACCGTAGAAACCCTAATATCACTAGCAAACCCTAGAAACCCTAATATCACTATGTGAGGACACATCATCAACCATGATTCAAACAAGGTGCCCCATAGCATCATCTTCTCTCTCATGATGATAAGGCACAAGAAAATTCTCAACATTTGGAAAATTACAAGATAACCCTTACTCATGGGTAAATTGCAAACTAGCCCAAAATAATACATGTATAAGATGATAGCTCAAACATCAATCAAACTGGACCAAACTAAAAGCATGGGCATGTCACATATTATGAAAGCATCTCAAGAGATTAGATTAAGAGTTAGGCTTCCATTTTTCAAAGAAAATGTGATTCAGCCCTATTTTAGGGCTTAATCTTGTGTCTTTTTGCTCTTCAATCACATCTATACCTATTATATTACATGTTATTTCCCCTAATATGCATATTTGTGTAAAATGTGCTTATCGACATTTTTTGCATGTTTTCTAGGTACTTGGACCACACTTGGATGGATGAGAGAGATGGAGGGGCCCAAAGAAGGCCCCAGAGCTCCCCAACCTACCCCTAGTGGGCAAGAGTCAACCTTAAGCAAAGAAGTCCATGGATAACGAAGTTTGAAGCTCAAAGTGCAAGCAAAGCCCCCAGCACAGCTGTGGTAACACAGAATGGTCATGCTGCAAATGAAGAAATCACAAGAAAAATCTCAATTTTGAAGCAGCTGCAGAGCATACTCTACCACGGTCGTGCCACGCAGTATGACCGTGCTGTGACCACCCACCACGGTCATGCCACGCAGCACGGCCGTGCTACCATATCCCACCACGGTCATGCCACGCAGCACGGATGTGCTACCATATCCCACCACGACCGTGTTACGCAGCACGGCCGTACTACCCTCAACCCACCACAGCCGTGGTGACCACCACGATCGTGGCCTTTTCATCCCAAATTTGACCACCAACCTGACATTTAGCCATTTTAATTCCCACAACCGTGCCCATCCACCACGGTCGTGGTCTACCCTACCCACCACGACTGTGGTAACCCACCACGGCTGTGCTACTCACAAAATCCACCCATTTCTCCACTGCTTTCCCCATTTTACACCAAACTTAACCCTAGGCCCCCTAGACACCTATCTATACCTAGGTGGTGGCTGGGGCACGAGGTTAGCTACCTTCCACCACCTACTATCTCCCCAAATCACCCTCCACTCCATTCCACTTCACCTCCACCTCAAATCCACTCCATTTAACCATTTCCACAACATAACCCCCCATATCTAAGCCTTCCATCCACTTCCCACCACCATTCTTCACCCTTGCACCTTGGAGGAGGGAGGAGGACGACCTGCACCTGCTGGAGAGAAGGATTTCTTCATCTACACCGAGCTCCATGGCTTCTTCTACCTCTCTCTTCTCTCTTTTAGTATTTTCCATTTCTATGAGTAGCTAGGCCCCTGTGGCTGGGCTGTTTGGGGGAAATTATGTTACTTCGATACCATGTTGGGGGAAAATGACATGTAAACGTCGTTATTCCGTTTGTTAATGATTATATTATATTTGCATCTCATTCTCCATGGATTGCTTGTTGGTTTGTGTGTGAAATCACCTAGAAATTTAGGCAAATTGCTTATATGTGTGAATTTTGGGATTTGCCCCTAGGTCCAATTCTTGGATCCCTAGGTTTCCTCCCATCTTCCTACATCCTAATCAATCTCCGTAAACCTAAGTGAGAGATCTAAGTGGCTAGATTAGATAATTCTAGTGCAATTAGCATGGAGCCTTCTCAAGGCTAGAATGTGGGGGAATTGGGGTCCAAACCCTAATCTCACCTCCCCATTACTACCCTCGGCCCCTAATTGCCCTAGGAATGCCTAATCTAGAAACCTGGACTTGATTAGAATCTAATTGAATTGTACCTAATCCCTAACCCAATTGAGCCTCATAGGGGAAGTAGGGGGTGTTAGGGACTAGTTCCCCTATACACAACCTAGCATATCCATGGCCAGTTAGTAGCTTAGGTTAATTCATTAGACTCTAACTTGTTGTCTGGTTTGGATAATCTAAATGGAATCATAATGTTCATATGTCACCCCCCAACTTAAGTGATAAGTTGTTACCCCTAAACAGCCCATACCTCTCTTTACTGCTTGAAATCCTAGTTTTGTGCTTGCTTAGCTTAATTAGTTCTTTCCTTGCTTAGTTAGCTTCTTGCTTTGATCTTGTCTTGTTCATGCTAGTATAGCTCTTTAATTTCTCTTTTACTTCACTCTTTCTTTCCTTAGTGTAATTTTCCTTTTCATACCCAGCTTAGTCCTTTCTTTCCTGCTTAGTCTTAATCTAATTTAGGGTTAACATAGATTTCATTCTCGCCTTTAATTGCTTGCTTTTTCATAATAGTTTAACAATCAAAATCACCTTTAAACCCTTAACCCTAGTCTCCGCAATAGGAACCTAGCAAAACTAACCTAGCTCTAGCGCCCCCTCTTTTCCCTGTGGATCGAACCTGTACTTGCCACCTTCCTATACTACGACATGACCCCGTGCGCTTGCGGGTGTAGTGTTTTAGTGTGAGTAGGTGTTAAGTAAGGTTTATAAATTTTGAAAGCAAATTCCCATCACGTGTGTTCCAACCTCATGGGGCGCATCTAGTCAGGTCAAATCGACTAGTGTGTTGCACCTCTAGCGGAATCGCACCAAGTTTTTGGTGTTGTTGCTGGGGATAGAGGCGCTCGGCCTAGCTAGTTAGTTTTTCTTTGACTTTTCCTACTGCCCTCATCATTGCTATTCTTTATTCATTACTCTTTGCATTCTTTCTGTATATTGGTTTGCTAACTTGCTTTCTTTTGTTTGGTTGTGCCTTGTGCATGTGACAAGCCACTCGGAGAAGACAAGATGGAAGGCCAAAATGCACAAACCCAACCATTTCCTCCACCACCCTACCTCCAAGGCTATCCTAATCCTTACACACCTCCACCACCTCCATTGCCGCAACCTTCCCACTACTTCATTTTCCAACCTCAATTCCCTCCTCCACTACCCTACCACCAAGGCTATCCTAAGCCTTACACACTACCACCACCTCCATTGCCACAACCCTCCTACCAGTTCACCTTCCAAACTCAATTCATTCTACCACCTCCATCACCACAACCCTCCCACCAATTCACCTTCCAACCTCAATGCCCTCCTCCACCTAAAGTCCAACGACCATCAACACCTATGCCACCACCACAACTATCACATGCTCCCCCTACTTCCCATGAGCAAATGGATATGATTGAGACCCCTCTCTTTGGTGCCTATGAAGACCCATTCCTTAAGAGAGAGAAAACCTATGGCATGAGATTTACGAGGGTCTTAAGGCTAATTAAGATCTATGATGATGATACCCAAGGAGAGATAATTGCTAAAAAAGACTTACGAATCTCGCATGACCCTTGGGAGGAAGATCAATCAAGGAAAGCATTTGAGAGGATTTCTTATGATGGGGGTGAAAACATTTTGTTTTTGGACCATGGTTTATGCTGAAAGAACAACAAAAGCCCAATTGTAGGCATGAAACTTAGCGCTTGTGGGAGGCAACCCACCTAGGTTTGGGATTTTTTTCACCCAAACTTCAATTTTTGATACTTTTGCTTTGCTTTTACACTTTCCAAGAAAACACACACACTCTTTATGCTTGATGGTTTTTGTTGTTTATGTTATTTTAGGACAGGTACATTGGAAGGAGAGTGATGCATGGATGATATTGACAAGTAGGAGAAAAAAAATGAGGAGAAAATTGCAAATCTGTAGAGAAGCTATAGAAAGGATATCAGCACGGCCGTGCCACACAACACGGCCGTGTTGCATGCATTCCAAAATGGGCGCGGTGCACACCACGACCGTGGAGGCTATCCCCTACTCAATTGACACATTTGAATCTCTCTCCCCTCTTGGAATTTATCTACCACGACTCCATGCCCTCTACCCTACCATTCTGAGCTTCTATTTCATGTTGAGGACAACATGGTTTAAAACTTTGGGGTGGTAGGGCGGTAAGCCCCTGTTTACCCCACTTTCTTCTATGTTACTTATTCTAAGTTTTTGCTCAAGATGACTGAACAATATAACCATCTTTCATATTTGTGTATCCATACTTTGTGTGCTTGTTTTGCATACTTGCATGCCATGTAGTTTTCTTCCTTGCTATTTTTGCGTAATTTTAAAAAATGTTGCTATTTTTTCCATACATTCCATATCATGTATATTTTCGGTAATTTTTGCATGTTTTGTCTAGGATTTGCTTGTTTAATGTTTTAAGTTCAATAATAAAGGTTTAGATGTGATTGGAGGCCACTTGGAACCATTTTGGCCAATTTTGCCCAAATTTTAGTTTTCTTGTCTAAAAGTGTGTTTCAACCCAATCTCTACTTTTTGGATTAAAAATGATGACCTTTGACAAATGCAAGTACCTTATCATTGTTTATTGCTAAGTGGTATCAATGTTTGACTTTTTACATGTGCATCACCTCTCTTATGGTTGTGATTGATTTGGCTGAATTGTGAAGTTGAGCAAGCTTTGAACGCTTAGTGTTTGTGGAATCACTTGTTTGATATATCAATTTTATCTTGTTCATTCATGTGGTGTGATATCTAGGATGAAGTATTGGATTAATTTTCATGCAGGATGTCTTATGTGGAGAATCATACCTATGACCCCTCTTTGACTCGACTTTTCACTCACCATCTTCTTACTCCTCCGCCTCATGAAAGGATGCCAAAGTGCACATATTAGCTGTGGCCACCTCCAAAAGTTTGGGGTGGCTACATCTACATCTCACCGCTTCACTCCCATCACCATATGCCCTACCTACCCCAAGGGAAAAGAAAAAAAATGCAAAAATAAAATAAAAGGATGCTCCTATTTAAGAGCATTCAAATAAAGAAAAGATGAGTGGGTAAAAACACTCCAAAAATCTTACCGCAACCCTTTCTTCCACTTTCATACCCATTGAGCTAAGAAGCATCAAACTTAGCTCACTTTGCCTTTTTCCGTAGCCACGTGGGTCATTTGGTATGATTTGAAATATAAGACTGAATGCATCAATGTGAAACAACACTCCTAGTCATCCTTGATTAACACCATCATGAAACGGTTTACCCAGAACTTTATGGAACAAGTATGGATAACTTGTGTATTCTATGGGCTATATTTGAAGTTCATATGCGTTTTGCTCTTTTCATGGTTGGATTGTGAAAGTAGGAGAGGAGAGAGGTGAAATGCATGCACTTTGTCATCTTTGATCCCATTCAGCAACAATCATATTTTATATTGCATTTGTCCTTTCTCAATTGTGGAAAATTTGTAGAGAGATTGAGTTAGAGCATACTTGAGGACAAGTATGTTTCAAGTTTGGGGTGGTGATTCAGCCCTATTTTAGGGCTTAATCTTGTGTCTTTTTGCTCTTCAATCACATCTATACCTAATAGATTACATGTTATTTCTCTTAATATGTATATTTTTGTAAAGTGCACTTATGGACATTTTTTGCATGTTTTTCAGGTAGTTGGACCACACTTGGATGGATGAGAGAGATGGAGGGGCCCAAAGAAGGCCCCAGAGCTTCCCCAACCTACCCCTAGTGGCCAAGAGTCAAGCTTAAGCAAAGAAGTCCATGGATAACAAAGTTTGAAGGTCAAAGTGCAAGAAACGCCCCCAGCACGGTCGTGGTAACACAGAACGGTCATGCTGCAAATGAAGAAATCACAAGAAAAATCTCAATTTTGAAGCAGCTGCAGAGCATACTCTTCCACGGCCATGCCACGCAGCATGACCGTGTTGCGACCACCCACCACGGCCGTGCTACCATCACCCACCACGACCGTGCCACACAACATGGCCATGCTACCATATCCCACCACGGTCGGCCCATGCAACACGGTCGTGCTACCAGATCCCACCACGACCGTGCTACGCAACACGGCCGTGCTACCCTCAACCCACCACGGTTGTGGCCTTTTCAGCCCAAATTTGACCACCAACCTAACATTTAGCCATTTTAATTCCCACGACCATGCCCATCCACCATGGTCGCGGTCTACCCTACCCACCACGACCGTGGTAACCCACCACGGCCGTGCTACTCACAAAATCCACCCATTTCTCCACTGCTTTCCCCATTTTACCCCTAACTTAACCCTAGGCCCCTAGACACCTATTTATACCAAGGTGGCAGCTGGGGCACGAGGTTAGCTACCTTTCACCACCTCCTAGCTCCCCAAATTTCCCTCCACTCCATTCCACTTCACGTCCACCTCACATCCACTCCATTTCACCATTTCCACCACATAACCCCCCATATCTAAGCCTTCCATCCACTTCCCACCACCATTCTTCACCCTTGCACCTTAGAGGAGGGAGGAGGATGACCTACAGCTATTGGAGAGAAGGATTTCTTCATCTACACTGAGCTCCATGGCTTCTTCTACCTCTCTCTTCTCTCTTTTTGTATTTTCCATTTCTATGAGTAGCTAGGCCCCTGTGGGTGGGCTATTTGGGGGAAATTATGTTACTTTGATACCATGTTGGGGGGAATTGGCATGTAAACATTGTAATTCCATTTGTTAATGATTATATTCTATTTGCATCTCATTCTCCATGGATTGCTTGTTGGTTTGTGTGTGAAATCACCTAGAAATTTAGGCAAATTACTTATATGTGTGAATTTTGGGATTTTCCCCTAGGTCCAATTCTTGGATCCCTAGGTTGCCTCCCATCTTCCTACATCCTAATCAATATCTCTAAACCTAAGTGAGAGATATAAGTATCTACATTAGATAATTCTAGTGCAATTAGCATGGAGCCTTCTCAAGGCTAGAATGTGGGGGAATTAGGGTCCGAACCCTAATCTCACCTCCCTATTACTACCCTCGGCCCCTAATTGCCCTAGGAATGCCTAACCTAGAAACCTAGCATATCCATGGCCAGTTAGTAGCTTAGGTTAATTCATTAGACTCTAACTTGTTGTTTGGTTTAGATAATCTAAATGGAATCATAATGTTCATATGTCACCCCCCAACTTAAGTGATAAGTTCATACCCCTAAACAGTCCATACCTCTCTTTACTGCTTGAAATCCTAGTTTTGTGTTTGCTTAGCTTAATTAGTTCTTTCCTTTCTTAGTTAGCTTCTTGCTTTGATCTTGTCTTATTCACGCTAGTGTAGCTCTTTAATTGCTCTTTTACTTCTCTATTTCTTGCCTTAGTGTAATTTTCCTTTTGATACCCAGCTTAGTCCTTTCTTTCCTACTTGATCTTAATCTAATCTAGGGTTAACATAGATTTCATTCTCACCTTTAATTTCTTGCTTTTTCATAATAGTTTAACAATCAAAATCACCTTTAAACCCTTAACCCTAGTCTCCGCAATAGGAACCTAGCAAAACTAACCTAGATCTAGCACCCCCTCTTTTCCCTGTGGATCGACCCTGTACTTGGCACCTTCCTATACTACGACACGACCCCGTGCGCTTGCGGGTGTAGTGTTTTAGTGTGAGTAGGTGTTAAGTTAGGTTTATAAATTTTGAAAGCAAATTCCCATCATGTGTGTTCCGTCCTCGTGGGGCGCATATAGTCGGGTTGAATTGGCTAATGTGTCGCGCCTATAGCGGAATCACACCAAAATGTTATTTTGGATAATGTCATTAAAGTTCTTAAACGTTATGCATTTTGGAAAATGTCGAGTTTCAGAGAGGAAAACTCAGCCGAATAGATTTCCTGTGATGCATTTTGGAAAATGTTATTGAAGTGCTTAAACGTATGAACTAAGTGTTCCTGATTTTTTCTAATATCAATTACAAGTCATAACATCAATAACAATAATTACAAAAAATTGTCCTAAGTCATTTAGGGTATTTTCCCCAAAACTACATTTGCATTGACTTTGTCTTATACTGGGTCAAGCTAGGGCTTGATTAAATTGATCCCTTTCATGTGCCTAATACCTAAAATCAATCCCAAATAGACATGTTAGATACATATGAATGGAATTATTATGACATCATCTGAAAATGGACAATGTATAACTGTTAGGTCAACATTTCCCCCCTTTTTGAAGATGACAAACCATTCATCAAGATTTTGAAAAGGATTTAGAATTTAACTTTTACCTTGTGAATTGTAAGGGGATACATGAATGAACAATAGAAATTGCTCCCTCTCAATTCATGCTTACCTTTTCCTATAGTTATTTTCTCAAAAAGGGTAATCATACACATATGTACTATTGAGTCCTCTTACATAATCACATGATATTTTAGAGAATTAATGAAAAAAGGATTAAAAATCAATTTGCACTTGACCTCATATATACCAAGTAGTATTTGATCTCATATCTCCCCCTTTGTCCTTTCAAAAAGGTAGGGGGTAGAAGAGCTAATAAGCACAACTCTTATCCACATGCACAAGCTACACAAGCAACCACCAAGCAAGCACCAACGAAAAACAATAGAGAACAACACATACTAGAGTCATAATCAAAATATGGAAGCACATACCCAGAACTCATAAGATGTAATTAATCCTAGAGTTAAGGTACATATAATCATAATACAACACTATATATGTCCTCTCTATATGGAAACTATAAAACTACAAAAAACAATGAGATATGAAAATAGAACGCCTCTGATATAGTGCCCAAATGGTCGGTACATGAACGTATATAAAAAAAATGGTCACCCTATAGACTAAGAACTAAATATCTAGCGCATATATGTCAAATTCCTCATCATCCTTAGGTTGGTAGTCTTCATCTTCATCTGAAGGTGCATTAGGGGAAGTAGATGTAGCCTCACCACCATCACCATCATCATTTGAGCCATCATCACCTTCATCTACATCACCATCAGCCTCATCGTCATAATCATCCTCATCAGTCGTCTTGGTCTTCTCATCCTTAGAAGGTCCAAAGGAGAGAGTAGAGGGTCATTTGGCATTTGCTTATCACAAGACATTACACATGAATGTAATGCATTTGCTTGCTCAAAACTGGGTGTAGAGACCCCATAAAAGCTAGCAACCAAGGTGGAAGCAGGTCATAGAGGAAGAGCAAGTAGTTGGGAGGAGGGAGAAGGGGATGGTCCACCATCAGAGGTAGGGGGTACAACAGAAGCAGTATGGGGGGTCTAGGTAGAACTGACTGTATGCATATGAAGCATTGTCAGCAATTGTGTAGGGCTGGTAGGTGGGGTAAGGATGGGTGCATGATAAGTTCATGTTTGACATTATTTGAACTAGATATTGGTGTAGATGATCATGTACCTACAGTTTGTATGCATGTTGGTCCATCATGTAGCTCATCAGGGTTTCATTAAACACCAAGAACGAGTCACGGTCAGGTCTAGGAGGAGGAGGAGGGCTTGGGTGGAGGTTGATGCACTGAGTGTGGTGGAGGAGGTGGGATGAATAGACTTCTTGAAAGTAGTTTCACTGATGTAAACACCTTTCCTACTTGCTTTGTAACCAAGATCATGAAAAAGGGATTTTTTTATGTGATGAGCAAACAAACCATACATCAAATTTGGATAAGGTGGGTGGATTCCATGAGTATTCTTCCCAGAGTCAAAACATCTAATGTAATGGGCCCATTTGACTTTGGCATCATTAAGTAGGAAATACATTATCACAACAGTATTCTCTAAAATATCCATTTGGTTTTTCTTTGGATGGATATTATAGTTGACTACAAGTGCAATGAGGTGAGTCTTGATGTAAAGGGAGGAAGAGGGAAGAATCACTTTCTTCCTATAGGGAACCTCAGGTTTCTTCATGAACTTATGGATGTCGAGAAGGGTAAGATCATGTTCAAAACTTTGGCAAAACTTCTCAGGGTCAAAAAAGGTCAAATATTAGTGATATGTGGTCAACCATGTATATGTGATGGTGATATCATTGAAGTAAGAATTCAAGGGTTCCTCAGAGATGGAAAATTTGGTACCCACAATCATGGAGGTAAGGATCCCTTATTGGTTAGGAGGTGGAAAAATAGAAGTGTAATGTGAGATTAACATAAAATTCATGGACATATTTTGTGCTAGAAAGAGAATTAGTGTAACACAGTCTCTCTACACATAATGTGCCAAGGTGTTGTGCATTGCACATAGAAACAACCTCATTCATCAACTCACATCATGATTCAATCAATGCACGAAAAGGAAAAGGATTTCTAGGAAGCAATTCCTTATACCTATTGGATATGAAGGAGGTGCCATCATTGCAAATGACCCTAGGAACAGTGGAGGATGAGGGTACTCTAGTTGGTCTAGTTCATTTTTGTTAGTTTGAAGCCATGGAGAGACAAGAATATGAAATGACAACAAAACAAGGAGGATGGTAGGATTTTCTGGTCACCTAGGCTACTAGGTCAAGGTTGGGAGAGGTACGACAGGTGATCTGGGGCTAGAAAGGGTAAGGGAGAAGTTTGGCTAGACCTAGGGTTTAAGGATGAACAAGATAGAAGGGCTATCAGTTGACTTTGCTCTAGTTGAGAGGGAGAAAGTAGGTTGATTGCCTATATATTTTCCACCCAACATTGTTGTTAGTTGGATTTTAGATTTGGGAAACTCCACTAATACTACAGTTTTATTCAATCATTGGCCTATTGTCGGTCATGTTTCTCCGAGAACAAACTCAGCCAATAGGTCAGTTTCCAAAAGATAAGAAATTTAATTATAGGCTACTAGAGTATTATATAAATTTATTTTTATAGGCTATACTGTATTATGAACATATTGAGGAACATTCCACTCATTACTGGCTACTATTTTGTAGTTAAACAATAGTTTGTGAAAAATAACCAAAAACAAACAAAATAAGGCATCAAGACAAGGCATGTATAGCACAAACAAGCATGAGATGAGCAAATAAGTGAGCAAGAACTTATAGGTATGAAAACATCTAGCTAGAAGGCATGCCATTATCATCAAGAGTAGTAAAAACCAGTTTTGATCTAAAAAAATAAATTTCTCCCAAGCTAGAGGTTTGGTGAAAATATATGTAAGTTGGTTTTCTGTTTCCACATGCATGATATAGATATCCTTTTTGGCAATGTGGCCACGGAGGAAGTGATGGTGAACCTCTTTATGTTTAGTTCCACTATGCAATATAGGATTGAAAAAAAGATTGATAGCACTAGTATTATCATTGTAGATAGGAGAAGCATCATAATGAACATTAAAATATTGGAGAATTTGCTTCATCCATAGGTATTGGGCATAACAACTCCCAGCAGCAATGTATTCAGATTTGATAGTTGAAAGAGCCATTGTGCTTTGTTTCATGGAGAACTAAAAGATGAAGCATGGTCCTAGGAGGAATCAAGTGCCACTTGTGTACTTTCTATCAATTACACACCCTTCATAATACGCATCATTGTAATAAGTAAGTGTAAATTCCCTTGACATGGGATACCAAAGTCCAAAATTTTGGATTTTAGTTGAGTACCTTAGAATCCTATTAACCTCTCTAAGATGGAATTTTCTAGGGCTTGATTTAAATCTAGCACACAAGTCAATAGTGAACATAATATCAGGACTAGAGGCAGTTAAATATAGTAAGCTACCAATCATACCTCTATAGAAATTCTCATCTACCTTCCTCATCTCTATTAAGTTTGGCAGTGTTTGACATGGGAGTATCATGTGTCTTGGTGTTCTCCATCCAAAAGCGATTCAAGAGTTCACTTGTATACTTTCCTTGGTAAATGAATTTTCCTTCCTTTTTTTGTTTTATTTGGAATTCAAGGAAGAAAGTAAGCTCCCCAATCATACTCATCTCAAAACCACTTTGCCTAAGAGAACTAAACTCCTTGCAAAGATCGAGATTGGTTCTGCCAAATATGATATCACCAACATATATTTGAATTATACAAAAACGCATCCTATAAGTGTGTTTAAGAAAGAGGGTAGAATTGACTTTGCCCATGATATATCCATTATCTAGCAAAAAGTTCTTTAATTTCTCATACCAAGCTCTAGGGGCTTGTTTGAGTCCATAGAGAGGTTTTTGTAGCAAGTAAGCATGTTTAGGTGGTTTATCATGTTCAAAGACAGGAGGTTGAGCCACATAGACTTCCTCTCTCTATTCTACCATTTATTAACACAACATTAACATCCATTTGGTAAAGAAAGAAATTCTTATGGCTAGCAAAGGCAAGTAACATTATTATAGTCAAGTCTAGCACCGGGTGCATAAGTTTCATCAATACCTTCATGTTGATTATAGCCTTGAGAAACTAACCTTGCATTTTTCCTTACCACTTTGCTACTTTCGTATAGATTGTTACGGTAAACCCACATGGTAAAAATTGTCTTCCTACCATTTGGTCTTCACACTAAGTTCCACATTTTGTTCTTGTCGAACTACTCTAGCTCCTCTTGTATAGCTAAGATTGATTCATTAGCCTTGAAAGCTTCTTTGACATTCTTTGGCTCAAGTTGTGAGATGAAGGTGTTGTCAGCTTGTTCCTTATTGAAAGAATCCCACATCTTCACCCTTTTTAAAAGGATTTCCTATTATGATCTCTTTAGGATGATCTTTAGCAAACCGGAGAGTTGGATTTTTTTTCTTCTTCTTTCTCTTCTTCAACTACTACCACATCTTTTCCTTTGTTAATGGTGTTGAGCTCTTTTAATCTAGGAATAACCACATCTACAACATCATCATTTATAATATTCTTGGAAATCGATGGGTTAGTTTCAACAAATTTGACATTGATAGATTCTTCAACTTTAGACAATTCAATGTTAAAAACTCTAAATGTTTTGCTAGTAGTGATATAGCCAAGAAAGAAAGCCTTGTATGACTTTGCATCAAATTTGTCAAAAGAATCTTTAATATTTAAAACAAAATAAGGACAACTAAAAAAAATCAATGGAGGGCTTTCTACCATGCCATAACTCATAGGGATTTTCTTTAAAGAAGGATGAGTGAAAACTCAGTTTTGCACAAAACATGAAGTACTAACGGCTGTAAACCAGGACTTTGGAGTATCATAATATAGAAGCATGGTCCTAGCCATTTCTTGTAAAGACCTAGTCTTTCTCTCTACAACTCCATTTTGTTGAGGTGTATGAGTGGAAGGAAAGTTGTGTGCATAACTTGATTCCTCACAATACTTCTCAAACAAATCATTTTCAAATTCTCCCACATGGTCACTATGGATAGAGACAATTTGACAAGAAGCTTTATTTTCAACTCATTTGCAAAAAGTATAGAAAATGTCGAGAGTGTCACTTTTTGAAATTAAGAAGAATCTCCAAGTAAAGCGAGAAAAGTCATCGACAATCACGAGGCAATCTTATTATCATGAAGTGATTGAGTTCTCATCGGCCCAAATAGATTAATGTGAACAAGTTCAAGAGCTCTTTTGACACTAGGGACTCCTTTTGATTTAAAGGAGGATTTGGTTTTCTTTCCTTGTGTACAATGTTGGAATTCCTCATCCTTCTCAAAGTGTACTTTTGAAAGTCCTTTGACCAATTACTATTTGCTCAACATCTTCAACTAATGCAATTGATGCATATTTACATGGCCAACCATACGGTGTCACAAAGATATATCACTCTTATCAACAACAAGGCATTTACCAAGAATAGGCTTAAGAAAATCAAGAACAAAAACATAGAGATTTCCATTTGTAGTTTGCCTATATATGACATTGTGGGAGAGGGAATCTAGAAGCAAGCATTCAAGAGAAGTAAATAATACAAGATATCCATTGTCACATAATTGACTAACACTAATAAGAATGTGATGTAGGCCATATACAAGTAGAACATTCTTGATGCATAGTGAATCACCCACATCACCCTCCCCACAGACCACTAATAGTCTTAAGCCCCATGCCCACTTTCCAGGGCTCTAGAAGAATTTCAAGAATGACGATTGGCCCCACAGACCACCAATAGTCTTAACTGTGCACTTTGTTCTCACTCACGTACAAGCTAGGATCAGCTTCCCGACTAGTCACCCATCCTAGTACTACTCCAAGATGAGCATGCTTAACTATGGAGTTCTTTAGTGAAGGGCTCCCTAAAAAGGGGGTGCACCTTAGTGATATGGGTAGTCCAATCATTCCTTTTAAGATTTTTGTATCTGAGGCCTCAAGTCTTGGGATGTTATAATCTCCCCCACATAGAATCTTGACATTCTCATCACATGCCCATGTTGGCCCCACCTACTAGAGGGGTTATGGCTTTGATACCATTTGTAACACATGGGTCCGCTACCCAGGGTTCTAGTAGAGTTTCAGGAATGACGACTAGCCCCATAGACCTCCACTAGCCTTAATTGCATGCTTTGTCCTCGCTCGCACACAAGCCATGATCAACTTCTCAACTGGTCACCCATCTAAGTACTACTCCAAGATGAGCACGCTTAATGACACGTGTAAACCGTGCGTGCAAACGCTAGTATACGTATCAATGTAATACAGGCCATGTGAGGCCCGAGTCGAACTCAGGGAAACGTGAATTTTAGTAGACTACTACTAACTGGTTGTGATAAACTAAACCGATTAAAAGAGTTTGAGAGTTGATTGAAAAAGAAAATAAAATAAAAGAAAACAAATCAATCGATTAAATGTTTATTTTACTCAATTTAAATGGGAATCTTTAGGATTGTGGTTTCACCGTAGGTTCTAGTTGTACTAGTTTCTACACAATTATCCTAATTCATCTCCTAATCCGGATAGTGGCATGTAGTCAGAATTGCTCACTTTTGCAATACAATTCACTACCTAAATCTAGGTCGGTTCCACGGTAGAAGTAACCTATACCTTAAATTAGATGCATGAGAAATAAACTTTGGGTTTCCACCATTAACTGTACATCGCCTTGTTCAAGGAATTTATTAGTTAATGTGATATTTGTCTCTTTTCGACCGTTAATTCTTCTTTCAAAGTAATTAAAGGCATTAGATTGTCATTAAGGTGATCAATCATAATGATAGAATGGAGAAAACGAAATCATACCACGAAATGGAGAGACAAATTATGATAAACTATGTAAAAAGTATCACATCAATTACCCGGGCTACTCCTGGTCCTAAAGACAAAGGGGATTAGCCCCTCATGGTTGACAATGGAAAATACATAGGAGTAGAGAAGAAAAACATGGGAAACATGGATCAAACTCGTGTAACCCCAGATACAAAGGTGTTCCTGGAGATCCTCCTCGAGAAACGTGCATTTTGTAGTCTTCCGGCAGCAAAATCGCTCGTCGGAGGTGCCCGGATCGCTCCGTTGATGGCCTATGTCTCTCATCTCCTCTCTCTATCTCCTTATTGTATGTTTTGCAACACCATATAAGATCCCCCCTAGGGCCGTCCGTGCTCTTCTTAGGTCATAGGACCACTTTACGGCTCCGAAAAAGCTCAACTGTAGGATTAAAATGCTCCGTTTTAATGCAGAAAATCACCAGATCCCGACGTTGTCGATACCATCGAAACCTAGGTCGATGGTATCGACTATGATATAGGTATTTCCTTCCAAAATCGCATTTTGGGGTTGCTTTCTGATGAAATGTCGATACTATCGACACCAGGGTCGATAGTATCGATTCTGGACAATGCAAAAGTTCTTGAAAAAGTGTTGAAACATGTGTATAAGTCCGGGGATTATATAAAATCATATAAATATGATAAAAGAAGTATAATTTGATGCAAAAAGAGTTTAAAGGCCAACTATAGTGAATTATGCAAATATAATCAAGAAAATGACAAATACATGCATAAAACAGATATAAAATAAGCCTATAAAAATGACTCAAAACCCATGCATCAAACTCCCCTAAGCTTAAACCTTGCTCGTCCTTGAGCAACAAAACTTTGGATCTAGTTGAGATAAGTCAGCAACAGGACATAAATACATGAAATGAATCTACATCATCCCCACTTTCTTTCCACAAACCGGCCCTCATTGACCACTGAACACTAACTGCCATCCAGGCGACCAAAGACCTATGTAAAAGATGTTCGTTCCCCAATCAATGAAACACTATCAATTAAAGTAGTTAATATGATAAACTCATCTGGTCCATACTTGATGCATCTTGTGATCTCCTATCTACGTTGCTCATTTCCTAACTACCATCTAAATGGAAGCAGATCTCCTGATATTAATGATTGAGGAGAATATCATGGGTGGCCTACCGATTAGAGAAACGGTTGGATGGGATAGGTGGTTGTGGAAGAGATGGAAGCACATAACAGTCAATCATGCAAAACAACAATTAATGACCTATCATGATGCAAAATGCAAGTGAAAATGTCCTAATGCTACATTTTTGGTGGAATGATGCATGCACTATCATTCTGTCTCAAGGTGAGATGGAATATCTAAGAAAACTACACTATGTGCTTATTCTTCTTAGTATGTAAGTGAGAACAGGTTCCTTTATCCCTCTCATTCCTACTTACTTCTCAATTCTTTTTTTTTCTTTTTTTTCTCTTGTTTTCAATTTTTCAAAAAAAAAAATTCAAGCCCTTATTTTCATAGATGACAATGAATTATTTGTCGGGATCACTTCTTGTTACATAACTTGTACATTTTAAGCATTCATAAGGTATGGAACAAGTTTAACACCTTTCATGTTTTCACAAGAACATACAACACATGATGTACAACTATATGCTCAACAGATGTGAATGTACTACAAAATGACAGTTATGCAATTAAATGACACGTACCTAAGGATAATGTGCATGTATAACTACTCTATCTTTTTTTTATTTTCATTTTCATGCAAAAATATGTGAAAATAGTTGTAATGCAAGACCTATCTACATGGGATGGAATCAAAGAGTGAAAGATAGTAATGTGCTCCCATTTCTTATGGTGGAGTGTGAATGAAATTGCGGTGGATCGGATAACAAGACTAATTGACAGAACCTTCTGAAAATATCATATGTCCCTCTCTAAAGACCTGTGTACAGGGTAACTGAAGGATTTCTCTCTTAAACTTTAGTCTAAGGTCACGTTAGCATTTGGTCGGTTTGGGCTCAAACATCCTTGTCAATCACTTTTCCTTGGACAATAAAGATAGTCATTCATGTCCCTATGTCCTGAAGCTGACTCACCCAACACTTCCTCAGTTATATAACTCAATTACTAACAAGAATAAGCTCAAAAAGTTCTCAATATGCTCATTTTTTATGTGCACACAACCCAAGAGTACAACTTGCAATTGACTGTGACTACCATGTCATGGTTCCATGTGTCAAACTCACGGTGGGTCTGTCTGGTACACTTGTTCTCTAACAAGTACCTATGTGTTCGGTTTGATATCTCTATATCATGACTAATGAGATTCTGTCATCAACCAACACCACAATCTAGTCCTGTGTGTCATTGCTGTCTATCTACCTTCCACAATGACATCCGACTAGGGACATAACAACAATGTACAAACTCTTAGCATCTGTATGATCTCATCATTCAGGTCCTCAACCTGAAAGCATACGTCATTCAGTATTGTCATTCTCTAGACATTCAATCTATTCTATCACTACCTCATATGACTGAACCAGAAAGAATTGGAAGCTTTCCTTTGATGTTTATCAAATCAATCTTAATGTATCCCACCAATCATCCCATGATTATCTCTCATGGCATACATACCAACAGACTCCCACTTGCACTGCGAGCCAATCACCCTTGAATCATATTCTTAGTGATCTTCAAACACGTCCCACATGTTACTGTGCCTAAGTGCGAACCTAGTGAGTTATGGCAACATCTTGCCAAAGTCAGTATAAATTGCATGTCTCACATCTCTTCGCTATACGTCACACATATGAGATGGAGTTGTCGTAATATGTGATTTAGTATTCCTTTGCTAACCTTTAGCCACATTGCATGATCAAGGATTCCATACTTGTCATCAATGAGCAGAATATCTATAAGTTCATCTCATGAACTTCCAGATCCATATAGTATCCACTGTTGTTCTCTAACACATAGATACTCGGCATTTCCTTTTAAATGGTTTTATTGGAACACTTCCAATTATCAACAAACTTTCACTTTTATATATCCTATATATATTTTGTGATTAATTTTCTATCCTTTCGGAAGTTCGCATCAATGTAACTCTTTACATTGAACTCTTCCTTATCTCCATAGAACTAGTACTTCCCAAGTACTTATCAAGTTCTCATGGTATTCTAGTAACCCTTACTGGAAGTAGACAGATATCCACTCGTCATGTCTCACATATGAGTTATCAGGATGAGCACATCATATTGCCATGTCCTACATACAAGATGATGAATGCATTTTGTTCTTGCCATGTCGATACATGCAAGATAATGGGATGATTACATACATGATAGATCCATATCTATTCTTAGTGTTCCCATTCTTCATAAGAATTGGACACTTGGCCTTGGGATACTAACTCCATGTAACATGGACAAGTTTTCTCCCACTGAATCTATGCATACTGAACTCTTCAGTACATATTGCCAATGTATGCTTTCTCTTTTCCAGGTGAAGAGGTTTTCGAGAACTATCTCTATAGATCTCTATTCCTATCACATAGGAAACATCTCTATCTTCCTTAAAGATAATTTCCACTTTTGGATTTCCATTCTAGAACATTTCCATTTCACATCAACATGTGGAATGTGAACACGCTCCCACTAAATCACAGATCCCTTCTTTATCTTTAACATATCAGTCAAACCCTTTGACTATATCATCAAAGTAAAGATCCAATTCTGAGTTGCTTGTACTCAATCAATCACATTGATTAGTCCATTGTAACTTATAGACTTTATTTGCATTAGTGGATTCATAAACCTTATAGGTTGTGTCACGTACACATCCTTCTTTTATTCCTCATAGGAATGCGGTTTTAGTATCCATATGCCAAATGTCTTAGTCATTAAGTTGCAATCAACAAGCATCATCCTTCTGAAAATGTTATCCATGTGTCTTAACACTTTAAGAATTCATTTGCACTTATGGATTTCATCCAATGGGTGCTACCATCAAGGTCATACCTTATGGTTCACATGGATGTCATTTAGGATGTAATGGTCATAAACCATAACTCCAAATTTCGCTCCTCGTATTCATCTAGATAGTTGACTCATCACATGAACAACTCATCACATACATAAACGAGGTGTATCCGTCAAGGATATAAGAACTTACAACTCCTTGTGATTCTTAATGTCCTTTATTAGTGTGGGGTATTCTTTTATTAAGAAGAATTTAGTTAGTTGATAATCATTCTCTAACTCCTTAGAGTATGATTCCTTCTTGATTTAGACATCACCATGTCTTAATCATGAGTTCGCTATGATACACTTATCATAATCACTCATAAGGATCTCAAACATTTGGTCCAAGTATTTCATTCATTGATCTCATCAAGAATTAGCACTTTACCAAATTTGCACTTCATCTATGATAATCTTGAACACTTCAAGATATTCATATTGGTATTTCTCTAAACACCATTTGACGTATTAGCATTTGTTCCAATAGGTATGTAAATACATCACATGTATCGTACCTAATAGGATAATCATTCTCCCACTACCTTTAGTGAAGATTGATTAAGCATGTCCAAGATATTCATGTCTCTTACTGGTTCTCTAACCAAAAGAGTCTAGATTTATCCATTACATGGACACTAGAAATGAATTTCTCATGATTGATGCTAATTTGATTGTTTGAGTTATCTATAACTTTTAGGTATTATTTTATCTTATGCATATCAAATACCACAAGATAAACAAGGCATTGCCACAAAGATCATATCTTTAGAAATTGAAACATCTCTTTATTAATTGCCATCAATGTCATACAATATGCAAAAATAAAGTGTTTCTATCTATTGGCAAATATGAAATAGCAGTTCATAACTGTATTACATGCCTTTTAGGCTGAAAATGAACTAAAGTACTCCTATCTATGGAGGAAACACTTGCCCCATTTATTGAGTGCTTTACACTTTACATCTTGGTATCATATACCTCAAAAGTGTTACAAGTTTACTTTCATGACACCTTTAAGTAGAGACGTTTTTCGCATCCTTCTTCTTTTGTTCTTCCATATAGAGAGGACAATTCCTTTTCCAATGTCCTGGCTTTTGGCAATGGTGGCAATTGCCTTTCTTGGTCACGCCTCCCTTGGCCTTGAGAGCTGAAGACGACTTGGGCTCTTGGCTAGCATCAGAACCTTTCTTAGCTTTGCCCTTGCCCTTGTTCTTGGACTTGCCTTTCTTGCTCATGATCACCATCATAGACTTAGGCTTGTCCTTCTTCATCTATATCTCGGTTGTCCTCAACATGCCCAACAACTCTGACAGTGGCCGATCAAAGTTGTTGATGTCGTAGTTCATCACAAACTAACTGTAGGATTCCGATAACGATTGCAGTATCACGTCAGTAGCCAACTCTTAGCTCAGTGGAAATCCCAATCTTGTCAGGTTCTCCAAATACCCAATCATCTTGAGTGTGTGAGGACCAACTGGATCTCCTTCTGTCATGACACACTTGAACAGTGCCCTTGAGACATTGTATCTCTCTTTCCGTGCTTGATCTTCATACATGTTCCTGAGATGTTGAATCATCTCAATGACACCCATGTTCTCATGTTGTCTCTGCAACTCGTGGTTCATAGAGCACAACATCAAGCACTTTGCATCAATGGCATCATCAGAATGCTTCTTGTAAGCGTCCCTATCTGCCTTTGGTGCATTAGGAGTAGGTTCCTCTTGAGTTGGAGTATCCAGGACATAGAGCTTTCGCTCTTGAGTGAGAACAATTCTCAATGTCCTATACCAGTCGTTGAAGTTTGTCCCATTTAGCTTATTCTTTTCAAGGACCAGTCATAAAGGAAAGTGATTATTGTTTGTTGTCATTTGTACTACAAAAGGAAATATGCAATTTTAGTCCAAAAACTCATTTTTGACTTATTTGATTGATTTGAAAAGTTGACGACATAATTAGGCCTTTAATTAATTATCGCTCCCACTATTTTAGTTCAAATTGATAGCCCTCACCATCAATTCGTAATATTGCAGCGTACAACCTTCTAGTGGGCAAGATCCTAAAATCCTCTAAGTCATGGACCAGCTTGGGCTGTCACCCACAACTTAGATCTCTCAGGTAGGCAACTCTTGCCAATTGCATCATATGCAACTCTTGATAAGATGTCATATGCAACTCCTTGCCATGATCATCTCCATGCCTCAAGGTACTATATCCCATCTAGATCACCTTGTTAAGTTTGACCCAAAGCAAACACGATGAATATGCACCCTGCTAGGGAAGACCCACATATCCATCCTTCACGCTTCCACGAGATAGACGGTGCACCACGCTAGGGCATGCCCAAACTTGGTCGATCAAGCTTTTCACGTGTGTCACATTTGGAAGGCATCTAAAACTTAATATTTAATGAGGGATTTGGTTTTATAGACATATACATATCCAATCACCACAATATATAGTATGTATCATATACATGATATATCCCACAGAAAACATGTGAAACGATAAAAGCGATGATTATGTCCATCCTAATGTGATTCCTCAAGCCAAGAGGAATCACGGTCATCTAGGTCTACATCACAGGCAACCTGTACAAGATGAACTTTGTGCTTTTCCTTTCTGGGTTTGATCAACTCATCACATGACTGATCGGCTCGCCATCAGGCCGGTCGGTTGGGTGCCACCAGCTGATCGGTTGGCTCCTCCAACCAATCAGTTCGACTGGTCATCATGCATCTCATCATGGCCGCCACCCGCTCATCTCACTCCTCGAACCAGTCATAAACCGATCGGCTCACTCCTTGAACCAATTGTCTTGAACGTCAATCAATCGGTTCACGCCTTGAACCGATCGTCTCAGCTGTCGTCAGGATGTCCTCCGTTCTTTGACATAACAGGAAATAAAATTCTATCCTATTTTACATTGTAAAAAGAGAAACCTCGAGTTACATTCGAGAGGAGCAAAGGTAGGAAAGAAATCTTGAATTATTTCAAGTTACATCAGGAATAGGAGAAAGGGAATCGGTGCGCAGACTGACATGCAAGCAACCACATACAACCATACACAGATAGGGTTTATTGGCCATAACCACGCTATACATCCACCACAAAACTAGTTTAAGGGCGACGCGTATTGAGTACATTCATATTACATATCATATATGTATATTGGGATTTGTGGATTTAGGATTGGACATGCATAAAGCCAATTTTATTCGCATTGTATGCAATAAATAAAGGCGCCAAACCAAAATTGATCATATCGATAATCCTAAAGTATAGAGCAGTTGACATGGCTCTAATACCACTGTTGGGTTTTATGGGAGGCAGAGAAGGCAGCATAAACAAAAACAAATTCTCCTCCCAAACCCAGAACAACAAAATGCGTCAACATCTATACAATAGGAAGGGATGGTTTGTGGAATCATACCTTGTCCCGAGGCTTGCTCGGCGATAATACCTCATGGCTTGTGTGGTCTTCACCTCTGGTCTTGGACGGTGTCTGTGCAACTCCTGGTCGCACCGGCACTGACGACTCCTAGTCTCACCAGGACTGTCAGGATTGATAGTTGTCCTCCGAGCGGCAGAAATCTCCTGCCTATGAAGTAGTCCACACGGACCACCTGGAACTCCAATCTCCTTGTCTCACAAGGAAATGGAAGGAGTTGCACCCTCCTGTCAGCGTACTAGTCACTGACACACTCTCCTACCACCAGTCGCTTTCTGCAGTTGTCTTTTCCTTGTTGTTCCTCCCATATCGGGTAGCACTTGCTCGGGCTCTCTCGGTTACCAAAACCAGAGAGAACGACAACTTTACAGAGCAACTGGTTGCACTGAGTTGTTCTTTGAGAAGCCCCCAATACCCCTATATATATAGGAGGGTTATGGGATAGGGTTCTCTATCCCGGTCAATGTGGGACTGAAGCAGGAGTAGAAGGGTTTAAGATTTTCCACAAAAAACAACCAACTGCACAACTTGAACCGATCGTTTCATTTATAAAATAGTCAGTTGGGAACTTGAGTCGGTCGGTTGACACCTCAACCGATCGGTTGGGACCCATGAAATGGTCGGTTCACTTCTGAACCAGTCGGTTCGTGGTCCTGGTCAGTTCCCGATTGACTTTTCCTCTTTTGTTTCGAATTGGTACCAAATACCAATCCTTGTTCCAATCAAATTGGGCAAGTGAAACGAAAAGAAATTTCTCACCAATCCTACTTTCCCAACTTGCTCGGTTGGACCAGTTGAACCGATCGTTTCAACACTTAAATCGATTGTTTCACCCTATCCATCAGCCGATCGACTCACCATATGAGCTGATCATTTCACCAAGCTCAGCCGATCGGTTCATCACATGAGTCGATCAGTTGGGAGTGCAGATTGTGCAGAATCAGTCAATTGCAGTTTCAATCAATTTGATACTCCAATCAATGTGTCCAACACCTTGAACATTATGACATTGAGCTATCAATTAATTGAGTGTTTAATTGAACTACTAAACTCCTTTAGTAATCAATCTAAACATTGTTTGTGGACAAAACTCCTCTTCCAGGTTAAATCCTATGTGTGTGATCCTGCAGGTCCATTTCACGTTGGCAGTGAAAGTCCATAACACATATGACTTCACAAGCAAAGAGCGGTGCCTAGTCACACATCAGTGCTACCCAAGTGAAATAGAAAGTTGGAGAACAACTTTCAATCCTACAATCCATGAATGGTGTTACATTGAATGTATAATTCCTTTTTCACTGATATCCCAAATGAACTCGAGGTATGGAACATTCATCCTGTCAACATTCATTCACTTTCTTGATCTCAGAGTAGATTGGAAGAGATATGTATGACATCAATATCACATACTGATTCACACTTGCGTGCATGCCTTTCTCAATCCTACTCATCAAGTGGCCATGGATATCATACTCCCTCAGGAGGGACAAATCCCATATCTATCACTCACCCCTCTAAAGCCCCATGTGTCAAAGTCACCCAATTATCACCTTTATAACAACCCATGTTTCAGGACTGCGTTTGATGATGTCCAAGTGTGCCCAATGACATGTGTTGAGTGTAGTGATTTCAGGTCAAAGAATCACACTCACCACCATCACTGTGAGTACTGACTGTGACTACCATGTCATGGTTTCATGTGTCAAACTCATGGTGGGTCTATCCGGTACACTTGTTCTCTAACAAGTACCTATGTGTTCGGTTTGATATCTCTATATCACGACTAATGAGATTCTATCATTAACCAACACCACAATCTAGTCTTGTGTGTCATTGTTGTCTATCTACCTTCCACAATGACATCCGACTAGGGACATAACAAGAATGTACAAACTCTTAGCATCTGTATGATCTCATCGTTCAGGTCATCAACCTGAAAGCATATGTCATTGAGTACTGTCATTCTCTAGACATTCAATATGTTCTATCACTATCTCATATGACTGAACCAGAAAGAATTGGAAGCTTTCCTTTGATGTTTATCAAATCAATCTTAATGTATCCCACCAATCATCCCATGATTATCTCTCAGGGCATACATACCAACAGACTCCCACTTGCACTGCGAGCCAATCACCCTTGAATCATATTCATAGTGATCTTCAAACACGTCCCACATGTTACTGTGCCTAAGTGCGAACCTAGTGAGTTATGGCAACATCTTTCCAAAGTCAGTATAAATTGCATGTCTCACATCTCTTCGCTATACGTCACACGTATGAGATGGAGTTGTCGTAATATGTGATTTAGTATTCCTTTGCTAACCTTTAGCCACATTGCATGATCAAGGATTCCATACTTGTCATCAATGAGCAGAATATCTATAAGTTCATCTCATGAACTTCCAGATCCATATAGTATCCACTGTTGTTCTCTAACACATAGATACTCGGCATTTCCTTTTAAATGGTTTTATTGGAACACTTCCAATTATCAACAAACTTTCACTTTTATATATCCTATATATATTTTGTGATTAATTTTCTATCCTTTCGGAAGTTCGCATCAATGTAACTCTTTACATTGAACTCTTCCTTATCTCCATAGAACTAGTACTTCCCAAGTACTTATCAAGTTCTCATGGTATTCTAGTAACCCTTACTACAAGTAGACAGATATCCACTCATCATGTCTCACATATGAGTTATCAGGATGAGCACATCATATTGCCATGTCCTACATACAAGATGATGAATGCATTTTGTTCTTTCCATGTCGATACATGCAAGATAATGGGATGATTACATACATGATAGATCCATATCTATTCTTAGTGTTCCCATTCTTCATAAGAATTGGACACTTGGCCTTGGGATACTAACTCCATGTAACATGGACAAGTTTTCTCCCACTGAATCTATGCATACTGAACTCTTCAGTACATATTGCCAATGTATGCTTTCTCTTTTCCAGGTGAAGAGGTTTTCGAGAACTATCTCTATAGATCTCTATTCCTATCACATAGGAAACATCTCTATCTTCCTTAAAGATAATTTCCACTTTTGGATTTCCATTCTAGAACATTTCCATTTCACATCAACATGTGGAATGTGAACACGCTCCCACTAAATCACAGATCCCTTCTTTATCTTTAACATATCAGTCAAACCCTTTGACTATATCATCAAAGTAAAGATCCAATTCTGAGTTGCTTGTACTCAATCAATCACATTGATTAGTCCATTGTAACATATAGACTTTATTTGCATTAGTGGATTCATAAACCTTATAGGTTGTGTCACGTACACATCCTTCTTTTATTCCTCATAGGAATGCGGTTTTAGTATCCATATGCCAAATGTCTTAGTCATTAAGTTGCAATCAACAAGCATCATCCTTCTGAAAATGTTATCCATGTGTCTTGAATTCATTTGCACTTATGGATTTCATCCAATGGGTGCTACCATCAAGGTCATACCTTATGGTTCACATGGATGTCATTTAGGATGTAATGGTCATAAACCATAACTCCAAATTTTGCTCCCCGTATTCATCTAGATAGTTGACTCATCACATGAACAACTCATCACATACATAAACGAGGTGTATCCGTCAAGGATATAAGAACTTACAACTCCTTGTGATTCTTAATGTCCTTTATTAGTGTGGGGTATTCTTTTATTAAGAAGAATTTAGTTAGTTGATAATCATTCTCTAACTCCTTAGAGTATGATTCCTTCTTGATTTAGACATCACCATGTCTTAATCATGAGTTCGCTATGATACACTTATCATAATCACTCATAAGGATCTCAAACATTTGGTCCAAGTATTTCATTCATTGATCTCATCAAGAATTAACACTTTACCAAATTTGCACTTCATCTATGATAATCTTGAACACTTCAAGATATTCATATTGGTATTTCTCTAAACACCATTTGAAGTATTAGCATTTGTTCCAATAGGTATGTAAATACATCACATGTATCGTACCTAATAGGATAATCATTCTCCCACTACCTTTAGTGAAGATTGATTAAGCATGTCCAAGATATTCATGTCTCTTACTGGTTCTCTAACCAAAAGAGTCTAGATTTATCCATTACATGGACACTAGAAATGAATTTCTCATGATTGATGCTAATTTGATTGTTTGAGTTATCTATAACTTTTAGGTATTATTTTATCTTATGCATATCAAATACCACAAGATAAACAAGGCATTGCCACAAAGATCATATCTTTAGAAATTGAAACATCTCTTTATTAATTGCCATCAATGTCATACAATATGCAAAAATAAAGTGTTTCTATCTATTGGCAAATATGAAATAGCAGTTCGTAATTGTATTACATGCCTTTTAGGCTGAAAATGAACTAAAGTACTCGTATCTATGGAGGAAACACTTGCCCCATTTATTGAGTGCTTTACACTTTACATCTTCGTATCATATACCTCAAAAGTGTTACAAGTTTACTTTCATGACACCTTTAAGTAGAGACGTTTGTCGCATCCTTCTTCTTTTGTTCTTCCATATAGAGAGGACAATTCCTTTTCCAATGTCCTGGCTTTTGACAATGGTGGCAATTGCCTTTCTTGGTCACGCCTCCCTTGGCCTTGAGAGCTGAAGACGACTTGGGCTCTTGGCTAGCATCAGAACCTTTCTTAGCTTTGCCCTTGCCCTTGTTCTTGGACTTGCCTTTCTTGCTCATGATCACCATCATAGACTTAGGCTTGTCCTTCTTCATCTGTATCTCAGTTGTCCTCAACATGCCCAACAACTCTGACAGTGGCCTATCAAAGTTGTTGATGTCGTAGTTCATCACAAACTAACTGTAGGATTTGTTGGATAAATTGGACATTATGATAAATCCCTTTGTTTCGATGATGACAAACATTTCATTCTTATTAATCTAACGAGCTACTTGAGTGTGCAGGATTAGGTGGATAACAAAGCAACTAGGGAAAATCCAAGAGCTTACATATTTATATTTCCATGCAATGTAATCACTGTTGTAAAAACTTGTACAAATATATAATGTACAAGTACTTAGAATCGCATGTAAATCAAGCGTTAGATCTTCCCTAGCTACACACCATAGTTAGACAAGTCATCCCTTCCAAAAGGATCACATTATGCACACTCATAAACACACACTTAGTATCTTAATTAAAAGATTGAAAATAGAGTCAATCTCGGTCGACCACACTCCTCGACCGAGACACTCTCGGTCGACAAACTTCTCGACCGAGATTGACCAAAAGTAGCCGTTAGACACAGCAGTTGACAGTTGCAAATAAACGTTAATCCAGAGAGCCTGTCAGTCGACGAATCCTCGACCGACTGGGCATCTCGGTCGACGAGTCCTCGACCGAGATGGTCTCTGACAGCAACTGCAGAATTAATTAACTAGCCGTTGCTAATGCGCCTAACTTATTCCTAACGGCTAGTTAAGCACTAGGAACCCCCTAGAAGTTGTCTAGAACGTCCTTAAGCATACATAGGTCATTCCTATAAATAGGACATGCCTTAGGTCACCAAAAAGGCATCTAAGATATACTTGTGCTATACTTGAGCTTGAATACACACTTGCAATCTGTTTTAGAGCAATAGAGCAATTCCTACACTTGCCATTCATTCCTATTGCTCCCATTTCGTGTCCTATAGGCTAGTATCTCCTATCCACTATAATCACATTGTCATATACATTGGTTAGGAGATCTACAAGCTTGATATAGGCAAATCAAGCCTTGTGCTTAAAAGGATAAGTTGTAATTTCTGTTTTCCTTCTTGTTCCTCGTTATCTTTTGTACTCTCCTTGCTACTCCCAGGGTTGGAGGCTGCGGATTGGAGAAGGTTGACTTCTCAGGTGGAGAAGGGGACTTCAAGCTACTTCAAGAAGGCTATCGCACGGAAAGCTACTTCAGAAGGCTGGTGCAACGGGTGTTGGTGCATCTACTTCAAGGGAAGGCTGCTTCAAGGTTGGGCGATTACTTCTAGGTGAAGGCTGCTTGAAGGGTTTGGGAAAAGAAATTGTATTTTATGTAAAGTCCTTGTGAGGTAATAAAATAGATTTCTTTTCAAATCCCGGTTGGGTAAGCAACCGGGTAGTGGACTGACTACCTTAGTATTTGCTAAGGCTAGGAACCACTCTAAACCCTTGTGTCTCCTTGTCCAATATTGTCTTTGTGGTTGCTTGAGTTAATTTATTTTAAAATCTCTATAAAACTCTATTCACCCCCCCTCTAGAGGTTTTCAATTGGTATCAGAGCAGGCTTCAAGGAGCCCTAACAAGGTCTTGAAGAGATGAAGGGAGGAGGTGACTACAACCAAAGGAGCATGGACAAATATTCAACAAGTTGCAATTGGTGCTTAGGAACAAAGCACTCTACATCTAGATGTCCATGGAGGTCAAAGAAGGAAGATGCACATAAAGAATGTCTCATTGCTACAATAAGTGAGGAAGAAGAAGAAGAGGTAAGTCTTTTAGATTTATCAAAAGAAGATCTAATTGCTAGTCTAGAAGAAATGCATGAAAAATACATTGAATGCAAGAAGAAATTGAAGAAATCAAATAAAGAAAATGATGATCTAAATGCTAGACTTCTTGCTCTTACATCTGAAAATGACGATTTATATGCCAAATTGAATACTCTTGGTTTTGAAAAAGATAGCATTGTTTCTGAAAATCGTACTCTAAAATCATCTCAAAATAGTAGTGAGGTGAAAATTTTCACTCTAGAAACAAATTATGATCTTCTATGTCAAGAAAAAGCTGAACTGCTTGCAAAGTTAAATGATATTCAAAAACAACCTGTTTTGTGTACACATCTAGATTATGATAATATAGTAAAAGAAAGGAATTCTTTATCATCAAATCTAGATCAAGCAAAACTAGACATCAAGAAAAGAATGGATGAGATAGCCAAGCTACAACAACAAGTTCGTAGTTTGAATAACAATGGCATTCTTGACCAAATTCTAGATAATCCTTATCGACAAATTGGAAGGAGTGGACTAGGTTATAAGCCTAAAGGTAAATCTCATCAAGAACTTAGTTGGAGAAGGACACAAGCGAGTCAATCAATGAATGTACATAGAGGCAAATATACATTTGTACAAAAGAACAACCTAGACCAAAATCATAGAAAGAGATATGAGGTTGATTATATATGTTGCCACTATTGCTTACGTCTTGGACATTACTCCTTCTCCTGCCCATACAAGAAAAAGGATGTTGAGTTGGTATGGGTTCCAAAATCCCCAAATTGATTCGATTAGACTAAGTTGAGATATGACCAAAGCCTTTAATTTGCATATCTTTATGTCTATCTCAACTTAACATGTAGGGATAATAAATCGAAACTTAAAAGATTTGATTTAAAGGTTATATTGATCTAAATTAAACTAAACTTTCAAATTGCATAATTAAATTAAAATAAATTTTACTTGAAAACTATTACTGAAACACATTTCAGAAACAATACAGAAACTTTCTCGGTCGAGAAACTGTTCGACCAAGAACACTTTCGGTCGAGCAATAGTCGACCGAGCAGATTACTGTTTTCAAGTTCTGCTGTATCTATTGTTTTTAGTGTTGCTATCAATTTGTTATAAATGTTTGATCAAGATTAAATTGCAGGAAATATTTTGAATCAAATCATATTGATCTCTCTACATCATGAATATAAAATATTTAAACATATTGCAAAAATGATATATGAAGACTGATTTTTGAACAAACTTTACTCCTTGGTTAAGAAAGTTTATTAAGCATGTTCATAGTGTGTCTTAAAACTGAAAACTCATGAAACATGAATAAGATTCATTTGGACTATCATCAAATTGATTTGAAAATGAATCATGTTAGTTTAAAACTAAGGAAATTACTGGTTCACATGGAGTATCCTAAGTATTTCTTGATCCATGTATGCAAACTATGAATAGTCATTGCTCTTTATCATTGTGATTCAGTTCATATGAAGATATCATTCTGCACAAATGATAAAACTAAATGGCACAAATGCATTTCACATATAAGTACTCAAATTGGAAATCTACAGTAAAATTACTGAATAATCTTTTGACGGATCTATGTGCCATCTATTTGTTGTTTATGACTATTTTACATGCAAAACTAGTTGAAGATCTTTTTGATATCATCATGTTTAGAATTAACTATTTCACATGATTTTCTAAAAGTATCTCCTGGTCTATCTATATAGAAATCATGTGTTATGACATGATTACAATTACTGTATCTCATGAAATAATTATGGTTCTATCATTGCATCATGGGTATGCTTTCACTATTTTATCATTCAACTCATAAAAATGATGCTATGCTACATAGAACAAATGGAAAATGATTATTGTATACATGACTTCTTGATGATTTATAGCAAGCAAATGTGTTATTGGTGAGTTATTGCTTAGACATAGAACTTTAAGGTTTGAAATAAAATGAAGAATTTCTCAATAGGTATCTATAAGAAATTGAGATATTAATCATGCCTTCATTGTTAAGAAGATGTTTTCATATTAAGTATCACTTAACACGCTTCATTATGTTTTGATTCATATATACAAATCTTGAATGATCATTATAATTGTATATATCATAAAAGCATCTTAACATAATAGAAAATAATTGTGGACACAGCTTGTGATGATGATGGTTCTATGACAAAGCCAAAACGGTACTTCTTAGAACAAAATATTAATGTTTTTATCTATTTGCTTGTTCTAAGAAATTAAAAGCAAAAAGCTTGACTTTAAGATATAAATCTTGCTTTCAAAATATATGTTTAAGAATCTTATGATAAGGGTATAATAAGAAATGGGATTTGATACTCATGTACCCATCGCAAAGCATATGAAACATCATGTAAAACATGCATTCTAGAAAAATCAAGGTCAAAGACTTTACTATGATGCTCATATATACTTCAAATTGATATTTATAAGCTATCTTCAGAAATGAATGTCTATCTTGGAAATCTACAGAATTTGCCTCTTGGTTAAAATTAAAATTGACCAAGGGGCGCTATGGTCGTAGTCAAGGGCGACCTAAAATAAGCTTTGACAAGATGCTTATTTGGACATTATTCTATTGTACTTAATCTTAGTATACTCTTGATAAAGGTCAAAATCAAAATTTAAAATCATCTGTGACCTTAGAAGCATTAAATTGCTTAAATCGTAAGATTAAGGGGGAGCTTATAAAAAAAATTTTGATTATTTGATTATGAAGCTTACAAAAACATTGTTAACATCATTTGGAGTTTGTTATGACCTTCGGATTCTTAAAAGAAATTTACATGAAAAAGAATTTCATCAAAATGATATATCTTGCTCTTAAAGGAACTCTCTAAACAAATCAGGGCTTAACATCCCTTGTTTTGGTTGGAGACATTTTTTATATATATATTCTAAGCTTAAAGGACTCTCATTTCATTTCAGGGCTTAACATCCCTTGTAAAATGAGTGAGAAATCAACTCATATCATATCAAGGCTTAACATCCTTTGCAAATGATTGAGAAATAAATTGTGGCTAAATTAGACAAAAATGACATAAATCCCTGTTCCTAATAGGATATCTAATTAAGGGGGAGCTTAATATAAAATTAAGGGGGAGAAGAAATAATATGTTTAACTTGGATATCTTTTTGAAATGACAAAGGGGGAGAAAGAATATAAAATCAAAAATATAAATATACATGAGTTTCATCTTGATGGCCAGCACTCACTTGTAAAACAAGAATGGCTACAAAAGGTAATCCTCAGGTATGAAACTCACATGCTTTATATTTCCTTATTTCATATTTTAGGAAATGTTTGTCATCTTCAAAAAGGGGGAGATTGTTGGATAAATTGGACATTATGATAAATCCCTTTGTTTCGATGATGACAAACATTTCATTCTTATTAATCTAACGAGCTACTTGAGTGTGCAGGATTAGGTGGATAACAAAGCAACTAGGGAAAATCCAAGAGCTTACATATTTATATTTCCATGCAATGTAATCACTGTTGTAAAAACTTGTACAAATATATAATGTACAAGTACTTAGAATCGCATGTAAATCAAGCGTTAGATCTTCCCTAGCTACACACCATAGTTAGACAAGTCATCCCTTCCAAAAGGATCACATTATGCACACTCATAAACACACACTTAGTATCTTAATTAAAAGATTGAAAACAGAGTCAATCTCGGTCGACCACACTCCTCGACCGAGACACTCTCGGTCGACAAACTTCTCGACTGAGATTGACCAAAAGTAGCCGTTAGACACAGCAGTTGACAGTTGCAAATAAACGTTAATCCAGAGAGCATGTCGGTCGACGAATCCTCGACCGACTGGGCATCTCGGTCGACGAGTCCTCGACCGAGATGGTCTCTGACAGCAACTGCAGAATTAATTAACTAGCCGTTGCTAATGCGCCTAACTTATTCCTAACGGCTAGTTAAGCACTAGGAACCCCCTAGAAGTTGTCTAGAACGTCCTTAAGCATACATAGGTCATTCCTATAAATAGGACATGCCTTAGGTCACCAAAAAGGTATCTAAGATATACTTGTGCTATACTTGAGCTTGAATACACACTTGCAATCTGTTTTAGAGCAATAGAGCAATTCCTACACTTGCCATTCATTCCTATTGCTCCCATTTCGTGTCCTATAGGCTAGTATCTCCTATCCACTATAATCACATTGTCATATACATTGGTTAGGAGATCTAGAAGCTTGATATAGGCAAATCAAGCCTTGTGCTTAAAAGGATAAGTTGTAATTTCTGTTTTCCTTCTTGTTCCTCGTTATCTTTTGTACTCTCCTTGCTACTCCCAGGGTTGGAGGCTGCGGATTGGAGAAGGTTGACTTCTCTGGTGGAGAAGGGGACTTCAAGCTACTTCAAGAAGGCTATCGCACGGAAAGCTACTTCAGAAGGCTGGTGCAACGGGTGTTGGTGCATCTACTTCAAGGGAAGGCTGCTTCAAGGTTGGGCGATTACTTCTAGGTGAAGGCTGCTTCAAGGGTTTGGGAAAAGAAATTGTATTTTATGTAAAGTCCTTGCGAGGTAATAAAATAGATTTCTTTTCAAATCCCGGTTGGGTAAGCAACCGGGTAGTGGACTGACTACCTTAGTATTTGCTAAGGCTAGGAACCACTCTAAACCCTTGTGTCTCCTTGTCCAATATTGTCTTTGTGGTTGCTTGAGTTAATTTATTTTAAAATCTCTATAAAACTCTATTCACCCCCCCTCTAGAGGTTTTCAGGATTCTGACAACGATTGCAGTATCACGTCAGTAGCCAACTCTTAGCTCAGTGGAAATCCCAGTCTTGTCAGGTTCTCCAAATACCCAATCATCTTGAGTGTGTGAGGACCAACTGGATCTCCTTCTGTCATGACACACTTGAACAGTGCCCTTGAGACATTGTATCTCTCTTTCCGTGCTTGATCTTCATACATGTTCCTGAGATGTTGAATCATCTCAATGACACCCATGTTCTCATGTTGTCTCTGCAACTCGTGGTTCATAGAGCACAACATCAAGCACTTTGCATCAATGGCATCATCAGAATGCTTCTTGTAAGCGTCCCTATCTGCCTTTGGTGCATTAGGAGTAGGTTCCTCTGGAGTTGGAGTATCCAGGACATAGAGCTTTCGCTCTTGAGTGAGAACAATTCTCAATGTCCTATACCAGTCGTTGAAGTTTGTCCCATTTAGCTTATTCTTTTCAAGGACCAGTCCTAAAGGAAAGTGATTATTGTTTGTTGTCATTTGTACTACAAAAGGAAATATGCAATTTTAGTCCAAAAACTCATTTTTGACTTATTTGATTGATTTGAAAAGTTGACGACATAATTAGGCCTTTAATTAATTATCGCTCCCACTATTTTAGTTCAAATTGATAGCCCTCACCATCAATTCGGAATATTTCAGCGTACAACCTTCTAGTGGGAAAGATCCTAAAATCCTCTAAGTCATGGACCAGCTTGGGCTGTCACCCACAACTTAGATCTCTCAGGTAGGCAACTCTTGCCAATTGCATCATATGCAACTCTTGATAAGATGTCATATGCAACTCCTTGCCATGATCATCTCCATGCCTCAAGGTACTATATCCCATCTAGATCACCTTGTTAAGTTCAACCCAAAGCAAACACGATGAATATGCACCCTGCTAGGGAAGACCCACATATCCATCCTTCACGCTTCCACGAGATAGACGGTGCACCACGCTAGGGCATGCCCAAACTTGGTCGATCAAGCTTTTCACGTGTGTCACATTTGGAAGGCATCTAAAACTTAATATTTAATGAGGGATTTGGTTTTATAGACATATACATATCCAATCACCACAATATATAGTATGTATCATATACATGATATATCCCACAGAAAACATGTGAAACGATAAAAGCGATGATTATGGCCATCCTAATGTGATTCCTCGAGCCAAGAGGAATCACGGTCATCTAGGTCTACATCACAGGCAACCTGTACAAGATGAACTTTGTGCTTTTCCTTTCTGGGTTTGATCAACTCATCACATGACTGATCGGCTCGCCATCAGGCCGGTCGGTTGGGTGCCACCAGCTGATCGGTTGGCTCCTCCAACCGATCGGTTCGACTGGTCGTCATGCATCTCATCATGGCCGCCACCCGCTCGTCTCACTCCTCGAACCAGTCACAAACCGATCGGCTCACTCCTTGAACCGATTGTCTCGAACGTCAATCGATCGGTTCACGCCTTGAACCGATCGTCTCAGCTGTCGTCAGGATGTCCTCCGTTCTTTGACATAACAGGAAATAAAATTCTATCCTATTTTACATTGTAAAAATAGAAACCTCGAGTTACATTCGAGAGGAGCAAAGGTAGGAAAGAAATCTTGAATTATTTCAAGTTACATCAGGAATAGGAGAAAGGGAATCGGTGCGCAGACTGACATGCAAGCAACCACATACAACCATACACAGATAGGGTTTATTGGCCATAACCACGCTATACATCCACCACAAAACTGGTTTAAGGGCGACGCGTATTGAGTACATTCATATTACATATCATATATGTATATTGGGATTTGTGGATTTAGGATTGGACATGCATAAAGCCAATTTTATTCGCATTGTATGCAATAAATAAAGGCGCCAAACCAAAATTGATCATATCGATAATCCTAAAGTATAGAGCAGTTGACATGGCTCTAATACCACTATTGGGTTTTATGGGAGGCAGAGAAGGCAGCATAAACAAAAAAAAAATTCTCCTCCCAAACCCAGAACAACGAAATGCGTCAACATCTATACAACAGGAAGGGATGGTTTGTGGAATCATACCTTGTCCCGAGGCTTGCTCGCCGATAATACCTCACGGCTTGCGTGGTCTTCACCTCTGGTCTTGGACGGTGTCTGTGCAGCTCCTGGTCGCACTGGGACTGACGACTCCTAGTCTCACCAGGACTGTCAGGATTGATAGTTGTCCTCCGAGCGGCAGAAATCTCCTGCCTATGAAGTAGTCCACACGGACCACCTGGAACTCCAATCTCCTTGTCTCACAAGGAAATGGAAGGAGTTGCACCCTCCTGTCAGCGTACTAGTCACTGACACACTCTCCTACCACCAGTCGCTTTCTGCAGTTGTCTTTCCCTTGTTGTTCCTCCCATATCGGGTAGCACTTGCTCGGGCTCTCTCGGTTACCAAAACCAGAGAGAACGACAACTTTACAGAGCAACTGGTTGCACTGAGTTGTTCTTTGAGAAGCCCACAATACCCCTATATATATAGGAGGGTTATGGGATAGGGTTCTCTATCCCGGGCAATGTGGGACTAAAGCAGGAGTAGAAGGGTTCAAGATTTTCCACAAAAAACAACCAACTGCACAACTTGAACCGATCGTTTCATTTCTAAAATAGTCAGTTGGGGACCTGAGTCGGTCGGTTGACACCTCAGCCGATCGGTTGGGACCCATGAAATGGTCGGTTCACTTCTGAACTAGTCGGTTCGTGGTCCTGGTCAGTTCCCGATTGACTTTTCCTCTTTTGTTTCGAATTGGTACCAAATACCAATCCTTGTTCCAATCAAATTGGGCAAGTGAAACGAAAAGAAATTTCTCACCAATCCTACTTTCCCAACTTGCTCGGTTGGACCAGTTGAACCGATCGTTTCAACACTTAAATCGATTGTTTCACCCTATCCATCAGCCGATCGACTCACCATATGAGCTGATCATTTCACCAAGCTCAGCCGATCGGTTCATCACATGAGTCGATCGGTTGGGAGTGCAGATTGTGCAGAATCAGTCAATTGCAGTTTCAATCAATCTGATACTCCAATCAATGTGTCCAACACCTTGAACATTATGACATTGAGCTATCAATTAATTGAGTGTTTAATTGAACTACTAAACTCCTTTAGTAATCAATCTAAACATTGTTTGTGGACAAAACTCCTCTTCCAGGTTAAATCCTATGTGTGTGATCCTGCAGGTCCATTTCACGTTGGCAGTGAAAGTCCATAACACATATGACTTCACAAGCAAAGAGCGGTGCCTAGTCACACATCAGTGCTACCCAAGTGAAATAGAAAGTTGGAGAACAACTTTCAATCCTACAATCCATGAATGGTGTTACATTGAATGTATAATTCCTTTTTCACTGATATCCCAAATGAACTCGAGGTATGGAACATTCATCCTGTCAACATTCATTCACTTTCTTGATCTCAGAGTAGATTGGAAGAGATATGTATGACATCAATATCACATACTGATTCACACTTGCATGCATGCCTTTCTCAATCCTACTCATCAAGTGGCCATGGATATCATACTCCCTCAGGAGGGACAAATCCCATATCTATCACTCACCCCTCTAAAGCCCCATGTGTCAAAGTCACCCAATTATCACCTTTATAACAACCCATGTTTCAGGACTGCGTTTGATGATGTCCAAGTGTGCCCAATGACATGTGTTGAGTGTAGTGATTTCAGGTCAAAGAATCACACTCACCACCATCACTGTGAATACTGACTGTGACTACCATGTCATGGTTTCATGTGTCAAACTCATGGTGGGTCTATCCGGTACACTTGTACTCTAACAAGTACCTATGTGTTCGGTTTGATATCTCTATATCACGACTAATGAGATTCTATCATTAACCAACACCACAATCTAGTCTTGTGTGTCATTGTTGTCTATCTACCTTCCACAATGACATCCGACTAGGGACAGAACAAGAATGTACAAACTCTTAGCATCTGTATGATCTCATCGTTCAGGTCATCAACCTGAAAGCATATGTCATTGAGTACTGTCATTCTCTAGACATTCAATATGTTCTATCACTATCTCATATGACTGAACCAGAAAGAATTGGAAGCTTGCCTTTGATGTTTATCAAATCAATCTTAATGTATCCCACCAATCATCCCATGATTAGCTCTCAGGGCATACATACCAACACTCCTCCCCTAAGCTTACTTCAACGCCACCTTCTAGGATAGGATTTGACACACCATCCGTGGATGGCATGACTTGTGACTGCTTCTCCTTATTGATAATGGCTGCTCCACTATGAAGTAAAGCTTTCACCTTCTCTTCTGACATAGGAGTCTTTTCATAAATCTGAGATGTGGGCATGGTAGTATTGGAATCTTGGTGGGATTTTCTTAACGGGAAATTTCTTCCTGGTAGTCCATATAAGTTGCGGGGGTATGGTACACTGGGTTTATCCTCTGTGTCAAAATGCATTTTGACCTTTTCATGGACCTCCACCACTGGGGGCTATGTCTCATTAATCACAGATATGTACTTCACTAGATGATGTGCTTGAACAGCCTCTGCATTCCCAGCCTATCTTTGTTGATTTGTATGCTTCATGGCTGCCACTTCATTGGAAATTTGGGTCACAGTCGTCTCTAGTGCCCTCATCTGCGCTCCATGACTTTGCAACATCTACCCAAATTGATTCAAAATCTCGCCCTGGGACTGTAACTGTTTGTCGAACGTAATCATCAGTTCTTGATTTTGTTTCACCACCTAGCTTAGCAATTCATTGTTCTTTTCCTCTAGGCTAGGCTACAGCTTCTGAAAATTTTGTTCCTTCCTCCAATCATAATTGTTATTTCTATATCCCTGATGATGCATATACTTTGCATGTGCTTCATCATCAGACCCATTATCCTCTTTCTCTAGGAGCTTCTTGGCTATAAGATCCATCTTGTCATTAAGCTCTTTGATGGCCTTTGCTTCATGTGTCACACCAACCTGCTCTGGTGCATCTCTTTCACCCCAAGACTGCTTCTTTGCCATATTCTTCAAAATTTCCCAGCACCTCGTACCTTTTTTGTTCAAGAAGAACCCCGAGCCTACTGAATCTAGATTGCTTCTGTCATGCTCATTGAGAGCAAAATAGAAATTTTTAACCTATTTTTCCTTATTTAGCCTGTGATGTGGGCACTTTCTCAACATGATCTGGAAGTGCTCCCATGTCTCAAAATAGGTCTTACCGGCCTTCTGGCTGAAGTTGTGGATCTTTCGCACAAGATCATTTGTCTTCTCAGGTGGAAAGAACCTCTCGAAAAATACCTCAACCATGTGATCCCATGATTCCACATACTCATCATCAAGATTATGTAGCCATTCTCGTGCATTTCCCGCCAGAGAACTGGGAAATAACTTCAAGTAAAGTGTCTCTTGCGGGAACCTGTCAATCTTTATCATATCAAAATTTTCCACAAACGTGCTGATGTGGGTCACCGAATCTTCATTCTTCAGCCCATGGAATGCATTAGATTTGACTAAATTAATTAGCCCTGGATCAATTTTGTAGTTAGGAATGTTGATGGCCTGCCTCTTAATTGGCTCCTTAGATGCAGAGGAGGAAGAAGCCTTGATCTTCTCCCAGATCATCTGCTCCTCATTTGCTGCTCTGTCACCCATTATTACTTTACTAGTACTTGAAATTTCAAATGGTAGTGTATGAACCGATACTTATAATTAAAACAATGAATAAGATTTGCAATTTAGTTCAAAAGATTAAAAGAAAAAAAATATAGGAATTAAAAGTGGCCTAGTGTGGCCGCTCGCAGCACTCGTAGTGCTAAAATTCACCGTTTCCCCAGCAACGGTGCCAAAAACTTGACACACGTAAACCGTGCGTGCAAACGCAAGTATATGTATCGATGTAATATAGGCCTTGTGAGGCCCGAGTTGAACTCAGGGAAATGTGAATTTTAGTAGACTACTACTAACTGGTTGCGATCAGCTAAACCGATTAAAAGAGTTTGAGAGTTGATTGAAAAAGAAAATAAAATAAAATAAAATAAAGCAATCGATTAAATATTTAGTTTAATCAATTTAAATGGGAATCTTTAGGATTGTGGTTTCACCACAGGTTCTCGCTATACTAATTTCTACATAATTATCCTAATTTGTCTCATATTCCAGATAGTAGCTTGTAGTCAGAATTGCTCACTTTCGCGATACAATTCACTACCTAAGTCTAGGTCTATTCCACGGTAGTATTAACCTATACCCTAAATTAGGTGCATGAGAAACAAACTCTGGGTTTCCACCATTAACCGTACATCGCCTTGGTCAAGGAATTTATTAGTTAATGTGATATTTGTCTCTTTTCAACTGTTAATTCTTCTTTCAAAGTAATTAAAGGCATTATATTATCATTAAGGTGATCAATCATAATGATAGTATGGAGAAAATGAAATCATACCACGAAATTGAGAGACAAATTATAATAAACTATATAAAAAGTATCATACAGTGATTACCCGGGCTACTCCCGGTCCTAAAGACAAAGGGGATAAGCCCCGCATGGTTGACAATGGAAAATACATAGGAGTAGAGAAGCAAAACATGGAAAACATGGAGCAAACTCGTGTAACCCCTGATACAAAGGTGTTCCTGGAGATCCTCCTCGAGAAACGTGTGTTTTGCAGTATTCTGGCAGCAAAATCGCCCATCAGAGGTGCCCGGATCGCTCGGTTGACGGCCTTCATCTGTAATCTCCTCTCTCTCTCTCTCTCCTTCTGGGATGTTGTGCAACACCATATGAGATCCCCCCCTAGGGCCGGTCGTGCTCTTCTTAGGTCATAGGACCACTTTACGGCTCTGAAAAAGCTTAACCGTAGGATTAAAACGCTTCGTTTTAGTGCAGAAAATCGCTAGATCCCGACGTTGTCGATACCATCGACACCCAGGTTGATGGTATCGACCATGATATAGGTATTTCCTTCCAAAATCGCATTTTGGGGTTGCTTTCTGATGAAATTTTGATACTATCGACACCAGGGTCGATAGTATCGATTTTGGACAATGCAAAAGTGCCTGAAAAAGTGCCGAAACATGTGTATAAGTCTGGGGATTATATAAAATCATGTAAATATGATAAAATAAGTATAATTTGATGCAAAAAGAGTTTAAAGGCCAACTATAGTGAATTATGCAAATATAACCAAGAAAATGACAAATACATGCATAAAACAGATATAAAATAAGCCATTAAAAATGACTCAAAACCCATGCATCACATAACTATGGAGTTCATTAGTCATGGGATCCCTGAAAAGATGGTGCACCTTGGTGATATTGGTAGTCCAATTATTCCTTTTAATATCATTATATCTAAGCCCTAAAATCCTGGGATGTTAAACATGTTCTTGGAGAAACCACTGTCAATAATCATTTTCCTTTTACCTACAAGAAAGGGATATGTATGTGCCCCACTCAAACCTTGGGATCCAAAGTTAGCTTGGGGACCCATTTCATCTTTAGGTTGATCCCCTTCTCTTTGTAAGGACAATAAGTAGAATAATGATCATCACTCTTTCAATGTGCACACACCATAGGGTTCTTAGAGCCAGATGACTCTCCATGGAAGATAAGAGGTCCATTGCTCTTTTTCTTACACTTTCCCTTGCTCTTGGGAGCTCCCTTATATCCCAAACCACTTTTACCATTTTGTTTGGTAGAGTGATCTAGAACTTCATTAAAGTACTTTTTCCCTTTGAGGAACTTTTGCAATAAAGCTCTAAGCCTATGATTATCTTCACTGATAGTAATGACAGTAGAAGAAAGACTAGTTAAATCATCTTGAGCATGAAGCAGGTCGGCCTCTAGACAGAGGGATTTAGTATGATAAGAATCTCTATCAAGAGTTACACTAGCTAGTTCATGACTTGGCAATAAAGGTCTAGAAGAAAATCAATACTTTTAGCAAGCAATCTAGCATTTTCAGTCCTAAACAAAGTAAGCTCATCAACATAGATTCTAATTTCATTCTTAATGTTATTACAAACATGTCTTGTAACATCCTTGACCTAGGTTATGGCATAAGCCTAGAATTTTTTATTAAGTAAGACATTTCCAAACTTGTTCTAATCTTTTGAAAAGTAATTAAGGCTCTTTGTGAAGTTTATTTTCAAGTTTGAGCTCATTTGGAAACTATTTGTGCATTATATGATAGTTTGAGTGTAAAGTGTAATTTACCCATGAAGAGGGGTTATATTGCAAAATGTCACATGTTAAATATACCTTAAGTGTTTTAACATCATAAGAGAAAGAATGATGCTAAGTAGTGACTTGTAGAAAGCATATATTCCAAGTGAGAATTTTTTTAAATAATACTAGTGCTTTGTGCACCAATTTTGGTACAAATTGTAATTTATCCAAATGAAGGATTGACGTGCAATTACCACTTACAGTGTGTCTTTACCCCTTCCTAGTATCTTCTAGATGAGGGAGAAAGAAGGAGACACCATGTTTGAATCATCCTTGAGGATGGTATTCTTAAGTGATGAAAAGACTAAGTAATATAGTTAAAGCCCTTGTATAAGTCATATCAAGTTGAGGACTTGATATGGGAGTACCTATCGGCCAAAGAGCCATGGAGGGAGTCTCCTATCAGTTTGTTGATTCTTGGCTTTGTCCATAACGAGATAAAACACCTCAAGGAAGTCATATATATCAGTTTGCAACTTTCCTTTAAAAGGTTGTATTGAATTATGAATATAATAATAATGTGAGTGGAAATAGCTTGCCCTAGAAGAGAACCAAAGAGAGGCAACCCTTATCCCTTGGATTATCCACGAGTTTCTATTATTTCATGGAAAGATAAAGGTGGGATGCATGCAAATACATGCATCAATATATGCATGTCCATGTGGCACTTAGTAGCTTAAGGAGATGACACCTCTTACACTCTTTTTTATAAACCAAAACTATAAATACCATTCCCTTCACCTATTAGTAGAATTTTTGGATCTCATTACCATATTTCCCTTAGATATCATACACATCATCTTAGTATCATGCATATGTGAAGGAGTTTTGAGTTTAAAGCCTTGGTATCGGCCATAGAGAAGGGATATCGACCTAGCAAGGTGATATCGTCCACATGTAGTGAAGATAGTGTGCAAAGTGATAAGGAGCTCAAGTCTTGGACCTTGTATAAGCTCATTTTCAACCTTGGGAATATGAAGAGTTGGATCTTGGAGCTCGGAAGTTGTTCTAGAGGCATGTTATATAACTTAAACCCAACTATGTTATTATTCTCCTTCAATATTGTTGAATTTGTTGATCTACTTTCAATTTCAAATTCGTTTGATTAATTGATGTTCCTTTGAGTTCCAAAAGTTTATAGGACTATTTTCCATGAATTCATACCAATAACAATAATAGTGTAGAGGTTGATCATGGTGACATCATCAGGGTACAACCCAATATAGGGTTAAAGTACCTTAAACCTGATATGAAACCAAGATGATGGGTAACTCGATATAGTGATAAGTGATACATCATACATGATATAGTGATGAGTGATACCTCATGAATGATATGAGGGATACCTCATGAATGATATAGGTGATACCTGCTTACACCTTATACATGATATGAGGTTAATTCCATATCTCATGCACGATATGGGGTCAATTGTACACTTCAATTGTTGAAACCCTAGATGATGAGTATGAAACCCTACACACCCCTATCCATTTGTGTAAAGGGTTGTTTGTGAAAGAGCTCAACCTGGTATCTAGCTTGTCATTCAAATATATGATAGTATTGATCCTTTGAAGGTATGAAAGTATATGAGCATAATGGTCTACCCAACATGGTAACCCGATATGTCAACCAACATGGTAACCAGATATGATAATCCAACATAGAAACTCGATATGGTATTGTGTATATATTACTAAAATGACACCAAGATGAAGCATATACCCTATTCCCGACATAGTGCACACCTTGTGCATGATATGGTATCAAGTATACCCTTATACCTGATATGAGGTCAAGTATTTAGCTCATACACGATATGAGGTTAAGTATCTCTAACTTGAGATGATAAATTCTAAGTGATAGCCAACCCGATATGGGTACACGTTATAGTAATAGGGGCTACACCCTAAACAAGATATGGTGATATGGCTACATTATATGCCCGATATGGTTACAGGATATGATGTTAAGGTTGTATCTCAAGCACAATAGGGTAGTATACACACATCTTAATACCCCATATGGTGGGCATACTTCAATCATATGTACTTGATTGAGTGACATATGTTGTGTGTTGTGTTAATTGCAACATTAAAAGATAATGAGTTTAGTTCAATTTGATAATGGTGAAGCTAATGTACCTTAAGAGGAGAATTGAGCCAAATTAGTAAAAGTATGGTGCAATCAACATCCTAGTGAGGATGAGAGAGAAACTAAGATTTAAATGTTAACCATGTAATAAGTATATGTTGATACTCCTATTATGAATGGAGTATGAATTAGGGCTTGATCCCTTAGGATGAGATCGTGAAACCCTAATTGGTTGATAAAGGTAAATCTTAACCCTAATAATGGGTGATGAGATGATTTGAAACCCTAATCGATTGATGAAGGAAAACCCTAACCCTAAATAATGGGAAGAATGTGTTTCTTTTGCATTGCATAGTAATGGAGTGTATTTGATATTCTGTTATCATGAAATACAAATTATGCAGGTATCATGTGGAGATGAGCATAGCTAAGTAAGACCTATGATATTTATATGATACAAATTTAATGGGATTTGTGAACTACGTGAATTATTTGTGCAACAAGTATGATGTATACCTTGGTCTAATGACCTTGAGGTAATGGTTACCTGATAAGTGGTAACAACACTTTGTGATGAACTAAGTGTTTGAATACCCAAGCATGATGATGATAAGAGAATGATATCCTAAGTGTTATAGGTGTCCCAAAGAATCATGAAAGTACTTGATAAATGTATTATACCTTTCTTTGTAGCATCTGATATAATTCTTTCTTGCAACTTGATTGATGCTAAAAGATACTATAATACACTTAATTAATCAGTTGAAATGTTATCATGTAGTTGCGCAGACCATAGATCCATTCAGTGTCAAGATTTATTGAATGGTGAAATGAGTTTAACTCGATATACATATTGTTGAATATGTAATTTTAAATATATCGGGGTTGCTCTGTGGACTCCCCAACTAAATCAGGGGTTTCTCAGTGGACTCTCCAACCAAACTAGGATCGCTCAGTGGACTTCCTAATGAAAAAATAAATCTAGGAACGCTTAGTGGTCTTCTCCAGAAGAGAGTACATGCTGCAGTTGTAACTCTATAGTGAAGATACCAGTTTACCCTGGTAAGCTAATTGCAGTTAACACGAGATGTCCTGTTAGTTATCTCGTACTGACCGAGACAGGTGAGGTCTTGACAGTCGGCTCTACCACTGACCTTGTATGGTACTGATGTTTAACGTAGTCATAGTTGGTTGGAGTATGAGTGGTATACCTCATCTCCTCTGGGCATAAGTGTGAATGTGAACATGTAATCAGTCGGGTAGCGTATTTGCTTAAGGATCGAATATGAAAAACATTGGTTGATGCTTCATTACTTTTATACATCTTAGTTGATAGATGTTATACATGTTCTTCATATTCCTTATAAAGAAAATAGGTTATTTATAACTCTATTATGAATAATTGAATTATCTTATCAATGTTTTGGATTTGCACTACAAATATACCTGCTAATTGCATAAAGTATCCTCTGGTCAGTTTTATACTACTTCCACTAATAACAATATTGTTGGCAGAGAGGTATATCCCTTGATGGGACAATAGTCTCACTCCATGAGATCCACAATTTTTAGGTGGATGCGGATGTGGAAATAGAAACCGAACTATAGAGGAAGGACCACATCAGTAGGGACAACAATAATAGCTCAGGTTGAGTGTATAGTCTGTTGTGTCTTGTAGATAGAAGTCCTATGTGTCATCTCTGTACTCTCAGGTCCTTGGGAGATAGTACATAGTGGTTTTTATGAATAAATTGAGATTTTGGCTTGTATGCCTCGAGGTTTTATGTTGTTATTATATATGTTAGAGTAAAATAACATGTCTTGTTATCCTCGAGAAGAGATGGTACAATGTATGTACAATATGAACCATTATGTATATAAGGTTTTGTTTCTTTCTTTAAGAGATTCCTTGAAGAGGATCTATGTGCAAAATGGTTTTTAATTCTTAGTGATTTTTGTTAATTCATATGCTTATGGTTATTTCACGATTATTACTAGTGATGGCTTGATTTGTTATCATGTCATCACAAAGTTTTGGTATCAGAGCCTAAGGTTTGCTGAGTCTACGGATACATAGGATTAAGTTTGTTGAGTCTATTCTAGTGTCCTCCAATTTATCTCATAGTGACTTCTCCTCATACAGGAGAAGAAGTAAAACGGAAAGATGGATGGAGTGTATGAAGAACATGTTGTTGAGAGCAGTGTTGCTTCACCCGGAGGAGGTGCAAGGGATCCGGCTACAGAATAACCAGTGCATGAGAATCCCCAGCTTGACCAAGCTATGCTAGAAAACCCAGTCTTTCATGCTCGTTTTGGGCAGATCATGACCATGATGACACATATGGCTGACCGGATACCAGCACCAGCACCTAGGATACCAGTTCTCAATGAAGGACATGGATCTGGTAAGACCTTTGAGCAGTTGCACTGGGTAGGAGCCATTGAATATGCTGGCACAGATGACCCAGCAGACGTAGATTTATGTCTTACTGGTCTAGAGAAATCCTTTAAGACCCTTAATATTCCAGAGGCTGATAAAGTTAAGCATGTTGTGTATCTTTTGAAAGGAAGCACTGGCCATTTGTGATCCATCGAAGAAGAGAAAAGACCTGGTGTTGATGTTGGATGGTAGGAATTCTGATGGGAGTTTGTCAGTAGATACTTTCCCAAGACTTATATGGATGAGAAGATCTCGTAGTTTGAGTGGATTAGATAGGGACCAATGAATAATTCGTGAGTATGAAGCTAAGTTTATGGATATTCTGCAGTTTTGTCTACATATGGCTACTACAGATGAGGAGAGAATTTGATGTTTTGAGAAGGGTCTGAATGCTGAGTGAACCACACCTGTATCTGCTCTAGAGAATAGAGAGAGGTATGCCACCTATGTGGACTCATTTAGGCAGATAGAGAGGTATGTGATTGAGAAACGAGAGTCAAATAGTACGAAGATACCTACATAGTTCCAGGGATAGAGGTCTGGGAGTTTTAAGAAACCAAGGTTTACTTCACCAGTAGAACCATAGAGGTTTAGTGCTCAGACGTAGTAGACGTCCAGCAGAGGTAGAGGTCGTAGTTTTCTGCCATGTGGAGCCCATATCTCAACGTCGATGTTAGTGATAGGACCGTCTAGGTTGCAATGGGAGGATAGAATCTGCTACAGGTGTAGGCAGACAGGAAATGTGATAAAGGATTGTCCAATTAGAGACATAGAAGTAACCCAACCACTGAGGCAGAGTCAACAAGGCTATCAGAGACAATAGTTCAATAGTGTCATACGAGGACGTGGACAAGCATCCCAAGTAGGATCATCTACAACATCTAATAAAGCACAAGGTCAGTGATAGGCAATGGTGAGATTCTATGCTATGAATCAGTCAGAGGAAGCGGTCAATCCACGAGTCGTGATAGGTCAGATGGAATTATTTCATTCTGATATGTCTTCATCTTGCTTTGAATCTATTATGATTGATCCGGGTGCTACACATTCCTTTATCACTCGAGAAGTGATCCATGACTTCTATATAACTTTCAATCGTAGAATGGATAATCTATTATTAGAAACTTCGTTAGTCAGATTTGCAGTGTTAGGGGAGGTATGCTCTCCTTGTGTTCTTTCTTTTTCATAACACAGCATTCAGGTAGATCTTATACCACTTGAGATGCATGGGTTTGATGTAATTCTCAGGATGGATACCCCAGAGAAGTATAAGGTTGTCTTGGATTGCGGTTCCAAGCAATCTATGTTCATAAATGGTGATAAGATAGGGGTTTTTTAGGGGGGATAGAAAGATTCTTCCAACCTGTCTTGTGTCAGCAGTGGTAGATGAGAGACTGATGTGACAAGGATGTGAAACATTCTTGGCACATGCGATAAACACCAGAAAGTCCTAAGCTTTCTGAAGTTCCTGTTGTCAGGGAATTCAAGGATGTATTTCCTAAAGAATTTCCAGATATTCCTCCACACCAAGAGATTGATTTCGAGATTAATCTAATTTTGGGTACACAGCCCATAGCCCAAACACCTTATAGGATGGCGCCGGCTGAGATGGCGGAACTCAAGAAATAGTTACAGGAGTTTCTTGAGAAAGGTTTCATTTGATCGAGTACTTCACCTTGGGGTGGTCTAGTTCTTTTTGTTAAAAAGAAAGATGGGTCTATGAGATTATGCATAGACTATATATAGCTTAACAAGGTGACTATAAAGAACAAATATCATTTTCCAAGGATAGATGATCTATTTGACCGGTTGTGTGGTGCAACAATGTTCTCTAAGATAGATCTAAGGTTAGTATATCATCAGTTACATATTAAGGAGAGTGACATACCTAAGTCAACCTTTAGGATGAGGTATGGTCATTATGAGTTTGTAGTTATGTCATTTGGACTAACTAATGCACCAGCTACATTCATGGAGTTGATGAATAGAATCTTCTGACAATTCCTTGATCAGTTTGTAGTGGTCTTCATGGACGACATCCTGATATACAGTAGAGATGGTCAACAACATGAACAACATCTTCGTCAAGCCTTGACTTTGTTGAGACAACACAAGTTATATGCTAAATTTAGCAAGTGTGAATTATGGCTGTCAGAAGTGTCTTTTATTAGACACATTATATCTGCTTCAGGTATTCGTGTTGATCCTAAGAATGTAGAGTCTATTTTGGAGTGGGAACAGCCCAAGACACCGACTGAGATTCACAATTTCCTAGGTTTGGTAGGTTACTACAGAAGGTTTATTAAAAACTTTAGTTTTGTAGCATTACCCCTAACCAGGTTGACCAGGAAGGAAGTTCCTTTTTTCTGGAATGACAAGTGTCAGCATTCTTTCCAGTTGTTGAAAGAAAGATTGTCTAGTGCACATGTGTTAGTTCTACCTGAGCAGGGAAAAGGATACATTATTTTCTGTGACACTTCTAAGAATGGTCTAGGATGTGTGCTGATGCAAAGTGATCATGTAGTTTCTTTTGCTTCTTGACAGCTCAAGAAACATGTGGAGAATTATCTGACGCATGATTTAGAATTAGCTATAGTGGTTCACGTGTTGAATATATGGAGGCATTATCTCTATGGAGAAACAAGTTAGATTTTCACAGACCATAATAACTTAAAATGCATTTTCTCATAGCATGAGTTGAATATGAGACAACGTCATTGGATGGAATTAATCAAGGACTACGATTGATTATCATCCAAGAAAAGCCAATGTAGTGGCAGATGCATTGAGTAGAAAATCCTCATCTCCACCCTCTAATAAAGCACAATTGAATTCTTTAGTATGTCATAAATGGGATATGCTTGTCTCTTTCAGACAAATGAAGGTACAAATAGAAGTATCTTTGTTATCTGAATTATCAGCTGAGATGCATGTGAAACCTACTCTAAAAGAATAGATCAAAGAGGCACAACAGGCTGATATTGTGGTTCAGCAAATCAGGTCAGAGTTGGGTAGTGAGAAATGGGACAGTTTCCATGAGTCAGAGGATGGGATAGTCTATTACCATGGTAGGATGGTAGTACCTGATGTTAGTAACTTAAGAAAGTTATTTATGGAGGAATCTCACTCATCCATGTATCCAATGCATCCAGGAAGTACCAAAATGTATCATAATTTAAAAGATATGTATTGGTGGCCTGGTTTGAAGAAGGATGTAGCTGAGTTTGTTATGCAGTGTCCAGTGTGTTAGCAAGTTAAAGCAGAACACCAGAAGCCTATAGGAACATTGCAACTCCTACCTATACCTTAGTGGAAATGGGATCACGCGACGATGGACTTTATTGTTGGTCTACCCAGAACAGCCAAAAGTCATGATTCCATCTGGGTGTTGATAGGTTGACTAAGACATCACATTTTCTTCCTATCAAAACAACCTATACTGCTAAAAAACTTGCTCAGATCTACATAGATGTGATAGTGTGGTTGCACAGAGTTCCAGTGACGATTGTGTCTGAAACAGGTCCTTAGTTTACAAGCCATTTTTGGGAACGACTACATAAAGCCTTGGGTACGCAGTTGAAGTTTAGTACAACTGTTCACCCTTAGATAGATGGACAATCTGAAAGGACTATACAGACTTTGGAAGTCTTTCTTAGAGCATGTGTTCTTCAGTTTATAGGAAGTTGGGGCTAACATTTAAGGTTAATAGATTTTTCCTACAACAATAGTTATCAGACTAGTATTGATATGGCACCATATTAAGCATTATATGGTAGGCATTGTAGATATTCGTTATGTTGGTTTGAGATAGGAGAATACTAACTTTTGGATCTGAAGTTAGTGCAACAAACAACTGAAAAGATTAAAGTTATACAACAATAGTTGAAAGTTGTACAAGATAGACGTTTTCTTATGATGATAAACGCCGTAGACCTTTAGAGTTCCAAGTTGGAGACAGAGTGTATCTCAAAGTCTCTCCTTGGAAAGGTGTTCTCAGATTTGGGGAGAAGGGTAAGTTAGCTCCTAGATTTATGAGACCTCACCCAGTGACAGCATGGATCAGAAAGGTAGCTTATAGGTTGGAATTGCCACCTGAGCTACATAGACTACATCTAGTGTTTCATATATCTATTTTGAGAAAGTGTCATCCTGATACAGAGATGGTGTTGCAACCTATAGAGGTTGAATTGAATTAAGATATATCCTATGTGGAAGGTCTGATGATGATTCTTAACAGAAGAGTCAAGAAGTTGAAGACGAAAGACATAGTTCTTGTGAAAGTTATCTGGCATCTTTGTGGTATTGAAGAAGCAACATGGGAGCTAGAGGAATAGATGAGGAGGAATTACCCTTCTCTTTTCTCTTGAAGATTTTGGGGATGAAATCCTTTATAGGGGTTGATGATTGTAACATACCTGACCTAGGTTATGGTCTAACCCTAGAAGTTTTGTTTAAGTAAGACATTTAAAAACTTTTTCAAATCTTTTGAAAACTAATTAAGACTCTTTGTTAAGTTTATTTTCAAGTTTGAGCTCATTTGCAAACTATTTGTGCAGTATATGATAGTCTGAGTGTAAAGTGCAATTTACCCATGATGAGGGGTTATATTGCAAAATGTCACATGTTGAATGTACCTTAAGTGTTTTAACATCATAAGAGAAAGAATTATTCTAATTGGTGGCTTGTGGAAAGCCTAAATTTCAAGTGAGAACTTGTTTGAATAATGTTAGTGCTTTGTGCACCAATTTTGGTACAAATTGTAATTTATCCAAATGAAGGGTTGATGTGCAATTACCACTTCTAGAGTGTCCTTACTCCTTCCTAGTATCATCTAGAGGAGGTAGAAATAAGGAGACACCATGTTTGAATCATCCTTGAAGGATGGTATTCTTAAGTGATGAAAAGACTAAGGAAGAAATATAGTTAAAGCCCTTGTATAAGTCATATCGAGTTGAGGACTTGATATGGGAGCCCCTATCGGCCAAAGAGCCATGGAGGGAGTCTCTTATCAGTTTTTAAATTCTTGTCTTCACTCATAATGAGCTAAACCACATCAAGGAAGTCATAGATATCAGTTTGCAACATTCCTTTGAAAGGTTGTATTGAATTATGAATATAATAATAATGTGAGTGGAAATAGCTTGCCCTAGAAGATAGCCAAAGGGGGTGACCCTTATCCCTTGCATTATCCATGAATTTCTATTTTTGCATGGCAAGATAAATATGGGATTCATTCAAATACATGTGTCAATCTATGCATCACCATGTGGCACTTAGTAGCTTAAGGGACTTCATTAAGATGCAACCACCGTACTTCATGGGAGAGAGTGAGCCAAACATGGTGGATAAAGCTGATGATTGGGTTTTGGCTTTGGAGCGTACCTTTGAGGGCATGGTGTGTCCTCCTCACCAGAAGGTTCATTTCATGTCTTATGTGTTGGATTTGTTGTTACGTGTCTGGTGGATGGGTATGGCTCATACTCGTGATACCGCTAGCATGACCTGGGAGCAGTTCCTCAAGCTATTCCATGATAAGTACATCTACCCCGCATTTCTCAAGAAGAAAGAGGTAGAGTTCTACAGTCTACGTTAAGGAAGCATGAGCGTCTTTGAGTATGTGCAACGTTTCCTCCTCCTCAAGTGCTATATGGTGGACCTTGGAGCTAAAAGGAGATCAACCATGTTTCTTGAGGGTTTGAGCTACAACATTGACTGGAACCTTGTCCCCCAGTTGCCCCTGACATTCCAACAAATGGTGGAAAAGGCTTTGACGATTGAATCTTATCCCGAATTCCAGTCTTCCGGGTACACCAACAACAACAAAAATAAGAGGAAGAATGATGGTGGAAGTCAAGGATGTGACAGGTGCAACCAGTGTCTGCACTCTCACCCTCCAGGAAGGTGCCCTAATGACAATGGTCAACATCATAGAGATGATCGACCTGCACCTGTCTACCACGAGTGTGGTCAAGATGGACACATTTGACCCAACTCCCCTCATCTTGGGTGAGGACCAGCTCTAGTTTAGCAGCCTGCTCAACAGCCAAAATAGCAACAAAATCCACCTCTGAGAAACAACAATCAGAACCAGTAAGGCCGACAGCCACCTATGGATAGGAGGAATGGAATTCTTACTACTGAGGAAGCTGAAGGAGATACTGAAGTAATAAAAGGTACCTTACATCTTAATATGCATCCATTTAAAGCTCTCTTTGATTATGGTTCATCGAATACATTCATATCATCTGAGTTTGTTGCTCTGCTAGAGATAGAATCAGAATATATGGATCATTTTTTAGATGTTAAAACCCCTACTAGTAGGATCTTCTCTTATTATCTTAAACTCCCAACCTTAGACCTATGTATCTTTGGTATAAGGTTTCCCTCAGAATTCATCTTGCTTGACATGATCGCCTTTGATGTCATCCTGGGAATGGATTGGTTGAAGAGGTACAAAGTTATTTTGTTATGCGGGGTATCAAAGGTTAGTTTGCTACATCCTGTTGTGGAAAGAATGTGTGTCAAGGGTAGGAAAACTCATCTCCATGATCAAAGTTGAAAAGCTTGTCTCACAAGGGTATAGAGCTTTCTTTGCCTCTATAGTCCTCGATGCTACACCTCCTACTCTCGATCCACATTGATGTGGTGAAAGACTTCCCTAATGTTTTTCCTGAGGAGTTGCATGGCTTGCCACCAACTCGTGAGGTGGAGTTCTCCATCGAGCTTGCACCGGGAACTTCTCCCATCTCAAAGCATCCTTATCACTAGGCCCCTGCAAAACTCATCGAGCTTTAGAAGCATCTTCAAGAGCTTCTTGACATGGGCTTTATTCACCCTAATGTTTCACCTTGGGGAGCCCCTGTCTTGTTTGTGAAGAAGAAGGATGGTTCCTTGCATTAGTGCATGGATTATTATATGCTTAATCAAGTGACGATAAAGAATCACTATCATTTGCTTCGCATCGACGATCTATTTGACCTGCTAAAGTCATCCACTGTGTTTTCAAAGATGGATTTGTGAAGTGGCTACTACCAGATGTGCATGAAGGCTAAGGATGTCCCGAAGACATCTTTCATAACACGTTATGGGCATTATGAGTTCTTGGCCATGCCTTTCGGTTTGACTAATGCCCATGTTGCTTTCATGGGCTTGATGAATCGAGTGTTTCGTCCATACCTTGATCAATTCATAGTGGTGTTCATCGATGATGTATTGGTCTACTCTGAATCTAATGAACAACATCGTGAACATTTGCAGATCATTTTGAACACACTGAGAGAGAATAAACTGTATGCTAAATTCTCAAAGTGTGAGTTCTTGATCAAGGAAGTGATGTTCTTGGGTCATGTGATTTCTATCAGACATATTGTTGTTGATCCTACAAAGGTAGAAGTTCTGACCAAGTGGAAAGCTCCAAAGACCCTATCTGATATTTGTAGTTTTCTCAGTTTAGCAGGTTACTATTGGAGGTTTATCAAGAGTTTTTCTGAGTTGGATCTTCCTCTAACAAAGTTGACAAGAAAAGAAGTCAAGTTTGTTTGGAGACCTGAATGCAAGGATAGTTTTCAAAAGTTAAAAAGTTGTTTGACGTCTGCTCCTATTCTTGCTCTACCTATTGAAGGCAAACCCTACATTATTTTCACTGATGCTTCAAAGAAAGGGTTAGGGTGTGTCTTTATGTAAGAGGGTCAAGTGATCATCTATGCTTCGTGTGAGTTGAAACCTAATGAAGAAAATTGTTCAACCCATTATTTAGAGCTAGCAGCTATCGTGCATGCTTTAAAAATCTGACGACACTATCTGTATGGAGTGAAGTTTGAAGTTTTCTCAGATCAAAAAAGTTTGAGATATCTATTGACACAGAAGGATCTGTGTCTGAGGAAGCATAGATGGATAGAGTATCTCAAGGACTATGACTTTACCATCACCTATCATCCCGATAAAGCAAATGTAGTCACCAATGCTTTGAGTTGGAAGAAGAATGAGGTATGTGCGGCCATGAACCTGGAGTTTGCTTCATGTTGAAAACTGTAGCCTGATGATGATGAATATGCTGAGAAGTTGTGTGTTCACATGGCTAGTTTGTCCATTACATCTTCTTGGATTTTTGAAGTTGTTGCTACACAACTTGAAAGTTCTGAGATTGAGGAGATGAAAGCCTTAGTTGAGAAACCCCAGTCTGACTTTTTAGTTGGGGTGGATGGATTTGTAAGTTTCCGATAAAGGTTGTGGATACCTAAAGTTGGGAAATTGCAACAGAAGGTTTTGAGAGAAGCCCATGAGTCTAAGTACACCACAGATCCTGGTACTACCAAAATATACAAAGAAGTGCAGGAAAGTTTTAGGTGGAAGAACATGAAGAAGGATATCACTCTATTCATCGTGATGTGTTTGACTTGTCAACAAGTCAAGATTGAGCATCAATGACCTGGTGGTCTTCTGCACCCACTAAAGATTCTATAATGGAAATGGGAAAAGATTACTATGGACTTTGTCACTGGTTTCCCTAAAACCAGGAAGGGTTTTGATGTTGTGTGGGTTGTGATTGATCGGCTTACTAAATCTACCCACTTTTTGCCTTTCAAGTCCACATACAAGGTTGATGAGATGGCTTAGTTGTATGTGGATTGGATCGTTTTTCTACATGGAGTTCCTAAAGTGATAGTGTCCAATCATGACCTAACGTTCACCCCTCAATTGTGGAGTCAGATTCAGGAAGAGATGGGTACTAACTTGTGTTTCAGTACATCCTATCATCCTCAAATTGATGGTCAATCTGAAAGAACAGTGCAAATTTTGAAAGATCTTCTTCGGGCATGTGTTATGGATTGTGGAGGTGTATGGGATAAGTTTCTTCCATTGGTAGAGTTTTCTTATAATAATAGCTACCAAGCTAGTATTGGTATGCCACCTTATGAAGCTTTGTATGGAAGACCTTATCGCTCTCTGTTAAGTTGGGATGATGTGGGGGAATGAGCTCTAGTGAAGACAGATGATATGTAGATGATGATAGAGAAGGTTCAGTTGATCAATTAGTGAATGAAAGATTCTCAAGATTGACAGAAGATGTATGCTGATAAGAAGAGGTCTGATGTGAATTCCTTAGTAGGTGACTATGCCTTCATGAAGATCAAACCTATACATTCTATTGTGAGGTCTAAAGTTAAAGGAAAGATTAGTGTTATGACTGTATCTGAGCTTAATTGGTAAGTTAGGTTTTATGTGGATGATTACATGCTTGATTAGATTGATCATTTCTTAATCATGATTAATAATGATATCTCATTTATGATGTGTTAAACTCAATGAGAACCCCAAGTATGTTGTCGCTTTGTATAATTAGGGTTTGAGAAAATATAAACCCTAGTCGGCTGAAAGTAGGGCTTTCACCAAATAGGATCATGTTGGGGAGGAGTGTGAGAGGTAGGCAAATGATAATGAAAACGGTAGTTGGAGGCTTAGATACAACGGTCGTGGTGGGTAGCATGGCCGTCTTAGGTCATTGGTGGCATGAGCATTCTAGACCACACGGTCATTTTGAAAGAATTGCATTGTTGACCAACTTTTGTATTCAAATCTGATGAAACCAATGCACCACATCCATGGTAGGTAGCACCTCCATTCTAGGTCCATCTTAGCATGGCCATGGTAGCTTGCATTGCCGTTCTGGGGAATTTTCTTTTCAACTGACTGTTTTGTAGATTGCTAGATAGTAGTGCACTATTCTATTTTTTGATTATTTAATGGTAGTCGGAATGATTTGAAAATTTTAATTAAATCTTTTTAACTCAATTACAAAAAAATTGCTAAATTTTCATAATTTTTGGACAAGGTTTGATCTCTAAAATAAATGAATTACAGTAACATTTTTTCTGACAGAAAGTTGAACTAAAATAAGAGAAAGTATAGTGAGGGGTCAATGTGCAATTGACCCAAGAAGCTCAATTACTCTATATGGTCAACCTAACACACTAGGAGATCTCATAATTAATTATTCATTCTAGAGAAATGAAATCCAAGAGAGATAGGGAGAGTTAGCATTTTAGAGGAGAAAGTGATGGAATTGTTGATCTAGGGTTTCACTATCCAAGATATGATGAAGTCAAGTAAGTTTAGATTCTTTGCATAGCATTTCCTAGTGAATATTATGTCACATGTCATGATTCCATCCCTCCTCTGATTTGATTCAAAATGGTATCAAATCTTCCCCTTTTCTCACTCTTTCTTAATAATCCCTCATTTCTAGGGTTTCCAAGTTGAAAGGAAGAAGAATCTGGTGATTTCATAGGATTTTGATATGAGTTCGATCTTTTTAGAAATGGGATGCCTTTTTCAGGTGTTTTCACACGTCCAGGTGAGTGGGAACTTCCTTTAAATAGTAGATTGCTCAAAATTGAGTTAAATCATCAATAATCTTCAAATGCTTAGTATGCGAGTGCAAACCCTAAATTGCCTTTTTGATCTAGCTTTTGCAAAATGATATGAAATTGATTATTCCTCTATTTTGATGAATTCCAGATGATAAAATCATATTATAAATGGATACAATCCATCTAAATGAGAATTCCCTAAGTAATTGCAGAGGTTATAAGAGTAAACTGAATTTTAGGGTTTTCGGCTATAACTGAAATTGTTGTATAATTAGATAGAGAAATTTGTCTATCTGAATCTCATTGATTATGAATTATTGTTTTTTTGAATGTGTAGTACATATATGTCAGATACTATCTTGGATTTCATGTGATGTGAATAGTGTTTTCTTGATATCTCAGTAAAGAGGGTGAAGCCTAGATGACTGGAAAGTTGAAAATTTATGAATAAATATTGTGAAATCCATTTGAAGTTCTTTTCTTGACATCATAGACTCTATCTATTCAACATTATTCTTAATTCATGATATCTCAATGAATGGCATGGAAACCCTAATTTAGCTCAATTCTAAGATTTCATACATATGTTGATTGTATATGACTTGTTGAAAGCAATTTTTATTCAGTGAATGTTTATGACACATTAAATCCTTATGTGAGTCATGTGATAAGTGAATGAGGAAAGTGAAACCCTAAGTGTATGGTGTTTAGTGAATCAAGTATTATGATATCAATGTTTCCAAGTATGAGATGTGATTATGGTTAACAGTTTAGTTGTGGTAAATATTATGATATGGTTTATAAAATGAACAATTGATAAAGCTAAACTAAGATATGTTGATTTGATGATTGAATTTTGAATTTAAAGAGTGAATTATACATTTAATGCCCTGAACACTATAGAATCCTCACAGGATGAGGCATGTGTTGTGTGGAGGAAACAGTTTCCTGACTGGAGGTAGTTCAGATCAAGGTAAGCTGGAGCGCACCAGTAGGGTGTGAGGGTCTTGACTAGTAGGGTAGACTCTTTATAGTTGTGTGATACCCAACACCAAGTGGGGATGTCGGTACCTGTGTTACATGTTGTATTGATTAGTGGTCAGTAGGTCCACTGATGCACAATAAGCCTGAGGGCTTTGACTCATCACCTCAGTACCCAGGTTGAGAGGTGGAGTCTGAGATATCTAGCTGCTCCCATTAGCCGCCGAGAGGCAGATGCACCGAGGCATGCTGCATACGAGGTCTTACTCGAGAGATAGGCTTAGGATCCTAGGCATGCTTCTAATCCTTGTACAGTGAGATCGTAGCTTGTTTTGATTCTTTCACATGTTGTGGTTCACGTCATGTGGGTTCAAAGCATAATAAGATGAATGAGAGGTTAAACAAGTGTGCGTAGTTATTCAATTATTCTTAGTTTGTTTCTGAATTATTAGTTCTCTTTGCAATCAATCAAGCATGTTCATATATTGATTCACTCTTGTAGATATCTAGAGTATCCTTCGATATTTATGTTTGTGAATGATTAGACTCTTTAAAGCTTACTATTGTTATAATTGATGTTATTTTCTCAACAATATATCTATAATTATATAAGTGCTTTAAATTATTTCTATGAAGTACTCATTCACTAAGAGAGTAGGCTCACCCCTCTACTCACAATTTTTAGGGATAACTCGTATACTGAGGATGTCATTGCATCAGAGTATATCTGCCATAGGAGTTAAGTATGATATTAGTTAAGTTCAATCGGTCCCTATCACTCTAGGTCCTTGTATGGAAGTGAGGGAATCGTAAATGTTGTTATGTATCTTTGTTTGTTTCCTTAATAAGAGAGAATGTATCTGATTATCATGTCGTATGTGCACAGAATTGTGAGAAATAGAATGAATATTTGGATATGTATATTTATTGTTGGCATCAGATTGGAGTAATCTAGTCTTAACTTCCATTTTAAAGTTTGTTTATGTGATTGTATACATGGAAACAAAGAGTTTGAAATCAAAGAAAAAAATAAGTTCGGGTGAACTTTGTATTAAGTATAATCCTCAAACCTATGCCATAATCTCATGATTAGTGGTAGTTGTGGGATGTAAGTGCAATAGCTTGGTATCAGAGCTTAGGCTGAATCGCTAGGGACCATTAGGATAGAAAGTTAGAGTTGTAAGTGTGGCTGTTAAGAGGCGGTGTGAGAATAGCTCTGGGATGTCTGGGTATTGGGTACCCTGGCCCGATATCTAGATACCTAGGTTGACCAGTATCAAGCTACTTTTTCTATTCTTCTCTGAATGTCCTGGCCAGGCATACAGTGGAAAGAGGGGAAGATAAACCCTAGAAATATTAGGGTTAGAGACCAGAAAGAAATGAATGAATTGAGCATAAGAATAGAATGTGATGTAACTCTTATTTTGAATTATTTCTTTGATTGGATATTAATGGAAATGCTCGTATATATTTGAATTCAAATATTCCGTCCTTAGAAATATATGTGGTCCAATAAGATTCTTGTACACTATGAAGTTAATTCAATTATTGTTTACATTCTTTGTATCAACTAGACCAAAAGTTATCTTTAAAGGAGTTTTCCCTGAGTGGATATTCTTTCTATATGTTTGAGATATATAGAAGTCAGTTAATCCTGAGTAGCTCTTGGCTTCAAGACTGCAGGTTTGGTCTGGTTCGGCTGGCAAGATGTGTTACTGGGATCTAATGAGTCCTAATAATTAATATAATAAGAGTAATTAAACTACATGGAGGAAAACTTAGAATGTAATGAGTATGTACATACACTAGAGATTGAAACATATGGGAAAGATTGGAATAACTAAGAATCAGTTGGAATTTATATCTGAGATCCAACTTTGGGGTCTCATATGAGAAATCCTTGATTGGGAATAAAGGAACACAACATAAGGTTCAGATTAAGTTTAATGATTAGTATTATATGAACTCTAAATATGAAATATAGAAAAGATATGAGAAAAGTATGTAAGGGCCAAGATAGTAAGAATCAATCATGAGGAATGGATCATATAATCTATTAAAATGCTTTTATACACTCCAAAGCAAAGGGAAAATAGAAGAAAAGAGTTAAGTATACAATAAGTACATAGAAGTGAAGAGTCTTCAAAAGAGTTAAAGTAAAGATAATTAGATGAACATGTAAATCATAAGACTAGGATAAGAAACTTAGTTGAAACAAAGAGAAATGTTGGAAATGATGAACTTGATTAAGGAATGAGGATTACATGACATAATTGAGAGCATGGAATATATACCTTCATTATAGAGTTTAATACATTCATCCTTACTACCTTTGGATTCTAAGTCTCTATAGAACAATAAACTAGTTTCTAAAATAAGAACAAAAGTGTAGCTAAACAAATGAATAAGTCATACAAAGCTAGACTATATTGAGGAAGGAAAAAAGCTTGATTAAAAGAGAAACTAAGTTTAACCCATGCATGAGTCGTTTGATTTAAAATGAAGAATATGTAATGTATTAAACATGAGGTAAAACTAGTAGAGAGATTATTGATTTAGAATTTCAACTTCACATTAGTAGAAGGATAAAAAGAAATATGTGGAACATGGTATACACGATCATACACATGAATAAGCAACATGATCATAAGAGAAAATTAGAAGTTAATGGAAGAGTAGTATATGGTAAGAGGATTATGGAAAGTAAAGAAGGATTTGAAACAATATGGAGTAATATAGATTATAAAAGAAAGAGGTTGTGAGATTCAAGAAAGTGCTAGTTAGTCAAGTATCCTTGTTGATAACTAATGAAATCTACATACGAGAAATGTATTAAGGGAATTTTGAAGATAAGAATTATAAGTCTCAGAATCATCTTCTCTTCCATGTCTTCCTTAATGAGAGCAATGTGGGAATGAAGTAATAAGAAAATGAATCATATATGATGCATACGCATCATTGTAGAGACATCTATAGAATGTATTAACGACACATAATATGATGATGAAACCCTAGTAGGGTAAATTAAGAAAGTAATATATATGAATGACTAAGTAAGAGAATAGAAATTCAAGTGATAAGATAAGGAAGACTTTAGTAAATCTTGTGAGATCCAAAGTTTGAATTTCAAATTAAGGGAGTAAAGTCACATCACAATAACGTCATGATACTGATAAGGACCAAACCCTAGAATTTTTAGAGTTGTAGTAGTTCAAGGGATGTCACTAGTGATTTGAACTTGAATACTAGCATCTCTATAAAATAGGATCATGAGATTTGCACTATGAGAAGTAAACTAGCATTGATAGTAATCCAGGGTTCAAAGGTAGCTAATCTGAAAGGTAGATAAACAATATGAAAATGATTAGGAGCAAACGGTAAGAAATAAATTTGAAATGTAACAAGTGTGTTTTGAACAAAAGGCATGATACAACATGAGTAAAGTGTGATATAAAATAAATTCTTACATTGATACCAAGAATGATGAATAATATATTCTTACCTTGTATGTTTCAATTTTAGGGATGTTTATTCTATATGATCAAAATGAGAAGAATAAGTAACAAGAAGTAAGTAGTAATGAATGAGGAGAGAAATAAGAGAAATCAATGGCTTACAGTAATACAAGAATTTGTTTTTAGAAGTATAATTTGTTGAAGGTATATTAATGGATGTAAATTTGTTTTACGTATGATTCTAATTGTACATGTGCAAGAAATATGTTAATTAAAGGTGTCTAATAGTTTTAATCATTCAGATTGAGTAATACGACTTAGTATTGTATAATTTTTGTTGAATCTAGTCTTCTAACTCATGACTGCTTTGCTATTTGAGTAGCATAATAGTAAAATTCAAAACAACATGGTGAACTCTCTTTTGTGACTTAGAGGTAATACTAAACAATAGTACATATAGAGATGTATGAATTGAAATAGTTGGATCAGATTATCAATGTTGAGGTAACACCTCAAGAGTATGAAAATATTGAAATGGTTCTTTCTCTCTTTGTCCTATGATTGATTATGGCATAGAGGATTCATCTGTTATCGTTGAGAACTATTTTAAACATGTTGTGATAAGAAAAGAAACAAAGGACTTAATGTTGAAAACTACATTCCAGTATGAAATACAAGAATATAATGGCATGTAAGATTTCAGAAGCTTAAATAAACCTTGAATGTACTTTTCTTACATATTTATGTTTCAGGGGTGAAACCTTTTGGGGGGGAGAACGGTTGTGATCGTATCTGAGATTAATTGGTAAGTTAGGGTTTATGTGGATGATTACATTCTTGATTATATTGATCATTGCTTAAACATGATTAATAATGATATCTCAATTATGATGCATTAAACCCAATGAGAACCCCAAGTATGTTGCCACTTTGTATAATTAGGGTTTGAGAAAATATAAACCCTAGTCAGCTGAAATTAGGGGTTTCACCAAATAGGCTCATGTTGGGGAGAAGTGAGAGAGGTAGGAAAAGGACAATGAAATTAGTAGTTGGAGGCTTAGATACAATGGTCGTGGTGGGTATCACGGTCGTCTTAGGTCGTGGGTGGCACGGGCATTCTAGGCCACACGGCCATTTTGAAAGAATTGAACTGTTGACCAACTTTTGTATTCAAATCCGATGAAACCAATGCACCACATACGTGGTAGGAAGCATGATTGTTATAGATCCATCTTAGCATGGTCGTGGCAGCTTGCATGGCCGTTCTGGGGAATTTTCTCTTCAACCGACTATTTTGTGGATTGCTAGATAGCAGTGCACTATTATATTTGTAGATATTTAATAGTAAATTGGAATGTTCTGAAATTTTAACTGAAGATTTGTAACTCAATTATAAACAACATGCTAAATATTCATAATTTTTGGAGAAGGTTTGATCTCTAAAATAAATGAATTACAGTAACATTTTTTCTGACAGAAAGTTGAATGAAAATATGAGAAAGTATAGTGAGGGGTCAATATGTAATTGACCCAAGCAGCTCAATTGCTCTATCTGATCAACCTAACACACTAGGAGATATCATAATTCATGATTCATTATAGAGAAATGAAATCCTAGAGAGAGAGTGTAACGACCAGGCCCACTGCCCGCGGCTCTAGTAGAGTTACAGGAATGACGACTGGCCCCATAGACCACCACTAGCCTTAACTGTGCGCTTTGTCCTCACTCACGCACATGCCAGGATCAACCTCCCAACAGGTCACCCATCCCAGTACTACTACAAGCTGAGCACGCTTAACTATGGAGTTCTTAGTGATGGGCTCCCGGAAAAGGAGGTGCACCTTAGTGATATGGGTAGTCCAATCATTCCTTTTAAGATCAACTTATCTGAGGCCTCAAATCCTGGGATGTTACAATCTCCCCCACTTAGACTCTTGATGTCCTCGTCAAGGCTCAACTATAAGGCCTCATAATCTCTTCCCCATTTCAGTGCAGACCCACAATGGCCCATGAACACCCAGCTCCCGATCATGGAATACCAGCGCAAGGGTGGCTACGTCAGCCATGGATAGCCCTTTCCTACATGCCTGGACCGCACGGCTCAAGACTGACATGCCATGCCCATGTGGGCCCCACCTACTGGAGGGGAACTTGGCTCTGATACCATTTGTAATGACCGATCCCACTACTCGAGGCTCTAGTAGAGTTATAGGAATGACGAATGGCCCCACAGACCACTACTAGCCTTAACTGTGCACTTTGTCCTCACTCACGCACATGCCAGGATCAACTTCCCGACAGGTCACCCATCCCAGTACTACTCCAAGATAAGCATGCTTAACTATGGAGTTCTTAGTGATGGGCTCCCGGAAAAGGAGGTGCACCTTGGTGATATGGGTAGTCCAATCATTCCTTTTAAGATCAACTTATCCAAGGCCTCAAATCCTGGGATGTTACAGAGAGGGAGAGTTAGGATTTGAGAGGAGACAGTGGTAGAATTGTTGATCTAGGGTTTCTCTATCCAAGATATGATGAAATCAAGCAAGTTTAGATTTTTTGCATAGCATTTCCTGGTGAATCTTCTATCACATGTCATGATTCCATCCTTCCTCTTATTTGATTCGAAATGGTATCAAATCTTCCCATTTTCTCACTCTTTCTTTATAATCCCTCATTTCTAGGGTTTCTGAGTTGAAAGGAAGATGAATCTGGTGATTTGATAGGGTTTTGATATGAGTTAAATATTTTCATAGATGGGATGCCTTTTTAAGGTATTTTCACACCTGAGGATGAGTGGGAACTTCCTTTAAATAGTAGATTGCATGAAAATGAGTTAAATCATCAATAATCTTCAAATGCTTTGTATACGAGTACAAACCCTAAATTGCCTTTTTGATCCAGCATTTGCAAAATGATATAAAATGGATTATTCCTCTATTTTGATTAATTTCATATAATAAAATCATATTATAAATGGATACAATCCATATTAATGAGAATTACCTAAGTAATTGTAGAGGTTATAAGAGTAAACTGAATTTTAGGGTTTTTGGCTATAACTGAAATTGTTGTACAATTAGATAGAAAAATTTGTCTATCAGAATCTCGTTGATTATGAATGATTGTTTATTTGAATGTGTAGTACATATATGTCAGATACTATCTTGGATTTCATGTGATGGGAATAGTGTTTTCTTGATATCTCAGTAAATATCTCAGTAAAGAGGACGAAGCCCTAGATGAGTGGAAAGTTGGAAATTTACGAATAAATATTATGAAATCCATTTGAAGTGCTTTTATTGACATCATAGACTTTATCTATTCAATATTATTATTGAATTATGATATCTTAATGAATGGCATGGAAACCCTAATTTAGCTCAATTCCAAGATTTCATACATATGTTGATTGTATATGACTTGTTGAAAGCAATCTTTATTCAGTGAATGTTTATGACACATTAAATCCTTATACAAGTCATGTGATAAGTGAATTAGGAAAGTGAAACCCTAAGTATAGGGTGTTTACTGAATCAAGTATTGTGATATCAATGCTTCTTAGTATCAGATGTGATTATGGTTAACAGTTCAGTTGTCTTAAATGTTATCAAATGGTTTATGAAATGAACAGTTTACAAATCTAAACTAAGACATGTTGATGTGATGATCGAATTGTGAATTTAAATAGTGAATTAGACATTTAATGCCCTAAACACTATAGAATCCTCACAGGAAGAGGCATGCGCTTTGGGGAGGAAATGGTTTCCCGACAGGAGGTAGTCTAGATCAAGGTAAGCCGGAGTGCACCAGTAGGGTGCGGGGGTCTTGACCAGTAGGGAAAACTCCTTATAGTTTTGTGGTACCCAACACCAACCAGGGATGCCGGTGGTACCTATGTTACATGTTGTAGTGATTAGTTGTCAGTAGGTCCACTGATGCACAATAAGCCTGAGAGCTTTGACCCACTACCTGAGTAACCAAGTTGAAAGGTGGATTCTAAGATATCCGGCCACTCCCATTAGCCACTGAGAGGTAGATGTGTCAAGGCCCACTACAGACGGGGTCTTGCTCGAGAGATAGGATTAGGAACTGGGGCATGCTTCTAAGCCTTATACAGTGAGATCGTTGCTTCCTATGATTCTTTCGCATGTTGTGGTACACCTCATTTTTGTTCAGGGCATAATAAGATGAATGAGAGGTTAAATAATGTGAATAGTTATTCAATTATTCTTTGTTAGTTTCTAAATTATGAGTTCTCTTTATGATCAACAAGCATGTTCATATATTTATTCACTCTTATAGATATCTAGAGTATTCTGCCATATTTATGTTTGTGAATGATTAGACTCTTTAAAGCTTATTTGTGTTATAATTGATATCAGTTGCTCGACAATATATCTATAATTATATAAGAGCTTTAAATTGTTTCTATGAAGTACTCATTCACTAAGCGAGTAGGCTCACCCCTCTACTCACATTTTTTAGGGATAACTCATGGACTGAGGATGTCATTGGATCATAGTAGATCTACCATAGGAGTTAAGTATGAGATAAATTAAGTTCAGTCGGTTCCTATCACTCTAGATCCTTGTATGGAAGTGAGGGAATTGTAAATGTTGATATGTATCTTTGTTTCCTTAATAAGAGAGAATGTATTTGTTTATCATGTCATATGTACACAGAATTGTGAGAAATAGAATGAATGTTTGGATATGTATATTTATTGTTGGAATCAGATTAGAGTAATGAAGTCTTAACTTTCCTTTTTACAGTTTGTTTATGTGATTGTATACATGGAAACAAAGAGTTTGAAATCAAAGAAAAAAACAAGTTGGGAGTGAACTTTGTATTAAGTATAATCCTCACACTTATGCCCTAATATCATGATTAGTGGTAATTGTGGGATGTGGGTGTAACACTTAGTCCCCATTATGTTGGACTGTTTTATATCTTGGATAAGGTGGGAGATTGTGCCTATCGTTTAGCTCTTCCTCCTGCCTATGATAAGATCCACAATGTGTTTCATGTCTCTATGCTAAGAAATTATGTAAAGGACCCTTCTCATGTACTCTCAGTTGAACAACTGGAGATTCAAGAGAATATTACACATGAAGAGCTACCAGTGAAGATTCTTGACTCCCGAATTAAGCAGTTCAAGAACAAGGAGATCAAGTTGGTGAAGATTTTATGGCAGTATCATGGTTTGGAAGAAACCACTTGGGAGCTTAGAGATGAGATGTTACGTACTCACCCTTCTCTTTTTGTATGAGATTTTGGGGCTGAAATCCTTTTTAACGGGTGGAGTATTGTAACAAACTGAAATCCATGTATAATATTAGTTTCAGCCTTATTCTGAGCTTTTCTTTCTTTTATGTCCTAGATGCTGAATTAGTGGAAATTTTTAAGGTTTTATGTACACTTGTTCCCAATATTTTACATTGTAAGGAATTAACAACAAATATCTTAGTGAAAGTTTACTAATAGGTTTAATTTACAAAATGACCACTTAAGAGAGATAATAATAAGATAAAAATCGATCTAGAAGTTTCTATGGTTTTTATGTGGGAAAAAGAGAGAAAATCCTAAAGGTGAGAATCATGTGATAATAAATGAATTTATTTTCCCACTAAGTGAATACAAGGATAATTTGCCTAAATGTTATAAAAGTGGAACTCAGAAGATAATTCTAATATCAAATTCATTTCCTTTGGGTATAAGATTGCTTGGGTGATAAGTTTTACAACTTTGGAAGATTGGTAATTATAATTGTATTTATTGAAAAGGGAAAATAGGAGATACCCTTAAAATAAATAATAAAATCTTTAATGACTCCAAAAGGAACAATGGATGCCAAATTCGTGTTCTACATATTAAAATATACCTTTGGATGAATTTTCTCTCAATTTGGAGAATATTTGTTTAAAGGGTAAAATTAGGAGAGAGAAAGTGTGTAGAACCTTTAATATATTGAATAAATGAACAAATAATCTCAACATGTGAAATTAATGAAAAATTTGTATCCAATACACTTAAGGTGACTTGTGGGTGAAGATTCATCAAATTTAAGGAATCTTATCACCATTAATGAAGGAGGAAAAAGAAAATAAGTTTTGTATTATTTAACCCATTAAAAGTTTCCAAAAGGCAAAAATAATTTCCTATTCAGATTTTACACCTCAAAATCAGCCAGTATGTCAGTTTTTATTAAATTTGGAACATGTTTTCCCCTTAAAATGAGGAGAGAGAAAAAGGAAAATTGAAATATCCACACTTTAGTCCTATTTAATTTAAGATTTCATTTATCTTGTCACGCCGTAATTTTCCTCTATTTTTCTTTTTTTTACACCAATGGATGGACAAGATGTGAGTAGATGATCGCTATCTGATGATCCTCCACTATCATCTAGGTCACGATAGAATAGGAAAGTAGATCAGATACAACACGATTTTCAAATCGTGATTTCTTCCTCTCTACTCAACCTTTTCTCACGATTTCTTCTCCTACAGTTTCCCAATAAAATTTCACAAATGTTGATCCATACTTTGCGGGGGTTTCATGGATTATTTTGGGAAAACTCAAAACATGGTATCCTTGCAAGATCGGTCTCTACTCTGTTTGCTAAAACCCTAATCCCAACCTATAAATACCCCTACCCGAGGCTTGTTGGGTTCCCTTGCAACTCAACCGTACCCCCAATTTCGCTCATGCTCTCATGGTTGTTTTTCAGTGATCACATTTTGTCCATGTGCTTGCGGCGGAGCATCCTCCTACTCCTCGTGGTCTCTAGATGAATTGGAACCTCCAGTGAGTTCGACTTCCTTTCCTTTTTCTTTTCTTTCTCACGCTTTTAATTTTGGTCGCCTGTCATGGTTTTGCCCAAAATTTGGGGTCTCACGGCAAGCTTAAGCACCATCCATGGCACGAGCTGTTGTGGGAGACAATCCCCTGGGTGATTACCCATTTTCCCACTCGTGTATCTTCTTTCCCTCATTTTCCACCTTAGGGTAGAAGTGTCTTTTTGCCCGGTTTTATTTTTCTTTGGGGCGAGTCAAGGTCGCGCATTTGACTCCTGACTTGACCAACTCTGATTGGGCCAAGTCAGTGATGTGGGTCCCCTCTTTTCTTTGATTTTCTTTGGTGCTTTGTGACAACTTTTGCCTACATGGCAATTTCGGATTGGTTGATTTTCAATAAATCGTAACTAACTAACCATTTGTCCAAAATTAAAAATAAAATATGTTCATGATAAGAAAAATCCCATTTTTCTAATAAAAAATAGTTTTAATGTCTGATTTTGAGTTTGTCAAAAAAATATTTTTAGGAAATTATTTAAATGATTAAAAATCACTAAAAATACATCTAAAAGTCCATATCTTCAAAATACATAATATTATATGTTTCCTTAATCAGAAAAACCTAAATAATACAATGGTGAAAATTTTAGGGTCAAAAATGAGGTTTTGTTTGAAAAGTCCAAAAGTTAGGGTTTCCTTTCCTTTATACATGAGTAAACCCTAATTCATGTTTAAACATTGAAAATAGGAAAACAGTCTTTTGAATCAATTAAAGTAGTGAAGAATGAGTAATTGGATCTCTTAAGAAAAGGTATGTGTTTTCCTTACACCTAAGTTGGGAAGATTTGTAACTTAACTTAGTTTCCCTAATGATGCTTCTATGAAACCCTAATTTTCCTTTTTGACAATTCCTTAGCTACATTTGCCTCAAAATCAGTTTTAATGTTTATTCTTTGGGTCGTGTACCCTATTGCCATGTTTATATTTACTTGATGCTTATACTTGCCATAGTTCTTAGCATGTTGATTTTATTAGATTGTTGAACTAGTGTAGTGGTATGTTTGTATAACCACCCATAGATAGGGCATGTGTAAATTCACCTTGGGGAATGTGTTACTCTCCCCAATATAGAAAATTAATAGGTGATTGGAATGTGTTACTCTCCCTCACCTATTGCTTGAGGTTAGGTAGGTGCCTCAACCCTACATAGTTTAGGTAGTCAATAATAATCATGCATGCAACCTTTTTACTATTTTTGTTATGGAAAGCATCTATTTACTTATGCCTCATTCGTATAACTTTCTTCATCTTATGATGAAATCTTAGCCCTATTTCCTTACAATATTTTCTTATCTTTTGGTCTTGTTCATTTTCTGTGACACTTACCTTATTTTTCTTTTCCCTTTTGTTGGGTGCTTTCCCTACCACCCAGGGATAGATCAAGGTGTTGAACAAGGACAAGAGGACCAAGTTTAGGAGTAGTAGATTCAATTTTTGTTATCAAGGATGACTAGGTTGCTTGTTGTTAGATCCCACAGTTTCTTTTATGTACTTTTCTTTTTCAAAGAAACTCATGTAGTGAATAAGAGTTCATGAGCAATGTAATAACTAGTTTCTTTCTGCTACTATTGACATTTTATATGTATTTGAATCATGCTTATTTACTTGGAATATTATACATACATTTCACGTGGTCTATTTTTCTTGGAAAAAGTGGGTGTTTTGTATTTCCTTTAAATTTTAGTAAGGAGGTGATCTCACCTCTTTACACTTTTAGCCATCTATGAACCTATAAAATACATGAAGCAATGTGGGTCAACACACGAGGTTCTGAGTACATGGCTAAAAGATACATATGCATAAGTTTTGCATAATTTGAAAAGAATTGCAGAAGTAACAAACAAGTTTAAATAAGTTAAGTATTTAACAAAGTGAGTGCCCATGTTTTATATCATTTTACTCTAATTATACCAATAAAATCATATATCATAAGGACTTTGACTACTTCATAAAGGAAGAGTCGGTAAGGGTGCTCAAGATTAGCTAAACCTTTTATCGGCATGGTTGGACCTATCTTGACAACTCAAGTAGGACACCCAACCTCATGTCCTTACCCTGAGAACACAGGAAGGTGCACAATGTTTGTATAACAAAGTTTCTAGATTATCTTTACAAGTTATAAAACAATGACATGAGACAAACATCACGTACAAAACTAGAGTACTACATGGAAATACTAAGAAAGTAAACAAGTATACATAAATGTCACATTTCAAGCAAGAAATCCATAGTCCTATAATTACTAAACTGGTACATAATTTAGAGTTTTAATAACCTAGCATGTCCTTGACCATCTAGCCATAAGCAACACCTGATTAAGCACAATATTATATGCATGGATTAGATTCTCATCATCAAACCAAAATAGCTTCATTTTAGGGTTCTGGCAAAGTTAGGATCCAAGTTGGTTATTAGTGCATTAAATGATCTTTTACTGATCTACAGGTCATCATGAAGGTGTGGTTCGAGTGTCAAGTCATTTTGATGTTCCATTCACTTTACATGAAAATTTCAAGATTCATGTCACTTATGTACAATACAAGGTTCCAAGACTCATAAATGGGAAAACAAGATCATGATCATAAAGACATGAGAGCCAAGAATCAAAGATGGTTTAAATCAAAAACATAAGGTCATAATAAACACATTCCAAAATATAAGTGGATGACCCCTAAGGCCTATGCATCTTTATCCAAATTGGTATCAAGACATCAACATACATTCAATCATCAACATGGGTTACATAGGCCATCAAGATTCAACATGTCACCTAGGTTAGATATCCACAACCAAGTTATCATAAAGGATAGATTAGTCCCTGATTTGAGAGGTACGGAAAGGAGTATAGGATTTATATGATAATAAGGGCACAAGTTATACAATCAAATCATATATGGGCATAAAAGATCAAATCTAGTGGATTTGAGCCATATACATATAAAACAAAAGGGGTTTCCCTTATCCATTTAGGTCACAACATGTCATAATTGTACTGATATCAATGATATAAAAAGGTTTGATGCACAAATGGGTTCAAAGTCATTATTTTATCTAAGGTAGTATGTGCATTCTCATAAAAGGGGAAAATCATGTGTTAGGCTACATATGAATGAAACCTAGCACAAGGGTTACTAGGGACTGATATTCAAGTCAAGGAGATAAATAGATTACTATTTTATAGTTTATTAGGAATTATTCAACAATTAAAAAGAAAGACCATCAAGTTAGAGCTAGGTACATCATATACATAATTCTAAAACAACTCATAAATGTACTTAAAGGTGAAATAAGAAAAATAATGGTGCTTGACACGCGTATAACGTGTGTGTAATACACAAGTGTACATGTTGAAGTAATATGGGATTATGAGTCCCGAGTTATCGAACACAAAGAGTAGTGATGTTAAAGACTACTACTAATTAGGATTGATCATCTATGCCGGTAGAAAAGGTTGAAAATGGTTTATTTAAATAAAAGAAAATGCAAAAACAAAACAAAATTAAAGAATGAGTAACTCAGAGTAGATGAATTCCTTAGGATGGTGGTTTCACCATGAACAACAAAACAACTAACCTCTACACACCATCATCTATCACCCCTATCTCTGGATAAAGAGCCTATAGCAAGAACTACCCACTTCCCCAGTGCAGTTCACTACCTACTCTAATGCCAATTCCATTTCCATAACAATTGGTTAATTAGTTAGGTGATTTATAATAAACTATGGGTATTTCCTCCCGATTATGCTCCACCTTTCCGAAAGGTCATAGTAAACGGATGAACCTATGCTCTTACAACCCTTAACCCTTCTTTCAAAATGATTAAGGATATAATAATCTATTTATGGTGATCAAGCATGAATAGAACATAACAATCTCATAAATTTATATCTAGAAATTAGGATTAAGAGTTATATTAATGCATAAAAGTTAGGTACAATGCATATTTGGCCACTCCCGGATCCTAAGGAATTAAGGGGATTAGCCAAATATGCGAGACATGGTATCACAGTAGATCAAAAATATACAAAACATAGATTTCGAGATACTGGAAATAAGAGAAAGAGTTAAGGAGGAGATCTTAAGGAGATGGATTCGTTCTTTTTTTAATAGAAGTCAGGAGGCTATCTTATTCATCTTTCCCTCCTCGTGCAAGCTAAAACATCAAAAGAGGTGATTACATTATTTGAGTTGCACGAATGAAATCTGGTAGTACTGCTACCATTACAAGATTCTTTATTAATAATTCCTTCAACAGTTTTGGGCGGTATTCTGTAATAACAGAATCCATTCCCAGATTTTTGGTGGGACTTTGCCAGAGTATCTGTAGCATTATTTTCTTCCCTGTGGATATAGCTAATGGACCAATTGGCCTTCTTCTTCTTCTTGATTTGCAAAATCCATCTCACCAACTTCAGATTCTCTTTGTGTTCCATCTCCACTGTAATGCAGGCTAGCTGGGAATCAGTTTCTATAATAGCATGATCAATCGATAGGTCTTGGGCGAGGTCCATAGCTGAGTCAATTTCCTAAAGTTCAGCCTAAAGGGAATTCTCTGCCATGCAATCGCGTGTTATTCCTCCACGCCAATGTCCGAATTGGTCTCTGCATATCGCCGCAACGCCCGCATGCTTGTTCTTATAGGATGCATCTACATTGAGTTTATAGGCTGGATACTTTGGTTTTTTCCAACATTCATCACGGTCTAACCTGCACGGTTGCTCATCTTTCTGGCAGGCCACCTCCATCACCTTCACTTCTTTGGTTATCTTACTAACCAGATAATGAGGTGGTATCTTTATCTTCTCAAAGATCTCTTCGTTTCTGTCTTTCCAAATCATCCAACAAGTAATCGAGAAGGTAACAGTGTGCTTCCTCTCCCCTGAGAGATTTGTGCTCAACCATTGCCATATATCAGTCACTGCATTGAGAGTTGTCAGTTTCTGAGGGTCCATTACCTTGCTCCAGATATCCTGATCTTTGGTGCAGTCACGTAAGACATGAATCACTATTTCTTCATATCTTCCGCATCTAGGACAATTCACATTGTTGGTCATTTGTTTTCTAAAGCGTCGACTGTTCGTAAGAATGGATCTGTGACCAATGAGCCACAGAAAGAACTTCACTTTAGATGAGATCTTGAGCTTCCAGATTAGGTTCCATGTGCCCGAGCATTGGACTTCTTTTTGGGGCCTGAGAATGTTGTAGGCACTCTTTGTGGATAATTGCCCATTATCAGTATGAATCCATACCCGCATATCGTTCAGTTGTGGCTCCACAGGAACAGGTACTTTTAAGATTTTCCTAATATCATCATCAGAAATCCATTCCTTTAGGAACCCGATGTCCCATTCGTTATTGAGGTTGACAAGGCTAGCTACCTGTAAATCCTCCAACTCAGTAGGGATCGTCTTTCTAGTTCGATTATACAAGTGTGTGTTATGGCTCCACCATTTATCATACCATACATTAATATTGTTTCCACTAATGGGATTCCAAATGTTGTTCTCATCAATAAACTCTTTGCAGTGTAGGACTGCTCGACCCAGCCTGGACGAGTTTCCATTTGTGCTACTGACGTGTTTGCTATATTTTTCCTTTATGCCCTGTCACCAAAAGGACTTCCTCCCAGACTCTATCTCCCAAGCATGTCTGCTAATCAATGTCTGGTTCCATTCATGCATCGATTTGATGCCTAGGCCGCCATTGTCTTTGTTGTTCATCACCTTGTTCCAAGCGACCAGTGAGGTGGGGTTGGACTTGTGCCCCCCTCCCCAAATGAACGACCGCACATTAGCGTCAATCCTATCGTAGACCTTCATAGGGATGATGTCCGACTGCATCATGTACGTAGGAATGGCGCTTAGGGTGGATTTTGCCATACAGACCCTACCAGCTAGGGAAAGACTACGTGCAAACCAAGAGTTGATGCTATTTGTCACCTTCTCGATGATTTCGCCATACGTACTGGTTGATACCTTCTTGTGAATGAGTGGCACTCCAAGATACTTGCCAAGATTAGTAGTTTCTGTAAAACCACTCTTCCTACAGAGCAAGCATCTTGTTACTCTGGGTACACTTCTCGCAAAGTGGATGTTTGATTTCTTCACAGAGATAGCCTATCCTGAAACAGCACCAAACTCCTCAAAACATGGTTGGATCATTCTAAGTTGTTTCATGTCTGCCTTTGCGAAGAGGATCATGTCGTCCGCAAAGCACAGATGTGAGATCTTTGGACCAATAATGGACATCTTAATTGGGGTCCATTCATTGGTTTTCACCTTGCTATCAATATGTTGGCTCAATCTTTCAAGACACAACACAAATATATAAGGGGACAGTGGGTCTCCTTGTCTAACTGTTGGCTTTAAAGCTATCCGTCAACCTGCCCTTCCATGCTATGGATGCTTTTCCTTCATTCATGGATCCCATAATGTATTGGATAATAAGCTCAGGCAAGCCAGTCTTCTTCAACGTGTCTTCTACAAATATCTAGTTCATTCGGTCATAGGCTTTGGAGAGATCAATTTTGATCGCCATCATCTGTCTTGCTGATTTCCTCTGCATGCTGTGGATAATCTCCTGCACAATAACAATGTTATCCATGATTTTGTGGCCTGGAACAAAGGCTCTTTGTGTCGGGGACACCCACTCCTCCAGAAACGATTTGATTCTTTCGACAACAACTTTAGACGCCAATTTGAGATTGATATTGCTCAACGATATGGGTCTAAATTGTTCACAAGATTCAGGTTTGGAAACCTTTAGGATGAGAACAATGGTTTCTACACACAGATCTACGTGAAGGGCTTCTCCAGCTAAGGCCTTGGATATAGTACAAAGAACAGACGGCTTAACTGTTGGCCAGTTAGCCAGTAAGAACGAGCCATCAATACCATCCGGACCACAGGCTTTATATGGGTTCATGGGCCTCAGAATATTATAGATTTCAGCCTGTGTTGGAGATGAGGAAATCATCATGTATTGTTCTTCAGTTAGTTGAGTAAAACAACCATAATACTTATGTACCTCATGAGGATTCGTCGGGCGATCTTCAGTCAGGATAGATTTGAAATGGTTGACTAGCATGCTTTGGATCTCATTTTCGTCACTCGTCCAGTCCCCGTTGGGTCTTCTCAACATGGTTATATTATTGTTGCGCCTCCATTGTTTAACATAGGTGTTGTAAAACTTTGTGTTATTGTCGCCGTCAACAAGCCACTGAATGTGGCTTTTTTGTTTCCAATCTTCCTCCTCCGCTCTGAGTATGTCCATGTATTCTACCTATAGGTCTGATATTATATTGGCTGTTGTGTTGTCGAATTTATCCTCCAAGCTTTTCTGGAGAGTGCTGATATTTCTAAGAATTCTCATTTTATCTTTCCCCGCATTCTTGCTATTGTGAGTTGTCCACTTCACAATGTCAGGTTTCGCAATCTCGAGGGCATCTTTGAAGTCCAATTGTGGTTGCCAGGTAACATGCAGCATATTCTGAAACTCTTTATTCTTTGACCAAGAACATTTCATGAGGAATCGTTGGTTGGGAGCTCTTGTAGAGGAGGATCTAACCAAGATCGGATTATGGTCTGACCAGACCCTAGGCAGATGTTCAACTATGAACTGAGGGTACTTCGACAGAAATGTCGAATTGGCAACAGCACGGTCTAACCTCTCATGGAGATGGATTCATTTTGCTGTCATTTCTACCACCAAAATGCCTTTGAAATCCACTAGGTAGGGTTCCTCAACTTTTCTCTCCCCTTTCACCTCTCGTGTTGTCCCCCTTATGATAGAACAAAATTCCACTTCTAATGGTGTCTTTTATAGCCGTTGTACATATTTACGTTGAGAGAAAACCTAAATATTATTTTTCATAATAATATGCATTGGATTTAACACATGCAATTAAGGTCGCCAGTGCATGTGTCAGTACTACCGACTTCGAAGTCATTACTACCGAGTTAGTTATAGTAGAAATAATCCTTTTCCTTTTCAATCGGGAACAATAATATTTTTGGTACTTCGATTCCATGTCTGTACTACTGAGTTGCATGTCGATGGTAATGACATTGTTTCAGTAAATAATAATTATCAACAATAAAATAAGCAATGAATTAAATTAAATAATAGTTATAATAATTAAAATATATAAAATACATGTAAAATACATATGTATAAATATAAGAATTGATGCACACTAATTTTATTCTAATTTGGTGAAATATGTGTAAAAATATATTTGATTAAGCACAAATGACAAAGAAACAACCAAATTATATATCCATATAGTGACAATTTGTGCACACATTAGTGCTTTGGGCCCTTATTCAGTTCACGGACACATAAAAGGTAATGATTTCATGATTAGGGGTGTAAAGATGCACCAATGTTTCAAAATGCATCATAACATTGCATTAAGTGTGGTCAAAATAATCAAAATTTGAATGTTTGATAAAACAAGAAAAGGGAAAGGGTTTTAAGGTTCCAAACTATTTCTAAGATGTAGATCTTTTTCTCCTAATCAAAATGGAATATATATTTGCCATTTTGACTTAGGACCTAATTATTATGGTTTTTTCAATATTTTAGGGGAAAACGGGGATTATTTCCAAGGTTTTGACCTACTCGCTAATGACTCGCTGACACCTGACGCCATGGAGGAGCTATGCACATCTGGGGGTCTCTCACTCTCACTCCTCACCCCATCACACTACACCCAGACCATTGGGGACTGCTCCCCCACTCCTTGGTCGCACATTTCTCTCACGCGATCGGGATTGTCCGTGACAGAGTCCATAATGGACACCTGTTGAATGAACGATGGTCCGTCATATCCTTCATGCCCTCAGGCCATGAGCAGGGAAACTACCCTACAACAATGTTGCATTCTTCGACTAAGGGTGATCATATTCCGAGGCAAGTGGAGGGTTGCAAGTGCGTTGTTGCAGCATACTTTGGCCCCATGGACCCATCATGACTCTTATCTGGTGGCGAGGGTTCTATGGAAGACACCGCCTAAGGTGGCGGCCACGGTGGAGCCTCCTATCTAGGAAGGAGGAATGGGGGCAAATCCCCAGGGTGTGTGGGAGGGAAAAACCAGTAGAATGCAAGAGAGAAGAGAGAAATGGAGAATAATGTGCTCAAAAATGGATAAAGGGGGTGATATGGAGGTGTTGGTAGGTGAGTTCGTGGTGGTGGTAGGTGGTTGCAGTGGTTTTATCATCGACCAGCGTATGGATGAGGATGAAAGTTCAAGAGATGTTGGATTATCTAGGCCTTGCAATCTAATAGTTGAAGGAGGAAGGAACTTTGGGTTTTCCCAAACCAAGGTAGTGGTTGTTGGGCCGCTCAGCCTTGATTGGGACCATTAAGACCTAAATGAGTTAAATTCAATTAAAACACATGAATATTTACCGCTCTTAAATGATTCATAACATTGGCTCTGAAGATCCTATTAAGGAGATTTTATACCATTATAAAGATAATTAAGATATCTAAATATGATATACATTTGATAGTCAAAAGATTATAAGAAGGAGCTTAAATCTTAATTTCAATATGACTATGAATTGAAGTATGGCTCTCATTTAAAATTTTGAATTCAAGTCACATATTGGGAAGTCTATCATAGAGGTGACCAAAATGGAGTATCCCAACCATTCAATTATTGAATTGATATTAAAACTAATTAATGAAGTCACATGATGAGAGAGAAAGATTATACTAGATGAGAGAGAAATTTTGGTTGTCACACACCCCCTCATATGGATTATACGACTCCTACTATACCTACTACTCCAAATCTAATATCACCTTTTCTAGCACCACCTTCACCTACCTCACCATCATAACAACATGCCACTTCTCCTCTACTCGACCCTGAACCTATATGTGCACATGAGCCTCTCATCTAGTCAAGTTCATCTGATGGAGATCCATATCAAGTATCCTCTCTTAATCTTAATTTTATTATTTGTCTTAGTGACACCACTTGCTCCAGACACCTAGTAAATATGATTTGTCTTGATTTATAACTTTTGATCATGTTTCTCCTTCTGTAAAGCCTTTTTATTTTTATTTGGACTCTTATAAGACATGGAATGGTTATCATGACACCTTGTAGTGTCCTCCATGGAAGGCTACCATGATTTAGGAGATGTCTGATGTGGCATATCATCAACCATGTGATTGATGTGATTACTTCCTGGTGCATCTATGTCTGGATGTTAGTGTATCGACATATTAAAACATATACTTGATGGCATGGTTGATCGATATAAATCCATGCTTTTAACCAAGTGCTATACAAAAAATATGAAATTGACTATTTTGAGACATTCTCGCATGATTCTCATCTCAGTTATATTTGTATTATTCTATATATTCATGTTAATTATGGTTGAATTAATGATCGATTTGATATAAAAATGATGTCTTATGTTGTGACTTAATAGAAGGGGTTTATGGAGCAACCTCCTATGTATATTTCTCAGAGGGAGTGGTGTAAAGTCTTTAAGCTAAACAAATCTATTTATGGTCCCAAACAAAGTCCAAGGTATTGGTTAGAGGCTTATTTTACCCGTCATCAGATCATTTTTTGCTCACTCTACATTCTTAAAGTAGATGTAATCCTAATAGTTTGTGTTCATTATACACTTATTTTTGGGAATGACTACACTGACATCCATCCAATCAAGAATTTGTTTCAATGGAACTTTGTCATTAAGTATCTTGGTTCTATTAATTTCCAATAGGGTATCGAAGTGAAAGGTACAAAATCTAGTCTCTCTCTCTCAAAGGAAGTACATTTTGGACCTTCAAAAATAAAACAATATCATAAGTTGGAAACTAGTATGTATACATAAGATCCTCAACTTTCATTTTAATAGAGTTGCAGTTCTTGTTGTAAAAATTAATTATATTCCATAGATCTATATACATGGTTAGTAGGAAAATATATTTAGAAAGGTTCTTATTTGGAAAAGCCTTCAATGATATGTTCTAAGTTTACTTGACATGATATATAGGATCCAACTTGAGGGGTCCTTGAAATATTGGTTACTAATGCTATATGTGTTTAGTCCCACATTGGTGGACTTAGTTTCTTGTATGCCCTATTATGCTACATATTAGAGATGGCTTTGTACATTTTTATGCACATAAAAACAAAGTTACTTTTGGTTCAAAAATATCCCAACTGGATTTGTAAACTTTACCCTTCTATTGAATAACAACCATGCATTCCATACACATGTCCCAATGTCCCCTATTGGAAAGGCTCTCTTTAAGCAAAGATTACAATTGAGGATTTCTTTATCTCCTTATTGATAAAGATTAATAAGAATATAAGACAGTGCTAGTAATAGCATACATGTGGACAAAGTGTGGTGTTGAACCCCTTCCTTGGTCATAGACAAGGGCATTACCTGACCCTAGTTATTCATTTTTATGATATTTTTGTTTCTATTTTCTTGATTTCCACCATAACAAGGCAATGAGTCCATGATTATATGTGTCGAATTTGAAACAAATCATAAGGTATTCTTGAAGGCATAGAGATGAGGGTTAAACACAATCTTCTGTGATCATTTTTTTGTAAACTCTGACTTCAATGATGTTATACCCATGCTAAACATGACTATTGACTCCTTATATGGTGATGAAACCAGGATATCAAATATGCCTTAGTGTTTAGATGCATAACACAACAATGACCTACCAATAGAAGAAGGTATATCTAATATGAAATGAAGTAAGTTTACCATTTTCTTGGTGAGACTAAATCCACATAAAGTTGAGTTTTAAGGAAGAAAAGTAACATGTAATGTGTTATAATAGTTGAGATGTGAAAAATGATCAAAGAATAAATGTCAAAATTGTAGAAGGATGAGAAAGCTAAAATGTAGAAGAGGAAACACACACATCACATATCTTGATATACAATAACTTAATGTTCAAAAACAAACGAAATGAGTTCCTCCTTCTAGGAGAGATCAATTTTTTGTATATATGAATGTAACATAAGATTATGACAAAAGTAAAATTGGATCTTCAAACATTATTTTATCCAAACCCAGACTATGTTATCTCAATCCTAGGACACAATCTAGAATTCATCATCTCAAATAGGGAAGATTACATACTCAGACTCTCTATGCCTCTGTTTAGACTAAGATATTAGTTGAAATGATGTAGTCTCAAAAACTTTTGTGCCATGTATGTGCCATGATAATGAAATATGGTTAAAATACCTTGAGATTTATTGAAAGTTGGACTAATGGGGTGCTTTCCATTATTCTGCTAATCCCATTCAACCTCTTAGTAGGATTTTGAAATTTAGACCACATTAACCTCTATTTTATATGCTATTTTGTCATTTGCGACAACCATACTAGACTTTGACTAGGTTCCAAACAGCCTGAACAATGTCGGCTAGGTTATCAAACAAAAACAAATTCAATCCCAATCAGACTAATCCCAATTTATGGACTTCATTGCTAAACAGGACTGGAGATCTCAAAATTTCAAATATGTTCCCTAACAAAAGCTTTGTACAATTTTCCACTTCACAATAATATCAGCAACTATTGTAGTACCAACAGTACAAAAAGATATTACTAGGAGAATTGCATCATGGTACTAGTTTGTAAGCAAGATCATGTGTATATATGATGGTGCAGCCTTGAGTCTTAACTAGAAGGTCTGAGTGGGCTTACCATTAGGGGAAATGGAAAACAAGGTAGAAGATCGGCCTACTAGACATGCACACAAGCTTAGCATTTAATGCTAAAGTTGGATATCCTCTCGAGGCTAGGTAATCTGACACGGTAATATTGGATGTGTTCTATATTTATTCTACATCAACCAATCAAATTACATCATCTTTTTCTTGTTTTTCTTCAAAACATAATCCCTTATAAGAGATCTTCTATAGGGACCAGAAATGGGACCAGATTTGGAATCTTTTTTGTACCTTAGCTTTCTATAGAATAAAATAGAGGAAGGAAATAACTTCACTCTATTTTGTTCTATAGTAAGCTAAGGGACAAGAAAGTTTCTAAATCTGATTCCATTTCTAGTCCAAATATAATATTCCTTAATAATATAAGAAGAGAGAAATGCCTATTGTACACTATAACCAAATTGTATTGCATTCTACCATTTTGTAGGACATGTCCATAGAAAGGTGTCGCTAAATTGAGGTACGTCTCAACAATGTGCACCTCCTAAGATAAATTGTGTCTAGGGATGAGCATCGGCCTGGGTTATACCGGGTTTTGCTTGTCCCAAACCTAAACCCACATTTTAAAGTGGGCCACGGGTGGAGTTTGGGCCCAGATAAAATTGAAAAATGTCAGCCCATACCCAGCCCATATAAGAATGCTGGGTTTTGGGACGGATTCAGGTTCTCCCATATAACATCGAATGAGCATACCAAATTTTTCTAGATCTAACTTGCTAACATGAAAACTAAATTAGTATGATATGTACTTTGTGATAAACCTTAAAAAGAATGTATATACACTTTGTGATATGTATCCGGAATATGGATACCTTAGTAGTGTGATCTCGTACAGCAACGAAAAGAATATTAAAAGAGTAACAAATCATTTTCTCATACATGTGAATGTATGAGACTTAAAAAATCAATGGAGTCCACAATGTTGTACCTTTTTGCTTCCTCATCCTATATGTATATACAATGAAATGGGTTTTGGAAGCACAAAAGATCATTTGTCTCCCACATGTGGGCATATGAGCAAAAAGATGAGCATAATCTACTATGCACTGAGAAAAAGATCATTTGTCTCCTACATGTGGACACAATGAGATCAAAACAAAGAAATCAAGTACGTCTATTCATGTAAATGATGGTTATATTACTAGTATGAATTCACTAACCATGTTGATCGATTACATAGTATCCATGTTGCCATTGGTTAGGTTGTTACAACCCCAATTTTGGGTTCTTTTGGTGATAAATGCAATTTCTTTCAATATAGATATATGAAGAAATAATGGTGTGGTTTGAATTGAATGAATGAATTTCGTTTATAATAACCTTGTTGGTTGCTTTGTGGGCTTTATTAGCTATTGAACCCAATTAAAAGAAAAAAAGAAAAAGAAAGGAAAAAGGAATTTATTTGAATAAAGGAATAAATAAGAAAATGGGTAAAAGATAAGGAAAAGGCTAAGGAATATTACCAAGATGGGATTTCAAGCCATTAAGGTTCCTTGAGGTCCAAGGAATTCAAGATAATAATTTAATGGAAAAGGAAAGAGAAAATATGTGAGAAATATATATATTTAAGTGATAACTTGCAACTAAAGAAAAGGACCCGATTTCTTTAGATAATAATACCAAATTTGGCATGATGAAAGATTAAGTTTTTAATAAGATTACCTCAAAATTTGGGATAAAATAGATCTATGGATTAGGAGTTGTGATTTTTTCCAAGTTATCCTAAATAATAAGGAATTATCTTGAAAATAGGAATTCGATTTCCGTTTTAGTTGAACACGAGGGATGAGGGTTGTTGGATCTTGATCCAACGAGAACCACTCATCGCCCAGTTCCAAAGAAACTCGGGCACAGGCTGCAATCCGAGGGATCTTTCCCTTCGAATTTCTCGCAAACCTGACCATGTGCAAAGATGAAAAGGGCGTAGATGGCTCCAAGAGAAGATTCTGAGCAAGCCCACCCTATATTTTAGGTGGTTTCAAAGACTCTGGAAGGAATGCCCAAATTGGCAAGTGATTTTGTGGGCGGCGAGGGTTGAAAACCCTAATCCAAACACCCAAACCTATATATAAGACCACCCTTGGTCTCGGCCAAGCCCCGCGATTTCGAACAGCACGTTCCTAGCCCCAAATTCCCTTTCACTTCCTCGATCACCCTCTATCCGGTGAGCCTCCGCCACAGTGCCACCGTGAGTTCGGTGGGTAGAAAAGAGGAAGAAGAAAAGAAAAGGATCGTCCGATCTGGGTCCATGATGGGATCACGAAGGATATCCACGGCCCAAGTTGTTTGCACCTCCAGATCAGGGAAAGTGGACGCGAGCGGCCACAGCTACGAGATCGAGCCAACCACTGACCGCAATAATGATTCAACAACTCTTGTTTTTTCGGAAGAAAAGGTAAATAGCCTCTCTGACTAGAAAATCCAGAAATTGCTTTTTCTTGCAAAAATCATAGTAATTAGTAGAAAGGTCAGATGAAGGAACTTAATATATGAAAATTAATCAGGAGAAAATAAGGAATAAAATAAAAATGTAAGGGAAGTCTAATTCTTCTTTAAATTCGAAAAGTATGTAAAGATGCTATCTTTAATGGTTTAACTAATGAAAAACCCTAATCTTTGATGATTAATGAATTGGGAAGGGTTATATGGATTTTTAATGTTGATATTAACATGTTGATTATAAAAAGGACACATTAGATCCAAAAGGATAATCTTTATACATAGTTTGATTAGTTTAAGGTTCTATGTACATAAATATGCTTTGATGGGCCTTGAAACCCTAATGTTGGTAATTATGACTCTTAATGGCTTTAATTGTTCGAATCCATGGATAGAATTGAGATTTTATGATTCTAAGCTATTTTGAGTATAAAAGTTCCTAATTGTGGATAAATATCCTTAATATGGTAATTAGGGTTTTCTAATGGATAAAAGTTGAATTAGTGATAAATAGAGTTCATATGTGAATTAGGACCATAATGAATTATGAGTTGTTAATCCGGAAGAAACCAAAGATGATAATTGGCCTTAATGATCGTGTCATGCCTTAAAAGGATAAAGATGGTAGTTTTAGTTTAAAATAGGCATATTGGACTTAATTGACATTCAATTGTGCCTATGATGTTGAAATTAGGGTTTGTGAACTAAAAGAGCATTAAAAGTAATAAATGCATAATGGAGGCTAAAACCCTAATAAAACCCTAAAGTTGTCTTAGAAATTCTAACGTGGAATCCAAATCGATCTTGAGAATGTTTTGAATAAAACAATGACACTTGGATGTTATGCATTATTTTCAGGATATTGTTGATTGCTTGTTTGATTGTTCTTGAATATTATTTCTTGGACATCAAGTTGTTGTGGATCAGGTATGTGGTTATGCTTATGGTTAATCGCTTTAGTTTCACGATGATTTCCGAATGTTTTATCGGTTGCTTGAAACTAACTGTTTGGATGACTTTTATTTCATGCAACTATAAAGTGATTAAGATTATCACCTTAAATGTGTATACATGACTAGCTCAGATCCTAGTCCTCCTTTGTGGCTTTGCTAATGATGAAAAGGGTAACCTAATACAGGGTCTACCTATTAGGTATGACCATTAGGTTATCATGAGTTAGGAATTGGGCTACCTATGTGTAGTGCCATGTGACTCTTTAGCATATCATGAGTTAGGAATTGGGCTACATATGAGTAGTGCCATGCGACTCATCAACCTAGGTAATGATCTACCTGCTAGGTTGACGAATGTATATTCATCATGAAATTCAATTATCACTTCGGGACCAATTCAACTCTATACATACTATTTCACTCAATATGAATCACAATGTGCAAAACTACTTAGTTGATTTGATTATCAAGGTTTTAACTAAACTTTGTCCATTTAATGAAGGTTTTGACAAAGCTGACCAAGTAGTAAAGGTCCACCTTCGTCTCTATCTCCGATCAATATATCTAACCAAGCAATTCCACCCATTCAGTCTCAAGACCGTTTGAGCCCATGCGGTCTCAAGACCATTTGAGTCCATGCGGTCTCAAGACCGTTTGAGTCCATGCGGTCTCAAGACCATTTGAGTCCATGCGGTCTCAAGACCGTTTGAATCCATGCGGTCTCAAGACCGTTTGAGTCCATGCAGTCTCAAGACCGTTTGAGTCCATGCGGTCTCAAGACTGTTTGAGCCCATGCGGTCTCAAGACTGTTTTGAGTAGCAGAGACCGATTGGAGGCATCACTCAGCCGCAAGGAATCGAGCAGTGCATGAACTCAAGGTCGCGAAGTAGAGTCCAAAACAGTTGTGGTCTTCTGCCACCACCACGACCATGTGATGCGGCCACGACCATGGTACGCCTGAGCTTTCACTCGCCACAACTATGGTCAACGAGCCATGACCGTGGCACCCTACCTACATCAACCCTCCCTCACTCGCCATGCCCGTGTGAGGCAGCACGACCGTGTGGAAACTACCTCACCATGACCGTGGTGTCATGCCACGGCCGTGGCTCAATGCCGTCAGGGCCAAATTTCTCACCCACCATGCCCGTGCAAGCCGACACGGCTGTGCGATAGTAGCTTTACCACGACTGTGGTGCCTAACCACGGTCGTGGTGTGTCATCTTCAACCTCCGACCAGCAAACCTTTGTAGCTCCTGAGCAAGGTCGATTGGATGTGTTCCGCTGGCCAAATGGGGTCGCCCCGAGGCTGCCGCACCTACAAATGAAGGTCGAAGATCATTCTTTTACCTGTGGGCCAATAGATCATTTGACCCAGCTACTGACCTGAAGAACATTTGCCCCCTTTTCTTCTCAAGACCGTTTGGAGTTCTATCGGTTTCCAAACCGTTTTCCGATTAAGACCGTTTGGCCTTATGTGATTTCCAGATCGTTTGCAAGAGACCGCAAGGAGTGACCATTTGGAGCGATCGTTTGGTAGCAAATGGTCTTCAGACTGTTTGGTAGCAAACGGTCTCCACACCGTTTGGAGCAAACCGTATGAAAAAGTCAAAGCAGCAAGACCGTTTGGAGAAAAAAATTTTTTGGCCAGACCGTTTGCCCATAACAGCAGTAGACTGTTTGGTCTCTTTTAATCCAAGACCGGTTGGGGTCAGTCCTATGAGATCAATGAATGAAATACTTGGACCAAATGTTTGAGATCCTTATGAGTGATTATGATAGTGTATCATAGTGAACTCATGATTAAGGCATAGTGATGTCTAAATCAAGAAGGAATCATACTCTAAGGAGTTAGAGAATGATTATCAAATAACTAAATTCTTCTTAATAAATACCCCTCACTAATAAAATAAATTAAGAATCACAAGGGTTGTGAGTTCTTATATCTTTAACAGATACACCTCAATTATCTATGTAATAAGTTGTTCATGTGATGAGTCAACTATCTAGATGAATATGAGGAATCGAATTCTGAATTATGGTTTATGACCATTACATCCTAAATGATATCCATGTGAACCATAAGGTATGACCTTGATGGTAGCACCCATTGGAATAAAATCCATAAGTGTGAATAAGTCTTAAGTGTTAAGACACATGGATAACATTTTCAGAAGGATGATGCTTGTCGATTGCAACTTAATGACTAAGACATTTGGCATATGGATACTAAAACCACATTCCTATGAGGAATAAAATAAGGATGTGTACGTGACACAACCTATAAGGTTTATGAATCCACTAATGCAAATGAAGTCTATAAGTTACAATAGACTAATCAATGTGATTGATTGAGTACAAGCAACTCAGAATTGGATCTTTACTTTGATGATATAGTCAAAGGGTTTGACTGATATGTCAAAGATAAAGAAGGGATCTGTGATTTAGTGGGAGCGTGTTCACATTCCACATGTTGATGTGAAATGGAAATGTTCTAGAATGGAAATCCAAAGTGGAAATTATCTTAAAGGAAGATAGAGATGTTTCCTATATGATAGGAACAGAGATCTATAGAGATAGTTCTCAAAAAACCTCTTGACCTGAAAAGAGAAAGCATACATTGGAAATATGTACTGAAGAGTTCAGTATGCACAGATTTAGTGGGAGAAAACGCATCCATGTTACATGGAGTTAGTATCCCAAGGCCAAGTGTCCAATTATTATGAAGAATGGAAACACTAAGAATAGATAAGGATCTATAATGTATGTTATCATCCCATTATCTTGCATGGCAAGAACAAAATGCATTCATCATCTTGTATGTATGACATGACAATTTGATGTGCTCATCCTGATAACTCGTATGTGGGACATGACGAGTGGATGTCTGTCTACTTCCAGTAAGGGTTACTGGAATACCATGAGAACTTGATAAGTACTTGAGAAGTGTTGGTTCTATGGAGACAAGGAAGAGTTCAATATAAAGAGTTACATTGATGCAAACTTTCGGAAGGACAGAAAATTAATCGCAAAGTATATATAGGATATATAAAAGTGAAAGTTTGTTGATAATTGGAAGTGTTCCAGTGAAACCATTTAAAAGGAAATGCCAAGTATCTATGTGTTAGAGAACGGCAGTAGATACTATATGGATTTGGAAGTTTATGAGATGAACTTATAGATATTCCGCTCATTGATGACAAGTATGGAATCCTTGATCATGCAATGTGGCTAAAGGTTAGCAAAGGAATACCAGATCGCATATTTCGGCAACTCCATCTCATATGTTTGACGTACAGTGAAGAGATGAGAGACATGCAATTTATACAGACTTTGGAAAGGTGTTGCCATTACTCACTATGTTTGCACTAAGAGCACAGTAACATGTGGGACATGTTTGAAGTTCACTATGAATATGATTCAACGGTGATTGGCTCACAGTGCAAGTGGGAGTCTGTTGGTATGTATGCCCTGAGAGCCAATCATGGGATGATTGGTGGGATACATTAAGATTGATTTGATAAACATCAAAGGCAAGCTTCCAATTCTTTCTGGTTCAGTCATATGAGATAGTTATAGAACATATTGAATGTCTAGAGAATGATAGTACTCAATGACGCATGCTTTCAGGTTGAGGACCTGAACGATGAGATCATACGGATGCTAAGAGTTTGTACGTTCTTGTTATATCCCTAGTGGGATGTCATTGTGGAAGGTAGATAGATAGCAATGACACACAAGACTAGATTGTGGTGTTGGTTGATGACAAAATCTCATTAGTCATGATATAGAGATATCAAACCAAACACATAGGTATTTGTTAGAGAGCAAGTGTACCGGACAGACCCACTGTGAGTTTGACACACGGAACCATGACATGGTAGTCACAGTTAGTACTCACAGTGATGGTGGTGAGTGTGATTCTTAGACCTGAAATCACTGCACTCAACACATGTCGTTGAGCACACTTTGACATCATCAAACGCAGTCCTGAAACATGGGTTGTTATAAAGGTGATGATTGGGTGGCTTTGACACATGGAGCTTTTGAGGGGTGAGTGATAGATATGGGATTTGTCCCTCCTGAGGGAGTTTGATATCCATGACCACTTGATGAGTAGGATTGAGAAAGGCGTGCACGCATGTGTGAGTCAGTATGTGATACTGATGTCATATCATATCTCTTCCAATCTACTCTAAGATCAAGAAAGTGAATGAACGTTGACAGGATGATTGTTCCATGCCTCGAGTTCATTCAGGATGTCAGTGATAAAGGAATTATACATTCGTTGTAACACCATTCATGGATTGAAAGTTGTTCTCCAACTTTCTACTTTCACTTGGGTAGCACTGATGTGTGACTAGGCACCGCTCTTTTCTTGTGAAGTCATAAGTGTTATGGACTTTCACTGCCAACGTGAAATGGACCTGCAGGGTCACACACATAGGATTTAACCTGGAAGAGGAGTTTTGTCCACAAGCAATGTTTAGATTGATTACTAAAGGAGTTTAGTAGTTTAATTAAACACTCAATAAATTGATAGCTCAAAATCATAGTGTTCAAGGTGTTGGACTGATTGATTAGAGTATCGGATTGATTGAAACCGCAATTGGCTGATTCTGCACAATCTGCACTCCCAACCGATCGGCTCATGAGATGAACTGGTCGGCTGAGCTTGGTGAATCGATCGGCTCAAGTGTTGAGCTGATCGGCTCAAGGTCAGGGTGAAACGATTGCTTCAAGTGTTGAAACGATCGGTTCAACTGGTGCAACTGAGCAAGTTGGGAAAGTAGGATTGGTGAGAATTTTCCTTGCGTTTCACTTGCCCAATTTGATTGGAACAAGGATTGGTTTTCGATACCAATTAGAAACAAAAGAATGAAAGTCAATCGGGAACTGACCAGGACCACCAACCGACTGGTTCACTTGTGAACCGACCGGTTCAGGTGTCCCAACCGATCGGTTGAGGTGTCAATCGACCGGTTCAGGTCCCCAACCGACCGTTTCAGAAATGAAACAATTGGTTCAGGTTGCGAGTTGGTTGTTTTGTGGAAAATCCCGAACCCTTCTACTCCTGCTTTTAGTCCCGCATTGCCCGGGATAGAGAACCCTATCCCATGACCCTCCTATATATAGGGGTATTGGAGGCTTCTCAAAGTACAACTCAGTGCAACCAGTTGCTCTGCAAAGTTGTCCTTCTCTCTGGTTTTGGTAACTGAGAGAAGCCCAAGCAAGTGCTACCCGCAAAGGGAGGTGTAGCAAGGGAAAGACAACTGCAGTTGCAACTGGAGGTAGGAGAGTGTGTTGGCAACTAGTACGTCAACAGGAGGGTGTGACTCCTTCCAACTCCTTGTGGGACAAGGAGTGTGGAGTTCCAGGTGGTCCGTGTGGACTACTTCAGAGGTGGAAGGTTTCTACCTCTTAGGAGGACAATTGTCAATCCCGACAGTCCACGTGAGAGGAGGAGTCGTCAGTCCCGGTGCGACCAGGAGCTGTGCAGACACCGTCCAAGACCGGCTTTGAAGACCACACAAGGTGTGAGGTATTGTCGCCAAGCAAGCCTCGGGACAAGGTATGATTCCACAAACCATCATTTCCTATTATATAGACGTTGACGAGTTTCCTTGTTTCGGGTTTGGGGGAGAAAATTTTTGTTTCTGCTGCCTTCTCTGCCTCCCCTAAAACCTAACAGTAACTACTTCATCGAGTTGCGACTACCTTCTGCACTGAGTCCATGGCAGATTTCTCTCTCTTTCCCATTCTTCTTGTTTCTCGCATCATGAGCGAGTAGTACCTTTTCGCTGGGGTGCGGGGACTAGCCCCACTGCCCATGTAATCATGTTCTTTTGTTAAACTTTCCATGGCAATGTATATAACTTTTCATTTCGTTGTTAATCGCTATGTTCGTAGTTTGATTAATTGCTTGTTTTCATCTTTATTCTTCCTATGTTTTGAGAATATCTTTATGTAGGACGGAATGTCGTTTAACTGGTTGACTCCCAACTAGAAATAGAATGGGATTCCTTGAGGTCGTAAGTGTATGATCCGCGAGGGGATGAGCCATCTAGCCTTCGGTGATGCTTCTGTGTACCTAACGCCTGTATAGGGGGTTCACATCCTTAGTTGGATTTTGTATCTTCTTGTTAATCATCGATGTTTTCTCATATATTAATTGCCTGCTTGCTTATCGATTAATGTGGTTGACTCACAAACTAGAAATAGAATGGGTTCCTTGAGGTCGTAAGTGTATGATCCGCGAGGGGATGAGCCATCTAGCCTTTAGTGGTGCTTCTATGTGCCTAACGCATGTATAGGGGGCCCACAACCTTAGTTGGATGTTGTATCTTCAGAGCTGTAAGTATGTGATCCAGATGGTGTTGAGAAATCAGATGCCAAAGGTGATGCTTACGTGGACCTAACGCCCATATGGGGGGTTTTGCAGCAGCTCTACTTAGATAGTTATATCTTGCCTGGATGTTTGATGTTTGGATGTGCTTGCATGAGCAGTGGTGGTGAAACCCGATACCATCCCAGTGATTTCATATCATTGATCTTAATCTAGCTTTAATTCAGTCTTTACTTTCCTGCAATTAGTTTAATTAACCTCAAATCAACCAATCATTTTAAATATTAGCCTCAACTCAAACTAGACTAGACTGACAAAGATTCTTAAAAATGTTGTCCTTTGGGTTCGATCCTTAACTATACTGTGATAACACTCATCCGCTTGCGGGTGGTATTATTGCACTTTGGTTTTGGTAAAAACTCAGGGATATCAACCCCAAGTGAGTTTGTTAGTGCGTTCAAAATATCACGTCAAATTTTGGCGTCGTTGTCGGGGACAATGGAATCAGTCAGTCAAATCTAGTTCTTTTAAGACTAATTTAGGATTTTGCTTTTTATTTTGAAACAACCGATTATCTTCTTGAATTTGACTCTACTTTGTGGATCTCATTTTCAAAATCTTTCTAATTTCAAGTAAAACTCGAGGCATAGTGTATGCACCGTACGGACAGCCTCGGACTCACAGCGAGCTTTGATCCCGAGATAGATAGAACTTTCCATCGTCAGATCAGAGAGAATCAAGCAAGGATGGCTCAAGAAGAAGAGGTAGCCCGAAGGGTGGCTCAAGCCATCAATGCACAAAGAGAGAGGCTCGTGCAAGAAGCCAGGGCTGCAGTTCAGCAGGAAATCCTAGAAGCACAAGCTACTGAAATACAAAAGGATCTTAGAGAGTTCTCAATCCTGAAAGTTGTGAATGTTCATCATCTAGTACAGACTCCTCCCATCAATGTTGCAAATTTTGAGATTAGGGCACATTGGATCACATTACTTCAAAACAACCCTTTCTATGGCAAACAAGTAGAGGACAGCCAAGAACATCTTCTAAGATTCATCGATCTATGTGTTATGACAAAGCAAAATGGAGTCATTGATGATGCCATTCGACTCCGTCTCTTCAAGTATTCCGTTGCTGATAGAGCCATAAGTTGGTACAATTCATTGCAAAGTGAAATACCCATCACCACCTGGGAACAACTCCAAAATGTGTTTCTGGAAAAGTTCTACCCTCCATCACTTACTTATGAAATTAGATGGCAAATAACAAATTTCACTCAAGTTCCTGGAGAAACCCTTGGTGAAGCATGGGATAGATACAAAGAGCTTCTACGCAAATGTCCACACCACGTAATTACTAAGAATCAACTCATCGAAATTTTCTATAGGGGTGTAGATGATGATATTAAGAGGTTTCTAGATTCCTCGTCTGGAGGAAACTTCATGTGTCAAAGTTATGACAGTGCATGGAGAGTCGTCACCCTGGGAGTAGAAAATCAAGCCAATTGGGGTAGATTTGTAGGTAAAGGAGTTTTGAAAGTAGCTATGGCTGAAGCTACTCCCGAGTACAAGTCTATCGTTGAAACCTTGAAGATCTTAGTTGTCAAGCAAGACCATATTGAATCATATTTATCTACTATTGGAAGAGGACGTTCACCCACTCGACAACTAGATCAGGTCAAGTCCCCTTCCTTGTCCTGTGAAGCATGTAAGAGCACCGATCATTCCACCTTATCATGCAATGTTCTCTATAATGTTGTTCTAAGCAACGTGTGTGGACAAGGAGATAATGGTCAGATGGAAAATCTTAATGCTATCAACACCATTCATGGTCAAAGTTTTGACTCACATGGTAATCTTTTGTAGGATAAAGATGCTATTTCCGACGACACTGTCCAGTATTTTGAATAACTATATAATCAACCTTGTGATGCTTCAGTCTCTTGTATTCCTGATTGGTCACCTCTTGTTTTTGGTATTGACAATGACATGCTTTGCTCTACTCCAAGTTTGAGTGAGGTTCGTGATGCTGTGTGAGCATAGGACCTCACAAAAGCCCAGGCCCGGATGGCTTCAATGGTTACTTCTATAGGGGTAATTGGAATGTCATTTGTGATGATCTTCTTAAGGTTGTCCAATGGATTTTTGAAGGGGGTAACATGGTTAGGCAAGTCAACCATGTTTTTCTTGCTCTTATTCCCAAGAAGGACATAGTTTCGTCCCCTGCTGACTTTAGGCCTATCTCATGATGCTCGATGCTCTATAAAATTATCACTAAAGTCATATCAAGGAGACTAGCTACTCTTCTGCCAAAGATTATCTCTCCCTACCAAGGTGCTTTTATCAAAGGTAGGGGTATTGAGGATTGTTCCCTTCTTGCGGCTGAATTCACTCTTAGGTTCAATCGAAAATCCAGCCCTCCCGCTGCTTGCATCAAGTTGGATATTACTAAGGCTTTTGATTTTGTCCGTTGGTCTTACCTTTGGAATTGTCTCTACGGCCTCGGGTTCAATGAGAAGTTTATCTCCATTCTTAAGCAATGTGTGGAAACTCCATCCTTTTCTCTCTTGCTAAATGGTTCTTCTGTTGGCTTCTTCAAAAGCTCCAACGGTCTTAGGCAAGGCGATCCCTTATCCCCTCTACTTTTCGCTATTGCTATGGAAGGTCTCAGCAGATGTCTTGAGGAGGCGTATGATAATAGACTCATCAGGAGCTATTCCATCAATGGGACCAAAGCTCTTAGCCATCTTCTGTTTGCGGATGATGTTCTTATCTTTTCCGAGGGACGTCTACGCAGCCTTGTCAAACTCAAATAGGTTTTGCTTGATTTTGGTTCTGTTTCTGGCATGAAATGCAATCCGAATAAAAAACATATATTCTTATCCTCTTCTTGCCGCAACAAGGACGCCTTGATTAGCTGCTTGGGTATTCCGCGTGGTACGTGGCCCACAAAGTATCTTGGTTTTCCTATGGCTGGAGGCAACCTCAGGAGGTGTCATTTTAATGAATGATTAGATAAGCTCAGAGATATGATACAGAGATGGCCTGGTTCTAAAATATCTATGGCTAGTAGCCTTGTGCTTGTTAAGCATTGTGCCATGGGTTTGATCAGCTATTGGATGTGTATGGGTGACATCCCTCCTGCTATATTACGAAGAATGGAGCTGTTACTTTCTGACTTCCTTTGGGGTAGCTCGGTGCATCCCTCTAGTTGGTCACGTTTAGCTTACCCGCTTGACGAAGGTGGCTTGGGGCTTAAGAGACTTGATGAACTTGCGGATTACCATTTGTTGCGTCACATCAAGAAGCTCAACCAAGCTCAATGTTTATGGAGCTCATGGCTTTCTTGTAGGTATGGTGATACCTTGTCTATTGCTTCCAGGAATGGCTCTACTTGTCATAGACGTATGGTATCTCTATGGCCTTCCTTCTCAACTTGGGAAGGCAAGGATCTTTGGGAGAACGCAAGACAAAAGCATCCATCTGATAAGGCTTATGGAAATCTTTGGCTCTCTAAGCACTATCCTAGATGGAGTCTTACTACCTTTAGAGCACTCATTAATGTACTACCTACTATGGAAAAGATTAGTTCCTGGTCAGGGGCTCCTATTCCTACATGCTTACTATGTGGCCAACACAATGACTCCATCACTCATCTTTTTGGGGGCTACAAATACTAGAAATATATTTGGGGACGTGCTCAACTTAAACTCAACATCAGAGCCTCATATTCTCGATATGAAAGCCTCATGGATCTTGGTAAAAGGTCAAAGCAATCCAGAATCATTGAACTTTGGGCCATCACTGGTGTTGTTCATTTCATTTGGGAGGAGCATAATAAAAGGCTACATAACGGTGGCGCTTCTGACTTTGTTGCCATCTTCAGCCGTCTTGCACTTGAAATTAAGAGAATGTACTTTACTTTTAAATCTTGTTTTGATTTTCCTCCTGTTATAGCTAGGAATTGGGATCTGCTGTAACCAATTCCTAGATGTGTGTAGTCACATGTATGGGTGTGGCTTGTAACTTTGTCCCCTTTTAGGGGGTTTTTGGAATATACTTACCCAATTTTCCAAAAAAAAAAAACAAATCAAAATAGGAATCATCCCAATTTTCAATACGGAAACCCCTCTGGAGCAGTAAACACGCACCAATTTGGTTCAAAAATCAATCAAGAGGCCCACCAGGATTCCAGTATAATCAACAATAGAATTTTGGGAATCAAGGAAATTTCAAGGGGAACTTACAGAATAGGAACTACAATAATTATCAAAACAACTCTCAGTATCAAAATCTTAATCAACAGCAAGGACAGCAAGCAGGACCCATATCTTCTGATGACAAGCTATCAGCCATTGAAAAGATGTTGCAAACTCAGCAAACCATGATAGCTAACCAACAAGCGTAGTAGAAGGCTATTGAATCTTAATTAGCTCAACTCACAGCTAGCATAAAGCCACCCACTGGAGTCTTTGTTGGCCAACCCGAGAGCAATCCCAAGCATCCTGAACAGTTGAAGGCAGTCACCACTAGGTCAGGGAAAGATTATTCAAATCCCCATGAAAAGACACCTATGGTTATTACAGGCGAGGATGAACCTGTGATTGCCCAAGACTCAACAACACAAGAGTCTCAATCAAAAGTCGATAAGACAGATAAGGGAAATCTTGAGGAACCAACTGATGAAGAAACTGAAACACCGGAACCTGATATTCCTGTATATAAGCCTCGTATACCTTTCCCAGCTCGTCTACGGCAGACCAAGCTTGATACTCGGTTCAATAAGTTTAAAGAGGCTATGAAGAAACTTCATGTTGATATACCCTTTTTGGATGCTCTGGCCGAGATATCAGCATGGACAAAGTTCTTAAAGTCACTCCTCACCAGGAAGTATACAACTGAAGAGTATGAGATAGTAAAACTGGTTACAACTACATCTGATATCATATCGAGCAAGATGCCCAAGAAACAAAAAGACCCGGGATCCTTTGGAATTTCATGTCACATTGGAGACTCATCATGCAAGAAAGGATTGGCAGATCTCGGTGCAAGCATCTCTATTATGCCACTAAGCCTGTGCAAAAGACTAGGGTTTGTAGAATTGCTTCCCACTGGCATGACTATACAGCTTGCAGACAATTCAATAAAATGTTAGTTAGGAATCCTCGAAGATGTCCCAGTCAAGGTAGGCAAGGACACATATGTTCCATGCGACTTTGTCATTATGGACATAAAAGAAGACGCCAGATATCCTCTCATATTTGTTCGTCCGTTCCTCGCCACTGCAAGAGCCCTGATTAATGTTGAAGCTGGTACCTTACTACTCAGATTAGGCAAAGAAACTCTCGAATTCAAGGTTTTTGAAAGTATGAGAAGACCAAGTATGCAAGAAGAAGTATATCTGATTGACTGCATTGAGCAAATGTCACTTCTAACTCAAGAGCATCATGAATCAGACGATCCCTTAAAAGTTGCTCTAACAAACCCATCAGTTGATGAACAAATTGATGAACAACTGAAAGGTTGCGTCGAATCCCTCGACTCCGCTAAAGAAGATGTTGAAGCCACTAGTGAAGAACTCAAAGCTATGGAAACTACAGAAGAAACAAGCGAAAACCCAGAGGCTCCTGAAATGAAGCCCCTACCCAAAGTACTGAAGTACGTGTTTTTAGACGATCTCAAGGTTTTCCCAGTTATTATAAATTCCGATCTAATAGTTGAACAAGAAGAGAAACTCCTGAAGGAATTAAGGGAAAGAAAGAAAGCCATCGGTTATAAAATGAGTGACCTCTCTGGGGTCAGTCAAGCGTTGTGTATGCACAAGATCCCTATGATGGAAGATCACAAGCCTACTATTGAGCATCAACGGAAGTTGAATTCAAATATGAAGGAAGTGGTTTGTCGCGAGGTCATTAAACTGCTCACAGCTGGAATAATCTGTCTGATATCAGATTTGCCATGGGTGAGCCCAGTGCATGTAGTCCTGAAGAAAGGTGGAACAACTGTTATACGGAATGAAAACAATGAACTCATCCCCACTCGAACAGTCACAGGATGGAGGATGTGCATAGATTATAGAAAATTGAACAAGGAAACTCGAAAGGATCATTTTCCAATGCCCTTCCTTGATCAAGTCCTAGAAAGGTTGGCTCATCAAGAATATTTCTGTTATCTTGATGGTTACTCTGGATTCTATCAAATACCTATACATCCAGATGACCAATAGAAAACAACCTTTACCTGCCCATTCGGGACATACGCATTTAAGAGAATGTCGTTTGGTCTCTGTAATGCTCTCGCAACATTCCAATGTTGCATGGCTGCCATATTCGCTGGTCTTATTAAAACAATTATGGAGGTTTTCATGGATGATTTTTCTGTATATAGAGATTCATTCGATTCATGTCTAAAGCACCTCTCCCTGGTTCTCAAACGTTGTGAAGAATCGCATCTTGTGCTAAATTGGGAAAAGTGCCATTTTATGGTAAGAGAAGGCATTGTCCTCAGTCATAGGGTCAGAAATAGGGGAATTGAAGTAGATAAAGCCAAGATTGAAGTGATTTCTAAACTGGATACCCCAAAAAATGTAAAAGAAGTTCGTGCTTTTCTAGGTCATTCAGGATTTTACAGAAGATTCATAAAGGATTTTTCCAAGATAACGAAGCCAATGATGAACCTATTACTAAAAGATATTGATTTAAATTTCAATGAAGAATGTGTCAAAAGCTTCAACACACTAAAGCAGGCCCTTACAACCACTCCCATCATTAGAGCTCCCGACTGGGACCATCCTTTTGAAATTATGTGTGATTCCAGTGATTATGTTGTGGGCGTTGTCTTAGGGCAATATATAGAGAAGAAACATTATGTGATTTATTATGCATCGAAAACTCTCGATGAAGCCCAGAGGAATTATGCAACTATCGAGAAAGAACTTCTAGCTGTTGTGTATGTCTTTGACAATTTCAGATCCTACCTAATTGGTTCGAAGGTCATTGTCTACACAGACACGTTTCCATTCGTTACCTTCTGGCAAAGAAAGATGCAAAACCCAGGTTGATTAGATGGATCCTCCTATTACAAGAATTTGATTTAGAGATAAGAGATAAAAAGGGTACAGAGAATGTTGTAGCAGACCACCTCAGTCGCATCCACGCTCTAGATACTAAGAAAATTTCAATCAATGATTCCCTGCCAGATGATCAACTAATGAAGGTCTCAGACGCTGCACCATGGTACTCAGATTTTGTAAACTACCTTGTTATCCATACCCAATGCACCGGGAATGCACTGAAGATGTGCATGCATGATGTGAAGCAATATCACTGGGATGATCCATATCTCTTTAAACTATGTGTCGATGGTCTGTATAGACGATGTATCACCGAAGAAGAAGCTCAACTTATTTTGGAACAATGTCACTCAGGACCAGTAGGAGGACATATGAGCTCTAAAAAGACCGTTTTAAAGGTTTTGCAATGTGGATTCTTCTGGCCAACCATATCCAAAGATTCCTATGATTTTGTCATATCATGCGACAAATGTCAAAGAACAGGTAATATAACAAAGAGAGATGAGATGTCATTGAATCTATGGCAAGAAGTAGAGATATTCGATGTGTGGGGGGTGGACTACATGGGTCCATTCCCATCTTCTCATGGATTTTCATACATCCTAGTGGCAGTAGACTACGTATCAAAATGGGTTGAAGCTATACCAACCATCACTAGTGATTCCAAAACCGTCATCAAATTATTCAAAGATATTATTTTCCCACATTTTGGAGTGCCAGGAAATGTGATATCTGACGGAGGGTCCCACTTCCTTGAAAGAAGCTTTGAAGCTTTACTGAGAAAATATGGTGTAACTCATAAGGTAGCCTCACCTTACCATCCACAAACAAGTGGACAGGTAGAGGTCTCTAACCGTCAACTAAAGGCTATTCTGGAAAAAACTGTAGGACGCAATCGAAAGGATTGGTCAACAAAAATCAACGATGCCTTATGGGCTTATCGAACTGCTTATAAAACTCCCATTGGGACTACACCTTTTCGATTAATATATGGAAAGGCTTGTCACCTGCCAGTCAAACTGGAACACAAGGCATGGTGGGCAATTAAACAACTAAGCTTTGATATGAAAGAAGCTGGCCAAGCCAGGATTCTGCAACTCCAAGAGCTGGACGAACTCAGGATGACAACTTATGAGAATGCACGAATCTACAAAGAACACACAAAACTTTGGCATGATGGACATCTGAAAAGAAAATACATACAAGTGGGAGACCAAGTTCTTCTATTCAACTCAAGGTTGAAGTTATTCCTAGGAAAACTCCGCTCATACTGGTTTGGACCATATATCGTCAAGAGCATCTCCCCACATGGTGCCTTCTCATTATGGAGTGAAAAGTCAGGTGAATTTGTGGCAAATGGTCACCGCTTAAAGAGATATTTCACCTGAATTGACATAGGCACTAAAGCAATGTTGGAACTCACCAATCCAAAGGATCCGCTGTAAAGATGAAGAATTCAGTCGAGCCATCGACGTAAAATAAAGGCACTTGTCGGGAGGCAACCCGATCAATAATTTTGTTTTACTTTTCTTTTCAATTTAGAATATTTCTTCAATTTTGCTTTTACATTCTAGTTAATTTTTCATTAAATAAAATTCGCATCGCAACATGCTACTTTAAGATCTAATTGCTCTTTACCTTTGAGTTTTTTAGATAAGAGGATGCACGCTGATCAGAACGCAACCACACCTGGTGGTCATTTTGGCATGATTTTTCCCCTCCATCTTAGATTTAGGGTTTGCTCGGGACGAGCAAATCTCTAAGTTCGGGGTGGAGGGTGGGTGGCACGTACCTCACTTTCCACCTACACCCATCCTTTTCATACTTCAAGTTTTCACTATCACATTCTTGAAAAAAAATCAAAATGTTCACAATTCTTTAATGATTTTCAAAGAAATTGAACAGATACTTGATGAATTTTTGTCACTTTTTAACACTTCCTAGTTTCATGAAAAGTCACTAACTAACCTTCTATGTAGTCTGAATCATTATGTCCCCCTTATTCGAAGTAAATCCTCAAAAGGACCACTTTTTGAAACAAGCCCTTTGATTGAAATCATCTTGTGAAGCCTATGATTCCTAACACCGTGATGTTTTTGCAAAGATGATAGGTGTCTGTCAAACTGATAGGGATCAAACACGTCGTGCTTCCTAACTGATTTGTGGAACAATAGCATGGAATCCAAACCAGATCCTCATCAAGTCATTATTTGAGCAGAGTTTGATAAAGATAACAACCTGATGCATTGAATTGTAAATCAAGTTGCATTTTGATCTGAACTCTCTTCTACACCTCTTCTATCATCTCTGTACCCCTCCATTCACCAAAAAGAAACAAAATAGCCATAAAGTGCCAAACCCTAAGTTTGGGGTGGCATGCCACTGCCCTCTTTATCCGCTTCTTCCATACCCCTCGCAAATAAATAGGGGCGTACCACAAAAAATGCAATCTCAAGTTGAATAGAGGAGAGATTTGCAAACAAAAAGATGCCAAAGTGCACACAAAAAGAAATGTAATCTCGAGTCGAATAGAGGAGAGATTTGCACCCAAAAAATGCAATAAATGAAATTTCAAAGCAAATAAAAATCTCAAGGCAAATAGAGGAGAGATTTACTTCTTACTTACATACCACCTTTCACTCCCTTTTCTACCTAATGGCACAATGATTTCCTACCCTATCCTGGAAAACACCAGTGTCAGATCAAATGCACACTTGTTGTTCTGTGGGTGTCTCTGAACTCTTACAAATCTCTTTGGCATGGTTGTTGTTGGAAAAGGTGAGGAGGAAGTGATTTTGGAAAATGAACTCAGGAACGAAGATATTGTAAGATGTGTTTTGTGGTCTCAGGAGGTTGAGATACTGAGTCATGTTGAGCAAAAAGAAAACATTCGTGATGTGAAGAAATGAAACAATCAAACGAATTGAAAGTATTCATTTGGCGACTGTTTTAGATTTTGTGTTACTCGAGGATGAGCAACGTTTAAGTTCGGGGTATTTTGATGAATGTATATTCATCATGAAATTCAATTATCACTTCGGGACCAATTCAACTCTATACATACTATTTCACTCAATATGAATCATAATGTGCAAAACTACTTAGTTGATTCGATTATTAAGGTTTTAACTAAACATCGTTCATTTAATGCAGGTTTTGACAAAGATGAACAAGTAGTAAAGGTCCACCTTCATCTCTATCTCCGATCAAGATATCTAACCAAGCAATTCCACTCGTTCGGTCTCAAGACCGTTTGAGTCCATGCTGTCTCAAGACCGTTTGAGTCCATGCGGTCTCAAGACCATTTGAGCCCATGCGGTCTCAAGACCGTTTGAGCCCATGTGGTCTCAAGATCGTTTGAGTCCATGCATTCTCAAGACCATTTGAGTCCATGCGGTCTCAAGACCGTTTGAGATAAGGCGGTCTCAAGACCGTTTGAACCCATGTGGTCTCAAGACCGTTTTGAGCAGCAGAGACTGATTGGAGGCATCACTCAGCCACAAGGAATCGAGCAGTGCATGAACTCAAGGTCGCGAAGCAGAGTCCTAACCACGGTCGTGGTGGTCCAAAACGGTCATGGTCTTCTACCACCACCACGACCGTGTGATGCGGCCACGACCATGGTACGCTTGAGCTTTCACTCGCCACGACCGTGGTCAACGAGCCATGACCGTGGCACCCTACCTGCATCGACCCTCCCTCACTCACCACGCCCGTGTGAGGCAGCACGGCCATGTGGCAACTACCTCACCACGACCGTGGTGTCACGCCACGACCGTGGCTCAACGCCTTCAGGGACAAATTTCTCACCCACCACACCTGTGCAAGCTGACACGGCCGTGGGACAGCAGCTTTACCATGACCGTGGTGCCTAACCACGGCCGTGGTGCGTCGTATTCAACCTCTGACCAGCACACCTTTGCAGCTCCTGAGCAAGGTCGATTGGAGGTGTTCCACAGGCCAAATGGGGTTGCCCCGAGGCCGCCGCACCTGCAGATGAAGGCCGAAGATCATTCTTTTACCTGAGGGCCAATAGATTGTTTGACCCAGCTGCTGACCTGAAGAACATTTGCCCCCTTTTCTTCTTAAGACCGTTTGGAATTCTATCGGTTTCCAAATCATTTGTCGATGAACACGTTTGGCCTTATGCGATTTCTAGATCGTTTGCAAGAGACCGCAAGGAGTGACCATTTGGAGTGATCGTTTGGTAGCAAACGGTCTCCAGACCATTTGGAGAAAACCGCATGAAAAAGTCAAAGCAGCAAGACCATTTGGAGAAGATTTTTTTTGGCCAGACCGTTTGCCCATAACAGCAGCATACCATTTGGTCTCTTTTAATCCAAGACCGTTTGGGGTCAGTCCTATGCCTATAAATAGGACCCCAAGGGTCCTTACTTGGACATCAGTTCCGGGACGCTGACAGGCTGCCTGTATATAGATCTGATCTGAAACCAGTCCAGTCCGCGTCAGTTTCATTTCACCTATTGCCCGTGTTGCAACCAAGGAGGCTGAGGAGAGAAGAAAGACGGAGCAAGGGAGACTGTTCAGTTTGTCTTGGCAACTCCCGTTCACGTCCAGATCTGTTCCGACACGATGTAGGAGGTCGTATCTACTTCATCAAGATGCGACTACCTTCTGCACTGAGTCCATGGCAGATTTATCTCTCTTTCTCATTCTTCTTGTTTCTCGCATCATGAACAAGTAGTACCTTTTCACTGGGGTGCGGGGACTAGCCCCACTGCCCATGTAATCATGTTCTTTTGTTAAACTTTCCATGGCAATGTATATAACTTTTCATTTCGTTGTTAATCACTATGTTCATAGTTTGATTAATTGCTTGCTTTCATCTTTGTTCTTCCTATGTTGTGAGAATATCTTTATGTAGGACGGAATGTCATTTAACAGGTTGACTCCCAAACTAGAATAGAATGGGATTCCTTGAGGTCGTAAGTGTATGATCCACGAGGGGACAAGCCATCTAGCATTCGGTGACGCTTCTATGTACCTAACGCCTGTATAAGGGGTTCACAGCCTTAGTTGGATTTTGTATCTTCTTGTTAATCATCGATGTTTGCTCGTATATTAATTGCCTGCTTGCTTATCGATTAATGTGGTTGACTCCCAAACTAGAAATAGAATGGGTTCCTTGAGGTCGTAAGTGTATGATCTGTGAGGGGACGAGCCATCTAGCCTTCAGTAATGCTTCTGTGTGCCTAACGCCTGTATAGGGGGCCCACAACCTTAGTTGGATGTTGTATCTTTGGAGCCGTAAGTATGTGATCTGGATGGTGATGAGAAATCTGATGCCAAAGATGATGCTTACGCGGACCTAACTCCCGTATGGGGGGTTTTGCAGCAGCTCTACTTGGATAGTTATATCTTGCCTGGATGTTTGATGTTTGGATGTGCTTGCATGAGCAGTGGTGGTGAAACCCGATACCATCCCAGCGATTTCATATCATTGATCTTAATCTAGATTTAATTCAGTCTTTATTTTCCTACAATTAGTTTAATTAACCTCAAATCAACCAATCGTTTTAAATATTAACCTTAACTCGAACTAGACTAGACTGACAAAGATTCTTAAAAACGTTGTCCTTTGGGTTCGATCCTTAACTATACTGCGATAAGACTCGTCCGCTTGCGGGTGGTATTATTGCACTTTGGTTTTGGTAAAAACTCAGGGATATCAACCCCGACTGAGTTTGTTAGTGCGTTCAAAATACCACATCATAGGTTGAATCATGGGGGTTAATCGGGATCTACCATTTTAGAGGTAGTATCCAGGTCCACTGCAGGGACAGTGCAGAGGTTAGGATATGTATGGATTGAGTAGTTCTGTTTAAGATGTAAAGTTTGCTTGCTAAACCATAATTTCTTACAATATGTTGTTATAGTTAATTGCATGATTATTGTTTCCCCCACATACCGCCATATTCATTTTTGCTAACCGACATTTTGTTTGTCGGTATTTTAGGTACAAATTGAAAAGGACAAATATTAAAGTGGCATATTGTGAAATTAAAAAATAAAGTGCACGGAGGATTAGTTAGAATAGAGTCCAGAGGTGGATAGAAGTTAGATATCCAAGTTTTTGAAAAAAAGGTATGCAAAGTTTTATTTTATTCCAGCTTTCAAAATAGTTTGGTAGAATTTTATAATTATTATTGATTATTTGTCGAACCTTTGATCTGGGAAATTGGGATAACGGATCTAACCTCTGGGTCTCCCTTAATTGGGGGTTATCAGGAGGCAAGGTCATTACATTTGGTATCAGAGCATTGGTTCTTCATTTAATCTTTAGTAATTATTAAATTTTACAAATTCCATAGAACTGATGAAGTTATTAGAGGATTTTCCGAAAGACAGAGGTATGTATATAAGGATCACGTCCGGGGGCTGGCAATATTTTTCCTCTGCACCGCTAGTCGGAATACGAGGACTCCCGGATCTGTGTGACTGCCTGGCCAATTTCTTAGGATCTGACTCGAAATAAGAAACCTGTAGGACTCTCTCATCTTGTTCATTCCCTCTCAACCCTAATTCTGTTAAGGATTCTAAGATTTAGGTTTTTTCTCTCTCTTCCTCACCCTCTTGAGGTTAGGGTATGTATAATAAGGTTAAGGAATCCTCCACCAAATTCATTAAAAGCATGTAAATAAGAGGTCATGGACATAAGCTTAATAGTTTAAGTGTAAACTAATGATTAGTTGCATGCTTAGGTCGTATGACATGTGTTGTCATGTCCTCAGGAGAGACCTGAGGCTAGACCTTCTTGTCAGGAGGATGAGTAGAGAGAGTTAGTCTTGGAGGTAGAGACCTCCATTATAAGTAGAGACCTGGTGCATCCTCTGAGGATGATGCTAACCCTAACCCTAAGTGGTGGTTAGAGAGAGAGATGGCATGATGAGATGGAAGTTTTGAATCTCTATGATAGTTTGAGCCATGTGAGGTTCGTTGGCCTAGTACCTTTGGCGACCCAACCCTAGGAAGGGCCGTGCATGTTAAGGTGAAGGATAACTCCTGCATGGATGAGATTAGTGATGACCCTAGAGAAACCCTATCGGTTGATATAAGCATGGCATAGTATGTACCTTGAGTACATCAGTAGTGCTGGTAGTAGGTTAAAACCCTGGCCAGAAAGGCATGTTGGAAAGCTTATGAGATAAGCATAAAGAGCTATAGATAATCTTGAGCGAACATAAGTTTGAACATAGGTTTCATCCATGTAGGGGTATGTATGTGAGCTTGATCCACCTTCATGGAGGTAGGAACTCTAGTAGTAAGGCTAGTTGTGGGGTTAGCTCTAGAGAGAGAGAGCAGGACCCAAGCTAGAAGGTTGGAGGCTTAGACTCTGAGATATAAGAAACCTTGAGAAGTTGGGTATGTTACGACCTAAGTGGATGGTTGTGGTTGCCTCGTGCATGGTCCTTGTGGTTCTTAGTTGCCTTTAGAGGAACCAAACCCTAGAAGAAGGATGAGGCCGCTAGTACCTATGTACAAATGATATAGGTGCTTATCTTCTAAGGATATGAAGAAGAGTTTCTTAGACCCTGAGGAGGTTTAGTAACAAGTTGTGAGGCCTTATACCTAGTTGGGTGTCCTTGAGGAGGACTCAACTTTGAGGTGTTTCTTGAGTAGAAATATAATAGGAAGTGCATGTCATATCTTGTACATGCTTGGTTTGTGGGTAAAAGGTTGAGAATGCAGTTGGATATTAGATAAGTGAACCTAGGGTTCCTAGACCTAAGAGGGGAAGTAGCGTACCTGATGCTCATGATGAGATTTGAGTTTCTATAGACTCGAGCATGACACTCCTCATATTTAGAGGAATGGGAACCCCTTAGTTTAAGGTGTATGTTCGATGAAACCCCCAACTTATAGTTTGGTGATATATGAATGTATGATGATGGTTCAATGTGAAGGAATAGAAACAAGTATGACCTATCAGGGAGACCTAGCATGGTTTAGTAGGTGGTTTGCTTGTTAGCTACGTGCCTTAGTAGCTTGCTAGGGCTAAGCGGGCTCATGTGGATGTAAACCCTGGACATAGGGATGTTTGTGACCTTTGTTGCTATCAAGAGATAGTTTTCCTCCCATCCTGGGGAAGGACCCTTCTGTAGGGTATGTATCATCTTTTTTTAGGTTTGAGGTAACCTTAAGAGGTCTCATATGATCTTGAGGAGCTAAGTGGAGAGTACATAGTATGAGAATAAACTTGTAGACCCATAGATAGTCATCTCTAAGTGCATGTGGATGTGTTAACATGGGAGTAACCGGTATGGGGCTTGACCAAGGTAGGTAGGTCGCCATGACCCCTATGAAAGGATGTAAGTCAGACCATGACTATAGAAAGAGATGATGGAGACTTGGGTAAGGTTCTAAGTTGGACATGTACTATGTTAGAATCCTAAGTCTATCCTAGGGTCTGGTGGGGATAAGACCGATGAGAGTAGGAGTGGCCTAATTCCCTGGTTGCACATGACCATAGGGTCGGGAGGTAACAACTATCTTTGTCTAAGGGCCATGGGTTAGGAGATTGATCACCTTCATGAACTCATGGGACCCAAAGAGAAGATGAGGAGGGCATTCTCTGATGCATAAGGGAAGAGGGATGACCCCAAAAGTGCCAGCACCCTACAGACCTAGAGGAGATGACCAAGGATGGTATGATGACCCGAGTGGGTTCGAGATTAGTTTTCTTGGGAGTAACTTTGATATTGAGATTATCATGATATAGAGACATATGTTGCATGTTTCAACTTAGATTTGAAGGTGTACTGGCAATGTGGGATGTACCATCTCTACTCTTGGAACAGGGAGAACTTTGTGTTTGGACGGTCGCCAAATGCTTATTTCCTCGTGTTATGGGGGTGAGAGATAGGACAATATGCATGCCATATACCAAGGATAGAGATGATTTGAGTGGAAACGTTGCTATGAGGTATGAGGATAGAGGTAATAACATACCCTTATGCAGTGTACGATACGTGGATGTTTTACAAACATCAAGAGAACTAAGGTAGTCATCTTATGAGGATGTTTTTATCATGATCTATTTGAAATATATGAGGTATACAAGGTAGATGTTCAGTAACCAAGAGGATGAGCTCTGAGTTTACTTGAAGAAGATAGACCTAGAGTCTGAGATGAGATAATAAGTGGAATACATGGAGGGGTATGTCTTCACTATTACCTAGCACCTAAAGATGAAAGGTGGTAATGGATGCTCATATTGAGACGTAGCTGCCTAGTTTAGCTAGCGAAAAGGCTGGAAGAGGTGGTTAGGTGAACCCTAAGTTTGTGATATATGTTTGTCTAACACTCAGTGATACGTTGATCGAGTTAGTGGTTGCTTAGTTAGCTAGCCTAGGGCTTGTTGTGATAGAAGGATGGTTGTAGAACCTCAGAAGCACTTCTCAGGAAAAGAAGGTGGTGAAACCCCGACTAGAGTGTTTTAGGGTTTCTAAGGAATCAACCTTGAGGAATCAAGACATACAGGAGATCATGATTTTAAGTTCACCATACACCATGGTAATACTAAGATAATAAGTGGAAGTAGTACTTTGGATGCCTAAGAAGTGTACGGAGTTGCATGTGGCTTGTCGTCATGCATGCCAGGAGGTGAAGGACAAACACCAGTAACCCAGTGAGTTGATACAAAGGATAAAAAGTCCCTGAGAGGGAATGGGAGTTCATCACTATGGATGTCGTGGTAAGTCTCCCATGGACCAGAGAAGGTCAAGGTGCAATATGGGTTATGGTAGATTGCCTTACCTAGATGACAGGATCTAAGAGAAAGAGAGAGTACTGTCAGGAGATAGACCCAGTTGAACTATATATATGTAAGATAGATGGTTCAGATATACCATCAAATGAGTTCAAAGGTTCTTGAGTATGACCTAAAGATTTGCTTCCATGAGGTGGAAGTAGATACATGAAGAACTTGAGGTTAGTATAGTTTATCACCTCTAACTAATAGTTAGTATGATCCAGACTAGAGGGTCTGATGAGAGCATGTGTTCTCATTCAGGGTGATACATGGGGACAGTTCTCGTCCTATGAAAGTTGTGATGATAGCCACCATAGCCAGTATCGGGATGAAAGAAGCTCTGTAAGTAAGGTTGTGTTGGTCACCGCTTCATGAAGATGATGTTGGTGGAAAGACCATGTGAAGGTTAGAGAGACCACGGTGACTGCAGATGGAGTCACTTTGATCATGTGATGGCTGAGAAAGCCCAGGGGTGACATGAGTCGTGAGCTGATGCCAAGCAGACTGACATGCAGTTCACTGCGGGAGAATATGTGATATGATAATCTGACCCCTCTGAGCTATAGCTGAGAAAGTTGAGTCCCCGATACATGGGTCCATTTGAGATGGATTGGTGGAGATGCTTATGTTTAGCCTTACCCCTTAGGATAACTTGATGTATGATGTGTTCCACGAGTTCGATTTAGAGCACTATGTCAGGTACCCAAGCCATGTGCTGAGCCATGAACCTATTAAGCTTCAAGAAAGGCTGAAATGTCCTCAGTCACCTATAAGGGTACAAGATACCAAGGTGAGAGAAAACTCAGATGTAAGAATATAAGATGATGAAGGTTCTTGGGAAGCACCATGGAAAGGGTGAAGCTGTAACATACCGAATTCTAGAATTTTTTCTTTTGACCCTCTTTCCCATCTTTTCCTTTCATTTCTATCCTTATTGGCCTTTCTATTTAATTAGTGGAATTTATAGTGGTTTAGTGAACATTTATTCACTAATTGTACCAATATAAGGGTTTATGCACAAATACCTCAGTGAAGGCTTAAATACTATAATTAAGTGCTATAAACCTTAATATAACTTTTTGATATGATTTGAAAACATAAAATGAGCCTAAGTTTCAAATTTGGTTCGATTTGGATGTTGTTTGTGCAAGTTATGCAATTTTAGGTACATTTTGGACTTTTATGCAATTTACCCAATTAGGAGGTTTTCTTTGCAAATTATCAACTGAATTTTAATCCTTAGATATTCCCTTACCATTAAAAAGATTTTAAACCATTGGAGAACCTAGTTTCACCTTGGTTTGATGGTATTTCTTTCCAAGGGCATTATAGGGATTACCCTCTTCATAAAGGTGCTTATCTTTAAAAGCTATCAACCAATGAGGTTATTTCTTTCTTGAAAAATGGTGGGGATGGCCTAGAAGGATCTATGGGCTCTTAGGACCGAATTTTGAATCCCTCTATCTAGATCCTAATTGTGTGTCTTGATGTAAACCCTAATGGGAGAATTTGATGTATTTTTGTAAACCTTTTATGAAATTGAATATAGTCAGTTATTTTTTTATTCCGCTGCTTTGTGATGGTCTTTTGTATACCAATGTTTAATAAATTTGGAAAATTTATGCCCGTTCCATCATACCTCTGAGAGTGTTTGGAATGGATGTCAATTCTTCAAATATTTAGTAAAGGGGTGATTTCACTCTCTTACAGCATGGTATCAGAGCCCATGTTAGTTGGAATCTGAATATTTCAGTTTTGTCTCCCTAATTAGAATCCCTGCCTTACATAGTTCCTTTTAGTGACATGGTTTTCCTAGAGTTGATCTGTAAATGATGAAAGGTTGATTTAGGACCCTATAGTTCCACATTAGTATCATGATGAATAAAACCCTAAAATACTCATAACTAAAATATGCATAACTCAATGTTGTTTAGGTTTGCCTTTAGCCAACTATTAGGGCATGAAGTTGAACCAACGGTGTCTAGAAAGGATCAGGTTTTGGGGGCTGGAAATATTTTCCTCTGCGCCACTTGCTTGGTTTACAAGGACTCCCATATCCATATGATATCGGCCTGGCCTAAGATGAAATGGATTGTCCGAAATAGTTTGCTTTTAGTGACCTTATACATCTATGTTGTATATCATTGGGAACCCTATGTTTTAGGTGTATGATAACTTGTTTGAGGATGGATACCCAATATAGTTCCCCTATGACCCATATAACCACATGTTTGGATAGTTATCCCTGGAACCTAGACTTTGAAGTTTGGTATTTAGTAGTAAGCAATCAGAGTGCATAGTGAAGCATGATGGATCTTGTATATGGTTTAGTTGGACTCACCATTTTACCTCTATATTAGTTTGACTTGGTAGGTCAAAACTTTTAAGGGGTGGAGAGTAGTTGGTTTGATGATGTTTGGGCAGTTAAATTTTGAGGATAAAATCCTTTCCAAGGGGATGGAGTCATGTAACATACTAAAATCTAGCTACTATGACTTTATAAACCCTGACTCCCTAATTAGGAAGTTAGTGTGCTCGAATCATTTGTTTTAACCAAACAAATTATAGTTATAACCACATGTTTCTTGGTATCCAAAAGAACATATAATGATCATCTAATGAATAGTTCATATGTTTGAACCCTAATGAATATCTAATGCACATAATAAGAGTAACTCACATTTTAATACTAATAGTGGATAAGCATGATGTTGCCCATGTCATAAACTAATAAACCCTAATGATATGATGGGCAAGATAATTGTAATCTAACCTTAGACTAAATGCATCCTAAGAAGGTATAGGTGACAAATAATGATCATGTTAACCTAAACCCTAAGTTGTAATCATCTAACCTTAAGCTATACATCCTTAATAATATTCATGATACATTAGTGTTGTATCATAATCAGATAACATACTTTAATACACATAAATCATAGAATAATCAGGTCATCAATATGAAATGCATATCACCTTGTTCTCTAATACACACATAATTAATCACCTAATGACTTAGTATGTGAATCAAATCATTAATATGTAATATGCCCCACCTCGATCATTAAAATATATATAATGACTTCAATATGGATAAGAAGTAATTGATTCACACAAATGTTCATAATCAATAATAAGAAGTGAATAAATATGATAGAATTATTAATGATGACATAATGTGAATAAGAAAGTTAATGTGACAATGTGACAATGTTAAATATAGATATAAGTGATTAATGTCACATTATTTGGATTACTTGTAACAAGTTGGATAAAATGTCTTAATTCATGAAAAACAATTTGTTATAATTCAATATGTTGATAACTGAGACTAAATCCAATTATTAAGGATAATAATCAAGCATATTGATAATTGAGTAAACTCTAATTGGGCTAAAAATCATAATGAGTTAAATAAGAAATATATATGGTTTCAAGTATAATAATGAAATATAATTCTTTTGGACACAAAGTAAATATGACATAACACAATTAAAAGAATAATAATGATAATGTGATATCCTAATGAATATAATTCTAATAAGACAAAAAAAATTAAAAATAAATTGTAAACTTGGAACCTAGGTGATCCTTGAGAACCTAACCTATGTCAAGAAGCTTGTGCAGTATATGTTGATGAATTGTTTGGTAGAAGTTAAGGTTGGAGAAATAACCTGAAGTTTTGTGATGAGATGTTGCACACTCACCCTTCCCTTCTTGCTTGTGATTTCGAGGATGAAATCCTCTTTAAGGGGTGGAGTGTTGTAACATACCGAATTCTAGAATTTTGTCTCTTGACCCTCTTTCCCATCTTTTCCTTTCATTTCTATCCTTGTTGGCCTTTCTATTTAATTAGTGGAATTTATAGTGGTTTAGTGAACATTTATTCACTAATTGTACCAATATAAGGGTTTATGCACAAATACCTCAGTGAAGGCTTAATTGCCATAATTAAGTGATCTAAACCTTAATCTAACTTTTTGATATGATTTGAAAACATAAAATGAGCCTGTGTTTCAATTTTGGTTTGATTTGGATGTTGTTCGTGCAAGTTATGCAATTTTAGGTACATTTTGGCCTTTTATGCAATTTACCCAATTGGGAGGTTTTCTTTGCAAATCAACTTAATTTTAATCCTTATATATTCCCTTACCATTAACGAGATTTTAAACCATTGGAGAACCTAGTTTCACCTTGGTTTGATGGTATTTCTTTCCAAGGGCATTATAGGGATTACCCTCTTTATAAAGGTGCTTATCTTTAAAAGCTATCAACCATTGAGGTTATTTCTTTCTTGAAAAATGGTGGGGATGGCCTAGAAGGATTCATGGGCTCTTAGGATCGAATTTTTATATCCAAGAAGAGTCCATGAGTTGTCCTCTTGCATGGCCATCAAGCCCTAAAGACACATGGAAAGTCCCTTAGACACCTCATGCTTCACCTCTTTCTTTATATAGCCATGTATACCCCTTCCCAACTCACAATTCGAAAACTATTGCTCTCCTATTCTTTCCTCTAACTTAGATAATAGTTCCTTCAGTATTTGGCCATGAAGTTGTTGTCCCAAGGTAATAGAGGGAGCCTACCTTGGTGAAGAAGGCTCATAGGGCTTCCAAATTGCTCTATTAGGGTTTCTAAAGCTCCTCCTTGGTAATTTCGACCAAAACTAGTAAGTTTCCTCCTTTCCTTCCCTATCTTCATGTTGTTAGTATCCTTCCACCTTCTTCCAGGTCGGAACCATGACCATACATGGTAAAATTCCACCTAGAACCCTAAAACATCTCATCTCCATGCTCTTTTGCTAGGGTTTGCACCTCTAAAGTGGAGAAGGTGACCTTTGCTCAAGAAAGGAGCTTGGCTTGGAGCAACCAGACCTTATAATATCAAGATCCTTTCTGTTCAGACCTTCTTACCTTCCTAGAGGCAAGTTTGGCTAACCCCCTTCTCATATATTGCATAGTACATGCTTAAAACCCATGCTTCTATGTTGAAAATCGATGATTTCCATCTCTTTTTACCATGTTCTTCTAAGGTTTTGGTTTCTTAATGTTTTATCTTTTCTAGAAGCTCTAGTTTGGTTACCTATGCAACTTCAAACCCGATCTTGGGTCAAATGGTGTTTTCTCCCTCTCCCTCTCTCTTCAAATATCTCGATCAGTTTGATGATGTGGCAATTTCCTATTAGTTAGTATTGAAAAATTCATATCTTCTAAACCGCTTATCTAAATTTGACAAATAAATATGTTTTGGAATTGGAAAATTAATCTATATCTAATAAAAATATTTTCCTGGTCTGATTTCATGGTTTGACGAAGGGTGATTTTTGTAAAACGAATTTACTGTATAAAATCCATAAAAATTACATCTCAATCATCATAACTCCAAAATTAACATAAAAATATATTTTCTTGATCAGGATAACTTAATAAGTTTATTGGTGATGTTTTAAGAGTCTAAATCCAAGTTTTTCTAAAAAAATGTCTAAAATTAGGGTTTCTATACATTAATGTGCACTATGTACTCTAATACAAGTTAATACATTGAAAATAGGCAAAGTGGAAGTGGGACTCAATTAAAGTGGTGAAAGTTAGTAATTGATATCAGTAAGAGAGGTATGTGTTATGTATGTGCAATCACTATTTATGTATGTGCATTCCTTACACCCTATGTTGGGATAGTTGCAGCCAAACCCTATATTTCCCTAATGAGGCTTAAATGAACCCTAAATATTCTATTCTTGAATCCTACTGTTGTTCATGCCTCAAATTAGATTATAATCTTTTCTTATTTGGGTCTTATACCCCACTGCCATGCTTATTGAATATTATGACTACTCTTGCCATGACTACTTTTCTAGCATGTGGATTTATGTTCTATTTAATTTAAAGTAGCGGTACTTATGTACAACCACCCACAAAGGGCATGTAAATAATTGCCCTGGGGAATGTCTTATTCTCCACATAATATTTTAGGTGATTGGGAATGTCTTATTCTCCCCTCACCTAAGGTTATATGTCACGCCCCAATCTCACATTAACCACAAACCACGAGATTAAGACGCGACAGGATGGGATTAACACATAACCAATCATTCGTCACTTTTTAAAACAATCCAAAGCATGTAATTGATAACCAAGTTTAAGCTGTAAACAAGAACTAAACAAACTGCAGAAACTTCTCTATTAAACTGATAGAAGATACAATCAAAGTCTATAGCAGAATACATTGATTAACATAAAGGAAGCATAACATTAATTTACATCTTTGTGTACACATTCTCTCTCTCACTCACACCTTGTCCCGAGGATCGAGGGGAATGGACTAAGAGACCTCTAACTAGACTAGCAACAAACCTTCTATCAACTAAGCGTTAGGATGAAACGATCCTTCTGATCCTTGATGTTGTTGCTGACCTAAAAATGTTTTGAGTAGAGGGATGAGCCTACTCGCTCAGTGAATAACATTTCACTTAGCTATCATTAAACAACTCGTCAGGTTTATAAACTGAAATAAACAAATATACAGTTCAAGCAGGGCAGTTCTATTAGCATAACAAATATACAGACAATAACCACACTTCTAAGCATTAACAGGTATTTCAGGTAATTAAACAGTTATATAAATTTACTGTGAACCTACTCGATTATTTATCCATTTTATTATTATGCCCTAAATATATGCAGTGTACTCTGCATATAAAGATCCGCAACAAGTCCATGCTACGGTCCCACCGTACAAGACTTAGCGACACACCCGGGAAATGCTAAGTCTGACGCCAGCCCTGCTCTGCTACAGGACCCCTGGCTCTCCGGCCAGAACATAGGCTCTACGGCCTCAATGCACAACCACGTGTGCTCCCGACTCCTCCTTTAACCGGAGTACACCGGCGGAGAGTCACAGGGTTACCTTCGTGACACACGCACGAATGGTGTTAGATAACCGTGTTTTCTTTTTCTTTTCCCCAGTGCCATCGTGACACACGCACGATTGTTGTTAGACACTGCCTCTCTTTCTATCCTCGTGCCACCAAAATTACTCAACCGGTTGATGTTGGACACGAGTTTCACCCCTAAGTAACAGACCTTCCTTTAGGGGTTCTACGGTGTTAGGGCACTTAGGTCTATTAATAAACTAACAGATAAACAATTAAATAGAAATATCATATAGCAACTGTAAGACATAGAATTTCCTCTTTTTCATCATTTACATCACGCAATTCAAGTTCCACTGAACTTATCATACTGAAGTACATGCTTCACTGTTCAGGAATCATATTAACTGATACTGAAGCAAATAAGTATTTAAAATGAGTTAAATAATGATTTCTAAATGAACTATTACTCACCCACTTCGGTGTGTTCGTATACACCGAAAAACGTCTACAAACACACCTAATTCTGCCCTTTACAGCAACGTGCACGCCGTGCACCTAGACTGCACGCCGTGCACCTTCAGTGCACTTCTGTTCTACTTTTCTGCACCTTTGCACGTTGTGCAAACTGATTTGCACGCCGTGCAAACTGACTTGCATGCCGTGCAAACTGATTTTGCATGCCGTGCACCTGGGCTGAAACTCGTTCCGCTATCTGTAACTTTGCACGCCGTGCAAACTGACTTTGCACGCCGTGCACCTGCGCAGAAACGGAATTTCCCCTATATCAGCTATATGCAATGTTGCACGCCGTGCAAAATGGATTTGCACGCCGTGCAAACTGCACAGGGGCGGAAATTGCAGAAATAAAAGAGACGATTGGGGTCGATTCGGTGGACGATTCTTACCTGAATCACTCCTATAGCTTCGGATTGACCTAGCAAGCACTTGGCAAGAAGAAAGAACGGAGGGGAAAGCACCGTTCGCTCCCTAGACCATCTCCATGGTCGTCTTCTTCATGGCTGTAGGAGGAAGAAGAAGGTGAAGAAGAAGAAGATGATGCATCCGGTTGGTTTGGCTGGAGAAGATGAAGAAATCGAAGAAGAACGGAGAAGGAAGGAGCTGGGTTGTCTAGCTTCTCCTCTAGCTTGCTCTCTCTCCTTTCTTCTTCTCTGTCTTTCCCAAGCGGCAACCGAAGGTAATGAACTATCGTTCATTCCAAAGTCAGTTAAAAGAGTTAAAAAGGAAAAACTGAAGGAAAGGATAAGGAAGGGTGCCCAGGGGGCCGGATGTAAATTGCCCAAAAACTTTCCGAAATTACACATAGGTCCCTGCACACTAAAAAGCTCATATCTTTTTACTCGTAGGTCGGTTTCACATGATTTCTTCGGCAACGGATTAAGCACAAACTTGTCCTCAACCTCAGGACAAGAAAACAAGCTAATGATACATTAACACTAGCTCAAAGCTCAAAACACTATTAACAAAAGCAAGTACTCATCTCAACATAACTAGTTCAATTATGCACTAACCAAGGTACTTACTTGCAAAACGAAACGTGGGTCATAACAATCTCCCTCCCTTATAAGAATTTCGTCCTGAAATTCCTAAAAGAGAAAAGGAAACTTGTTACGCATTTCTGATTCAAGTTCCCACGTAGCTTCCTCTATATTGTGATTCCTCCACAAAACCTTCACTAAAGATAACTCACGGTTCTTAAGCTCTTTGATCCGGTGATCAACTATCTGCACTGGTCCTTCAACATAGGACACATCTGTTCTAAGCTGCGCCGATTCTGGATCTACAATCTTTTCTGTACCAGGATGACACTTTTTCAGCATAGACACATGGAAGACATCATGAAGATTTGCCAACTCAGACGGCAAATCCAACCTGTAAGCTACAGGTCCAATCTTCTCAACAATCGGATATGGACCCATATACCTAGGGGTCAACTTACCCCTCTTGCCAAACCTCAGCACTCCCTTCCACGGTGAAACTTTCAAGTAAACCTCGTCACCAACCTCAAACTCAAGAGGTCGACGTCGTCTTTCTGCATAACTTTTCTGTCTGTCCTGAGCAGCTTTTAACTGATCCCTGATCACAGATATCTTTTCTGTAGTCACATCAACTAGATCAGGTCCAAGAATTTCCTTCTCACCCACCTCGTACCAACAAACTGGCGATCTACACTTCCTGCCATAAAGAGCTTCATATGGAGCCATTCCAAGACTAGAATGGTAACTGTTATTATATGCAAACTCCATTAGGCTTAAGTGTTCTTCCCAGTTACCTCTGAACTGTAGCACGCATGCTCTCAGCATGTCTTCTAGGGTCTGAATGGTCCTCTCAGATTGACCATCTGTCTGTGGGTGAAACGATGTACTGAACTTCAGCCTTGTGCCCAACGCACGATGTAACTGATTCCAGAATCTAGATGTAAACTTTGGATCTCTATCAGAAATAATGGAAACTGGAATCCCATGCAGCCTGACTACTTCATCCACATAAACTTTAGCCAACTTTGAAACGTCAAAGGTTGACTTGACAGGAAGAAAGTGAGCAGACTTAGTTAGTCTATCCACAATCACCCATATCGAGTCTGAACCCTTAGGCGTCCTGGGTAATCCTACCATAAAGTCCATCGTGATGTGTTCCCATTTCCATTCTGGTATAGGAAACGACTGTAAAGTACCAGCAGGTTTCTGATGCTCAGCCTTAACCTGCTGACACACCCCGCACCTAGCCACGTATTCAGCCACATCCTTTTTCATACCAGACCACCAGTACAGCTCTTTGAGGTTCCTGTACATCTTTGTGTTACCTGGATGCATAGCATACATAGAAGTATGCGCTTCCTCAAGAATATGCTCTTTCAACTCACTGTTTCCAGGTACACCTAACCTATCATGAAGATACAACATGCCTTCATCAGAAAACTTGAACTCTGTCCTCTTACCTTCTGACATATCCTGCATGATCTGCCACAACTCATCATCACTCTGCTGTAATTCCTTAATCTGATTATAGAAAGTAGGTCTGACTTGCATCTGAGCAATCAACCCACTTTGTCCAGCCACATCCAAGTCCAAGTTCAATTTTCGCATATCTACAAGCAAGTCTCTCTTGAAACATGCCATAGAAAATGCATTAACTGTTGAACTTGACTTTCTACTTAAGGCATCAGCTACAACATTCGCCTTACCAGGATGGTAATCGATTGTCACATCATAGTCTTTAATCAGCTCAAGCCATCTGCGCTGTCTCAAATTCAAGTCTCTCTGAGTGAAGATATATTTCAGGCTCTTATGGTCTGTAAACACCTGACATGTCTCACCATACAAGTAGTGACGCCATGTCTTAAGAGCATGAACTATAGCAGCTAATTCCAGATCATGAACAGAATAATTCTCTTCATTCTTCTTAAGTTGTCTAGATGCATAAGCCACAACTTTGCCTTCTTGCATTAGTACACAACCCAAACCTCTCCTGGAAGCATCACAGAACACTATATAGCCTTTTTCTGCTTCAGGCAAAACCAACACTGGTGTTGAAGTCAACCTTTTCTTCAAAATCTGAAAACTTCTCTCACAGTTGTCAGACCAAACAAACGGTACATCCTTCCTCGTCAAGCGTGTCAAAGGTGATGCTAACACACTGAAATTCTGTATGAACCTTCTGTAATAACCTGCTAAACCCAAGAAACTTCTGATCTCCGTAGGAGTCTTAGGTTGTTCCCACTGAAGTACAGAATCAACTTTCTTAGGGTAAACGCTAACTCCACCTCTCGAGATAACATGTCCAAGAAATGCTACCTCGGCCAACCAGAACTCGCATTTGCTAAATTTAGCAAACAACTGGTGTTGTCTCAACAACTGCAACACTACTCTCAGGTGTTGTTCATGCTGCTCATCGTCTCTGGAATAGATCAGAATATCATCTATAAAGACTACAATAAACTGATCTAGAAACGGTTTGAAAATGTGGTTCATCATATCCATAAAGGCTGCTGGGGCATTGGTCAGCCCAAACGACATGACCAAAAACTCATAATGCCCATACCTGGTTCTGAAAGCTGTTTTGGGAATATCAGAAGCCTTTATCCTAAGCTGATGATATCCAGATCTCAAATCAATTTTAGAGAAGATCGTCGCTCCACGCAACTGATAAAATAGATCATCTATTCTCGGCAATGGATACTTGTTCTTTATAGTGATCTTGTTCAGTTGCCTGTAATCTATACAGAGACGCATGGTACCATCCTTCTTCTTAACGAACAGGACTGGAGCACCCCACGGTGAAGAACTGGGTCTAATGAAACCCTTATCTAGCAACTCCTGCAACTGCACCTTGAGTTCTTTCAACTCTGCAGGTGCCATTCTGTAGGCTGGCAGTGCTACTGGATGACTACCTGGATATATCTGAATTTCAAAATCCAAGTCTCTGACAGGAGGTAGGCCTGGCAAATCTTCTGGAAAAACATCAGAAAACTCACAAACCACGGGCACATCATAAACACTGGCGGTGCTCTTCTCTGCTCTGGTGTCAACCACATGAGCAAGGAATGCTTCATATCCTTTCTGTAACATCTTATCAGCTACAGCAGCTGATATTATGCACGTAGGTAGGACTTTCCTGTCTTCAGTAAAGACACAAGAAAATTCTCCTAGTTGAAAGGTAGCTTCCTTCTTCCAACAATCGAGTTGCACTCGATATGTTTCAAGACAATCCATACCCAAGATGACTTGAAAAGTATTTACATCCAGGGGTATGAGATTAGCAGCGAAGGTAAAACCTCCACAAGATAACAAGCATCCGGGACAGAACTCGGATAAAATGGTTGGTCCACCTAGTGGAACCCTCAACACTAACTCATCTGCCAACTCTTGAGTTAACAGATTAAGTTCATCAACTAAAGAACGTCGTATAAAAGAATGAGTAGTACCCGGATCTATCAAAACTGAAATTGGTATACTATTAAACAAAAGCATCTCTCCTGTAACAACTTGTGAAGAAATTATACCTTCCTGAGGTGTCAAAGAGAAGAAACGTGCTGAAGCTCTCCCTCTGCCACGCTGTCCTTTCTGACCACTCCTGCCACTAGACATTCCACCACCTCTAGATCCAGAAGCCACAGAAGAACTTGGAACATCATGGTATTGAGGCTGGAAAGCTTGCGATGATGCTTGTCGAAGCTGAGGACATTCCTTTTTGAAATGTCCTACTTGTCCACAGATAAAACAACCTCGAGAATTTGCACCCCAACACTGACCAGTATGTGGCCTTCCGCATTTGTCACATGGTGGTATCTCTTGCCTCTGAGGACCTGTCACTGACATTGACGACCCAGAAGACTGTCCACTATCGGCACTGCCCCATCTTCCTGGGTTGTATCCTCCTCTGCCTCTATAAGTAGTGACATCCTCAGATCTCTGCCTGCTGAAACAACCAAAACCACGCCCAAGTTTAGAAAAGAAACCTCTGCCTCCACCTCTGTATCCACTACTGGATTGCCCTCTACTGAAGTCTACAGATCTCTTCTTAGACTCAGGCACCTTGTCAGCATTCACAGATTCTTCAACCTGTCTAGCGGACTCGACAAACTCACCAAAGTTCTCTCTGTTCCTCCTACTAGTAGCAGAAACTGTATGCCGAATCTCTGGCCTTAGTCCATCCTGGAACCTTCTGCATCTCTCTATGTTATCAGGAAGAAGCTGTGGACAGAAGTTCGCTAACCGTGTGAAAAGCGCTTCATACTCAGTAACTGTCATGTTCCCTTGCTTGATATTCTGTAACTGCCTGATTTTCTCATTAAGAAAAGTGGGTGGATAGAATTTGAGATGAAACTCCTCAGAGAAATCCTGCCAGGAAAGCTCTGTACCTCCCCTCTTTTCTTCCACACCACGCCACCACAACTCTGCATCGCCTGTCAAAAGGTAGACCGCATGATTGATCTTCTTATCTTCTGGAAGCCCCATCAGACGAAAGACCTTTTCTATCTGTCTAAACCACTCATCAGCTTCGACGGGATCTGTAGTGCCACTAAACTCTGTGCCACCAAGCTTCTTCACAAGCTCATAAGATCGCATCAGATCTTTACTGCTGGTAGAAGAAGAGTCTCGCCTATCAGCCTTGTACTTTTCTTTGGTTTCCAGAAACATCCTATACATCTGGGATGCTTCATCCACGTGGTCACCACCACCTGGACCCAAGTACAAAGGGTCAGGGCCAATATGGCTCTCGGCCTGATCATCACGATCAAAGCCTCTTCCTACCATCTGCAATGATATAATAGAATATTTCCTGTTAGAAAACTACAGATAGAAGAAAGACACCTAAACCTTAATCCTATTGGTCTCTTATCGTCCCCTGACCTGGACTCTGAGTAACTATGTACTCAACCTAAGCTCTGATACCAAGAGTTGTCACGCCCCAATCTCACATTAACCACAAACCACGAGATTAAGACGCGACAGGATGGGATTAACACATAACCAATCATTCGTCACTTTTTAAAACAATCCAAAGCATGTAATTGATAACCAAGTTTAAGCTGTAAACAAGAACTAAACAAACTGCAGAAACTTCTCTATTAAATTGATAGAAGATACAATCAAAGTCTATAGCAGAATACATTGATTAACATAAAGGAAGCATAACATTAATTTACATCTTTGTGTACACATTCTCTCTCTCACTCACACCTTGTCCCGAGGATCGAGGGGAATGGACTAAGAGACCTCTAACTAGACTAGCAACAAACCTTCTATCAACTAAGTGTTAGGATGAAACGATCCTTCTGATCCTTGATGATGTTGCTGACCTGAAAATGTTTTGAGTAGAGGGATGAGCCTACTCGCTCAGTGAATAACATTTCACTTAGCTATCATTAAACAACTCGTCAGGTTTATAAACTGAAATAAACAAATATACAGTTCAAGCAGGGCAGTTCTATTAGCATAACAAATATACAGACAATAACCACACTTCTAAGCATTAACAGGTATTTCAGGTAATTAAACAGTTATATAAATTTACTGTGAACCTACTCGATTATTTATCCATTTTATTATTATGCCCTAAATATATGCAGTGTACTCTGCATATAAAGATCCGCAACAAGTCCATGCTACGGTCCCACCGTACAAGACTTAGCGACACACCCGGGAAATGCTAAGTCTGACGCCAGCCCTGCTCTGCTACAGGACCCCTGGCTCTCCGGCCAGAACATAGGCTCTACGGCCTCAATGCACAACAACGTGTGCTCCCGACTCCTCCTTTAACCGGAGTACACCGGCGGAGAGTCACAGGGTTACCTTCGTGACACACGCACGAATGGTGTTAGATAACCGTGTTTTCTTTTTCTTTTCCCCAGTGCCATCGTGACACACACACGATTGTTGTTAGACACTGCCTCTCTTTCTATCCTCGTGCCACCAAAATTACTCAACTGGTTGATGTTGGACACGAGTTTCACCCCTAAGTAACAGACCTTCCTTTAGGGGTTCTACGGTGTTAGGGCACTTAGGTCTATTAATAAACTAACAGATAAACAATTAAACAGAAATATCATATAGCAACTGTAAGACATAGAATTTCCTCTTTTTCATCATTTACATCACGCAATTCAAGTTCCACTGAACTTATCATACTGAAGTACATGCTACACTGTTCAGGAATCATATTAACTGATACTGAAGCAAATAAGTATTTAAAATGAGTTAAATAATGATTTCTAAATGAACTATTACTCACCCACTTCGGTGTGTTCGTATACACCGAAAAACGTCCACAAACACGCCTAATTCTGCCCTTTACAGCAGCGTGCACGCCGTGCACCTAGACTGCACGCCGTGCACCTTCAGTGCACTTCTGTTCTACTTTTCTGCACCTTTACACGTCGTGCAAACTGATTTGCACGCCGTGCAAACTGACTTGCACGCCGTGCAAACTGATTTTGCACGCCGTGCACCTGGGCTGAAACTCGTTCCGCTATCTGTAACTTTGCACGCCGTGCAAACTGACTTTGCACGCCGTGCACCTGTGCAGAAACGGAATTTCCCCTATATCAGCTATCTGCAATGTTGCACGCCGTGCAAAACGGATTTGCACGCCGTGCAAACTGCGCAGGGGCGGAAATTGCAGAAATAAAAGAGACAATTGGGGTCGATTCGGTGGACGATTCTTACCCGAATCACTCCTATAGCTTCGGATTGACCTAGCAAGCACTTGGCAAGAAGAAAGAATGGAGGGGAAAGCACTGTTCGCTCCCTAGACCATCTCCATGGTCGTCTTCTTCATGGCTGTAGGAGGAAGAAGAAGGTGAAGAAGAAGAAGATGATGCAGCCGGTTGGTTTGGCTGGAGAAGATGAAGAAATCGAAGAAGAACGGAGAAGGAAGGAGCTGGGTTGCCTAGCTTCTCCTCTAGCTTGCTCTCTCTCCCTTTCTTCTTCTCTGTCTTTCCCAAGCGGCAACCGAAGGAAATGAACTATCGTTCATTCCAAAGTCGGTTAAAAGAGTTAAAAAGGAAAAACTGAAGGAAAGGATAAGGAAGGGCGCCCAGGGGGGCGGATGTAAATTGCCCAAAAACTTTCCAAAATTACAGATAGGTCCCTGCACACTAAAAAGCTCATATCTTTTTACTCGTAGGTCGGTTTCACATGATTTCTTTGGCAACAGATTAAGCACAAACTTGTCCTCAACCTCAGGAGAAGAAAACAAGCTAATGATACATTAACACTAGCTCAAAGCTCAAAACACTATTAACAAAAGCAAGTACTCATATCAACATAACTAGTTCAATTATGCACTAACCAAGGTACTTACTTGCAAAACGAAACATGGGTCATAACATTATAGGTCTGGTAGGTGCCTCAACCCTACTTAGGTAGGAATAATTATCTTACATGCAAATCCTTTTTATTATATTTGTTAATGGCAAGCTTCTTTGATATATAGCCTCATACTCTTGTTATCTTCATCATATGATGAACCCTAGCCTATTTTTATTTGATTTACTTATCTTGATATCCTAGACTAGTTTTGTGACACAAACTTTTCTTCCCTTTCTCTTTTTGTTGGGTGCCTTCCCAACCACGCATGTGTTGAGCAAGGTGATGGACAAGACAAGGAAGATCTTAGCTTTTGGCTTAGACTCGATTGATGGAGATGTTTCTTGGAGACAAGATTGTAGTAGTTTAGACTTCCCTTTATCTAGATCCTGATTGTGTGTCTTGATGTAAACCCTAATGGGAGAATTTGATGTATTTTTGTAAACCTTTTATGAAATTGAATATAGTCAGTTATTTTTTTTATTCCGCTTCTTTCTAATGGTCTTTTGTATACCAATGTTTAATAAATTTGGAAAATTTATGCCCATTCCATCATACCTATGAGAGTGTTTGGAATGGATGTCAATTCCTCACATTTTTAGTAAAGGGGTGATTTCACTCTCTTACAGCATGGTATCATATCCAATGGTAGTCAGAATCTGAATATTTCAGTTTTGTCTCCCTAATTAGAATCCCTACCTTACATAGTTCCTTTTGGTGACATGGTTTCCCTAGAGTTGATCTATAAATGATGAAAGGTTGATTTAGGACCCTATAGTTCCACATTAGTATCATGATGAATAAAACCCTAAAATACTCATAACTAAAATATGCATAACTCAATGTTGTTTAGGTTTTCCTTTAGCAACTATTAGTGCATGAAGTTAAAGCAAAGGTGTCTAGAAAGGATCAGGTTCTGGGGGCTGGCAATATTTTCCTCCGCACCACTTGCTTGATTTACGAGGACTCCTAGATCCAAATGATATCGGCCTGGCCTAAGTTGAAATGGATTGTCCGAAATAGTTTTCTTTTAGGCAATAGTGACCTTATCTTTAGGAATCCTACGTTTTAGGTGTATGATAACTTGTTTGAGGATGGATACCCAATATAGTTCCCCTATGACCCATATAACCACATGTTTGGATAGTTATCCCTAGAACCTAGACTTTGAAGTTTGGTGTTTAGTAGTAAGCAATCAGAGTGCACAGTGAAGCGTGATGGATCTTGTATATGGTTTAGTTAGACTCGCCACTTTACCTCTAGATTAGTTTGCCTTGGTAGGTCAAACCTTTTAAGGGGTGGAGAGTAGTTGGTTTGATGATGTTTGGGCAGTTAGATTTTGAGGATAAAATCCTTTCCAAGGGGATGGAGTCATGTAACATACTAAAATCTAGCTACTATGTCTTTAGAAGCCCCGACTCCCTAATTAGGAAGTTAGTGTGCTTGAATCCTTAGTTTTGACCAAACAAATTATCATTATAACCACATGTTTCTTGGTATCCAAAAGAACATATAGTGATCATCTAATGAATAGTTCATATGTTTGAACCCTAATGAATATCTAATGCACATAATACGAGTAACTCACATTTTAATATTAATAGTGGATAAGCATGATGTTACCCATGTCATAAACCAATAAACCCTAATGATATGATGGGAAAGAAAATTGTAATCTAACCTTGGACTAAATGCATCCTAAGAAGGTATAGGTGACAAATAATGATCATGTTAACCTAAACCCTAAGTTGTAATCATCTAACCTTAACCTATACATCCTTAATAACATTCATGATACATTAGTGTCGTATCATAATCAGATAACATACTTTAATACACATAACTCATAGATTAATCAGGTCATCAATATGAAATGCATATCACCTTGTTCTCTAATACACACATAATTAATCACCTAATGACTTAGTATGTGAATCAAATCATTAATATGTAATATGCCCCACCTTGATCATTAAAATATATATAATGACTTCAATATGGATAAGAAGTAATTGATTCACACAAATGTTCATAATCAATAATAAGAAGTGAATAAATATGAGAGAATGTTTAATGATGACATAATGTGAATAAGAAAGTTAATGTGACAATGTTAAAATGTTAAATATAGATATAAGTGATTAATGTGACATTATTTGGATTACTTGTAACAAGTTGGATAAAATGTCTTAATTCATGCAAAACAATTTGTTATAATTCAATATGTTGACAACAGAGACTAAATCCAATTATTAAGGATAATAATCAAGTATATTGATAATTGAGTGAACTCTAATTGCACTAAAAATCATAATGAGTTAAATAAAAAATATATATGGTTTCAAGCATAATAATGAAATATAACTCTTTTGGACACAAAGTAAATATGACATGACACAATTAAAAGAATAATAATGATAATGTGATATCCTAATGAATATAATTCTAATCAGCCAAAGAAATTGTAAAATTGGAACCTAGGTGATCCTTGAGAACCTAACCTATGTCAAGATGCTTTTAGAGTATATGTTGATGAGTTGTTTGTTATAATTTAAGGTTGGAGAAATAACCTGAAGTTTTGTGATGAGATGTTGCACACTCACCCTTCCCTTCTTGCTTGTGATTTTGAGGACGAAATCCTCTTTAAGGGGTGGTGTTGTAACATACCGAATTCTAGAATTTTGTCTTTTGACCCTCTTTCCCATCTTTTACTTTCATTTCTATCCTTCTTGTCCTTTCTATTTAATTAGTGGAATTTATAATGGTTTAGTGAATATTTATTCACTAATTGTACCAATATAAGGGTTTATGCACAAATACCTCAGTGACGATTTAATTACCATAATTAAGTGCTCTAAACCTTAATATAACTTTTTGATATGATTTAAAAACATAAAATGAGCCTAAGTTGCAAATTTGGTTCGATTTGGATGTTGTTTGTGCAAGTTATGCAATTTTAGGTACATTTTGGACTTTTATGCAATTTATCCAATTGGGAGGTTTTCTTTGCAAATTATCATCTTAATTTTAATCCTTAGATATTACCTTACCATTAATTAGATTTTAAACCATTGGAGAACCTAGTTTCACCTTGGTTTGATGGTATTTCTTTCCAAGGGCATTATAGGGATTACCCTCTTTATAAAGGTGTTTATCTTTAAAAGGTATCAACCAATGAGGTTATTTCTTTCTTGAAAAATGGTGGGGACGGCCTAGAAGGATCTATGGGCTCTTATGACCTAATTTTGATATCCAAGAAGAGTCCATGAGTTGTCCTCTTGCATGGCCATCAAGCCCTAGGCTAAAGACACATGGAAAGTCCTTTAGACACCTCATGCTTCTCCTCTTTCTTTATATAGCCATGTATACCCCTTCCCAACTCACAATTTGAAAACTCTTGCTCTCCTTTTCTTTCCTCTATCTTATATAATATTTCCTTCTGTATTTGGCCACAAAGTTTCTGTCCCAAGGTAATAGAGGGAGCCTACCTTGGGGAAGAAGGCTCATAGGGCTTCCAAATTGCTCTATTAGGGTTTCTAAAGCTCCTCCTTGGTAATTTCAACCAAAACTAGTACATTTCCTCCTTTCCTTCCCTATTTTCATGTTTTTAGTATCCTCCCACCTTCTTCTAGGTTGGAACCATGACCATACATGGTAAAAATCCACCTAAAACCCTAAAACATCTCATCTCCATGCTCTTTTGCTAGGGTTTGCACCTCTAAAGTGGAGAAGGTGATCTTTGCTCAAGAAAGGAGCTTGGCTTGGAGCAACCAGACCTTATAATCTCGGGATCCTTTCTGTTTGGAACTTCTTACCTTCCTAGAGGCAAGTTTGGCTAACCCCCTTCTCATATATTGCATAGTACATGCTTAAAACCCATGCTTCTATGTTGAAAATCGATGATTTTCAACTCTTTTTACCATGTTCTTCCAAGGTTTTGGTTTCTTACTATTTTATCTTTCTAGAAGCTCTAGTTTGGTTGCCTATGCAACTTCAAACCCGATCCTTGGTCAAATGGCATTTTCTCCCTCTCCCTCTCTCTTCAAATATCTCGATCAGTTTGATGATGTGGCAATTTCCTATTAGTTAGTATTGAAAAATTCATATCTTCTAAACCGCTTATCTAAATTTGACAAATAAATATGTTTTGAAATTGGAAAATTAATCTCTATCTAATTAAAATATTTTCAAGATCTGACTTCATGGTTTGATGAAGGGTGATTTTTGTAAAACGAATTTAATGCATAAAATCCATAAAAATTACATCTCAATCATCATATAAAAATATATTTTCTTGATCAGGAGAACTTCATAAGTTTATTATTGATGTTTTAAGAGTCTAAATCAATTTTTTTCTAAAAAAAGGTCTAAATTTAGGTTTTCTATACATTAATGTGCACTATGTACCCTAATACATGTTAATACATTGAAAATAGGCAAAGTGGAAGTGGGACTCAATTAAAGTGGTGAAAGTTAGTAATTGATATCAGTAAGAGAAGTATGTGTTATGTATGTGCAATCATTATTTATGTATGTGCATTCCTTACACCCTATGTTGGGATAATTGCAGCCAAACCCTATATTTCCCTAATGAGGCTTAAATGAACCCTAAATATTCTATTCTTGAATCCTAATGTTGTTCATGCCTCAAATTAGATTATAATTTATTCTTGTTTGGATCTTATACCCCACTGCCATGCTTATTGAATATTATGACTACTCTTGCCATGACTACTTTTCTAGCATGTGGATTTATGTTCTATTTTATTTAAAGTAGCGGTACTTATGTACAACCACCCACAGAGGGCATGTAAATAATCGCTCTGGGGAATGTCTAATTCTCCCCATAATATTGTAGGTGATTGTGAATGTCTTATTCTCCCCTCACCTGAGGTTAGAGGTCTGGTATGTGCCTCAACCCTACTTAGTTAGATAGGCATAATTATCTTACATGCAAATCCTTTTTATTATATTTTTTAATGGCAAGCTTCTTTGATATATAGCCTCTTACTCTTGTTATCTTCATGATATGATGAACCCTAGCCTGTTTTTATTTGCTTTACTTATCTTGAAATCCTAGACTAGTTTTGTGACACAAACTTTTATTCCCTTTGCCTTTTTGCTGGGTGCCTTCCCAACCACCCAGGTGTTGAACAAGGTGATGGACAAGACAAGGAAGATCTTAGCTTTTGGCTTGGACTCGGTTGATGGAGATGTTTCTTGGAGACAATATTGTAGTAGTTTATACTTCCCTCTATCTAGATCATGATTGTGTGTCTTGATGTAAACCCTAATGGGAGAATTTGATGTATTTTTGTAAACCTTTTAGGAAATTGAATATAGTCAGTTTTTTTTTATTCCGCTGCTTTCTAATGGTCTTATGTATACCAATGTTTAATAAATTTGGAAAATTTATGCCCATTCCATCATACCTCTAAGAGTGTTAGGAATGGATGTCAATTCTTCAAAATTTTAGTAAAGGGGTGATTTCACTCTCTTACAGAAGCCACATGGGAGCCATGATGGACATGAGAAAGTCTTATCCTATTTGTTTGAATGCTTGGTGGAATTTGAGGGCAAAATTCCTATAAGAGAGGAAGGATGTTACAACCCCAATTTTGGGTTCTTTTGGTAAGAAATACAATTGCTCTTAATATAGATATATGAAGAAATAATGGTGTGGTTTGAATTGAATGAATGAATTTTGTTTATAATAACCTTGTTGGTTGCTTTGTGGGCTTTATTGACTATTGAACCCAATTAAAAGAAAAAAAGAAAAAGAAAGGAAAAAAGAATTTATTTGAATAAAGGAATAAATAAGAAAATTGGTAAAAGATAAGGAAAAGGCTAAGGAATATTCCCAAGATGGAATTTCGAGCCATTAAGGTTCCTTGAGGTCCAAGGAATTCAAGATACTAATTTAATGGCAAAGGAAAGAGAATATATGTGAGAAATATATATATTTAAGTGATAACTTGCAACTAAAGAAAAGGACCCGATTTCTTTAGATAATAAGCCCAAATTTGGCATGATGAAATATTAAGTCTTTAATAAGATTCCCTCAAAATTTGTGATAAAAGAGAGCTATGGATTAGGAGTTGTGTTTTTTTCCAAGTTATCCTAAATAATAAGGAATTATCTTGAAAATAGGAATTCAATTTCCTTTTCGATTGAACACGAGGGATGAGGGTCATTGGATCTTGATCCAATGAGCACCGCTCGTCGCCCAGTTCCAAAGGAACTCAGGCACATGTCGCAATCCAAGGGATCTTTCCCTTCGAATTTCTCGCAAACTTGACCAGGTGCAAAGATGAAAAGGGCGTAGATGGCTCTAGAAGAAGATTCTGAGCAAGCCCACCCTAGATTTTAGGTGGTTTCAAAGACTCTAGAAGGAATGACCAAATTGGTAGGTGATTTCGTGGGCGGTGAGGGTTGACAAATTCTAATCTAGACACCCGAACCTATATATAAGACCACCCTTGGTCTCAGACAAGCCCCGCGAACTCGAACAACTCGTTCCTAGCCCCAAATTCCCTTTCTCTTCCTTGATCACCCTCTGTTCGGTGAGCCTCCGCCGCAGCATCGCCACGAGTTTAGTTGGTAGAAAAGAGGAAGAAGAAAAGAAGAGGATCCTATGATCAGGGTCCATGACGGGCTAGCGAAGGATATCCACGGCCCAAGTTGCTTGCGCCTCCAGATCAAGGAAAGTGGACGCGAGCGACCACAGTTGTGAGATCGAGCCAACCGCTGACCGCAACAACGATCTGATGGCTCTTGTTGTTTTGGAAGAAAAGGTAAATAGCCTCTCTGACTAGAAAATCCAAAAAATGTTTTTTCTTGCACAAATCGTAATAATTAGTAGGAAGGTCAGATGAAGGAACTTAATATATGAAAATTAATCAGGAGAAAATGTGGAATACAATAAAAATGTAAAGGAAGCCTAATTCTTCTTTCAATCTGAAAAGTATGTAAAGATGTTATCTTTAATGGTTTAACTAATGAAAAACCCTAATCTTTGATGATTAATGAATTGAGAAGGGTTATATGGATGTTTAAAGTTGATATTATCCTGTTGATTATAAAAAGGACATATTAGATACAAAAGGATAATATTTATACATAGTTTGATTAATTTAAGGTTCTATGTACATAAATATTCTTTAATGGGCCTTGAAACCCTAATGTTGGTAATTATGACTCTTAATGGCTTTAATTGTTTGAATCCATGGATAGAACTGAGATTTGATGATTCTAAGCTATTTTGAGTATAAAAGTTCCTAATTGTGGATAAATACCCTTAATATGGTAATTAGGGTTTTCTAATGGATAAAAGTGGAATTAGTGATAAATAGAGTTCATATGTGAATTAGGACCATAATGAATTATGAGTTGTTAATCCAGAAGAAACCAAAGATGATAATTGGCCTTAATGATCGTGTCATGATTTAAAAGGATAAAGATGATAGTTTTAGTGTAAAAGAGGCATATTGGACTTAATTGACATTCAATTGTTCCTATGATGTTGAAATTAGGGTTTGTGAACTAAAAGAGCATTAAAAGTGATAAATGCATAATGGAGGCTAAAACCCTAAAGTTGGCTTAGAAATCCTAAGGTGGAATCCAAATCGATCTTGAGAATGTTTTGAATAAAACAATGGCACTTGGATGTTATGCATTATTTTTAGGATATTATTGATTGATGGTTTGATTGTTCTTGAATATTATTGCTTGGACATCAAGTTGCTATGGATCAGGTATGTGGTTACGCTTATGGTTAATCACTTTAGTTTCACGGTGGTTCCTGGATGTTTTATCAGTTGCTTGAAAATAACTGCTTGGATGACTTTTATCTCATGCAACTATAAAGTGACTATGATTATCACCTTAAATGTGTATACATGACTAGCTCAGATCCTAGTCCTCCTCTGTGGATTTGCTAATGATGAAAAGGGTAACCTAGTACAGGGTCTACCTGTTAGGTAGGACCATTAGGTTATCATGAGTTAGTAATTGGGCTACCTATGTGTAGTGCCATGCGACTCTTTAGCATATCATGAGTTAGGAATTGGGCTACCTATGAGTAGTGCCATGTGACTCATCAACCCTAGGTAATGATCTACTTGCTAGGTAGGATCATGGGGGTTAATATGAGAGGTAGTATCCAGGTCCACTGCAAGGACAGCGCAGAGGTTAGGATATATATGGATTGAGTAGTTCTGTTTAATATGTAAAGTTTGCTTGCTAAACCATAATTGCTTGCAATATGTTGTTATAGTTAATTACACGATTATTGTTTCCCCCACATAATGACATATTCATTTATAATGACCGACGTTTTGTTTGTCGACATTTTAGGTACAAATTGAAAAGGACAAACATTAAAGTGGCATATTGTGATATTAAGAAATAAAGTGCAAGGAGGATTAGTTAGAATAGATTCCAGAGGTGGATAGAAGTTAGATATCTAAGTTTTTGAAAAAAAAGGTATGCAAAGTTTTATTTTATTCCATCTTTCAATATAGTTTGGTAGAATTTTATAATTATTATTGATTATTTATCGAACCTTTGATCTGGGAAATTGGGATAACGGCTCTAACCTCTGGGTCTTCCTTAATTGGGGGTTATCGGGAGGCGGGGTCATTACAATAGGTACATTCTACATATTGCATCAAGAAATTTGTATGTTTTTCTTTCAGGACAAAGATAGATGTATATGTATAAAATGTACATAAAATCTAATCTGGGCATTTGGGTTTTGGGCCTGGGTTTACCTCCGCCTGTACCTGGCCCAAATAAAATATGGGTTTAAATTTTAGGCCCCGTCCACCATATTATAAATCGGGTTCGGGTCTGGATCGAGTTATGCGGGCTGGGTCACGGGTTGGATCGGGCCGGCCCAACCCGATGCTCATCCCTAATCCTAACCATAGAGATGACATTAGTTTGAAATTAATTTCGTGGAATGTATTTGTGTATCTTTGCCTATTAAAATTGCAATAAACCATCCACAACACTGAAATTTGAATATGCAAGTGCAGTCGATGTTTTTCCTCAGCAGATAAGAGTTCCAAGTATATTCTCAAACTTTAACAACATACTACATATGTGAATCCACCTTTCCTATGTATATTTAAGAGTTTTTTTATTTTTCAAAAAAACATTTTATCTAATATCCCTTAAAACCTCTTATATTTTGACTAATCTTAAATAAAACTCCGATTATCAAACTTTGCTCCACATCCATTTTGACTAATGCCTAATACATTTTTCCTTTATTTAATCTATATCTAAATAATGCCACCGTTTCCCTATTTAGTTATTTACATTGCATTTAACTTATATTTTCTTCTTTTGGCACATGAACATAGACAAATAAACTATACTTCGGTCATTTTTGTTCCAGATAGGTATGTGGTCACAATCTGAATAGACTCATCCTCTTCTTTTTCCAAAGCGTTGAATAAGTAATCATAATGGATTTTATAGTGTGTAATACATGTTTAATCTGAGCTACACCAATTTCTCTACATGTTAAGATATTGTTATTCAAGTGATGCACAAATAGGTACCAAAATGAACCTCTTTGACTTGACTTGACTCACCCATGCCAACTCAATCCAACCCAACCCAACAGAACTCAAAAACTAAATGTTTTCAAGTGTATGTTCTTTTTTGGCTAATTTATGTCAAAATCAATTCAGTTTGATACGGGTTGGGTTAGGCTTAATTTCATTCCTTTCCACTCTTGTTTGGGTTTGGTCGAATCATGTTATATTTACTTTATTTTATATACTAAATTATATTAGAATAAATTTAAGCAAGTTTGAGTCAATTCATCCTCAGAATATGGGTCAACGTAGGTGGGACTGAATCCAACTTGAACAAGGCCAATCTAGCCCAACCGATCAGAATATGAGTTACCAAAGTCAGATGTTGATGTAGCAGAACCTACAATGACTTATCTTGCAGAGCTGACATAGACATGCTTAAATTTGATTTTGTTAAATTATTAACAAGAAAAATGCAATCAAACCCTAAATCTGAGCCAACCCGATAAGATTGGCATAAGTCAGAAGATAGTGAGTTTAAACCCAGCCCGAATTGAATTTGACACGAACTGGACAGAAACTTGAATGGACTTCAAAAAACCATGAGTTTTTAGGTTGGTTCGGGTTGGGTTGGGTGAGCCTGGTCGAGTCAAAATAGTTTTATTAATCATATTTGTACACCACTTGAATAATAATAACTTTAAAATGTAGAGAAAATGATAGATCTCATATATTGAGTTCAATATTACACTATAAAATCAAGTGTAGCTGCGGAACAGTTTGCGGAATTAAAAAAAAACTAAAAGTTCAAATCAGTCTAAGTTGCAAGCCATATACTTGTACGAGCTCGAACTGGCCTGAATATAATTTATTTGTTTATGTTCATGTTGTAAGAGAAGAGAAAAATTGATTTAAATGAAAAGATAAATAAACAAGTAGAACAACCTGTCAGAATATTTAGATATAAGAAAAGAAAAAAGAAAACGTATTCACGTCATTTCTAATGGAGGTGAAGGAGGGGTTGACAGACTAAAAGTTACCTATGATTAGTGAAGATACGAGGGTTTTCTAAAGTTATCAGAAAACACAGTGATTGTTTGCAAAGAATTCTAGATATAACCTTATGAAAAAAATAATACAATTTTAAAAATAATTACGAATGTAGAACCCTTTATAAAAATATTTCCCGAAACTACACAGTACGTCACTTAAATTGTCATTTTACGTGTTCTAGGTCAGAAAGCGTCAGAAGCATTGACGTATTATTTTGGAAAAAAAATCAAACAGAAAAACTAAAAGTGCCACCTAAAATGGAGCTTTTAGTTGTTTTTTTTTTTTAAATATTTTAAAAAGAATAATGCTAATAATTCTGCTGCCGAAAAAAAGAAAGTCACACAAAGTGACCTTTTTAGATTAGAGTGTGCTAGTTTAGGATATAGTTTACGAATAGTGCTATATTGGTAATTATTTTTGCACAACCATGCTAAATTAGTTTTTTTTTCTAACTCTATATATGTTATTAGAACTCTAACAAAAACAAACTGGAAGTAGCATTCTCCTTGTTCAATTGTAGGCGAGTTGGGACTTGGATATGGATCTGCGCCACTCCTTCTCTGTCTACCCTTTATGGATGTCCTGTTAGATTGTCGACAGCATGTGTGCCTTCTGATAACGTCGGCGTAAAGGTCGATCTGCTTGGCTTTACTCCGGTTGCTTCCTGATCTTCTGCTTTGGTTAATCTGTACGTAATGTAGGAGGGGTATCAGCTAAAATGTTGTGTTTGTTGCCAAGGAAATAGAAACGCAGGCTGGCTTGTCAGCTGTATGAGCTAGTCATCAGGCATCCATAAATGAGATGATGGCAGCGCAGCAGCGCCAGGAAGACGGAGAAGGAAGAAGAAGAAAGACCGAACCAGATGGATCACATGCACTAGGTTCTATAAAAAAAGGGAAAAAGACGATTGCATCTGCTGGAGTGGACAGAAGTGCACGATAGAAGGATAGAGGGCGAGTCTAAGTAGTCCGTTTCCCAGTTTCTCAGTTTGGCATATATATCCCAACCCTATCGTGGGGTGAATCTCGGACCTAAGCTAGCTGAGCTAGCGAGGTTGCAATATTGCAAGGGCTGTAAACTGGATACGAATGCATCATATTGGCTAATTTGGTTGGGTGTAAAACCAACCCACATAATCGAAAAACGAAAGATAAAAAGATGAGAACTGGAAATACAATTCGTGAAATTATTTGGTTTCACAGAAATGAAATGAATCCATTTCCTATGTCTTGGGCTTGTCAAAAAAATTTGCTTTCAGATTTAAGCGGAGTGCTTCACTGTGACGTGTAGATAAAGTGCTGAAAGTTACCCATCTCCTGATGTTCAAGTTTCAGACCGGGTCAACATGTCTCATATCCATGTGCTTTTCGCAGAGGTATTAGTTTGCCCGTCGTCAATGACCTGAAGAAATAAAACTGTGCCGAAAAGGAGGGCAGTTCGTTTTCTACATATTTCTACAGAAATAACCAAGATTGTGGGGTTCGTTTTCACATGCGGGATCCAAGTCCACACAACCAAATGTTGTCATTGCAAAACATCTACAATTGAAACTGCACGGGTTCCAATTCTGTCCAACCAAACCAGCCCAAGAACACAATGATTTATTTCCCATTCTCGCATGAACATACATCAACTCCACGCGTAACTTGTGTCCCTTTAGTTCATTCGTTTAAAACTAAAAACCGAGACAGGGAAAAAATGGAGCAGAAATAGATAAGGAGATGAATTTAACAACTGTCAAATGAATACATGAAATCGGGGGAAAGCAATGATAATACGATTTTCCAGAATCCCCTGCATAGTCAAATGCATGTTTCAAGCCCCAGTATCATGTAAGCATCAAAACCATGGGAGCCAGAACAGATATGAGAAAGAATTAAAAGAGTGAAAATAAATTATAAAAAATGGAAAGAGGAAAAAAAAGGGAAAGAAAAAAGAATTTGGTATGGTGCATGTTCTGTGGAACGTCCTTGTTGTATCATGGACAGAGTTACAGCTCTGGAGATGAATTGATGACCACGTACTGCATGTACAACAGCCCACCCCCAAGGGGGTAGAAAAAGAATGATAATTCACAGTTCGGATGAAAAAAGAGTTATTATTTCTTCTGGGCCGCAGAGATTCTTATTGGTGTCAATTTAACCAGCTTTGTGGGGAAGAAGAAGCACTGGTTCATCAGGAGTCTGTGGCTTCATTATCCCCTTCGGTCTTTGAGGGTTGCGGTGGTTGTGTGTCCTGTGGAGCTTCGGGTTCTGCCAGTTCGGTAACTGTTACAGGTAATGTCGTGTTAGAGACTGATAACTAAGGAGAAGCAAATTATTCAGACATTTATACTGCGAAGATCCTACCCGCTGCAGAGGCTGACGGCTTATACACCTGCTGCTGCTGCTGATGTTGCTGCTGGTTCCTCAGAGTGGGCGGCGGCTGGAGCTGCACAACCTGGCCTTGTTGTGGCGGAGGAGAAGCTGACGGCGGAAGGAAAGCTCCAACTCCAGCACCTTGCATCGGCGAGTAAGGGTGGCCGTAAGGCAGTGGTACGCTGGCAAGCGGCGGCGTTGTGCCTTGCATCCGGATTGCTCCTCCTTGTCCCTGTTGCTGGCCACCAACGCCGTAACCGGGGCGCGGCGACGACGCATATCCGACTGGGGAGTAAGGCCCATATCCCGCCGGGGACGGGGAGGAGGGCCCGTACATGTGGTGCGGGTACTGGGCCGCCAGCTGTGAGTTGTAAATGGCCTGCATTGGTTGGACAAACAAGGAACAAAGTAACAAACGGAGGCCCACAATAATGGAGGTGGTGGGTTTGGTAGTGCTAAGGAACACCGGACACGGTACTACTAGCGGTACAGCACACATCCCAGTGCAGCAGCTACTAATTATAAACACACCAATAATGACGAAGAATCAATGCCATGACAGAGGTTCCTGGGATTCGAATCTAGTAACAGGGGAGGGGACGAGGAAACAAGATCATGGGTTCAGCAAACTCACCGCCTGATGGTAGCCGTAATCAGTAGCAGTGTATGTCATGTACCTGCCGCGAAGGGAGTTCAAAGTTAGCGGTTCTGGACAAATCATGTCAGATAAAAAAAAAATCACTACTGATTTTCAAAAAACAAGAAAGAGCACAATACTCCAAGTTCTCTAGGACTATTCAAATCCAAGCAACCAACCATCACTCTTGAAACTGAAGATTGTTTTTAGACTTTTAGTCTATATTATACACCGTTTCTGATCATTACATGGATCGGGTTGCACACTATGTATACTTATGAGCTTTTAGAAGTTAAATTTGGAAATGTTCATCATGCATATTGTGAATCACACTATACGAAAAAGAAAGTCAGTTGTACAAATACAACAGCTACTTATTTCAAAATTCCAGTCATATGAATGTTGAGAGCATTGCATCGCTTACTTTTACACATAAGATCTTTAAGATTCCTTGGCTATGTATTCAATTTATACATTTTCTATACTTGTATACATGAGAGATATTGTTTAAAATAGAACATTGAAAAGCTTTCATGATCGTGGCCGTGATGTATGAATCATTTTAAAAAGTTGTATAGATGTTTTTACGATATTTTCTATTACAAGGCCAATATTATATGATTAGGAAGTGCATCCATGCCTATACATCTAACCTATTTTTCCTGACACAAAAATGGCACCTGTAAAAGATGTTAGCTAAATCCACCATACCAATTACAAAAAAATAGTATCTATATTAAATTCATTTAAAAATTTGCAATAGTCTTTCATGTATAGGATATGTCATTTTATTGAGTATATAGAGTGGAGTACATGCTATATATAGTTATGAGCTTCTAGAGGGTAAATTTGAACACTTCTTGTGAATAACATTATACAAACAAGAGAGTCACTTGTGTGTGTAAAACACTATGGTTCAATTTAAGAATAAAACAATATGACATTAAAGAGTATTGCATCATATACCCTTACAAAAAAGATCAATATGATTATTTGGCAATGTATTCAATTTACATACTTCACATAATTGAGAGCTCGAATACACAATGGATCTTTGAAAATTTCTAATTTCGCTGATGAGTAGTGCCCAAGGAATTTTTAAGTGGGTTGATTAAATTATTTCCAATAAATATAGATGAATATGAAAATGAATCACATGTAAGACCTATATAAATGGTTGTTCTACCCTTATTGTTGTACAATTCTCAATTTATATAGGTTAGGCAGTGTATCATGATCGATACATGTTACTCGTCTATAACAAGCATTAATATGGCACATATAAAAACAAAATCTCAATTAGACTAATATAAGATAGCATAGTTGTATATAATGTATATTATGAACTATAACATGGTTTCGAGACTCACATGATGATTTACATGTGTTAGATCTGAGACAACTTTCTTACCCAAATATAATCAAGGGGTTTTTCTATTTTTTATTCTCAAATAATTAAATAATTATCAACTAATCTACTAGGTCAAGTGGCAATTTACTCGTAGAATGTCAAATAATGTTGCAATTTTGACTAAGATCGGGCTATTGTAGGAACTAATTTATTGGTGATATTATACAAGGAAATTTGGTGTGCAATGTATGCCGTCATGGGTTTGTTTTCTGAAAATCTCTTTTTGTGTACCCGCATTCACATATTTGACCACCAGAAGAGGGGAGACTAGACCCCAAAAAAAAAATATAGTCCGACGTCTTTAGAAGATGTCCTATGATTGGCAATTGGTTTATCACTGCAAACTTATGCACATGCACATCTTCTAATACCTACCACAATACATGATCTTGTTTGGCTATATTATACATGCCTCCGAGGTGATGCTGCCTTTGTCTTCCAGTGCCTCAATAGTCAATACTGGGTCGTTGATCTGATACACCTTGATTGTAAAACATTGATCAGTACAAGAGCCAACAGTGGAGCAGCTAGCAGCCAGCCTGCGTAGCTAGCTAGCTGGTCCATGCCACAAACACAGCAGCTTGCAGTCCAGACTCGCAGACCCGACCATGCCATAAATCAGCCAAAGCTTCCGAGATTTAAATACCCTACATGCTGCAGTTTGTGGGTGGGTGTGCAACTGGCACAGCAATACATACGGTCCAGCTGCATGCGCACATGGAAGTGTTGTGCGCTTGTGTGTCATGACTCCACCGCTGCAGGAGATGGGTCAGGTTGCAGGGTTTTGGATGCGAGGAGGAAGAAGAAGACTAGCATCCGGTGTGTGTGTGTGTATGTGTTCATAAGTATGCGTGTAACAAGAGGACCACATGTGTTTCAGATATAGGGCACAGTTGCATTTGCCTTGGCTGCCTGCCGCTTCTGATGTGTAGTGGTCGCAACTGGCAAGTGCAATAGCATTTGCGATTCCTTGTCCGGTTGTGATGGGGACGAATCGGATTTTGCAGATACGAAAACTGTAGGCCTTCCCACTGGCCTTAATCTTATTTATTACGCTTAACTTGTGTACAGTACGTATATGATAACAGTAGGTCCTAACCTAAGTGCGTTTTGTTGTGAGGTGTGTGTGGGGAGGTGTTCCGGGGGGGGGGGGGGGGGGGGGGATCATATTTGACAAAAACCAGGAAGCTAGACTTATTATTGTTTGACAATATAAATTACCTCATCTAGACCAGATTTAGTTAAATCCACCGATAGACGCACATTGCCGTGTTGGATGCAGTGTTTTAAAAGCAGCCTCTCTCTTATATAATCTCATTTTGTGCATACAAAGATTCTTGACATCTGATCTCTTGCAATAATATGCCATTTCTTTTAATCCTTTTTAGGTCGAGAAAAGTAGAAATATGCGGAATCTTCTTTCCCAATCCTCCCTCGTCCACTTGCTAGCACTGTGATCATGGCGTTAGTGGCCAAGTACGTCCCTCCTCTTAGCTATGTGCTAATCATACCTCTCTCCACCTCCCTCTTCTTAGTGTCGTGCTCATAGTTCTCCAGCACTAATCATTGTCTCCTCCCTTTAATGAGCGAAAATCTACTCCCTTGTCTTCTCCCCCCTCTAGTAAATTTTAGCATAGACGAAATAGAGATTGGTAGTCACTACTTCTAATCGGGAGGGGGATGGACGAGATAAGATATTGTAGATGCAGAAAAGGCGTACAGATAGGGGGGGAGGGCGACGATGGAAGCAAAAAGAGCACTTGGTCAAATATGAGAGAGAGAATGAAGGTTGAAGAAGGCTTATTTCCAATATCAACTAATTGGGTCATTCAAGTTTCTCAAACTATTGTGATTACCTAGCTCAACTAATATTACAAGGAGTCAACCATGTGGTTGTGGCAACTTGTCATGCGCTTAATGACTATGAGTTTTTGCTAATTTTAACATAATGCAATCCCCACTAAAGTATCCATTATTTGTGGATGACATATTATTTGTGGATGACATACTAATTGGTGATTCCAACGAGATTATAGTTTGCCAAGGATATTTACACCTGAACAACTTTACAATAGCATGACAGTTTTGAATGACATTGCAAATAGTGACAAAATTACAAAATTGCCCAACAATTGAAATTATCCTTATACAGAATAGTGTTTGTCTTGCCATTGACCGGAGAAACAAACTCAATTTTTGTTACACATGTACAAAATTTGGGCGAAGGTTAAGTGTTGTATAGTAGGTACCCATCATGACCCATGTAGCAGCCATAAGTCAAAGCGTATGTGACTAACAGTGGGTCGTAAAATAAAAGGGTGCAAACATTAGGAAGGAGAGACCGCGTGATGTGTTGTACGTAGCAATGCAATTTTAGCAATTCGATTCTTCCTTCTTTTAAAAAAATAATAGTAGTAACGATAAAGGTGAAGAGTTGGAGGCAAAAATAATTAATGCTATCTAAAAAGCAAGTGGCATTTGGAACACACCCGTATTGAGGATGATATACTAGAGGCGGTTGAAAGGGCATCTGAGGTGGGATTCTGTTGCTCTGGTGGGAAGACGGCCCAGCTGGCTGTGGACCTCCGCCTGCTACTTGATAGGGACTGCCACCTTGAACTTGAGCCCTCCCTAAAGGCAATAGAAGAGCATTAATCAAATAAATTTAAACGGAAAAAGAATAGCAGATGACATAAAAGTACAACGACAAGCCAGCTAGAACCTAGTTGGCATGCTGATGCTGTAATTATTGCAAGCCAAAAGGTGTATTTCTACAGCTAATGGCATCTCACTAACCAACACTGATGATTGTATTGTACCTCGAGGTGGAGAAGGGCGAGGACGGCCGTGAGCTGCGATGTTGCAGTTGGCTCTGCGCCCGTCAATGAACGGGTTCGCCTCGGCAACAGCTCTTCTTGCGGAATCTGGTTCACGGAACGTGACCTGCCAATGTAGGGAAACCCATGCGGAGAAAATGTCAAATTCAAATTTTGATAGCTTATTTAGGCATTTTACATGTAATTTGTCTACTGTTTTGAACAGTGTTTTGTGCTTATATAGAATAATGCAAAATCCACGGCAAAACAGTGCCTTGTGCTTATCAGAGGTTTTGAGAGCAATCCTTTTCCTCAGTGCTGCTTTTGAAATTAAGCCCCATGGGGAGATTGATGAGGACGGTTAATCAAGAAAGCGGACAAAGATCAATTAAGGACAGCAAATCAGAGACGGCACGATAACTAGTACAATTCACAAAAGGATGCAAAGCTGTAGCTTTCACATGAGAAAAGCAATCGTTACGCAACGACCTTACCAGCCGGCAATATATTAATCATAAATGCGGCCTGCAATAGCAATACTATGGTTTTGTTAATGAATCTATGAATCAGTATCCCATTCTCATCCCCAAGATATGCAGACCTCATCGTTAAATTTATAATCTTGGGAGTTAAAATAACATTGTGACAATCCAATCCATGTGTTGCTTTCTGACTTGTTCTTTGGAAATAATATAATCATGTCTGATCCAATGCAACACGTAACGGTGCCACGTTTTACTTGGGACGCAATAATCAATAGTGGATTCATTCCCTTCAGTAATTTGTGTTTTATGTTCATAAAAGAGACCTCAAAATCTGAAAATTAACATTTTAGTTTCTATTTTGGCCCTGACGTCTCCTCCTTTACAATTGAGAAATGATGATGATGTTTGTACACATGAGTGGGGACGGGACAGACATGATGCTGAATAGCAAACACAGGAGGATAGCAGTTTGGGAGAGCAAGGGATTGTAGCGACAGTAGGTGTGGTGGGGGACGGAGGAGACAAGGGCAAGATGAGGAAAGTTGTAGTTAAACAAACTATGGCTAGAGTACTACAACATAATTACTTAGAAGTTCAGATGCAATGAATAAAATGCAATTAATCCTGTGGTCGATCCCACATTCGGCCAATGTGCCTAGATGCGGTGGCGCATATCCCTCAAGCCTCAATCCAATGTGCGTGGATTAGCTTTGGAAGAAACGACAGCATAGTAACAATATTATAAATTTGTGCTTCCCATCCGTCCTTGAATTTTCTTTCCTGTAGGTGGTGGGGCGGGGCCAATGACCAAATCTAAGAAAGGTAGGGGCAACTGTGTGGGGGAAGGTCAATGTGGCCAGGTTGGCATCCAGCTGTGCGGATGCATATGGACCAAATAATTGGGGTGGAGACCTTGTCCCTTGGGAATACAAATAAAATACGCCAAGCGCCAAAGGGTGTGTTGGTTTCGTTGTCCCTGACAAGTGACAACCTTGCGTATACAGTTGGGGATGAGTTGGGTCTTCTTCCATCAGGGCAAGTGATGCTGTTCTGTGGTGTGTTGGGGGTAAAGTCTTGGGAAACTGCAAAATAACCAGAGAAAATTCCAAAAACAGTTCTGGGAACTGCATTTCTCTGGCCCGTTTGGACTTTCTTGTTTATGTTTATATACAGATTATATTATATTTATTTATACATTGGGAGTGGGAACAGGTGGCGATTCAGACACTAGGTACATACATGTGTATCATAGTATCATGATATGATCATCGTCACCTGGGGAGTTGGGGGTGTGGGATCAAACTATCCCGAAAGGGGAATAGACTTGACTGTATTAATTTAATTGGTTAGAGAATGCAGAGAGCAGTAAGCACAACCAAGAGTGCACAACGTACACGCAACGAAGCAAGTTGGAGTTAGTGGTGATCAAGATTGACTAAAGAATCAGAGATGTTCATGCCTGTAAAGAGCCGGATTAGAGGTGGGAATCAGTTCGAGATGGACAAGAGGAAAAGAAACAACAGCATGCACAGGTGCAGAAACGAAGGGCAACAGAGGCCCCAAGATGGCCTCCAGCTAATTACCGATTAGAATATATAACTATTGGAGAAAGAAATCAAGAATGAAATACAACTCACGAATCCATATCCCTTGGATCTGCCGGTGTTCTTATCGGTGATGACGACCGCCTCGAGGATGTCGCCAAACTGCTCGAAGTGGCGGTGGAGCTCCTCGCTGGGGGTCTCCCATGCTAACCCACCAACGAACACCTTGGTCAGGGTGGTGTCTCCAAACCGGGAACGGTACTGGTACCCGCCGCCACCGGGGCTAGGGGTGCTAGCCATGCCTGCTAGCTCAGGCTGGCTGTAATCCCAGTGGAAGGAAACCTCCGGCTGCTTGCTTGTTTGCTGGGCTCGATGTAGAGTTTCGGTACGTCCGTATGGCTAGCTCGGATGATGTCGATGATGATTGATGATCTCTTGTATCAATCAATCCGGACACAGACGGATTGATCAACCAAGGCGATGGTCTCTTCCCTCCCTCCCTATCTCTCTCACTCTCTCTGTCTCGGTTTTCTTGCCTCTGTTTCTCCTACCCTTCCCTCTCTGCTATTAGGCTTCTATTGCGCCATGATCATGCCTAATTATGGAAAAGGCAGCACACTTCCTCTCCTCTTCAGCTTCTCCTACTCCTCCCTGCGGCACCTCCACTAACTTCACCTTGACTGCCTCTTCTATTAGCTCTCCTGCCTTGGTGGCCTCCACTTCCATGGGAAATCCAAACGAGAGGAAGAGAGAAATAGGGAGGAGGAGGAGGAAAAAAAAAGGGAGGAGTCTCAAGGCTGTATGCAGCGTCTCGCTGGCCTGCTTAATTGGCTCTGGGATGGAATCTAGTGAACGGGGTGTGATGGGGATCTGACAGGTGAGAGCGGTTTTCTTCGCTGGATGGCCTTTGGATATCGAATGACAGCTGCATATGGGATCATAATACAGTGTGTTTGTGTGTCGACGCCTCCGCAACTCTTTCCAAGGGTGTCCCGTCCGGTCCGGATTGGGTTAAGGATGTCTCGGTTCGACGACTACAGCTGCATAGATGGGCAGGAATTAATAAAGGGCACATGTATGTAGTTGAGGACCTTAATATGATTGGGTTTGGGTTCAATTTGTTTTTATTACAGCATTGATCAGCCCATGACCGGCATAACAAAAATAACTAACAAACGAGCTTTCAATGGAAACCAATTTTGCCAAGTAATCTTGGAGAATTTGCATGCTAAGTGAAAACATTAAAATTCAGTACCTAAGTTTATACATCAATCGTGAACTGCCACATCCCAACACCGTCTCGTCTACAAGGTTGAAATTGGACCTCATAAATCCAACTAAACTCAACCAGTAGAAAAGGCACAGATTTAAGTTTTTACTATGAAATACATCATATCAATTTGATTGTAACTAACAAAAGTTTTGACAATTCTATATCATTTTAGTATACATTCCATAGTTTTATCTCTTAGTGAATAATACATATTTCAACTATGATATACACCTTGAAGAAATATTTAGCAATTCACCACTATTACAACTTTCAAAATCTGTTTTTTTAGCTTCGGTTATCATTTGATTCATTATCTAGCTTAATTAAATTTGATATTACACCGAAATTCTATATAGTTATATAGTAGGAAGAAGAGTGAAACCCTAGAAAGAAATCTTAGGAAAATATAGGTCTTTAGTTGTAAACTTATTTCTAGTACAAGTGTTAATGTTTATGTTTTATACTGCCACATAAATAATTTTCCAGTGCCTAATAATAGTTTTAGGCCGTGTCTTGAATTTGGGGTATGGAACATTATAAAATATGATATCTTTAAAATTATATATATATATATATATATATATATATATATATATATATATATATATATATATATATAGTCAGGCTAGAATACACTCGAGTGTACAGATCACGTCGTACACTCCAACGGTGTTTGCCTATCTAGACCATATTTTTCCAAAATCTAATCCATTGATCTTCATGGTTACAATAATAATAGGCCACATACAAAATTTGAACTCATTTGGATGAGTATAAGACACTCATCTAAGGATAACAAAATCGACGCACAAAACTAATTTGAAATACATGATTTTTGTCTCCTTTAGATACATGACCTATAAGTGTCTAAATGAGCTAAAATTTATTATATAGTACGTTCTTATGATAATTAAGAAGATCAACGGTTTAGATTTTTCAAAAAATTATTGCATCTTCAAAAATGACTGAGGTGTACGGTGCCTCCGGTACACTCAAGTGTACACTAGCCTGACTCTCTCTCTCTCTCTCTCTCTCTCTCTATATATATATATATATATATATATATATATATGTATATATATATATGTATATATATATGTATGTATATATATATATATATGTGTGTGTGTGTGTGTATGTATGTATATATATATGTATATATATGTATGTATTTATGTATATATATTTATATCAAAAATGTTACTTTGACGCGTCCAAGTCATGACGCGGTTGGAATTAATGCGGGATGTAAAGTGAAAACCGCTGGGCTGGGGTGGTATTCCCCGACCGCGCCCCACTTTACTTCTTTTTTTTGCCACGTGGCATATGTGCAAACAAAAGAGTATAAAATTCATTTTTTGTTAATAACTTTTGATCCATAATTAATTTTTTGACAAAATAAAATCAATTAGACTCGTTACGTAAAATTCAATCTAACAAGATCAATATTGATATACTTTGAGAAAAATGAAATACACACTTTTTTGCATATATTAGCTGCATTATGATAATAGTTGTGCTAATTTATTATTTATGCACAACATCTAATAAGTACGCACATTCACATCATAAATGGGTGCATTTTCACCATAATTGAGTTTTTTTACAAATATTACACACATTATGTTAAGATTTGTGCTAATATATTATTTATACACAACATTTAAGAAGTAAGTGCATTAACACCATAACTGCGCGCACTCGCATCACAGTTTGACGCTTTTCTATAAATATTGGACTCATTATGTTAATATTTGTGATAATTTGTTATTTATACACATACTTTAAGAAATAAGCGCATTCACACTGTAATTGGACGCATTCGCACCATAATTGGGCGCATTATGTTAAGATTTGTGCTAATTTATTTTTGTGCACATAATCTAAGAAGTAGGGGTATTCACACAATAATTGGCTCATCACCATATGTTAAGATTTATGCTAATTTGTTATTTTTACACATCTAAGAAGTCGGCACATTCACACCATAATTGGGCGCATTCACACCATTATTGGGAATTTTTTCTACAAATATTGGGCGCATTATATTTAGATTTGTGTTAATTTGCTTTATACATAATATCTAAAACGTAGGCTCATTCACACCATAATTGTGTACTTTTCTATAAATATTAGGTGTGTTATGCTAAGATTTATGTTAACGTATTATTTTTACAAAACATCTCAGAAGTAGGCCCATCCACACCATAATTGGGCGCATTCACACCATAATTGGGTACTTTTCTACAAATATTGGGTGCATTGTGTTAAGATTTATGTTAATTTGCTATTTATGCACAACATCTAAAAAGTAGGCACTTTCACACCATAACTGAGCGCTTTTCTATAAATATTAGGTGTGTTATGTTATGATTTGTGCTAATTTGCTATTTTTACACAACATCTAAGAAGTATGCGCATTCACATCATAATTGGACGCATTCACACCATTATTGGGCATTTTTCTACAAATATTGGGTGCATTATGGTAAGATTTATACTAATTTTCTATATATGCACAATATCTAAGAAGTAGGCGCATTCACACCATAACTGGGCACATTCACATCATAATTAGGCATTTTTTACTAATAGTAGGCATGTAATGTTAAGATTTGCGCTAATTTACTATTTTTGCACAACATCTAAGAAGTAGGCGGATTCACACCATAATTGGGTGCTTTTCTACAAATATTGTGAGCATTATGATAAGACTTGTGCTAATTTTCTATGTATGCACGACATCTAAAAAGTAGGCGCACTCACACCATAATCGGGTGCATTCACATCATAATTGGGCACTTTTATACTAATATTGTGTGCTTTGTGTTAAGATTTATACTAATTTACTATTTTTGCACAACATTTAAGAAGTAGATGCATTCACTACATAATTGGGTGCATTCACACGATAATTGTGTACTTTTCTACAAATAGTGTGTGCCTTATGTTAAGATTTATGCTAATTTGCTATTTATGCACAACATCTAAAAAGTTAGTGCATTCACACCATAATTGGATGCATTCATACAATAATTGGGCACTTTTCTATAAATATTAGGCGTGTTATGTTAAGATTTGTGTTAATTTATATTTTTGCACAACATCTAAGAAGTAGGCGCAGTCACACCATAATTGGGCACATTCACACCATAATTAGACGCATTCACACCATAATTGGGTGCTTTTCTACAAATATTAGGTGTATTATATTAAGATTTATGCTAATTCACTATATATGCACAACATCTAAAAAGTAGGCACATTCACACCATAATTGGGCACATTAACATCATAATTGTGTGAATTTCTACTAATAGTGAGTGTGTTATGTTAAGATTTGTGCTAATTTACTATTTTTGCATAACATCTAAGAAGTAGGCGCATTTACACCATAATTGGGTGCATTCACACCATAATTGGGCACTTTTCTACAAATATTAGTCGCATCATGTTAAGATTTGTGCTAATTTGCTATGTATGCACAACATCTAAAAAGTTTGCGCATTCACACCATAATTGGACATTTTTTATAAATATTAGACGTGTTATGTTAAGATTTGCACGAATTTGCTATTTTTGCACGACATCTAAGAATTAAGCGCATTCACACCATAATTGGGCGCGTTCACTCCATTGTTAGGCGCTTTTCTATAAACATTGGGTGCATTATGTTAAGATTTGTGTTAATTTAATATTTATGCACAACATCTAAAAAGTAGACACATTCACACCATATTGGGCACATTCACACCATAATTGGGCACTTTTCTACAAATATTGAGCGTGTTATGTTAATATTTGTGCTACTCACACTATAATTGGCGCATTTGCATCATACCTGTAGCACTTTTCAATAAATATTGTGCATATTATGTTAAGATCTGTACTAGTTTACTATTTATGCACAACATTTAAGAAGTACACTCATTCACACCATAATTGAGCATATTAGTACCGTAATTGGATATTTTTACACAGATAGCGCATGATTACATATTAGCACTATAATTGAGTATTTTTTAATAAATGTTAAATACATTATGCTAAGATTTGTGCTAATTTATTATTTATATGCAGATTTTTAAAATGTACAAATATACTTATTTTTTTAAAAGTATGTCAATATTAGTCTTGTTTGAATGTATTTTTATAGTAAATCTGATGGATTTTATATCTTCTAAAAATTTATTTCTGGATAAAAGTTATAAACAAAACAGTGGTTCCCCCTCTTTTATTTTTCTAAAAAAAAATCAAAAGAAAAAAAAAAAGTAAAACCGGCCTCCGCTGGGAAGGCAGTTTTGCAGCGTCTTTGCAGCGTTACAACCCCTCCCAACGTCGCCTAAGTTAAACTCTATTTATATATATTTATAATATTCCCTACTCATTTACATGCATGTATGTAAATGAGTGTGACGAATGGTAAGATAAATAATTAAAAGATGGACAAATTATCTTACTTATTATGTGCAACTGTAATGTGGGTATGTGTATGAATAAACCATGACCTTATCCTACCTATTAATAACCCTACTTAATAATTGCAAAACTAACATTAAACATATTGGAATGCTTTCTATGTCCGCAGTCTAGATGTAGATTGAGTTTGGAACCCTATGACATATACGTTTATGACATCGTTCACCTAGTTTAGTCGTTGTGAAGCCTTCAATAAAACGGTTTTGGTTATGAAAATGTCTGCAGCCCCACCCTAAAACATACGCACACATTAGGCAGGCCACTTTCCGCCAAGCCACCTGTAAATTCTGTGACTTCTGTCCTACCTGCCCCCTCTCCAATCCTTCTTTAAAATACATCGCAATTTCGAATATAAGATTCAGGCATCCTATTGGCCGCTGCACCCTCCGTAGCCACAGGAAGTGGGTCGCCGAAGCAAAAATAAATATCCCAGCAGCCACCACTTACCCACAAGACATATACATACATGCATGCTCACTTCCGGCTGTCATTTTGGACGATGAGTGTTTCCTCTTCTTTTCTTTTGCCACCACGCCATGTCCAGTTGGTCGCTTGATGACCATCACGTTGTGCATCATTCATTTAGTCCTCTACACGTTTAAGCCAGAATTTCTGCTCCCCGTTGAATGCTTTGCCACGCTTTATTTATTGCGCGCGGCAAAATATAGGTGCCGGCATGACTTGGTTTTGAATTGATTGGGTTGTAAAGATCTCCAACTCAACCGCACCCTATGATGAGTATGCTGAATTTAGCTGCTAGATAATGACGGACGGATTACCTATAGGAAGGACTATCCGCTGTTATGCTATGCATATGACGTTCCAAATTTGATATTTTTATATCATGATACTCAAATTTTTATTAGGTTGATTTACTTAAGGTTATTAGATTATGGCCTGTTCAAATACAGTCACATGCCAATTCTCCTCCTTTCGCCATACATCCACCACTTCTATTTTCTTTGCTATCAACAATGACTTCACAATAGCTTTTGTTGTTGCAAATGAGGAGCACAAAGAGACAAGGATGATACAAGGAAGGGAAGGTGGGTCAAGCGTATCTACGGGGACAAGTGGAGGAGAGGAGAAGAAGAAGGGTGATGGCTATGTTGGTCTGATCACAAGTTTGAGTAGAATGGCTCGAAAGATGCATTGGAGTGACAATGAAGGAAAGATGGATGTGTTGGAGTTTGTGGGAAATGCCCTACAGTAGTTATTTCAACTTACTATAAGATTTGTGTCATTATGTAATCCCTAAAATTTCAAAAAGATGTTGCAGACGAGGTTTACACTATAATCAATAAATATAGTTTACACAGAGATAATATTTATAGTAGTAATAGTTTAATTATAAACAATGGGATCTTTTCCCAACCACAAGTAGAATGAAACCACAACACAAAACAAAGGTAATAAATAAGCATATTGACAGTTCCAATTCTGTAGTTCATAGTTTGGAGTATGGATGTTCAATATAGATTCATACCATATGGATCAAATGTGATAGGGAATTACCGAATACAAATGAACATGGAAGGATGAGGAGAACTAAGATATGAAGGATGATACAGAGAGGGGAAGGTGTATGTTGCCTGTTTATAAGGAATACACTAGTATACTAGGGGATAAAAAGATGAATGAGGATATGCTTATTGGGTCACTAGTTTGAGTGGAATAAGCCCCCCAACATGTGTTGCAATATTATCAAAGTTGAGGGACGAAGGAAGGATGGATGTTATTGACACCCCATCTTTGGTCACTCAATAAACAATCAACATCAAATTCATTTTGGCTAATGAGGAAAATTATCCCAATTATTCCACCTTTGTATTCCTATTTAGTTCACCCACATCCACAGATTTGTCACTTATTGAGGTTTAGCAGACAAGATAATGATTCCTCAAAATTGAAGTGTAATTTACCCTTTCTTTGATCATTTCATGAGCCTTTTTCCATCAGTTTGCCAGTTGAAAAAAATTACCATAGACATGGAATTGGCTTAGATTTAGGCAGTGAATTGTATCATGGGAGCGAGCAATTCGGGCTACAAGCTTTCTATCCAGGTTAGAAGTAGGAATTTATGTTAATTCGGTAGAGATAATATACAATGAGGCCCCGTGGTGAAACTGGTAATCCTAAGGAATTCAACCATATTTGAATCAACCATTTTCATTTTCTCTTAATTTTCTTTTGCTTTGTTAAATCTCAATTCAACATTTTCAACTGGCTTAACTGATCATACAGTAGTTAGTAGTAGTAACTGAGACTACGTCTCCCTGAGTTCGACTCGGGCCTCACAAGGCCTATATTACTTGACGCGTGCACTTGTGTTTTTACGCATGGTTTTGGTGGGTCAACTCGCATTCTCAGGGACCCTAGAGTGCAACAATAATCTTTGGACCTCCATCGCTGCTCATCAAGCATGGATCAAGGAGGACAATAAACATGGGTAAAAGTACCCTGATACCCACATTTGGTTGATCGGATGATTTAAGGTGTAGGGGTAATTTCAAGTTTTTCATTTTTTTTGTATGCTAATTTAGTTTTGTGATGTGATGCCATATTTGGCTAGTTCCTATGAGCCACGGGAGCAGGGCTCGAGCCCAGTATCTGTTGAATCAGATTAAAATGCCCACGTGGCTTTTCTTCGAATTTTCATTGGTCTGTTCTTCATAAATTCACAATAATTCAACCATTGGTCAAAAAATTCTGAATAAATAGTCATTGGAAAGGATTTTTTTGGGTAGAATCTAACTTTAGGGTTTTCAATCCATTATTTTCCTTCCCATTCTGATGTTTTATTAGAAACCCTAATTTGACTCATGAAATCCTAAACGTATATCACATGTGATTAATGTGACCTAAACTAGTAATCATCCAACCTAGTTTTCCTAATATAATGATGTTGATCAGTAAGCCTAACCCTAACACACTCAAACCCTAATCAACCCTAATTCAACCTAAGATCAATACAAGGTATTGACTAATGATGTTTAATTATTATGAACAAGTAGTTAGACCCTAATCAAGACAGGAGAGGGTTTGTCTTAGACTTGACTCAAAGATCAAAGAGACGATATTTTGATCAACTTTGCTACAAGGTAAATGGGTCATGCTACTGAACATAAGTATTTATGGTTCATTTCATGCTAAGTATGAAGTAGACATTATGATTTGATGTTTAATGCTTTAATCATGCTCGCTATATCAATTGCTTGCTGATTTCTATATGTTATGTCCTATAGTTATAACTTTCACTAAGATTAAAGGCTATGATTAATGACTCATAAAAATTTATGTTCAAGTTCAAGGGGGAGAAATCTCATTATGTTAAAGTTCAAGGTTCATGCTAAGGTTAATGTTAATGATCAAGATAATTGAAATTGAATAAGTCTAAATATGTTCTCGAATCATGGACCTCAAGGGTTGTCAAGGGCTTTCCTAGCATCAAGGGATTTCTTAGCAATCATGTGCTCCTAATTGCGTGTCATAGAGGGATGCATACATTTACTTTTCAATTCTTCATGTAATTAATGAATAAAAAATTCTTATAGTTAATTCATGTCAACTTTTCCTTACATGTCAAGTATACTTTATTTTGCTTATGTTATAAAGTGTTAGTATCATTTACTGATGTGTTGATTTTTCCCCTTTGGATGGATGGGGATGTGATGTCCCCATAAGTTGGAGCAAATAAGGACTCAAGAGGAGCAAGCAAGGACTAGAAGACCTTTAAGAGTTTAGGTGCATTAATGAAAACTCTAGGTTCTTTCCACTACCCGTACGTCACCTATTCCAAGGAACGCGTAGGGAAGTGTACAAGTTATGGTTTTCTAACTGTTAATCCCCCTTCTAGAGTGATTATTGGTCTAACACCCTATCGATGGTGATCAAGAAGCGATAAGTCGTTCAAATCCACACTTATATATCCATAAATAAAGAGAAACTTATACTAAATCATGTAAATAGTCAATACAATGATTCCCCAGGCTACTCTTGGGTCTTAAGGAAAAGAGGGGTTTAGCCCCACATGTTTTTCAGTTGAGAACACATAGAAGGAGAGAAGAAAACATGGGAAACGTGAAGGAGATTCGTGTAACCCCAGGAAAGAAGGTGCTCTGGATGATCCTCCTCGAGAAATGTGCGATATGTAGTCTTCCGACATCAGAAACGTCTGTCAGAGGTGCTCGAATCGTCCGGTCATCGTCCTTCGGCTCCATGCTCTCCCTCTCTCTTCTTTGGCCATCATGCGGTGTAAAAATTGATCCCCTTTAGGTCTGTTCGTCCTCCCTTTTTGTCCTAGGTCACTTATGGTACCACATAACGTGGACCGTTGGATCGGGGCGGCTGGTTTTGATTGCTAAAATTTGACAAAGTTGGTGGCACCGACGACATCGAGCTTTGGTCGATCTCTAGCTGAGTCGGTACCATTGACTGGAATGTCGGTTGCACTGAGCTGCTACGAAATTTTTTTCTTCCTCTCTGATGCTATCTCGGTGGCACCCACCTGGGTGGTCGGTGCCATAGACTCTTTTGGTCAACTGAGCCTCTGTCCCTGATGTCATCTTGGTGGCACAAACTCCTCAAATATATGGAAGTTCCTAAAATTTGACAAGGACCATGTATTAAGTTGAGAAATATATAAAATAAAATAATTACGATTAAATAAGCATAGTTTGATGCACAAAAAGTATACAAGCCAATTATCAATATTTATGCACATATAATCAACAAATTGACTAACAAATGCACAAAATGAATGTAAACTAGGCCTGCAATAAGCGAATCAAAACCCATACATCAAACTCCCCTAAGATGAATCTTGCTCATCCTCGAGCAACAACACCTTTAGATCTGATTGTGATAAGTCAGTTGAATGACATCATGCATAAGGTACACCTAAAAATCTCCACCTTTCGGTCCTCCTTTTGGCCTTCACTGACCACTGAACACTAACTGCCCTATAGGCGACCATAAACCTCTATCCAGGATGTCCACCCCCCAATCAATGAGATACTATCAGTTAAAGTAGTTAATATGATAGAATCGTTCGGTTCATACTTGATGCATCGTGTGATTTCCTATCTACATTGCTCTTTTCTCTACCTACCATCTGTAACATCCCTGACCTGGGTTATGCCCTAACCCTGGAAGTTTTTGTTTAAGAAAGTTAATTAGATCCTTGATTTTATCTTGTGGAAAGTAATTAAGGCTCAAGAGGAACTTATGTTTCAATTTTAGTCCTTTTCGAATAATGTTTTGCTTGTGTTGGACTAAAGTGCAAATTACCCAAGTTGAGGGGTTAAATTGCAAATGTTACATGATAAGATGTTCCTCATGTGTTGAAGCATCATGAGAATAAAGATGATATAGAGATATGTATTATGGTAGCTGATGCGATGATTTTGAGTCGCATTTAGAGACCTATTTCATATGTGTTTTGTGCCTTAATTACTCATTTTCATGGATATTATTGCATAATTCACTTTATTTGGTCTTTGCCATCATTTTATATCAAATCCCCTTTGTTTTACTATTTTGAGCATTATTTATCATCTTATTATAAATTGTGAGGATTTACTTGGGCCTGTTGTGAAATTTCAGGAAGAACAAGTATTTGCTTCCGTCGATACCATCGACGGAAGTCGATACCATCGACCAAGCCACAGGTTGTCAGCCGAGAAGAGCAATACAGTGTCGATACCATCGACACCTACGTCGATGGTATCGAGATCCCTTCAAGTTGCTGGCGAGGAAACTGTCGATACTATCGACCCAAGTCGACGCCATCGACACAAGGAGAGCTACAACGTCGCTAAACGACAACAACCGATGCTAAAGGAGTCGATACCATCGACACACAAGTCGATGGTATCGAGATCACCACAGGCGCTCAGAATAAAAGAAAGGAAAGTTGCCGCTAATCCGCTGGGTCGATACCATCGACACGCGTCGATGGTATCGACGCCGGCAGATATGCGTTGGATTTGTTTTGATTTCGATTGGACGGCTGTTGTTATTTGACGACCTAATTAGGGACTTATACCTAATGACGGCCGCCCAGACGGAGAGATCATCTCATTTTGGATTGCACGAGTGCCGAGGAGGAGAGAAAGGAGAACGGAGGCCGAGAAGCTCATCCCGGGTGATTCGGACGCTGCCAAAGACGATTTCCACCACCGACAGGCGGGGAAGCTCGTGTTTTACGCCAAGGATCCACCGGTTCTTCTCCGTTCAGGGGTTTTCCCATTTATTTCCCGTTTTTCTTATGAATTCCCCAATTTCTACCATGTATTCGTGTGAGATGAACATGAGAGGCTAAAACCCTCAATCTTTAGGACCGGGAGTAGCCCGGGAATGCATTGTATGACATTTTTATATCAATAATTCATATTTTTTTCTCAAATCCGTGGTATAGATTCGTTTTCTCCATTTCTATTGTTATGCTTGATCACCATAATAATAACTTAATGCCCTTAATCACTTCGACAGAAGGATTAACGGTTGAAAAGAGACGAATTCTACATTAATTAATAAAACCCTTGACAAAGGAGTTGTAAAATTAATGGTGGGAACTGAGAGACCGTTTATAATGCACTTAGTTTAGGGGAATGATTACTACGACGGTGGAATCAACCTAAATCTAAGTAGTGAATTACACCACGACAGTGGGTAATTCTGTTTTCAGGCCACTACCCGGATAGAGAGAGAAGTGTGAAGAATGATATGAAACTTAATACAATGTTGACCCGCGGTGAAACCGCCATCCTAAAGATATCCCTTTTAATTGATTAAATTAACCTTTAATCGATTGTTTTCTTTGTTTGATTTTTATTTTCTTTTAATTTGAACAACAAAACCCTACTTTGTTAATCGGTCTAGCTGATTGCGATTAGTTAGTAGAAGTCTCCAATAATTCACGTATCCCTAAGTTCGACTCGGGTCTCACAAGGCCTATATTACTCGACGCGTACACTTGCGTTTTTAGCGCGTAGTAAAATACACGTCAGTAGCCTGAGTACCAAGAAAGAGCTGATAAAGCAATGTTTGTGCATTAAAACCTAGTTTTGGTGTAATGTGCAATTTACCCAAAACCTAGGGTTCAATATGCAAATTACCACTTCAAGAGGGTCCCTCATGTTTCTTAGAATCATTTAGATAAAATAAAAGGAGAGGGGCGTCTCATTGGAATCACTTTGGAGGAGAGAGAATCTTGATATTAAAATAATCAAGATTTAGGCATAATTGGAACTTTACTTCAATTTAATGCAAAAATAAATATATTAATTGAAGTGCTCTTCAACCAAATTGTGTTGGTTGAAATCCATATATGTGGACGTCCTTGTGCCTTGCAAAGGAAATGAAAATATCTTAAGGAGGTGAAGAACCCACTCACATTATTATAAGAAAAAGAAATATCCACTCACTTATGGATATTATTATAATATGATTTAAGGTGCTTAATATGCTGTTATTTAAATCATGGATAATTGACAGGAATAAGAGGCAAAGAAGATAGCCTCATAACCAAGGAAGGGAAGGGGGAAAATTGCAAGGAAATGGAGGAGATAATCCCTACTTTCTCTCTCTTAAATGAATTTTTAATAAAATGCATATATGCTCCTTTATCCATATCTTGGATGGGTAATTTCGAATCCACCTTCACTTCTTTCTTGCAAAAACGACCAAGGGATCTTGGAGAAATAGGATTATGACCCCCAACCTGTTGGTAAGCTTCTTGACCTTCGTTCACCTTGATTTCATGGTGGAAATCACAAATCAATGCATGATTTCTTCTTATCTCGATCTCATCTTCAATTCTAACCATTCCTTTTTCACTCAAAGCTTGAGGACGACCCGTGGGATAGTGAAAGGAGTTGCATCCACCATTGTTGATGTGAATCTCCAAGCTTTGAATCTCAATTGAAGGAGGGTTTTATAACTTGAACCCTTACTATTATTATTGCATTCAATTCCTTATCAATTGTAGATCATTTGTTCTTCTTGAAATTCACTTGATCAAATCAATAGAACCACCATGAAAATTACAGCATAATATGAAGGATCATAGCTTGATGATGATGAAATCATCCTAAGCACACACCTCAAAAACATCCTAGGCAAACGGTTACAAAAGTTGGAAACCAATCAGTTTCATTGAAATTGGTTAAACAGTTTCAACAAACCGTTAGAAACCAAATAGTTTCAAACCGTTTGGAGTGGTTGACCGTTTGCAATGGTTGACCATTTGGATGGGTTGACCATTTGAGGTCAGGACCCTAGTACATGTTGTATTATGATCTAATGGATCCAATTGATTAATTCAATATATGGACAATCCTCCAATTAGAAACCCTAATCGGGTTAAGTGCTGAAATTTCAATTGGTTGATTTAAAACTTTGGGTTGACTAACCCAAACAGTCTCAAGACCGTTTGGAGGTCACACAAATGGTCTCAAGACCATTTGGAGGTCAACCAAGACCATTTGGAGGTCTAGGGTTGAGTATGGTTGAATATTTGAAGATCCAGAGATATCAAATTGAAATGCAAGCAATAGCTAATGTGATGATCAATCCAATGATCTAAACCCTAATTGAATTGCTCAAATTTTAATGATGGGATGGGGCAAACAGTATCAAGACCGTTTGGAGGTCATCCAAACAACATAAAGACCGTTTGAGGTCAGGTCATATCATAATTTTATGATGATTCATTGATTTCAATTGAATCGGTTCCACAATGTTAGTCATTGAAGGTTCCTCGATTTCAAAACCCCAATTTAAGGTTTCTTGATTATAAATACTAGTCCAATTGGATTAAAAACCCTAATTGATGGTCCAATTGAAGGATGATTCAATAGTTCAATTGATGAATGAATCAAGGATTCAATTGATAGTCGATTCATCGATTGAAACCTTGAATTGTTTAAGTGTTGAAAACCTTTTTGGTCCATTCGATTTTAAGAGGGTTTGGACCAAACGGTCTCAAGACCCTTTGGGTCCAAACGGTCTCAAACCGTTTGGAGACCCAAGTCCAATCGGTTTCAACACACTTCTTGCCCAAATGGTTTCAGACTGTTTAGATAGTAAAGGGTCAAGAACGTTTAGTGATTCAATGTGATCATATCAATTGAAAACTTATTGTGATGAAGGATCAATTGAACCTATAATTGTTACAGATTTATCTCAAAAATAACAAATAGGGTTGTACCTTTAAGGTACCAAGTGATTGGTAACCCTAGATGAGTTAATCCCTGAAGCTTAAGTAAGCAATATTTTAATACACTATGTCAACCCTAATTGAATGTATTTAATTAAAGGGTTGGTTGACCTAATTTATCCAAGTTTGACATAGTCAACATCCTAGAGAGGATGAGAGAGATAGGAATCCATACATGTAGAATAATCATGTAATGGATAAGCCTCAAACACCTTTAATATGAATAAACTAGGATTTTAGGGTATGATCCTTGTTGAGGTGATTATGAAACCCTAATTGAGGGTGATTCCATGTGAAACCCTAATTGAGGGTGATTCCATGAGAAACCCTAATTGAGGATGATTCCATGAGAAACCCTAATTGAGGGTGATTCCATGAGAAACCCTAATTGAGGGTGATTCCATGAGAAACCCTAATTGAGGGTGATTCCATGAGATTCCTAATTGAGGGTGATTCCATGAGAAACTCCAATAAAGGGTGATGATATGTGAAATCCTAACCCTAATGAAGGGTGATGATATGTGAAATCCTAACCCTAATGAAGGGTGATGATATGTGAAATCCTAACCCTAATGAAGGGTGATGATATGTGAAATCCTAACCCTAATGAAGAGTGATGGTATATGAAACCCTAGCCCTAATAAAGGGTGATGGTATGGGAGACCCTAATCCTAATAATGGAATGGTGACTAATACATTGATAAGGGAAATACCTAAAATGATTGATTATAGGTAACCTTATAGCAAGCAATGTCTTAACCTGAGATGAGTCCATATCATTGAAGATAGTTGGACCATTCTTGTGTGTGACGTATGCACTTCATGGTAAAAGTGATAGATTATTGGATGAGAGCATTAAGATGGGAAATACCTTAATCCAAGATAAATTGATAACTCAAGAAAGTTGGAAGTGATGAGGAAAGGGATACATCAAGATGTGATAGATATCACTTTTAGCATTCCAGGGTTGATATACCTTGATGCACCTCAAATTCAATATACTTGGACAAGAAACACATGAAGTGTGTTATGTAAATTGTTACAATGAAATGTAATGAGTTTGATATACTTTGATAAGTATAGGATAATATACCTGGAGAATGGGGTTAAGGCAAACTAATGAGTATGATGTAATCATACCATGATAAGAATGAGAAATGAACTCATACCTTGTATTGATAATCATTTAATGATAAATGTTAAGAGTAATAAACATGATTGAATACTCAAGATGTTAATGGATGCTCCTAGAGGTGTGGAGCAATATATTAAGGTATATTTGATAAATATGAAATCCTAATTAATGTGAGATGGGAAACCCTAACCCTAAATTGGGTAATGGGACATGAGAAACCCTAATGTAATGTGAATAGTAAGCTCTAACCCTATTGAGGGAATAGTGGTGTTACTATTGTTTTACATGAGGTAATATGTTATTGTTGCCTAGTGAGAGGTGACAAGATGTGTAATGGCCTTGTGATCCATATGATTAGATGTTGCCTAGTGATAGGTGAAAAGATGTTTAATGGCCTTGTGAGCCAAATGGTTAGATGTTGCCTAGTGAGAGGTGACAAGATGCTTAATGGGCCTTATGAGCCATGAGAACAATTGTGGCATAGTGAGAGGCACCAAGATGATTATAAAAGTTTATTGTAAGAAATGATAATAATAAACCTAATAAAAGGAACAATTGTATTTAATAAAGAATGTGAACAGCTATGAAGGATAACCTTAGGGTTCAAAGCCTAGAGAAGGATGTGATGATTAATGATGAGTTAAAGGAATTTATATCCCATGATCTGTGTAATCAGGATTGGTTAAAGTCCAATACCTGGCAGAGGTGTAATGCATGTAATCAGGATTGGTTAAAGTCCAATGCCTGGCTGTATAATCAGGATTGGTTAAAGTCCAATGCCTGGCTGTGTAATAAGGATTGGTTAAAGTCCAATGCCTGGCTGTGTAATTAGGATTGGTTAAAGTCCAATGCCTAGTTGTGTCATCATGATTGGTTAAAGTCCAATGCCTGGCTGTGTCATCAGGATTGGTTAAAGCCAATGCCTGGCTTTATAATCAAGATTGGTTAGAGTCCAATGCCTGGCTATGTAATCAGGGTTGGCTAGAGTCCAAGGCCTGGCGGTGTAATCAGGATTGGTTAGAGTCCAATGCCTGACTGTGAAATCAGGATTGGTAGTGTCCAATGCCTGGAAGTGTAATCATGTTTGGAAGAGTCCAATACCTGGCAGAGGCACAATGCCTGTAATGATGACACATGATTGGTAATAACCCAATGCCTATAATGATGACACATGATTGGTAATAACCCAATGCCTGTAATGATGACACATGATTCGTAATAACCCAATGTTTGTAATGATGACACATGATTGGTAATAACCCAATGCCTGTAATGATGACACATGATTGGTAATAACCCAATGCCTGTATTAATGATATAAGAGTACATAGTAGATATAATCCCATATTTGTATAGCAAATTGGCTACGACCAACAGATTGAAACAAGAATGTCTCATGGGTGACATATCAAGATGATCAGTGTCACAAGAGAAGTTTGACATGATGGTATAATTTGATAGATAAATGATATACATGTTCTTCCTATTCCTTATTAAGAGAATAGTTGATCTATTGTTCTATCATAAATAGTTACAATGCTTTAAGATGAGAATGCTTTAAACTGCTTATCCTCTGCCCAGTTTTATATCATTAAACTGCAATAATAATATTTTTAGTGGAGAGTTATATCTCTCGCTAGGGAAATTACAATTGTCTCACTCCCGTGGGATCCAACATTTTTTTAAGTGTACAAGCAAGGAGGAGACTGAGAATATCTTGTTGAGGAAGAACTTCAACAACAGCAGGGATGACAGTGACAGCTCAGGTTGAGTGTACTGTCTGTCGTGTCTTGTAGATAGAAGTCCTATGTGTCGTCTCTATACTCTCAGGTCGTCGGAGTTAATAGTTAGTTCTTTTAATGAATCGTTTTGAGATTTTGGCTCGATGCCTCGAGGTTCTTATGCTGTCTGTGTTTAGCTTTTAACAAGGCAGTTGCTGTTGTAACCCTCGAGAAGGGATGGTACAAGATATGTACTTATGAACCGGGATGTAAATGTAATACATTGGTTCTTGTTGAGAAAGTTTTCCTATGATTGGATCTCTTTGAAAAAGGTTTTATAGTGATTTTCAGTAATCCGTTGTTAGTAATTGCTTCAGCTTAGTTAATGACATATGTTTTGAATGCTTCACCACAATTTAGTAGTATCAGAGCTCTAGGTTTGCTGAGTCTACAGAGACATAGGACTAAGGTATCGAGTCTGTTCTAAGTGTACTCCAGTGTATCTTATAGTGCCTTCTACTTATGCAGAAGTAGATATATAACTCAAAGATGTTTGGAGGACATGAGGAACATGTTGCTGAGAGCAATGTTGCTGCACTAGTGGGAGGTGTAAGGGATCAGGCAAGGGAGGAACCAGTGCTTGAAAATCCCCATGTTGATGAAGTCATGAGAGGAAACCCAGATGTTCATAATCTTTTTGGGCAACTCATGACCACACTGAAGTATATGGCAGACCGGATGCCAACACCGACACCTAGGGCACCAGTTTCTAATGAGGGATATGGGTCTGGTAAGACCTTTGAATGACTATGTCGTGTAGGAGCCATAGAATATGCTGGGACATCTGACCCAACATATGCTGATCTCTGGCTCACTGTGTTAGAAAAGGCTTTTAAGATCCTTAGTATCCTAGAGGTTGACAAAGTTAAACATGCTGTGTACCTTTTGAAGGGTAGTGCTGGACATTGGTGGGCTATAGAAGAAATAAAAAGGAATGATGAAGAGGTTGGATGGGAGGAATTTCGTTGAGAATTCGTCAATAAGTATTTTCCAAGGATTTATTTAGATGAAAAGATCTCACAGTTTGAGAAGATTCGACAAGGAGCCATGTCAATAAGTGAATATGAGGTTAAGTTCATGGAACTTTTATGATTTTGTCCTCAGATGGCTGCTACTGAGGAGGAAAAGATTCGACATTTTTAGAAAGGATTGAATGATGAGATGTCTATTCCGACATCTGCCCTAGAAAGTAGAGAGAGGTTTGCCACATTGGTGGAGTCAATTCGAAGGATAGAAGGGTCTATGACAAAGAAACATGAGACAGGCCTTAAAAGGAAGTCTAAACAGTCACAGGAACAAGGAATTGGTGGTACTAAACAATCAAAGATTTCAGTAGTACCGACTCAACCACAATGTAGTGCACCCAAGCAGAAGTCACCTAAAAGGCTCCGAGCCTGCTATAGATGTAGACAGAGAGGACATATGAGGTGGAAATGTCCAAATAGAAAGTGATGAGGTGACCCAATAGACAAGACACTAGATAACTTGGGACAGGTAGACATGTTAGGATAAAACTTTCTATTTTGAATTATCTTCTGTTCCCTACTATAATAAAGGTAGTTGTTGTTTAGTTCATCTGTATAATCCTTTGAGGATATGAGGAAGAGATAAGTAGAATGAAAACTTGTGTTCAGTTTAATATTCTTTTATTTGTTTTGAATTTTCTCTTTCTTCATTAAGGAAGGGAAGAGATGAAAAAGGAACTCAGAGAAAATCTAAGATATTAAGTATATCCAAATTTAAAGAGATGAAAACATAAAATGAAATAATGCATACTACCTAATTTCAGTTCTTGAATACCCTGGCCAGGTATTCATTTATTGAAGGCAAGGTAAGTATGACATACTTAGATTGTTATCTTTCTGATTACTCTGATCAAGTAATCATTCTGAAACAATCCAAAGAAACCTAATCAATAAGGAGATGTGGCATGGATATTTCTACCACATTCTAATTGATATACGAAGGAATTTGATTTAATTATAAATCAATTTATAAACAAAAATGAAGATGAGGATATGATGTGTTATTAACACATGTGTTAGATACCAAGGTAAGGGATTCTGGTATCTGAGAACTATCAGGCTATTGTATGATGGTTACCTAGAATGGTTAACTGTGGAATCAGTCCAATTACCTAATGTAGTATGGACATCAAATGTTAGGGGTTTATGCTTTGCATAAACATAACATTGATGAGAATGATCTATTTGAAGGAATAATTGTAAAATTATTGCAAGAAAAATTTATCAAAGTAAATTAACAAATAACATCTATCTAAATAAGAAAGGTGTTACCTGACACAGAATTAACTCCACATTCAATAACGAAAGGACAGTGGAGTACATGTCCTATGTGTTTGATTCTTTGAGAATTTTGTATGAAAGAACTTTGTATTGATCAAAGTTCTATGGTTTCTCCATAACAATGAGATGTTATGTGGAGACTTGATTATTTAACGAATGAATAATATATGTCTCCTTTTATCTGGGATTTAGGGGACGAAATCCTTGTTAGGGATTTATAATTGTAACATCCCTGACCTGGGTTATGCCCTAACCCTGGAAGTTTTTGTTTAAGAAAGTTAATTAGATGCTTGATTTTATCTTGTGGAAAGTAATTAAGACTCAAGAGGAACTTATGTTTCTATTTTAGTCCTTTTTGAATAATGTTGAAATAATGTTTTGCTTGTGTTGGACTAAAGTGCAAATTACCCAAGTTGAGGGGTTAAATTGCAAATTTTACATGATAAGATGTTCCTCATGTGTTGAAGCATCATGAGAATAAATATGATGCAAATGTATGGCTTGTGATAGCCTGAGTACCAAGAAAGAGCTGATAAAGCAATGTTTGTGCATTAAAACCTAGTTTTGGTGTAATGTGCAATTTACCCAAAACCTAGGATTCAATATGCAAATGATTACTTCAAGAGTTTCCCTCATGTTTCTTGGCATCATGTAGAGCAAATAAAATGAGAGTTCCGTCTCATTTGAATCATTTTGGAGGAGAGAGAATCTTGATATTAAAATAATCAAGATTTAGACATAATTGGAACTTTTCTTCAATTTAATGAAAAAATAAATATATTAATTGAAGTGCTCTTCAACCAAATTGTGTTGTTTGAAATCCATATATGTGGACGTCCTTGTTCCTTGCAAAGGCAACGAAAATATCTTAAGGAGGTGAATAACCCACTCACATTATTATAAGAAAAAGAAATATCCACTCACTTATGGATATTATTATAATATGATTTAAGGTGCTTAATATGCTTTTATTTAAATCATGTATAATTGAGAGGAATAAGAGGCAAAGAAGATAGCCTCATAACCAAGTAAGGGAAGGGGGAAAATGGCAAGGAAATGGAGGAGATAATCCCTACTTTCTCTCTCTTAAATGAATTTTTAATAAAATGCATATATGTTCCTTTATCCATAGCTTGGATGGGTAATTTCGAATCCACCTTCACTTATTGCTTGAAAAAACGACCAAGGGAGCTTGGAGAAACACGAGGACGACCCCCAACCTATTGGTAAGCTTCTTGAGCTTCGTTCACCTTGATTTCATGGTGGAATTCACAAATCAATGCATGATTTCTTCTTATCTCGATCCCATCTTCAATTCTAACCATTCCTTTTCACTCAAAGCTTGAGAATGAGCCTTGGGATAGTGAAATAAGTTGCATCCAAAATTGTTTACGTGAAGATACAAGCTTTGAAGCTCAATTGAAGGCGGGTTTTATAACTTGAACCCTTACTATTGTTATTGCATTCAATTCCTTATCAATTGTAGATCATTTGTTCTTCTTGAAATTCACTTGATCAAATCTATATAACCATCATGAAAATTACAGAAAAAATATGAAGGATCGTAGCTTGATGATGATGACATCATCCTAAGCACACACCTCAAAAATATCCTAGGCAAACAGTTTCAAAAGTTGGAAACCAATCAGTTTCATTGAAATTGGTTAAACGGTTTCAACAAACGTTAGAAACCAAACAGTTTCAAACCATTTGCAATGGTTGACCAATTGGATGGGTTGACCGTTTGAGGTCAGGACCCTAGTACATGTTGGATGACGATCTAATGAATCCAATTGATTAATTCAATATATGGACAATCCTCCAATTAGAAACCTTAATCGGGTTAAGTGCTGAAATTTCAATTGGTTGATTTAAAACTTTTGGTTGACTAACCCTAACGGTCTCAAGACCGTTTGGAGGTCAACCAAGACTGTTTGGAGGTCTAGGGTTGAGTATGGTTGAGTATTTGAAGATCCAGAGATATCAAATTGAAATGCAATCAAGAGCTAATGATCAATCCAATGATCTAAACCCTAATTGAATTTCACAAATTTTAATGATGGGATGGGAAAAACGGTCTCAAGACCATTTGGAGGTCATCTAAACAACCTCAAGACCGTTTGAGGTCAGGTCATATCATAATTTGATGATGATTGATTGATTTCAATTGAATCGGTTCCACAATGTTAGTCATTGAAGGTTCCTCGATTTAAAAACCATAATTGAAGGTTTCTTGATTATAAATCTGAGTCCAATTGGATTAAAAACCCTAATTGATGGTCCAATTGAAGGATGATTCAATAGTTCATTTAATGAATGAATCAAGGATTCAATTGATAGTCGGTTCATCGATTGAAACCTTGAATTGTTTAATTGTTGAAAGACCTTTTTGGTCCATTCGATTTTGAGAGGGTTTGGACCAAACGGTCTCAAGACCCTTTGGGTCCAAATAGTCTCAAACCGTTTGGAGACTGAAGTCCAATCGGTTTCAACACACTTCTTGCCCAAATAGTTTCAAACCGTTTAGAGAGTAAAGGGTCAAGAACGTTTAGTGATTCAATGTGATCATATCAATTGAAAACTTATTGTGATGAAGGATCAATTGACCCTATAATTGTTACTGATTTATCTCAAAAATAACTACTAGGGTTGTACCTTTAAGGTACCAAGTGATTGGTAACCCTAGATGAGTTAATCCCTGAAGCTTAAGTAAGCAATATTTTAATACACTATGTCAACCCTAATTGAATGTATTTAATTAAATGGTTGGTTGACCTAATTTATACAAGTTTGACATAGTCAACATCCTAGAGAGGATGAGAGATAGAGAGGAATCCATACATATAGAATAATCATGTAATGGATAAGCCTCAAACACCTTCAATATGAATAAACTAAGATTTTAGGGTATGATCCTTGTTGAAGTGATTATGAAACCCTAATTGAGGGTGATTCCATGTGAAACCCTAATTGAGGGTGATTCCATGAGAAACCCTAATTGAGGGTGATTCCATGAGAAACCCTAATTGAGGGTGATTCCATGAGAAACCCTAATTGAGGGTGATTCCATGAGAAACCTAATTGAGGGTGATTCCATGAGAAACTCCAATGAAGGGTGATGATATGCGAAATCCTAACCCTAATGAAGGGTGATGATATGTGAAATCCTAACCCTAATGAAGAGTGATGGTATATGAAACCCTAGCCCTAATAAAGGGTGATGGTATGGGAGACCCTAATCCTAATAATGGAATGGTGACTAATACATTGATAAGGGAAATACCTAAAGTGATTGATTATAGGTAACCTTATAGCAAGCAATGTATTAACTTGAGATGAGTCCATATCATTCAAGATAGTTGGACCATTCTTGTGTGTGACCTATGCATTTCATGGTAAAAGTGATAGATTAGTGGATGACAGCATTAAGATGGGAAATACCTTAATCCAAGCTAAATTGATAACTCAAGAAAGTTGGAAGTGATGAGGAAAGTGATACATCAAGATGTGATAGATATCCCTTTTAGCATTCCAGGGTTGATATACCTTGATGCACCTCAAATTCAATATACTTGGACAAGAAACACATGAAGTGTGTTATGTAAATTGTTACAATGAAATGTAATGTGTTTGATATACTTTGATAAGTATAGGCTAATATACCTTGAGAATGGGGTTAAGCCAAACTAATGAGTATGATGTAATCATACCATGATAAGAATGAGAAATGAACTCATACCTTGTATTGATAATCATTTAATGATAAATGTTAAGAGTAATAAACATGATTGAACACTCGAGATGTTAATGGATGCTCCTAGAGGTGTGGAGCAATATATTAAGGTTGATTTGATAAATATGAAATCCTAATTAATGTGAGATGGGAAACCCTAACCCTAAATTGGGTAATGGGACATGAGAAACCCTAATGTAATGTGAATAGTAAGCTCTAACCCTATTGAGGGAATAGTGGTGTTACTATTGTTTTACATGAGGTAATATGTTATTGTTGCCTAGTGAGAGGTGACAAGATGTGTAATGGCCTTGTGAGCCATATGATAAGATGTTTCCTAGTGATAGGTGACAAGATGTTTAATGGCCTTGTGAGCCAAATGGTTAGATGTTGCCTAGTGAGAGGTGCAAGATGCTTTATGGGCCTTATGAGCCATGAGAACAATTGTGGCATAGTGAGAGGCACCAAGATGATTATAAAAGTTTACTGTAAGAAATGATAATAATAAACCTAATAAAAGGAACAATTGTATTTAATAAAGAATGTGAACTACTATGAAGGCTAACCTTAGGGTTCAAAGCCTAGAGAAGGATGTGATGATTAATGATGAGTTAAAGGAATTTATATCCCATGATCTGTGTAATCATGATTGGTTAAAGTCCAATACCTGGCAGAGGTGTAATGCTTGTAATCAGGATTGGTTAAAGTCCAATGCCTGGCTATGTAATCATGATTGGTTAAAGTCCAATGTCTGGCTGTGTAATTAGGATTGGTTAAAGTCCAATGCCTGGCTGTGTCATCAGGATTGGTTAAAGTCCAATGTCTGGCTGTGTAATTAGGATTAGTTGAAGTCCAATGTCTAGCTGTGTCATCAGGATTGGTTAAAGTCCAATGCTTGGCTGTGTAATCAGGATTGGTTAGAGTCCAATGCTTGGCTGTGTAATCAGGGTTGGTTAGAGTCCAATGACTGGCGGTGTAATCAAGATTGGTTAGAGTCCAATGCCTGGCTGTGAAATCAAGATTGGTAGTATCCAATGCCTGGCGGTGTAATCAGGTTTGGAAGAGTCCAATACCTGGCAGAGGCTCAATGCCTGTAATGATGACACAAGATTGGTAATAACCTAATGCCTGTAATGATGACACAAGATTGGTAATAACCCAATGCCTGTAATGATGACACAGGATTGGTAATAACCCAATGCCTGTAATGATGACATAGGATTGGTAATAACCCAATGCCTGTAATGATGACACATGATTGGTAATAACCCAATGCCTACATTAATGATATAAGAGTACATAGTAGATATAATCCCATATCTGTATAGCAAATTGGCTACGACCAATAAATTGAAACAAGAATGTCTCATGGGTGACATATTAAGATGATGAGTGTCACAAGAGAAGTTTGACATGATGGTATAATTTGATAGATAAATGATATACATGTTCTTCCTATTCCTTATTAAGAGAATAGTTGATCTATTGTTCTATCATAAATAGTTACAATGCTTTAAGATGAGAATGCTTTAAACTGCTTATCCTCTGCCCAATTTTATATCATTAAATTGCAATAATAATGTTTTTGGCAGAGAGTTATATCTCTCGCTGGGGCAATTACAATTGTCTCACCCCCATGGGATCCAACATTTTTTTAGGTGGACAAGCACGGAGGAGACAGAGAATATCTTGCAGAGGAAGAACCTCAGCAGCAGCAGGGACAACAGTGACAACTCACGTTGAGCGTACTGTCTGTCCTATCTTGTAGATAGAAGTCCTATGTGTCATCTCCGTACTCTCAGGTCCTCAAAGTTAATAGTTAGTGCTTTTAATGAATCGTTTTGAGATTTTGGCTCGATGCCTCGAGGTTCTTATGTTGTCTGTGTTTAGCTTTTAACAAGGCAGTTGATGTTGTAACCCTCGAGAAGAGATGGTACAAGATATGTACTTATGAACTAGGATGTAAATGTAATACATTAGTTCTTGTTGAGAAAGTTTTCCTATGATTTGATCTCTTTGAAAAAGGTTTTAATTTTTAGTGATTTTCAGTAATCCACTGTTAGTAATTGCTTCAGCTTAGTTAATGATGTATGTTTTGAACACGTCACCACACCATCTACATGGAAATAGTTCTCCTGATAAAATAATGAATGAGGAGAAAACATTTGAATGGCCTACCAATAAGTGCAACGGGTGGTTGAAATAGGTGGTTGCGGAAGAATCATAAGCACATAAAATAATTCATGCAATCAAAAATCATGATGAAATATGATGATGCGATTTTTTGAATGCTCCTAATGACTAATCATTTTGGTGGAATGATGCATGCAACTATTATTTCATATCGAGAATAGACAAAATATCTACAAAACTACATCATGTGCTAACTTTTCTTTATAATTAGGTAGAATTGTGCCCTTGAACTTTCAGAAATATATAAGTATTTTTTTCTTTTTTTCTTTTTTCATTTAAGCCCCCTTTCAATCATGATAAAATTTCCTTGGGCTTCTAATTGCACTACACCTTTAATTAAATTTATTTTTGTAAGCGCTTTCTCTTGTTTTTTAAAGAATGGGCACAATCACTACCTTTTATTAAGAAAGGAGAAGTTAGACAAGATTTTTATGCAAGAAGAAATGTCATGCATATGCAACTATATGAACAACGGTGTTATGCAACTAAATGACATGCACCATGGTTTTTTTGTGCATGTATGATTTTTCTATATATTTTTTTATGCACTAATGCAAGCAAAAATAAACAATTACTATGCAAGGTCTATTATGCAATCAAAAGAAAGAATGACAACATGTTCTCAATCCTCTTATGGTGTGGTGTGAGTCAACAGTATGCGGTGGCTGAGATCACACGACTAAGAGACGGAACCTATAGAAAAAATCATATGTCCCTCTCTAATGACCTGTGTATAAGATAATCAAGGGGTATGTTTCTTGAATTTGAATTTAAGGTCATGTTAGTGTTTGATCAGTTTAGGCTCAACAATCCTTTTCAATCACTTTCTTAGACAAATTAGATGGTCATTTATGCTCTAATGTCCTAAACCTGACTTACTCAAGCACTTCCTCAGTTGTGTGACTAGATTACTTGCAAGACAAGCTCATACATAATTTTTTTTTATAATGCACCCAACCCAGAGATTGATATTCTCAATTGAAACCATGCATTTACTTCTCCACAAATTATGGTTGATGCGTAGCCTAGAGTTCAGCGGCTCCAGAGTAGAGAGGTCAAGGCCCAAGTGAAGAGCAATGGGGATGCTAAGTCCCCCAAGTAGTATGGGCTTAGCCCGCTTGACGTTGCGCCTCACTTGAATAATGTGCTAGAGAAAGAATGCTCCCCAGTTGACGGGCTCTTCCTCCATTAGTTGATACAGAAAGTACAAGTCCAACACTTGTACCTTTGCTTGCTCTTGGGTTGACTTTGCAAATAGCGTGTGGGTCAACATCCGATGAAGCACCCGAACAAAGGGATGCTCGAAGTACGCCAAAGAACTATGGTGGAAGTTTAGCCTTTTACCCTCCGCTCCTGTTACAAAATCCTTCCAGATGGTGTCTAAATTGACATTCTTAGGCTGATGGCATGGCATATGTGGCCACCCGTAAATGTCATTGAAGGCACGGAGAGTAAGGGCATAGTTGGTGTTGTACAAGTGAAAATCCACCATTCCTTCTCTCCACTCGCCACTTGACGTCCACGCCTGGTCGGGGGTGATGAAAATCTCTAGTGACATCATGAACTCGATGACAATTTCCTTGTACGCCGACCACCCACCAATGATTGGGTTCACAGACCTTCCCATGAACTCTTGTTGCTTGAGGACGTACGCCATATTATTGGTGAAGCCCATATCCTCCAGCAGTTGACGATCGCCGTATCACATAGGTGCGAATGACCACTTTGCAAGCTCTTCATAGACCTTCCTTACCTCCGTCGAGGGGTGGTTGAGGCGTGGTTGTGGCATAAGAGTGCTAGGGGGTCCTCCTCATCTAGCCATGATGATGGAGTGAGCGGAGAAGAAGAAGATTAAGAAAGGAAGAGATTGATGAAGCCTATGGATGCTCGGAGTAGCTGCTCGTGCTCTTGGGAGTCGTGGTTCTTCAATTTGTGAGGAGGAAACAAACCACAACCTCCCTTTTATAGGGCCGGTGCCAACCTACTACGACAGAGTCGGTGGCACTGACTTCTGGGGCCGAAACTGATCCCTTAGTGCATCGAAGGCTGTCGGTGTGTGATCTTCTTTTTCTGGATTTCTAACGAGTTGGTCGCACCGAGTTAAGGTCAGTGGCACCTACTTTCTGGTAGGATTGAATATTTGGATAGTCCACGTGGGCTCATCTGAGCCATAGATCGGGGTTGTCCATGGATCAGTGTTTCCTTGGATTGGTGGCACCGACACTATGGTCGGTGGTACCGACATGATGATCGACTTTTTTTGGGTGCATCGACACACCCACCGAGCCTGGGACACCATGCCGAGTCGGTGCCACTAACTTGTGTGTCAGTGGTACCGAAGACTCATCAGTTAACCGCATTTGAGTTCTGCACTTTCTTCAGAAATGTTGGTGGCACCTACTATTATCAGGCGATATGCCCATCTCTCTGACCCTTTTTCAGTGGCACTAACTTGGAAGTCGGTGGTACCGACTCAGCCACATGATGCACACTCAACTAACGAGTCAGGGTATCATGTTTATAGAAAATTTTCAAAAACTAAGTACTAATAAAACAACTTAATGGAAATGAAAGAAATGAAAATCCTAATGGTTGGGTTGCCTCCCAACAAGCGCCCTTGTTTAACGTCTTAGGCTAGATGACTCCACTACTGAGATTAATTAGGAGCAATAAGTTTCACCTCATGCTCCTTCCTCATAAAATCTTCCCCAAAATAATGCTTTAATCTTTGACCATTGACCAAGAAGGACCCCTCTCCTTCTTTGATCCTAACCACTCCATGTGGAAACACCTCTTCTATGATGAACGGTTCACTCCACCTAGATCTCAATTTCCCGGGGTGCAGTTTCAATCTTGAGTTAAATAGAAACATACACTCTCCCAGTAAAAAGACTCTCCTAGCTATGTGGGGGTCATGAATTTTCTTAGTTCTTTCCTTGTACAGTCTTGAGTTCTCATAAGCATTCATCCAAATTTCATCAAGCTCATTCAACTATAACCTCCTTGTCTTACCTGCTTCATCTAGATCAAAATTGAGCCTTCTTAACACCCAATGAGCCTTATGTTCTAATGCCACAGGAAGATGACACGCTCGGCCATAGACTAACCTAAAGGGTGTGGTTCCTATGGGTGTCTTATAGGCAGTCCTATAGGCCCATAACGCATCAACTAACAAATCAATCCAATTCTTCCTACTAGACGACACCGTCTTTTTAAGGATATTTTCAATCTCACGATTGGAAACCTCTACTTGTCCTTGTGTTTGTGGGTGATATGGTGTACCCACATGATGTGTCACTCCATACTTGTTCAACATTGCCCCAAATTTCCGATTAGTGAAATGATTTCCTCCATCACTTATGATCATCCTTGGCACTCCAAATCTACAGAAAATGTGATCCTTTACAAATTTACATACAACATTTGCATCATTGGTTTGGGTTGGAATTGCTTCCACCCATTTTGACACATAATCTAAAGCGAACAAGATGTAAAGGTTGGAGTTAGAGGACACAAAGGGTCCCATGAAATCAAAACCCCATAAATCGAAAACCTCTACCTCTTGAAACACATTCAAAGGCATCTCCTACCACTTTGATATGTTACTTGACCATTGACATGCATCACACCTACACACAAAGTCATAAGCATCTTTGAATAGGGTCGGCCAATATAATCCGCTCTCCAACACCTTTGCGGCTGTCCTAGAACTAGCATGGTGTCCACCTGTAGGTAGTGTGTGGCAATGCTTTAACACACTCTCATACTCCTCTATAGGTACACATCTCCTCAAAATTCCATCCCTACACTATTTCATAAAAATAGGATCATCCCAGAAGTAATAGCGCAAAGAATGAAAAAATATTTTATTTTCTTGATAACCCCAATCTGCAGGCAATTCCTTACAAGCTAAATAATTCACAATATTAGCAAACCAAGGATCTTTTTTCTTAAGGGTGAACAACTGCTCATCAGGGAAGGTTTCTAGAATGGGTATATTCATGTCCTTCTCATCTACCCTCTCCAAATGAGATAGGTGGTCAAACACCACATTCTCTACTCCTACTTTATCCTTGACCTCAATATCAAACTCCTGTAATAAAATGATCCATCTAATCAATCTTGGTTTAGCATCCTTATTCTGTAGCAAGTACTTAATAGCCACATGATCAGTACACACCACCACTTTTGCCCACACAAGATATTGTCTAAATTTTTCAAAAGCAAAGACAACAACTAGTAATTCTTTTTCAGTTGTGGTGTAATTAAGTTGTGCGTCATTAAGTGTTTTAGATGCATAGTATATGACTGTAGGAACATTGTCTAGGCATTGCCCCAACACTGCCCCCACAACATTGTCTGAAGCATTGCACATCAGCTCAAATGGTTGGCTCCAATCTAGAGTCTGCACAACCAGTGCAGATATGAGTTTTTCCTTCAAAATCTCAAAAGCCTTTAAACACCTCTCATCAAAATGGAATTCGACATCCTTTTCCAAAAGCTCAGACAATGGTTTAGTGATTTTTGAAAAATCCTTAATAAAGCGGAAATAAAACCCGACATGGCCTAGAAAACTCCTAACTGCCTTCACCAACCTTGGTGGAAGAAGTTTTGAGATCACTTCTATTTTAACCAGATCCACCTCCAATCCCTTTCTAGACACCTTGTAGCCTAACACTATGCCCTCGCTAACCATCATGTGACATTTTTCCCAATTATGCACTAAATGAGTGTCTTCACATCTCTACAAGACCTTATCTAAAATTTTCAAGCAATCATAAAAAGGCATCCCATAAACCGAAAAATCATCCATAAAAACCTTGAGACATCTCTCCACCAAATCTGAGAAAATTGCCAACATACACCTTTGAAAAGTCACGGGTGCATTGCACAACCCGAAAGGCGTGCGACGATATGCAAAGGTGCCATAAGGGAAGGTGAAGGTAGACTTCTCCTAGTCCTTAGGCTCGATAGAAATATGATTGTAGCCCGAATATCCGTCGAAAAAACAAAAATGGGAGTGACCGACGAGTCATTCCAAAATATGATCAATGAATGGTAACAGAAAAGGTCCTTAAGTATTACAGTGTTCAACCGGTCGTAATCAATGCAAACTCGCCATCCTATCACTAATCTAGTGGTGATTTGCTCATTAGATGAATTAGTAGTGACAGTAATTCCCCCCTTTTTAGGCACTACCTGCGTCGGACTAATCCACAAAGAGTCTGAAATAGGATAGATTATACCTACCGATAGTAGCTTTATTACCTCCTTCTTCACCACCTCTGTCATAATTGGATTTAAGCGACACTGAGGTTGAATGACCGGCTTCGCTCCTTCTTCTAGCCGAATCTTGTATTGGCACAGGGTGGGAGAAATCCCCTAGATGTCGGCCATAGACCACCCAAAAGCACCGCAGTGATTCTTTAACACAGTGATCAGTTGTTCTTCTTCCGAGATACTCAATGATGCTGATATGATGACTGGTAGCTTCTCCTCCATGGCTAGAAAAACATACTTCAAATGAGGCGGCAACAGATTGAGCTCTAACTCGGGCGGATTTAAAAGTGAAGAAACAAATGGCGATGGTAGTGGTCCCAAGTCCTCGAAATGACTTGTATAATAACATTGAAACACCTTCAGAAGTTGTGCACATTCCTCCAATGATCGATCTCGAACACAATCATCCATTATGTTCATTAGACACGCCTCTAGGGGAAGCTACAAATGGACATGTAATATGGAATCCTCTGGGTCATCATCCATAGTAGATAAGCTCAATTCCTCTTCTGCATCATCCATGTATCCTACCGCCTTGGCAAGTGAGACCACCTTAGTGTTTACCATGATGTCCACATCAAGTGTACCCTTGTCCACTTTTTTCATAACATGTGCCATGTCCAGAAATGGTTTTCCCAAGAACAAAGAGATATTGTTATTCATGTGCTGCATCATATTACACTGCTCTTGAGCATTGGATGACTTGGAATTATCTGACATGGTTATCTCAAACTTGTCATCTTTAATTCCCATATTCAAGCGGCCTCTTCCCATATCTAAAATCATGTCGGCTATTGCTTGGAAGGGCCTTCCTAGAAGAAGCTCGTCACCATGTTTAGCTTGCATCTCGATCACTATAAAATCTGTAGGAAAAACAAACTGGTCCACCTTGACAAGCACATACTCACAAATGTCATACAATGTCACTACCGAGTTGTCCGCTAACTGAATCATCATATTGCTCTTCCTTGATGTTTTAAGAACAAGCTTATTGAAAGTGGATAGGGGCATCAAATTGATGCTTGCCCCCGAATCACAGAGTGCCTCACCAAACTTTGTCTTCCCGATGTAGCATGTGATGTTGAAGCAACCCGAGTCTTGCCTCTTTGGTGGAAGTGTGCCTAAGATGAAAACACTGACTTGCTCTCTTAGTACCACCACCTCAGAATCTGGGATCTTCCTCTTCTTGTTAATGATATCCTTCAGAAACTTACCATGTGAGGGTATTTGTTCAATTTCCTCAATCAATGGTATATTAACAGAAAGCTTCCTAAAGCTGTCCAGAAACTTCTTAAATTATTGATCCATCTTTGTTGCCTTCAAGCTATTATGATATGGAACCGGTACTGTCTGTGTCCTATGATGTGGTGGCACATATGACATCTTCTTTTCCACCATAGATTCTTGCTTTTTCTCCTCCCTTATGTTTTTTGCCTCGGGTTCTGCTTGCGCCTGCTCTGCCACTGAGTCATCAATTTCAACATACTTGATCACCTCAGTATCCTCAGTCTGTGGGGTCAATATCTTCTTCCCACTTCTCAGTAGAATGGCTTTGACCTGCTGATTTCCCATTGGAGTGTCAGTATTTCTTGGAAAACCCTACTGAGATGGCTTTTTCAAAGCGGCCACATCTGCTGCTAGTTGAGACAAAGTTGTCTCAAAGCTCCTCATATGGGCCCCTTGGTTTTGGAGATCATGCTGGAAATTGTTTATCAATTGCTCATTTTGCTTCACTATACAGTTGAGAATCTCATTTGTGGTCTCCTCTATTGTAGGTCGCTGCTGCTGGTTATTCCTGTGCTGGTGTTGTTGATCAGGGTCCTGAAGAAAATTGTTTGGATCTTTCTAAGAGAATTTAGGATCCTTTCTCCATGCATAGTCATTGTTCCTGTAGCTTTTTTGTCGCATATACTTCACCTATTATTCATCTGATGAATTATTCTCCTTCTCCAGTAGCTTCTTTGCTATAAAGTCTAGCTTTTCATTTAGGGATGTAATGACTTTGGATTCCCCTATGCTCTTGATCTGCTCTGGATTGTCTCTCTCATTACCCCATGCCTGATTCTTCGCCATGTTCTTCAAAATATCCTGACATGTTGAGGGTGGGTTATTAAGAAAGAACCCCGAGCCTGCACTATCCAAAGTAGTCTATTTGCTTTTTCACAGCCCAAAATAGAACATCTTCACTTGATTTTCTAAATCTATCCCATTGTGTGAAACCTTCCTGAGAATTATCTGAAAGTGCTCCCACACCTTAGAATAAGATTCAGATGCGTGTTGCTTGAAGTTGTGGATATTCTTAATCAACTCATTTGTTTTATCTAGAGGAAAATATCTTTCAAAGAATGCTTTGAACATTTCATCCCATGTCTCAATTGACTCTTTTGGCAGATTGTGCATCCATTCCTTTGCCTTGTCAGCCAGCGATGATGGAAACAACTTCAGATCGATGGTGGTTTGAGGAAACCTGTCGACTTTGACCATGTCACTGATTTCCACAAAATTGCTAATATGCACCACTGGATCTTCATGAGCATTCCCATAGAATGATTGTGACTTGACGAGTTTGATCAAACACAGATCAATCTTGTACTAAGCTACATTCACATGTTGCTTTTTTATCGGCCCTGTTTATGCATCTAAAGAGGATGCCTTTATCCTCCCCCAGATGGTCCTCTCTGCTCCTAGATTTCCGTCCCCCATTGCTCGTCGCCTGGGTGACACTAGTATGCCTTCAAATGAAGTTGTTTGGATAGGAGCCTCAACAATGATTGGAACCTTAGGTGTAGCTTCTCCGTAGTCTGTAGTTCTCATTGTCACCATACACTAGTACCTGAAAAATTGAAAATAGTTAGCCAAGGTACCTAAAGAGAAAATTTGATATATGAATATGAAATAAATCTTTTTTTTAATTAAATTGCACTAAAATTTAAAAGTGGCCTAGAGTGGCCAACTGCAACACTCAAAATGCTGAGACGTCACTGTCTCCCCAGAAACAGCGTAGAAAACTTGACACACCAAAACTGTGCGTAAAAACGCAAGTGCACGCATTGAGTAATATAGGCCTTGTGAGGCTCGAGTTGAACTCAAGAAGACACAGTCTCAATGACTACTACTAACTATAGGATAGTCAGCTAAGCCGATTGACAATGTTGAATTGAGTTTTAATAAAGCAAAAGAAAATTAAGAGAAAATGAAAACGGTTGACATGAACATGGTTGAATTCCTTAGGATTACCAATTTCACCACAGGGTCTCGTTGTATATTATCTCTACCTAATTAACATAAATTCCTACTTATAACCTGGATAGAAAGCTTGTATCCCGAATTGCTCGCTCCTGTGATACAATTCACTACCTAAATCTAAGCTAATTCCATGTCTATGGTAATTTATTCTTAGTTTAGGTGCATTAATGAAAACTCTGGGTTCTTTCCACTACCCATACGTCACCTATTCCAAAGAACGCGTAGGGAAGTGTACACATTATGGTTTTCTAACCATTAATTCCCCTTGCCGAGTGATTATTGGTCTAATACCCAATCGATGGTGATCAAGCAGTGATAATGTGGGCTGTGATCTCCAAACCATGACATAAACACGATTAAAACTTAGCGGAAGCGAATCGGTAATCAACGGAAGACAAAAATCACGGGAAATTAAAACTTTTCGAGATAAGAACTTGGATCCATAAAACTTCTTTCATAAAGAGAGATAAACTGTTTACATCTCAGGATAATTACTTCTTGAGTAATTATATACATTCAGATACAAAAATCTCAAGCTCACTAAACAAAAGACTCCAAGACCTGAGAGTACAGAGGACACATAGGACTGACTCTAACTACACCACATGGCAGGACAATCTCCACCTGAGATTACTGCTGCCCCTGGTGCTGCTGCTGCTGAGACTGATCACCTGTAAGCTGGTTCCTTCGTCTCCGACGTCCACCTAAAAAGTTGAAGTCTACGGGGTGAGACAATTATACATAATTGTCCCAGCGAGAGTTATAACTCTTCTCCAGAAGCTTTATTATAACATCAAAGAATATTTTAAGCAGTAAAGCCTTCAAAGTACTCTATAACAGTTGCAGGTATAACAAGATCCCTACAATTTAGGAGATATGGAGAATATAAACACTATTGCAATGTAACATCAATCAACTAACTTGGAGTCATCTCTAACAAGTTATACTACATGGTTGACTATGTTTTACAAACAACATTATGCCCTGTGGAGATGAGGCATACCACTCATACTCCAACTGATCGCTGAGAAGTCACATCAGTATCATACATAGGTCATTAAGAGAGCCGGATTCTCATGACCTTCACCTTCCTCCGTCAGTAAGAGGATCACTTGTAGGACATCTTGTGTCTCTACTACTATAGCTCACCAGGGTAAACTGGTCCTTCGCTATTCTAGAGTCACAGTGGCGTTCTGTACTCTCTTCGTCATCAGGAGGTTTCATATTTACCTACCACTGACACGGATATCTGTACTTTCTTCGTCATCAGGAGGTTTCATGTTTACCTACCACTGATACGGTATGGAATTATAGTGAAGGATGGATGGATTACAAATCTACATCACTTTCCTACACTAGGATGTAAGGTTCTACACATCCATGTACCCCACATACTCAAAAGTATGTGCTCCAGGAGTTCCCCGAGGAAATCCTATTTCACCATCACTTAATCTCTAACAATGATGGATCTATGATCAGAGCTCTACATTATACTTGATTAGTTAGGTACATTCAGTATTCTTTAACAACATACATTGTTCTCCAAACAATAACAGTAGCATAGCAGCTATAAAAGAAGAATACTAAATGTAACAGGCCTAACTCATATCAATTTATCATTTCTCATTATCCTCATCACAAGTCATCTCTAAGGCATGACCTTGATGGTATTCATGGCTCTCACAGCCCATTATCAGCATAGGATGCCACTGACAAGGTATCAGATTACCTTACTTATTCATAAGGCTAATAACATGCCTTTAATGAATATAACATCAACATCCATACCTGGATATGATTACCTTCATATCAGAACCTGCATGGTTAATACAACTGATACAGGTAATACAAAAATAAGGAATATACTTCCTACTCTTGTCATAAGAGTTAAATCTCTAATTCACATCAAATAGAGTTTAATATTCAAAAGCATGCCATTACCCTTGAATTAGGGTTTACTATTCCCATTACTTGTCATCACCCTTGAATTAGGGTTTACTATTCACATTAAGGTGAATTGAACTCATAACATCATCATGTATGAGTAACATCTTCATTGATGTTCTCAGGTTAGTTAAAGGTTCATCATTTATCATAATTAGGTTTCTATGATCTCACACAGGTGGGTCATACCCTAATTATGCTTACTTATGTGTATTGGAGATGCTTTAATTGAGTTTCCACTTAAAAAGGGTATTTTCTCTCTCTAAAAGTACTTTCTCTCTCTAGAAGTACTTTCTCTCTCCTCATACTATTAGGTGATGTCAACATCACTCTAGATCAGGTTGGATTGAGTCATCATAGACTAATATAGTTAAAACATCATCATCATGTGATTAGGGTTTGATCTAATCAAGGTATTACTCAAATTACCCTTCAGGGGTATTTTGGTAATTCACCCCATTGATCATCATTAGAGTCAAAATCTTAGTCAATTAGCCCCTTAATATCCTAGGTTATCATTAGGGTTTGATTAGGGCAACATTGAACCATTTATATCATCAATTGATTGAAAGAAGTCAACCTTGAATTACATCGATCGATCTCAACCCTCAATCTCCAATTGGTTTGAGATCGTTTGAAAGTGTTGACCATTTAGCCAATTTTGACTTTTCAAGACCGCGAGGGTGTGTTGACCGTTTAGTCTATTTTGACTTTAGGACCGCGAGCCCTCAACCTCTTCCAAGACCGCGAGCCCCCTCAACCTACTTCAAGACCGCGAGCCATCAAGTGAATTCAAGACCGCGAAGCTATGTAGACCGTTTGCCCACTTTGACCTCAGGACCGCGAGGCCCCTCACGGTCTTGAGACCGCGAGCCTCCTCTCGGTCTTGAGACTGTGAGCCCTCTCATGATCTTGAGACCGTGAGCCCTCTCACGGTCTTGAGACCGCAAGGCTCTCATTGTCTTAGCCACTTGGTCCTTCAACAACAAAATCAAAGGTTACCACCTAATGTCAACCAAAGTTGAAGCCCTCAAAAGGTCAAAACTATGATGACCACTTATGAATTGGGTCAATTAAGATTATTCTTGACCACTTGGTCATTCAATTGACCCTCAATGGTTGACCAATTAGGGTTGAAGTCGATTCAATTAGGGTCTATCAATGTTCACCCATCAACACTCAACAATGTGACTCAACTCAAGGTTGAACCCTTCAATTGAGCTCCAATTGGGCCCAAACTTGGCCCAAACGGTCTTGAGATCATGTGGGTGGACCCCAAATGGCCTTGAGACCATTTGCCCAAGATTTCATCAAAGTTCGAGGTGATTTGATAGGGGTTGAACCATGATTGATCCACAAAACAGAATTTTGATTAAATTGATAACTTATTTGCAATTAGGTCCTCAATTGGTCAAATTACTTAACCCTAGACCTTCAAACGGTCTTGGTTGATTGTCCTCTCGGTCTTGAGGCCGTTTGGATGAGTTCCAAACGGTCTTGAGACCGTTTTCCCATCCAATTAATGATTCTAGTGCAAATTCATCAAGGTCTGACCTATTGAGTTGATGATCATATCAATATTTAATTGCAATATAATTTGGTATAAATGTACCTTCAATTGGTCAACTATTCTTGACCCCAGACCTCCAAACGGTCATGATTGATTGCCCTCGCGGTCTTGAGACCGTTTGGATGACCCCCAAACGGTCTTGAGACCGTTTAGGTCAATCAACCCTAAAACCCTAATTAGGTCACCATAATTTCAGTACTGATTTCACCTAGGGTTAGCCCTAGTATTCACCCTCCAACTCTTAGCCCGTTTGGAAATAGACCATCAAACTTGGTGAGTTGTTAATTAACATTATTTTGAACAGTAATATCATACGGTCAACGCCTGGTCAACGACCTTACACGGTCTTGAGACCGTTTTCCCAAAAAGGCAATTTCAGACCGTTTGAGAATCAGGAATAAATTCATTTAAAGTTGTTACTTAAAAAGGTCATATCTCCCGATTACTTTGGAGTTAGCCTCCCAAATTTTGAGGGTAATTAACCTATATAATTAGGAACAGATTTATTATACGGTCCACGCTCGGTCAACGGGGATAAATTGTCTTGGAGACCGTTTGCCCTGTCACGGTCTCGAGACCGTTTGCTCACCTCGCGGTCTTGAGACCGAGAGAGCAAACTGGTGAGACCGTTTAAGGAAGTGAAAATCGGTGGGTTTTTCTTGGAAATCACGCCTTCATCTCCTAGCTCAAGAACAGTATGAATATCCCATGGATTTGCTTGCAAAATAGCAGGGAAAAGTAGGGAAACATGAAGAACTATCATCTAACCGCATATGAGAGATGTATATAGTAAAGCATGGGTTTAGAGTTATAAAACCCGCCTAAAGCTTTCTCTTGAGCTCCAAGCTTTCATGCTCCAAGCTCTAATGGCGACCTTGAGTTCCCACAGGTTGGCCAAGGTGAAAACTCCAAGGAAAGACGAAAAGAGATGGCTAGAAAGATAGGGTTTCGAGAATTAGCCACCAAAATGACCTTGAATTCGAGTTCTAACCATGGAATTAGGCAAGAAGAGGGGTTCAAACCTACCTTGCACCCTTGGTCGTTCCTCTTGAGCTCCAAGACAGTCCTTAGTCGGCCAAGCAAAGAGGAAACAGTGATATGCACGAAGGAAAAGTTCCTTTGCTTGAGAGGTGAAGTATACATATACTTGGGTGATGTTTCATTAAAGGCCCATAAGTTTCCCCATAATTCCAATTAAGTCCTTCCTTCATTACTTGCTCGTCCCTTCCTCTTTATTATAAGGACAAACCTTATCTTAAGGTCTAGAAAAAGAAGGCAAAGAAGAACAATCTAATAATAAGGTACATACATAAAGAGATATTGCACATATACCCTGATTATTCAATCACAAGGCATATTTCATAACTTGATAACTCAATTGAGGTGACTACCTCATCATTTCTTCTCTTAATGATGGAAAGAGTCTAAAAAGATACCTTAGGTGACATATTTCACAATTTGCATCCCTTAATTTGGGTAAATTGCATTTTACCCCAAATTAGGGTTTCAAGCACCGAGATTGCTTCCACAGCTGCACCTTGGTGCCCTAGCTTGGGAAATCCCTCAAACTTTACCAAAAAGATTCTCATGATGTCTCAACATCAGAGGAACATCTCAACATGTGCAAATTGCAAGTTAACCCTTTCAACTGGGTAAATTGCACATAGGTCCCTGTATAACAAAACAATGCTACAACTTTAAATAAAAAGGAGCAAATACTGAAATATATGTTTCTGAGAAACTTAATTACATGCTCAGAGTTAATCACAAAGATTTAATCACATATTTAGGCAAAAACACCTAGGGTTAACTCATAACCCAGGTCAGGGATGTTACAAATTATCCACCCCTTACAAGGATTTCGTCCCCGAAATCGATAAAACATACTAAGAGAAAAGGGCAGGATACTTCCTTCTCATCTCATCCTCTAACTCCCAAGTGGCTTCTTCAACACCATGATGGTTCCAGAGGACTTTCACAAGACTTATATCTTTCTTCTTTAACTTTTTAATTCGTTTATCAAGGATTGACACTGGTCCCTCCTCATAGGATATGTCATCATTCAATTCTACCTCCATAGGTTGTAGAACTGACTCGGTGTCTGGGTGACATTTCTTCAACATAGAAATGTGAAACACAGGATGTAACCACTGTAACTCAGGTGGTAGCTCTAGTCTATATGCTACCTTTCCAATCCGTTCGATGATTGGATAAGGCCCCATATATCTAGGAGCTAACTTCCCTTTCCTTCCAAAACGAAGGACCCCTTTCCAAGGTGAGACCTTGAGATACACTCTGTCTCCAACCTGGAACTCTAAGGGTCTACGACGTTTGTCAGCATAAGATTTCTGCCTATCCTGAGCAGTCTTAATCTTATGTTGTATTACTTTAATCTTTTCTGTGGTTTGCTGCACCAGGTCAGGACCTAACAACTGGTGTTCACCAGTCTCAAACCAACACAAGGGTGACCTACAACGCCTACCATATAAGGCTTCATAAGGTGCCATATCAATACTATGCTGATAGCTATTGTTATAGGCAAACTCTATCAAGCTTAGGTGTAGGTCCCAACTTCCGGTGAACTGGAGAGCACATGCTCGCAACAGGTCTTCTAAGGTTTGTATGGTCCTTTCCGACTGTCCATCAGTCTGTGGATGAAAGGTCGTACTAAACCTCAGCTTAGTGCCTAAGGCTTTGTGCAACTGTTCCCAAAAATGACTTGTAAACTGAGGACCTCTGTCAGAAACTATTGTGACAGGAACTCCGTGCAAACGCACTATCTCTTGAACATACAACTCTGATAACCTTTCGGCAGAATAGGTTGTCTTGACAGGTAAGAAATGTGCTGTCTTAGTTAACCTATCAACAATTACCCAAATGGAATCATGTCCTTTGCTTGTCCTGGGTAGGCCAACAACAAAGTCAATGGTCACATGGTCCCACTTCCACTGTGGTATGGGTAAAGGTTGCATTGTCCCTGCAGGCTTCTGGTGTTCAGCTTTAACTTGCTGACACACAGGACACCTCAGAACAAACTCTGCAACGTCCTTTTTCATCCCAGGCCACCAATACAGATCTTTCAAATTCTGATACATCTTGGTGCTCCCTGGATGCATAGCATACATGGAAGAATGGGCTTCTTCCAGGACTAACTTTCTTAAGTTGTCCACATCTGGCACTATCATCCTTCCATTATAACAAGCTACTTGATCTTCTGAGTCATGAAAACCATCTTGTTTCTCATTTCCATACTCAGATCTAATCTGTTGAACTGCAGCATCACCTAGCTGTGCTTCCTTAATCTGCTCTCTTAGGGTAGGTTTAATATGCATCTCAGCCAACAAACCGGCTAACAATGACACCTTCAACTGTACATTGTCTTGCCTTGAAGAGATAAGCATATCTCTCCTAGAGCATACTAAAGAGTTTAGTTGTGCTCTATTCATGGTCGATGTTGCTGATTTCCTACTCAAGGCATCAGCAACAACATTGGCCTTGCCTGGATGGTAATCAATTGTACAGTCGTAGTCCTTGATTAACTCCATCCAGCGACGTTGCCTCATGTTGAGCTCATGCTGAGAGAAGATATACCTAAGGTTTTTGTGGTCTGTGAAAATCTGGAATGTCTCTCCGTAGAGATAATGCCTCCAGATCTTCAAAGCATGAACCACAGCAGCTAACTCCAGATCGTGTGTTGGATAATTCTCCTCATGTTTCTTAAGCTGTCGGGAAGCAAAAGAAATCACTTGTTTATCCTGCATCAACACACATCCTAGTCCATTTTTGGAAGCATCACAGAAGACTACATATCCTTTTCCTTGTTCAGGTAGCACTAGCACAGGTGCACTTGTCAATCTCTCCTTCAGCAACTGGAAAGGCTGTTGACACTTATCATTCCAAGAAAAAGGAACATCTTTCCGGGTTAACTTGGTCAAAGGTAAAGCTATAGAACTAAAGTTCTTAATGAACCTTCGATAATAGCCAGCTAACCCCAAGAAACTTCGAATCTCCGTCGGTGTCTTCGGTTGTTCCCATTGTAGAACAGATTCTACCTTTGTAGGGTCAACACGAATTCCCGAGGCGGATATCACATGTCCAAGAAAAGATACCTCCGGCAGCCAGAACTCACATTTGCTAAACTTAGCGTATAGCTTATGTTCTCTTAGCAAGGTCAAAGCTTGGTGAAGATGCTGCTCATGCTGCTGAGTATCCTTACTATAAATCAGAATCTCATCTATGAAGATGACAACACACTGATCAAGGAATGGTCGAAAAACTCTATTCATGAGTTCCATGAATACAGCTGGTGCATTGGTTAGTCCAAATGACATAACCGTGAACTCATAGTGACCATATCTTGTCCTAAAGGCAGACTTGGATATGTCACTATCCTTAATGCGGAGTTGATGATATCCGGACCTCAAGTCTATCTTTGAAAAGACTGTTGCACCACGCAACTGGTCAAAGAGATCATCAATCCTTGGCAGAGGATACTTATTCTTTATTGTTACTTTATTGAGTTGTCTGTAGTCGATGCATAACCGCATTGACCCATCTTTCTTTTTAACAAACAAGACCGGAGCACCCCAGGGTGAAGTACTCGGTCGGATAAAACCTCTCTCAAGTAACTCTTGAAGCTGTTTCTTGAGTTTTGCCATCTCGGCAGGCGCCATTCTATACGGAGTCTGAGCTATGGGTTTCGTATCCGGGATCAGATTGATTTCAAAATCAATCTCCCGAGGTGGTGGTACACCAGGAAGTTCTTCAGGAAACACATCTTTGAATTCCCTGACTATAGGGACTTTAGTAGGATTGGAACTTTCCTTGGTAACATCTACCACATGGGCTAAGAATGCATAACATCCTTGCCTCAACAGCTTATCAGCAACCATAGCTGATACAAGACAGGTGGGCAGAATCTTTCTTTCTCCTTGAAAGATCCATGTGTTGCTTTCATCAGCAAACACAGCCAACATGGACTCACAATCCAAGACAACTCTATACCTTTCTAAGGTATCCATCCCGAGGATTATATCAAATCCCTGCATATCAAGTGGTATAAGATCCACTTGAATGCGATGGTCAGAAAAGAAAAGGATGCAGGAAGAACATACCTCCTGCAAAACGGCAGACCCACTCAACGGAGTCTCTAACAACAAACTATCTGCTCTATGGCTAATAGTCACATTGCAGTTACGAATAACTTCACGAGTGATGAAAGAGTGCGTAGCACCCGGATCAATCAGAACAGATACATCACAGGATATAGACATATCAGAATATAAAAGTTTCATCTGACCTGCCACTACCCGTGGATTGACCACTGCCTCAGGTGGGTTCATTGCATAGAACCTCGCAGTCGCCTGGTGTTGAGGTGGTGCTGATGATCCAGCTTGAGATGCTTGTCCACGTCCTCGAGCTGCTCCTTGATGTTGTCTATTTTGAGATCCCTGTTGATTCTGTCTCAGGGTTTGTTGTGTCACACCGACAGGCCTAGAACGGCAATCCTTCATCAAGTGTCCCACCTTACCACAGTTGTAGCAACTCTTCTCCTGTTGCTGTGGTCTGGGTGGTCCAGTAACTGACACTGATGTAGAAATGTGCGTCCCTTGAAGCGGTTGACTCCGTCCTCTACCTCTACTTGGTGTCCATTGAGTTTGAAAACTCGATCTGGGTGGTGGAGGGTTAGGTGCAGAGAATCTAGGTTTCTTGGAATCCCTAGATGAAGAACCCTAGAACTGTGGATATCTTTTATGGGTTTGTCTCTTCTCAACCACAAATCTTTCTATCCTTCAGACTGACTCAACGAAGGTAGAGAATCTCTCTCGGTTCTCTAAGGTAGATACAGGGGTTGACATATCAGAATTCAAACCCTTCTGAAATCTTCTAATTCTTTCCTCATCCGTAGCAGCCATGTGCGGACAGAACCACAACAACTCCATGAACTTAGCTTCATATTCGCTAATGTTCATCATACCCTGCCTTAGTTTCTCGAACTGAGAGATCTTCTCATCTAGGAAGGTCTTTGGAAAATATCTTTTGATAAATTCCCGACGAAACTCTTCCCATGAGAACTCTACTCCAGGCCTCTTCTGCTCTTCCATGTTCCACCAGTGACCAGCACTGCCTTTGAGAAGATAGACAGCATGTCTAACCTTCTCAGCTTCCGGAATCATAAGAACCCTGAAAGCCTTCTCCAACTCCGTCAGCCATAAGTCAGCATCTGCAGGGTCGGCAGTTCCGAAGTACTCGACAGCTCCGACACGACGAAGTCGTTCGAATGTCTTACCGATACCTTGTGATTCAGGCTGGACAGGTGCCCTAGGTGCAAGAACGGGCATCCTATCGGTTATATGTGTCATGGCAGTCATGAACTGCCCGAACATCGTCTGTACAGCTGGGTTACTCATGTCAGCTGGGTCGAACTGGGGTGGCTCTCTTGGTAACTCAGGTGCATGTTGTTCTATTCTCGGAACTCTTGCACCGCCTCAAGGTGCACTAGCACTACTCTCTGCCACGTACTCATCGTGATGTTCTGACATTCTTATGTATCTTCTTCTCCTGAGGAGCAGAAGATTCTATTAGATAAGGAAGGAGTACTAAAAGTAGACTCGACATCCTAAGTCCTATGCCTCTGTAGACTCAACTGACCTAGAGCTCTGATACCACTAGTTGTGGGCTCTGATCTCCAAACCATGACATAAACACGATTAAAACTTAGCGGAAGTGAACCGGTAATCAGCGGAAGACAAAAATCACGGGAAATTAAAACTTTTCGAGATAAGAACTTGGATCCATAAAACTTCTTTCATAAAGAGAGATAAACTGTTTACATCTCAGGATAATTACTTCTTGAGTAATTATATACATTCAGATACAAAAATCTCAAGCTCACTAAACAAAAGACTCCAAGACCTGAGAGTACAGAGGACACATAGGACTGACTCTAACTACACCACATGGAAGGACAATCTCCACCTGAGATTACTGCTGCCCCTGGTGCTGCTGCTGCTGAGACTGATCACCTGTAGGCTGGTTCCTTCGTCTCCGACGTCCACCTAAAAAGTTGAAGTCTACGGGGTGAGACAATTACAGCAGCACCAGGGGCAGCAGTAATCTTAGGTGGAGATTGTCCTGCCATGTGGTGTAGTTAGAGTCACTCCTATGTGTCCTCTGTACTCTCAGGTCTTGGAGTCTTTTGTTTAGTGAGCTTGAGATTTTTGTATCTGAATGTATATAATTAATCAAGAAGTAATTATCCTGAGATGTAAATAGTTTATCTCTCTTTATGAAAGAAGTTTTATGGATCCAAGTTCTTATCTCGAAAAGTTTTAATTTCCCGTGATTTTTGTCTTCCGCTGATTACCGATTCGCTTCCGCTAAGTTTTAATCGTGTTTATGTCATGGTTTGGAGATCATAGCCCACAGATAAGCTATTCAAATCTACACTTATATATCCAGGAATAAAGAGAAACTTGTACTAAATCATGTAAATAGTCAATACTACGATTCCCCAGGCTACTCCTAGGTCATAAGGAAAAGAGAGGTTTAGCCCCACATGTTTTACTGGTGAGAACACATAGAAGGAGAGAAGAAAAATGTGGGAAACATGAAGGAGATTTGTGTAACCCCTAGAAAGAAGGTGCTCCAGATGATCCTCGAGAAACGTGTGATATGTAGTCTTCTGGCATTAGAAACGTCCGTCGGAGGTGCTCGAATCGTCTGGTCATCGTCCTTCGGCTCCGTTCTCTCCTTCTCTCTTCTCTGGCCATCGTGTGGTGCAAAAAATGATCCCCTTTAGGTCTGGCCGTCCTCCCTATTTATTTTAGGTCACTTACGGTACCACATAATGTGGACCGTTGGATCGGGGTGGCCGATTTAGATTGCTGAAATCTGACAGAGTCGATGGCATTGACCTGGTGGTTGGTGGCACCGACGACATCGGGCTTTGGCCGATCTCTGGCTGAGTCAGTACCATCGACTGGAATGTCGGTGGCACCAAGCTGCTATGAAATGTTTTTCTTCCTCTCTGATGCTATCTAGGTGGCACCGACCTGGGTGGTCGGTGTCATTGACTCTTTTGGTCGACTGAGCCTCTGTACCTGATGTCATCTTAGTGGCACCGACCTGGGTGGTCGGTGGCACCGACTCCTTAAATATATGGAAGTTCCTAAAATTTGACAAGGACCATGTATTAAGTCAGGAAATATATAAAATAATATAATTATGATTAAATAAGCATAGTTTGATGCACAAAGAGTATAGAAGCCAATTATCAAGATTTATGCACATATAATCAACAAATTGACTAACAAATGCACAAAACGAATTTAAACTTGGCTTGCAATAAGCGACTCAAATCCCGTACATCACGAGTGAATACTTGGTGACTTTGCAGTTCCCTAGCGAGTTCATTGAGCCATAGGAGACGCCTTTCGGGGCACTAGAGTGCCAAGTCCAGGCCATGGTGATGGCCGACTACTTCTAGGAGTGGGAAAATTATCGTTGAGGCTAGAAAGGGAAGGATCAAAGGTGCAATTGATCCTTCACAGTCTTCCAAAGTCAATTGGGCATGAAAAGAATGGTGAGGATCCCTAGTATCTAAGAGAAAAGAAAAAGAAAGAGAGAGGCATAGGGGACTGTCAGAGATTTAAAATCAATGAAAAAGGCCAGAGAAAGGACAACTGAAGATCACAAAACTATCCTTGAGGTATGACGAGGTCGAGGGTCCCAATTTTGTGGTTCGAGGACCTCTAAAATTCCATTGCAACTAGCACCGATGAGGACCCACTGAGGCCTATAGGGTGCGGCATCTTGGGGAAGGTGCGGAAAATTGGTGATAGGAAAACATCGAGTATGGGTCTAGAATGCTCATGGAGATTGCAATTTTTTGGTGATGGTCCATAGGGCTGGGGTGAGATCATGGTTGCCCAAACTGAAGATCGAGTAGGTTTGGGGGAGTCAAAGAAATGGCAATGAAATTGTTGGTGGAGGAGTAGAGCCTGAGGTCTGTCGGTTCTATAAGGTGCCTTATATAGGGATTTGAAGAACTGGGGTAGTGCTTGCAACTCAGGACTGTGAAAGGGGTGAGAGTCCAATTTGGGCATTTCCTCATTCGGTCAAAATAGATGGTGAGTAATGGCTTGAATGAAACAAGGGAAAGATACAGAATGAATGGCAAAGAAATCTCACAGATTGATGGAGGAAATAAGGAGAACGAGATCAGTGAAGGTCGCATAGGAAATAGGTTCAATTTTATGGAGATTGCAAAGGAAGGGGACGATCACATAATAGTCTGATCATCAAATGATAAAATCCTAACCATTGGATGAGCATGTAAGAAGAAAAATAAATTGATGTAACATGTGACAGGCGCATAACATAGAACTATAGAGAAATATCAGTGCACTAAATTATTTGAAATTAAATTTGAACCAAACTATAGGGGAAGTTGTTTAATTCATTTAGAGGGTCAAACATGGTCAATATGAACCCAAATTTAGAACACATGTCCAATAAGTGGTCAAGGCCCTTCTTATATAGGTAGATTTATGTTTTGTCCATTATATGTCCATTTATACATGAAATGACATTATCTTGAACTATGTACATAAAATTGAAATAAAGTGCATTACCTTTTCATAATTGTTACTTTAGACTTCAAAATGAGAAGATTGATGGATATCCTCATTTCAAGATTAAACTTACTTCTCTTCTTATGCTTTTATGGGAATACTGTCTTGTAGGAGAGAGAAAAGAAAAGAGGAACTACTACTTATCAACTTGAGTTAATTAAATCATATAATGTACATTTGAAAAATTATATTTTAGCCTCATTTAAGTTTTATTGTTCCATTTTCCTATAGGAATTACCAATATTAGTCTTTTTACATTTAACCCCTCAAATATTATCATTTAGGAAGAACTCCATTCTAAGTTTTAAATTATCATTGAAAATTGGGGTGTGTCAATTCTACCCACCTTAAAACAAATGACGTCCTCAAAATTTTCTAGGGTACTACCCACCTTAGGGGTTTTCTCACTTCATCATTCAATTAATGATAGCTAGCATACTAAAATTTGCATGAAAAGAAAATACATTTTATAAAAGGGTTCATGTGGACATAAATTAACTATTACATCATTTCTCATCTTCTTTTTCTATTTCCATGGTAAAAATCTTAGCTTGTCTCTTGGGAGGTGGATTTTGGTCCTTATTTTGGTCTTGTTCCTTCTTCGTGAGCTTAGGGAAATTTAACCTGAGGTATCTAGTTTCTCTACAATAGTAGCATGCACCCATACGAAACATGCATGGCTCTTCTTGCATGTTGGATATTGGGGCTTCTCAACTTCTACAACAAGCTCAGGTATCTTTCTCTTAAGGTTGTTGGGTGGTTGATATTCATTGTTCTTTTAGGGAAATTCCTTCCTGTAGGATCTTCCAACATGATCTTCGAGCTCTAGGGCTGCATCTAGGGAAGCCTGGAGGGTCCTGTGGCCTCTTCCTGACAAGGCAAAGATTAGGTTGGGCTTGAGTCCTCAGATGAACTTCTTTGTCATACAACGTTCATCATAATCATAACCATAGTTATATAGAACCCTGAACTTCATGGCATATATATTGGGTCACAGTCATGTCACCCACTTCATCCAGGTTGGCAAACTCTAGCTCCTTCTTCTATATCATGGCTTCAGACATGTAGTGTTTCTGTAGGGCTTCAACAAAGCCTTCCCATGTTACTAGAGGTGCATCAACTTCCCTTGAGTTGAGGTAGTTCTCTCACAATGTATGGGTTGCTCCTTTACATGTGGGTTGCCAAGCAAACCCTAGAGTGTTGATGGAAATCCATATATCAGAAGAAATGATCCATGCCTCTAATCCACTCCTCAACTTTGGTGACTACAACAATGTATCCCTCTCCCAAAAAAGAGTCAGGCCTTATCTTTAGGAAGTCCACTAAGGTTTTCTCATGATGTCTCGGTTGATGTCATCCTTGTGCTAGAACATTAGTGAGGGCTTGGACCATATCTTCTATGGTTGCCTTAGGGTTTCTTTCATGTTCACTCCCTTCACGAAATGAACTGGCACCATCATCCATCTTATCCTTTCCTTTGTCAGCTCTCTTAGGGTCCATCTGAAAAAGGTCACATATACCTAGGGTTAGAACATATGAATCAGGTTTCTTCCTGGTGGCCACCCATTTATTGGATCTGATACCATTAATGTAGCATACCACCTTTTCAATATGAGAGGAAACATCTACCTTGAAGGGGGATGTCACATTAATATGATCATTGCATATAAATACATAAATCACCATTGAGGTTCATACATTGTTTTTTGAATTTGAAACTATAACTGACTTCTATAACATGTCTAAAATTCTAATAATTTCTAAACATGGAAAAGTAAGCATGAAAATAAACATTTCTACATGATTGGATCACCTAATATGAATGGCACCCCATCAGTTGGCTCTTGAAGGTATTGTAGTCCTTGCTTTCTCCTCTTGAGTCCTTATTTGCTCCAACTTCTGGGGACATCGCTTCCCCAACCATGCAAAGGGGAAAAATCAACACATCAGTAAGTGGTACTAACACTTTTTAACATAATCAAAATTAAGTATATTTGAAATGTAAGGAAAAGTTTACATGAATTAACCATAAGCATGCTTTATTCATTAATAACATGAATAATTGAAAGTAAATATATGCATCCCTCCATGACACTCACTTCTTAGGAGCACATGATTGCTAGGAAAGCTCTTGATACTAGGAAATCCCTTGACGACCCCTTGAGGTCCATGATTTGGACACATATAAAAACTTATTCAATTCCAATTAACTTGATCATTACCATTAACATTAACATGAACCTTGAACTTTAACATGATGAGATTTCTCCCCCTAGAACTTTAACATAAATTTTCATGAGTCATAAATCATAATATCTCATCTTAGTGTGCATTATAACCATATGACATAGAATATAACAATCATCAAGTGATTGATATACTGAGCATGATTAAAACATTAAAATTGAAATCATAATGTCTATTTCACACTTAGCATGAAATCAACCATAAATAATTATTCTCAACAATATGAACCATTTACCTTGGAGCAAAGTTGATCCTATGATAGTCTCTCTAATCTTTGAGTCAAATATTAGTAATACTCTCTCTTGTCTTGATTAGGCTCTAAGTATCTATTCATAATTATTAAACATCATGAATCAATACCTTGTATTGATCTTAGGTTGAATTAGGGTAGATTAGGGTTTGAGTGTATCAGGGTTAGGCTTACTTATCAACATCATTAAATTAGAAAATATAGGTTGGATGATTACTCGTTTAGGTCACATTAATCACATGTGATATACATTTAGGGTTTCATGAGTCAAATTAGGGTTTCTAATAAAACATCAAAATGGGAAGTCAAATCATGGCTTGAAAACCCTAAAACAAGATTCTACTAAAAAAACCCTTTCCAATGACTATTTATTCATAATTTTCTAACCAATGGTTGAATCACTATGAATTTATGAAGAATAGACCAATCAAAATTTGATGAAAATCCACATGGACATTTTAATCTGATTCAACAAATATTGGGTCTGAGCCTTGCTCTTGTGGCCCAATAGGAACTCGCTATGATGGCATCTCTTCTCCAAACCAAATAAGTAGGTGGAAAAATGAAAAACTTAAAATTACCCCTACACCTTAAATCATTCGATCAACCAAGCGTGGGTATCAGGGTACTTTTACCCATGTTGATCTTCCTCCTTGCTCCATGCTTGATGAACAATGACGGAGCTGCAATGATGATCATTGCACTAGACCCTGGGGGGTCCTTGGGAATGTGAGTGAATACTTTACGGCTTCACAGTTCCCTGGTGAGTTCATTGATCCATAGGATAAGCCTTTCGGGGCACTAGAGAGCCAAGGCTAGGCAATGGTGATGGCCGACTACAACAAGGAGTGGGGAAGTTATCATCAAGGCTAGAAAAGGAAGGATCAAAGGCACAAATGATTCTTCACAGTCATCTGAAGTCAACATGGACTGAAAAGAAAGGTGAGTAATCCTTATATCTAAGAGAAAAGGAAAAGAAAGAGAGAGGCAGAGGGGACCATCAGATATCTAAAATCAATGAAGAAGGCCAGAGAAAGGTGAAGTGAAGATTGCAAAACCCTCCTTGAGGTGCAGTGAGTTCATGGGTGCCAATTTTGTGGTTGGAGGACCTCTGAAACACCAAGGTGACTAGCACCGTCGCATACCCCAATGAGGCCTATAGGGTACAACATCTCAAGGCATGGAACAACAAACCAGTGATAGAGAAACATCGAGTATGGGTCTAGAATGCTCACTAAGGTTTTGATTTGTCAGCGGTTGTGCAGAGGGCTGGGAAAAGATTGTGGTTGCCAGAATTGAAGATCGAGCAGATCTAGGGGAGTCAAATCTACAGTGGTAAAATTATTAGTGGAGGAGTAGATCCTGAGTTCCCTCAGTGTTATATAATGCCTAATATATGGGTTCAAAGCACTGGAGTAGTGCTTGCAACTCAGGGATGTGAGAGGGGTGATAATTCGATTGGGGCATTTTCTTATTCGGTCAAAATAGATGGCGAGTAATGGCTTGAATGAAATGGTGAAGAGAGATATACTGAACGGAGAAGAAATCCCATGGATTGATGGAGGAAACAAGGAGAACATGATCCATGAAGGTTGCACATGAAATAGGTTCAATTTCACAAAGATTGAGGAGGAAGGGGACGACCATATAACTGTCTGATTGTCAAATGATAAAATCCTAACCATTGGATGAGTGTGTAAGAAGAAAAATAAATTTATGTAATGCGTGAGAGGCACATAACGTGGAAATATAGAGAAATATTGATGCATTAAATGATTTCAAAATCAAAGTCGAACTAAATTTTATTGGAACTTGCTTAATTCATATAGAGGGTCAACCATGTTCAAAATGAACCCAAATTTGGATCACATGTCCAATAAGTTGTCTAGGCCCTTCTTATACACTTTGATTTACAGTTTGTGCATTGTATGTCAATTAATACATTAAAAAAATTATTGTGAATTATGTACATAAAATTGAAATAAAGTGTATTACCTTTTCATAATTATTCCTTTTGACTTCAAAATGAGATGATTAATGGATATACCAATTTTGAGATTTAACTTACATCTCTTCTTATTCTTTTATGTGAATGTTGTCTTGAAGGAGATAGAAAAGAAAAGAGGAACTACTACTTATCAACTTGAGTTAATTGAATCATATAATGTACATCTGAAAGAAAATTATATTTGAGTCTAATTTAAGTTTTCTTATTCCATTTTCATATAAGAACTACCATTATTGGTCTTTTTGCATTTAAACCCTCAACTAATGTCATTTAGGAATAACTCCATTATAAGTTATGAATTACCATTGAAAATTGGGGTGTGACAAAGCATGTGTTCCTTCAAAGGAAAGCCCTGTCGAAACTCATAATTTGTCCATGGTTTTTCCCTATAGTAAAAAATATTGACTGTTTTGGTTTCTTTCTCTCTAATATCATTGGGATTTGTTCTCACACATTTTTTCTAAACATTGAACACCCGTTCCTAGTCCACAATTATAAATAAGCTCTCATATACATATTATCAAAGCCTTTCTTTTGACTCTCTAGAGAGAAACTAACCCTTTGTGCAAGGCTTTGTTGCCCAATGCCTAGAAGATCTTTCTTCTAGAACATATATCCATTATGCTAGATGGATGGAAAAAATTCATTTTGGTTTTATAATAAGTTATGTATCTCCTTGTCATCTTGTTCATAACTACTTTAAATGATCATCATCTGGATTAATCCTCGAAAACTTCTTGAACTTGATTAATCATCATCTTGTGTTGTAACTTGTTATCTAATGTAATTTACCAAGATTAAGTTAACTAGATACCACCTTAATTCTCTAGTCATTATTCAATTGCAAATTTCTTAACTCAATCTTTACTATGCAAATATTGTCATCATTTATATTCATTTACTTGACCACAAGTTATAAAGTAGATCTTGCTCATACTGAATCCCTCTCTAATATTCTCTCTCTTTTTTCACCACATCTCATCCTAGTCATCTAGAATGGATTTCCACCATGGGAGATCTTGAGGTGATTAAGATTTCATATCAAACATTTGAGTTTTGGGGATGACTACAAAATGCCATGGTCATCTCGAGCCCCAAAGACTCACACACCCTAATAATGTTGTTATCTACACTTTCTTATTTTGTTTTCCTTAACAAACCCAAATATAATGATTATTCATAAACTCATTATTTCAAAATACAATAATAATCTTTGGGCAATGTGTGGGTGATTAATGCATTCTTAGGTCGATTGTCGAATCTGTTACCAATGCTTTCCCCTCTTTATCCACCCATTTGTGGAGTCACTTTTTGGCATTTTTGCATTTTTGCCTTGGTTGAAACACCTAGCTACAATTTTCCTTATTTTTACCTTATTATAAGGTGGTGACTCTTAATTTTTATCATTTTATATACTTCTATAAATTTAAGAGGAAACCACTGATATTATCTTTCTCATGCTTTACTTCAATAAGTAAAATTGTTCAATGACTCCATTGGGGATATTAGACAGTCCAAGTTTCTCCTTTTGTTACCTCAAGCTTCCTTTTATGATTATGTTATTGTTTAATGTTTCAAATATGTTTCCATTTTTGTTTGCTTCCTTTTTGGATTTCCTTTATAAACCCCTTTTAGGGTTCTGTTATGCTTCCTTTTTAAGGTATTCTTTTTAGGATTTCCTTTTCCTTCCCCTTTATTTGTTGGTCTTTTCCAAAAACAAGCAAAAACCAAATTTAAAAAGGCAAAAAGAAAGAGACAAAATAGATCTTTTATCACGAGAATGATTCTTTCTTTTCTTGTGCATTCACAATTACTTGGTTAAGTGATTGTTTGGTTTCTAGAAAGTGGGGATATACTTACATTTCTGCTTGGGGGTTTCTTGGTAGCTCTTTATTTTTTGTATCATTCTCTCTTATAATTGCAATTAACTTTCAAAATTTTGAACACTTACACTACCCATTCCTACAAACTATGAATCTATGAAATGGGTTCTAACCTTCATGTTGGATCCATCCATCAGACATGAGGGGTGTTAGTAAAGGTACCAAGGAAAACAATTTTGGGTGTCTAGACACCCAACTCTCCTAGCACTAATGATTGATTACAACTCTATAAGTCGTGAGGTGCATTGGGAGAAGTAACCAAACCCAAAAAAACCAATTACCCCCATGAAAGTTCCAACATGCCATAGACAATTCAACGACCAACCCCTCATATATAGGTCATACTTGAGTGAGCACATAAATCACATCTAAACTCATGGGATAAAGGGGAACACTTGATATTTTAATATTGTTGCTTGAATTATGACTTGACACTACTAATTGCATAGATTGTATTTCTTACTAACATCTTCATGTTTACAAAATATCAATGAAAAATAGTATCAAGAATTCCATACAAACCTAATGATCTTACCCAAAAGTGCGATGGTGTATCCTAAATAAACAATCAACTAAAATTGACATTATATTATCATAATTTTGGGCACTAATTAGCATCCTATCTGTGGCTTACTTTTCAGTAGAAGGTTGTTCAAATTAATTCTCAATGTATCACTAACTATATATAGACCTTCCCCAAATATATTCTTAGATGATCCATGTTGGAAGGCTACCATATTTGGATTTCATCACATGATCCCACCAATGAAATCCCAAACTCTTGATACCTACTAAAATTCACTCAAAACCTTGAGCGACCCTTTCTGATGGGCACATTTGAAGATTGAACATTATCATAATCCACTAAAAGGATGCCCAAATCAAATAAAATCCCTTTAGGAATCCTTGTCCAGGTGAATATCAATTTCAAACCTTCTTCCTGACACCTAAAGGCTTCCTAAGTTTTACCAAAAAGGTACTTGCTTTCATTCAAACAATACCACCACATGAAGTTTCCCTTACTCAACATACTTATGTGCTTGGTTTCACAAAAGGAGATCTATTTCAAAGACACTTGGGACTCATATTTGTCCCTTTAAACACAAAGATTCCTGATTATGCTGCCAGGCTATCCACTTGGGTGTAACCTACTGATAAAGGATGAATACTAACCTATACTAGCTCTATGTACTATAGATTGATATTCCAACTTGAATAAGATGTCACCTTGTAGAACAATGGTCTAATCATATCCCCCCATAATTGTTGGGAATCATGGGTGACAGATAAGGTAAGGGTAATTTCTTTTTAATGTATGATTCCCTAACAAGCGAGATTGCATCAACTACGATATATCCAGGAAGAAAGGTAACAAGAGTTATACATGGTACTGGATCAAATCCAGCAAAAACTCTTGTCCCAATGTGCTTCCAAGTAGCACTTGAGCAGTCATCAACAACGACCTCTTGGTGCAACACCAGAACGACGATTGATCGTATCCTCCTAGTGGGGAAAATGCCTTCTTGCCTCTAGAGTAGTCCATGCAGACCATCGAGAACTCCACATTGTACTACTAGAGCCAACATGAAGGAGTTGTTCCTTCAAACGTGAGGGTGATCGCACTAACTTGCTCTCCCAATTGTCTCTCCCTTGCTATCCCTCCCTTTTACGGGTATGACTTGCTCATACTCTCTTGGTTACCACAACCAGAGAGGACAATGATTGTCAAAGCTTATTGTTGTGTCTCTAGAAGGCCCCCAATACCCCTCTATTTATAGAAGGGTCAGGGTCAGGGCTTCCAGTAAATTTGGGAGTCAAAGAGACATAATTTCATGAATTTTCTAGAAGCTAAAAACACTGAACCAATCGATTCACTGTTGAACGGGTCAGTTCACATGTGAATTGACCGGTTCAGCCCTTGAACTAGTCAAATCATATGCTTTGGCATTCAATATTCCATTAATGCATAATCATGACATCATTATTAATCCTTGATTCAATCAAATTAATCATTGAACCGGGCAATCCATATGATGAACCCGTCATTTCACTTTTGAAACAACCATTTCATATCATGAAATAGTCGTTTTATATCATAAAATGGTCATTTCATATGTAAAATGGTCATTTCATATGTGAGTTTGAACTGACATGACACTTGAATTGATCGGTTCAACACTTGAACTGGTCGGTTCACAGTCCTGTCAGTCAATTTTTAACATTAGTTGTTTGGTTGAATACCTAAACACTTTACTAATAAAGTTAAACATCATTCATGAATAAACTCCTATTCCAGGTGCATCCTATGTGTGTGACCCTAAAGGTCCCAAGTTACATTGGCAGTGAATTTCCATAACTAATTTATGACATCACAAGCAATGAGCGGTATCTAGCAACACCTCATTGTTACCCAAGTAATTTAGAAACCAATGAGAGATATCAAACTCTTGAAGGAGGGACAAATACCATCTACATCACTCACACTCAACCCCCATGTGTCACAATGCACATTGGCATCACCTTTATGGAAACCCTTATTTAAGGTCACATGGGATGATGTATAAATACATTGAACAACATGTGATAAGTGTAGTAACTTCCAACTCTAAGAACCACAATAACTGCTATCACTATGAGAGCTAATTATCACTACCATTCCATGGTATCCATGTATTATTCTCAAGATTGGTCTATCTAATACATTGTTCTCTAACATGTACTTATGTGTTTGGTTTGATATCACATCATGACTGATGAGATTTTGTCATCAACCAACACACATTCTAGTCATATGTATTACTATTTTCTATTTTGTTTCAACGATAATATCTGACTAGAGACATAACAAGAATGTATGTGCTCTTCCCATACATATGATCTCATTGTTCAGGTCCTCAACCTAAAGACATATGTCATCGAGCCTCATCATTATTTATACATCTATTATATGTATGTCATCATATCATAATTGAAATAAACATAATATATGGAATTACCTTTACCATTATCAAATCAAGTATCTAATTCTCCATTACAATCATCATATGATTGGCTCTCTAGACATACATACCAAAAACAATCCCCATCCATGACCTAAAATTGGGCCACCTTCTACCAAGCAATACACTTGAAGGTTTCCAATCATGACTCACTACTAGGATGATACCATTAGTTCTGGACCATGACCTAAAAGTGGACCAACATCCTACGTTAACTTCCATTTATGATGGTCATGTTCATGACCTAAAACTTAGCCACCCTTTTCAAAATCCACCTTTTCGCGTGTAGTGTATGAATTAGTCAGGAGGCTAGAAACAGATTGATTAAGGGCTAGAGTGATGTCCCACTATGTTTGAGACTAGGAGAACTCCAAAAAGAATATACTCCCATAAAAGCTTATTTACACCCTAGGGGACTATAGTTAATCATGCATATTCTAGAGCCTTAAACATGGTACCCTATGCCTTAATTTCATTGCCTTCCCAATATACCCTTTCGTTAAACAGTCAAGTCAATGACTCATGTACGAAGGATAAAGATCTCTCCTATTATGTCCATCTCGCGGTGCCACTAGGAACGTCTCATGACAAGTTGGAAGTTCCTACTACACTATCTAATCTTGGTCATGTATTCTCTAATCTATTATATAACCCTAGTCCCCAACAAATAATCCCTTATAGTAAGCAACCATCCGAAGGAGTATCTTATACCAAATGTACCCTTTTGATATCTATTGTGAAAGAGGAAGAAATTTATTTTTCATCTCACAGCTACAAACTAAGGTTCTAGCTCAAAAGTTTTGTATTCTTGTAAGTATTAACTAAAATGTGTGTTTGAGATATGTAGCATACATCACATGTGATCATGGGTCATTCTAGTTATCCATATTACACTTGGTCTTAAAATAGCTCACTTGAAATGGCTAGATCAAGTACCATTTACAAGCATCACAGTGAGACCTAAAAGGAGGGCTCCATATTTGATAAAATGAAGAGTTTGTTGGATCACTAGAGATTCCAAAATGCATCCTTGATGCATGGGAGGTTCCTACGATCACACTGAAGGCTTCCACCAACCTCCTCTAGAACATCTGCTCAATACTACTTTCATACATCCATTTAACTTCAATTACCATCAAAGTTTGTATTATGAGGATCGTCAACCTATGCATGGTCATATGTGATATCATTCCCATATATTTTATGGAATCTATATATGCATCAGTTGATTCCCTTTAATGTAGGGCCATGTTATTATCTGACACATACTAGCTCACACAATGCTTTGGTACATACACCACATGGTCTAAATAATCTTGTCATCACCTATGTAGTAGAGCTTGAAGAAGAAACCATGATTGAGGTATTCACAGGAACTGTAGATGAACTTGAGCCAAATGGAAGTACTTCAAATAAAATTATCCATGTCCATCATAGGAATGCAAGAAAACTCCAAGTATACAATCACATGATGTGCACACAACCTCCTCCATGTCACAATCCTATGATGCCCATGCCCATCGCCCAAGGCTCTAGTAGAATTTAGGAATGACAAATATCCCCAGAGACCACCACTAGACTCATATCTTTGGTTTGTTCTCACTCACACATAAGTTGGGATAAACTAGATCAACTTCTAGATATCTCACCCATCCTAGTACTACTCTAGGATGAGCACGCTTCACCATAGAGTTCTTAGTGATGGCCTCCCTGAAAAGGAGGTACAACTTGGTGAAAAGGGTAGTCCAATCATTCCTTTTAAGATCATTTTATCTGAGGCATGAAATCTTGTGATGTTACAACCTCCCCAACTTAGAGTATTGATGTCCTCATCAAGGATCAACCATGAACTCATAACATCTTCCTCATTTTGATGTAAACCTAGAATGTCTCATGTACACCCATCTCACATCACTGCTACCAGTGCAAGGGTGGCTTCATCAACTAGGATGGCTTGTTCAAACATGACAAACATAATAGATTAAGATTGGCATGTCACATGTCCATGATATCACACCTACTAGAGGAAAAATGATGCATTGTTAGTGCACATGCAAATTCTCCTAGGGATAAGTCCCTAAAAATTTGCCAAGACTATGTACAATTATGACTATCTACAAGTAGATGGAACTTATCATAGTATAGTTAAAAGTCAAATGACGTGGAATATTATCAAACTAACAAATTCACTCAGGGTTGAGACCCCCAAGCTTTTACCAAAACCAATGTGCAATAATACCACCCACAAGCGGATGGGTCTTATCACAGTATAGTTGAGGATCGAATCCCAAGAGACAACGTTTTTAAGAATCTTAGTCAGACGAATCTAGTTCAAGTAAGACTAATATTTAGAACGATTGGTTGTTTTGAGGTTAATTAAACTAAGTGTAGGAAAGTAAAGGGCATAATTAAAGTTGATCTAGATTAATGACATGGAATCACTGCGATGGTACCAACTCATCACCACTACTCATGCAAACACATCCAAACATCAAACATCCATGAAAGATTTAACTATCCAAATACAACTACTGCAAAACCCCCCATACGGGCATTAGGTTTGCCTAAGAATCACCTTAGGCATCAGATATCTCGTCACCATTCGGATCACATACTTACGGATCTGAAGATACAAAATCCCACTAAGGATATGGTCCTCCCTAAGGGATGTTTAGACCACAGAAGCGTCACCGTAGGCTAGATGGCTCATCCCCTCATGGATCACTCACTTATGACCTCAAGGAATCCTATCAGAAGTTCTTATCAAGGAGTCAACCACGCTAATCAAAAAGCATGAATGTGGTTAATCTACAAGCAAACATTGACGATTAACAAAGAAGATACAACATCCAACTAAGGTTATGGCCCTCCCTAAGGGATGTTTAGGCCACAGAAGCATCACTGTAGGTTAGATGGCTCGTCCCCTTATGGATCATACACTTACGACCTCAAGGAATCTCATTCTATTTCTAGTTTGAGAGTCAACCTCATTAAACAACATTCTACCCTACATATAGAAGTTCTCACAACATAGGGAAAAACAAGATGAAAGCTTGCAGGTAAACAACTACAAACATTGTTGATTAACAACGAAATGAAAAGTTATATACATTACCATAGAATGCTTAACAAGAGAACATGATTTCATTGGCAGCGGGGCTAGTCCCCGCACCCCAGCGAAAAGGAACTACTCGCTCATGATGCGAGAAACAAGAAGAATAAGAAAGAGAGAGAAATCTGCCATGAGCACGATGCAAAAGGTAGGCGCAACTCGGTGAACATGATGCGGTCATCTACGTCACGTCAGAGTAAATCTGGACAAGGAATGAGGGATGCCAAGATAGACCGGGCAGTCTTCCTCACTCCTCTTTCCTTCTCTTCTCGGTCTCCTTGATTGCAGCTTGAGTAGCAGGTGGAATGACAGCAGTGTGAATGGAACTGGATTGGACCTGTGTACAGGAAGCCTGTCGATGTCCCAGAATAGATGCCCAAATGAGGACCCTGCTGGTCCTATTTATAGGCTTGAGTCTGATCTCATGATTTGGGCACAGTTGCAATTTTCACAATTTGCTTAATCAGTTTGGTGTGTATGACCAAACGGTTTGGTGATGTCATCCAAACGGTTTGGAATGCATGTACCCTCCAAACGGTTTTGCTTGCATATGACTAAACAATCTTGATATGTGACCATACCATCTCGAAACTTTGGCTCTATCGGTCTAGAAACCGATGGTGACCAAAGAGTCTTCCTGCCTCAATTGGTTTGGAGGACATTGCCCAAACGATCTTGAAAACTCGACTAAACGGTCTTGGATGCATGCCTTCATACTGTTTTGAAAAAAAAGTGCTCATACGGTCTTGGATGCACGTTTCTCTATCAGTCTCGCAGACCAGTATCCATCCAAATGGTCCTTAGGTCCAATCGTTCTTGAGAAGCTCTGTTCTAAACGATCTTGCACGACTGTTTAGTATCCTCCAAACGGTCCGCGCTATTGGTCTTAGTTGGCCGAACGGTCTTGAGACCGTACAGTGGCCAACCGTTCTTGTGCAGCAGGCGCGATGGAGAGAAGGTTGTGGGGTGGCGGGGGATGCATGTGCATGGAGGTGCAATGCCCGCGATAGGTGGAGCTAGGGTTGCAGAGGGTAAGGGAAGGAAGAGGAAGAAGGAAAGCAGTGGGTGACAGAGAAGGTGGCCATGGTGTCGTCTAGGGTTACAAGGCAGGCAACAAGGATGATGGAAGAAGAAGGTGTTGGTGGAAGGTCAGGTTCTCTCAGCTTGCTGCAGGCTAAGATGAAGGTGTAAAAGAATGATCAGAGGCGCTGCTAAGATCGACGGAGGTGCGTTGAGCAGACTTTGTGGAGATCCGAATGGTCTTGAGAGTCATATCGCCGCCAAATGGTCTCGAGTAGGTGCTGCTCACACAGTCTTGAGGGACCGTTAGAAGAAGATTGGTAGAGCAGGTTGAGACTAGAACCATTAGCTCAAACAAATGAGGGTCGTAGATCCAAGATCAGATGGTGTGGATATGCTCGCAGTCTGAGACCGTATGGATGGATGGTTAAGACTGGATGGTCAAAACTGAATGGATGAGGTCGATAGGTCAAGACCATTTGATCATGATCGATTGGTCAGACTGTTTGGTCAAGACCGATTGGTCAGACCGTTTGGTCAAGGCCAATGATGAGAGGATTTCAAGTGAGGGTGGATCTAGGGTTGAGAAATGTGGGTCCCACTCATTAGGGTTTGATATGGATGTGGGTTTGATCGAATGGTGGTGATTATTGTGGATAAGGGTTGAATGGATGTGGGTGACATCTGGTGATTAAACCTCATAAAGACCTACATAAAATCATCATAAACTCAGTTAAAACTTTGATATTTGAACTAATTAAGCAACTTTGCACATTTTGATATTTATTAAATGAAATTGGGTGTATTGAATCGAATTGAGCCCAAGATGGTGATTGAATTTCATGATGAATATGCATTCATCAAAACACCCCGAACTTAAACGTTGCTCATCCTCGAGTAACACAAAATCTGAAACAGTCGCCAAATGAATACTTTCTAGTCATGTGATTGCCTCATCTTCACATCACGATTGTTTTCTTTCTGCTCAACATGACTAAGTATCTCAACTTCCTGAGACCACTAAACACATCTTACCATATCTTCGTTCCTGAGTTTGCTTTCCAACATCACTTCCTCCTCACTTTCTCCAACAACAAGCATGTGAAAGAGTTTTGTAAGAATCCAGAGATACCTGTAGAACAACAAGTGTGCGCTTGATCTGACATTGGTGGAGGCATTTATTATGCCATTAGGTAGAAAAGGGAGTGAAGGGAGGTATGGAAGGAAGAAATAAATCTCTCCTCTATTTGACTCATGATTTTTATTTATTTGCAATTTCATTTATTACATTTTTTGTGTGAGAATCTCTCCTCTATTCTACTCGAGATTGCATTTCTTTTTGTGTGTGCTTTGGCATCTTTTCTTGGTGGTACACCCCTATTTATTTGCGAGGGGTATGGAAGAAGCAAATATAGAGGGAAGTGGCATGCCACCCCGAACTTAGGGTTTGTCACTATTTTGGCTATTTTTGTTTCTTTTTTATGGATGGAGGGGTACGAAGATGATAGAAGCAGTGTAGAAGAGAGTTCAGATCAGAATGCAACTTGATTTACAATTCTGAGCGCCGGGTTGTTCTCTTTGTCATACTTGCTCAAATAATGACTTGTTGAGGATCCAGTGGGGATTCCATGTTGTTGTTCCACTAGTCAGTTAGGAAGAATGACGTATTTGATCCCTTTCAGTTTGATAGACACTTGCCACTCTTTCATAAAGATCATGATGTTAGGATTCATAAGCTTCACAAGATGATTTCAATTAAAAGGCTAGTTTTCAGAAGAAGATCCTTTTTGAGGGTCCGCATTGAATAAGGAGGGTATACTGATTCAAAATTCATAGAGATTTTAAAAAATGTCAAAACTTCATCCAGTATCTGTTCAAATTTCTTTTGAAAACCTTAAAATTTTGAAAATTTTATTTGAAAATTTGAAAATTTATGTCAAAAATGCGACGATAAAATCTTAAGTCTCATTTAGATGGGTGAAGGTGGAAAGTAAGATACGTACCATCCACCGTCCACCCCGAACTTATAAATTTTCTCATCCTGAGCAAACCCTAAATCCGAGATTGAGGGGAAAATTCATGCTGGTTAGACCACCAGATGTGGTTGCGTTCCAATCAGTGTGCATCCTTCATCTGAAAATCTCAAAAAATGAAGACTAATCAGAACTCAAGATAGCATCTCACGATGCTAATTTTATTTAGTGCAAACTTATCTAAAATTTAAAAACAAAATTAAGGAAAACTCTAATTAAAAGTAAAAACGAATTTATTAATCAAGTTTCCTCCCTACAAGTGCCTTTGTTTTATGTCGATGGCTCGACTTGATTCCTTTAACTTTATGGTGGATCTGTTGGATTGGAGAGTTCCAACATTATTTCGGTGCCTGTGTCGGTTGAGGTGAAATATCTCTTCAAGTGTTGACCATTAGCTACAAATTCGTCTGACTTTTCACTCCATAAAGAGTAAGCACCATGTGGGGAGATGCTCTTGACAATGTAGGGTCCAGTCCAGTGAGAATGGAGTTTTCCTGGGAATAACTTCAGTCTTGAGTTAAATAGAAGAACTTGGTCTCCCACTTGTATGTATTTTCTTTTCAGATGACCATCGTGCCAAAGTTTCGTACGTTCTTTGTAGATTCATGCATTCTCATAAGCTTTCATCCGGAGTTCTTCCAGCTCCTGAAGTTGTAGAATCCTGACTTGGCCAGCTTACTTCATGTCAAAATTCAGTTGTTTTATTGCCCACCATGCTTTGTGTTCCAGTTCTATAGGAAGGTGGCAAGACTTTCCATAGATCAATCAGAATGGTGTAGTTCCGAGGGGAGTTTTAAAAGCTATTCGGTAGGCCCAGAATGCGTCATTGATTTTCATTGACCAATCTTTTCGATTGTGGTCTACTATCTTTTTGAAAATAGCCTTGAGTTGACGATTAGAAACCTCTTCCTATCCACTTGTTTGTGGGTGGTTGGGTGAGGCTACCTTGTGAGTTACACCATATTTCCTCAGCAATGCTTTAAAGCTTCTTTCAAGAAAATGAGAACCTCCGTTAGATATCATAGTGCGTGGGACTCTGAAACGGGGGAAAATAATATCTTTGAACATCTTGATGATAGGTTTGGAATCACTAGTGACGGTTGGTATGGCTTCTACCCATTTTGAGATGTAATCCACCGCCACTAGGATGTAGGAAAATCCATGAGAAGATGGGAATGGACCCATGTAGTCCACACCACAAACATCAAATATCTCAACTTCTTGCCACAATTTCAGTGGCATCTCATCTCTTTTTGTTATGTTACCCGTTCTTTGACATTTGTCACATGATAGAACAAAGTTATAGGAGTCTTTGGATATGGTTGGCCAAAAGAAGCCACATTGCAAAACTTTTATAACAGTTTTCTTAGAACTCATATGGTCACCAACTGGGCCTGAGTGACATTGTTCTAAAATGAGGTCGGCTTCATCTTCAGTGATACAACGTCTGTAAAGACCACCCGCATAGAGATTGAAGAGGTATGGCTCATCCCAGTGATATTGCTTCATATCATGCATGAATTTCTTTAGTGCATTTCTGGTGCATTCAGGATGGATAACCCCAGCAACAAGGTAGTTCACATAGTCTGAGTACCAAGGTGTAGCTTCTGAGACCTTCATTAGTTGGTCATCTAGAAGGGAATCGTTAATCGGGATCTTCTCAGTATCCAGAGTGTGGATGCGAATGAGGTGGTCTGCTACAACATTCTCTTTACCCTTTTTATCTCGTATCTCTAGATCAAACTCTTGCAAGAGGAGAATCCATCTAATCAACCTAGGTTTAGCATCTTTCTTTTCCAGGAGGTAATAGATAGTAGCATGATCCGTATAGGCAATAACTTTCAAATTGATGAGATATGATCTAAATTTGTCAAAGGCATACATGACTGCAAGGAGTTCTTTCTCTATAGTTGCATAATTCCTCTGAGCTTCATCGTGGGTTTTCAATGCATAATAGATCACATAATGTTTCCTTTTTATACATTGGCCCAGAACAACACCCACAACATAATCACTGGCATCACACATAATTTCAAATGGGTGATCCCAATCGAGAGCTCTAATGATGGGTGTTCTTGTAAGAGCAAGCTTTAGGTTGTTGAAACTTTTGACACCGTCAAAATTGAACTCAACATCCTTTAGTAACAAATTCGTCATCGGCTTGGTTATCTTGGAGAAATATTTTATAAATCGTCTGTAAAAACATGCATGACCCAGGAATGCACGAACTTCTCTTATATTCATTGGAATAGCGAGTTTGGAAATCACTTCTATTTTTTCTCTGTCAACTTTGATTCCTCTATTGCTAACTCTATGTCCAAGGATAATGCCTTCATTTACCATAAAGTGACGCTTCTCACAATTTAATAAAAGATGTGCTTCTTCACATCATTTAAGGACAAGGGAGAGGTGCATTAGGCATTAGTCATATGAATCTCCATACACAGAAAAATCATCCATAAAAACTTCCATAATGGTTTCAGTGAGACCAGGGAATATAGCTACCATGCAACATTGGAACGTTGCAGGCGCATTGCAGAGTCCAAATGGCATTCCTCTAAATGTGTATGTTCCAAACAGGCAAGTAAAAATAGTTTTCTCTTGGTCATATGGATGTATGGGTATTTGATTGAATCCGGAGTAACCATCGAGATAACAAAAATATTCTTGGTGAGCCAATATTTCTAAGACTTGATCAAGAAAAGGCATTGGGAAGTGGTCCTTTCGAGGTGCCTTGTTTAACTTCCAGAAATCAATACACTTCCTCCACCATGTGACTATTCGAGTGGGGATGATTTCATCGTTTTCATTTCATATCAAAGTAGTTCCACCTTTCTTTGGGACAACATGCACCGGAATGACCCATGGCGAATCGGAGATCAGGTAGATGATTCCAGAAGTGAGTAATTTAACAACTTCAAGGAGAACGACTTCTTTCATATTCGGATTAAGTTTCCTTTGGTGTTCTACGGTCATCTTGTGATCTTCCACCATGGGGATTCTATGCATGCAAAGCGCTTGACTGACCCCGGTGAGGTTACTCATCTTGTAGCCAATGTTTTTTTTTTAAAATTCCGTTAAGAGTTTGTCTTCTTGTTCTATCGTTAGATCTAAATTTATGATAACTGGACAGACTTTGAGGTCATCTAGAAATGCGTATTTCAATCCTTTGGGTAGGGGCTTCATTTCAGGATCTTGTGGCTTTTCACATGGTTCTTCAGTTACTTCCACGGCTTCGAGTTCGTCAAAAGTAGCTTCAACATCTTTTTCTACAGAGTCGAGAGATTCGATGAAATCCTATACTTATTCGTCAGTAGGCTCATCAACTGATGGGTCTGACAGAGAAACTTCTAAAGGATCATCCGATTCATGATTCTCTTGGGTGAGAAGTGACATCTGCTCTATGCAATTGATAAGATATACTTCTTCTTGCATGCTTGGTCTTCACATACTTTCAAAAACTTTGAATTTGAGAGTTTCTTTACCAAGTCTGAGAAGCAAGGTTCCTACTTCAACATCAATTAGGACTCTTGCAGTGGTGAGGAACGAACGTCCAAATATGAGAGGGTATCTGGCGTCTTCTTTTATGTCCATGATGCAATAGTCACACAGAACATAGGAATCTTTTCCCACCTTGACAGGTACATACACAATAATTCCTAACGGACATTTGATTGAATTGTCTACGAGTTGTATAGTCATGCCAATTGGGAGAAGTTAAGCAAACACTAGCCTTTTGTAAAGGCTGAGTGGAATGATGGAGATTCTAGCACCAAGATCTTCTTGTCCTTTCTTGTACGAAGAATCACCGATATGGCAAGAGATCCCAAAGGATCCTGAATCTTTCTACTTCTTTGGCATCTTACTCTGGATGATATCTGAAGTGGTTCTAGCTAACTTGACTGTCTCATATTCTTCAGTTATATATTTCCTGGTGAGGAGTGACTTTAAGTACTTTGTCTAGGCTGGTATCTCAGCCAGCACATCCAAAAAGGGTATATCAACACGAAGTTTCTTCATAGATTCTTTAAACTTATTGCACCGAGTATCAAGCTTGGTTTGCCTTAAATGAGTAGGGAAAGGTATACGAGGCTTGTATACAGGGATATCAGGTTCTGGTGTTTCAGTTTCTTCATCAATAGGTTTCTCAGGACCTTCTTTGTCTGTCTTATCAGTAGTTACTGACTGTTTTGGTTGAGACTCAGGTGTTGTTGAGTCTTGGACAATCACAGGTTCATACTTATCTATAATAACCACATGTGTCTTGACAGGAGGATCAAAATAGTCTTTTTCTGACCTAGTGGTGTCTGCTTTCAATTGTTCGGGATGCTTACGATTGTTCTCGGGTTGGCCAGCAAAGGCTCCAACATGTGGCTTCATGCTAGCTGCAAGTTGAGCTAGTTGAGACTCAATAGCTTTCTGGTGGGCTTGCTGGTTAGCTATCATAGTCTGATGTGATTGCAACATCTTCTCAATTGTTGTTAGTTTGTCATCTGGAGAGATGGGATTGGCTTGTTTCCCTTGTTGTTGATAAGAGACTTGGTTGGGATTCTGGAACTGAGAATTGTTCTGATAATTGTTGAAGTTCCTATTCTAAAAATTACCCCTGAAATTTCCTTGATTCCCAAAATTCTGTTGCTGATTATACTGGAATCCTGGTGGGCCCCTTTGTTGATTAGTTGAACCAAGTTATCTTGAGTTTTCTGCTCCTGCAGGATTTCCATATTGAAATCTAGGATGGTTCCTATTCTGATTCGGATTGTAATATCCTTGACTAGGGATGGTATTGATAGCATTGAGGTTTTCAGTATGACTATTATCACCTTGACTACAAACATTGCTTAGAACAACATCGTACAAAACATTGCATGCTAAAGTGGAATGATCAGTACCTTTACATGCTTCACAGAATAGTGAGGCAGACTTGATCTGTTCTTGTTGTTGAGGGGGTGAACATCCTCTTCCAAATGCAGCAAGGGATGATTCGATGTTGTCTTACTTGGCTACTAAGAGCTTGAGGGTTTCAGCGATAGTCTTGTATTCTGGAATAACTCCATCCATAACTACCTTCAATACTCCCTTACCTACAGACCTACCCCAGTTAGCTTGATTTTCATCTCCAAGGGTGATGACTCTCCATGCGATGTCATAACTTTGACGCATGAAATTTCCTCCAGATGAGGAATCTAAAAACCTTTTGATATCATCGTCGACACACCTATAGAAAATTTCGATGAATTGATTCTTAGGAATTCCATGGTGTGGACACTTGCGTAGAAGCTCTTTGTATCTATCCCATGCTTTAGCCAGGGTTTCTCCAGGGACTTGAGTGAAATTTGTTATCCATCCCCTAATTTCATAGGTGAGAGGGAGGGTAGAACTTTTCCAGAAATACATTTTGAAGTTGTTCCCAAGTGGTGATGGGTTCACTTTGTAATGAATTGTACCAGCTTATTGCTCTATCAGAAAGTGAATACTTGAAGAGACAGAGACAAATGGCATCGTCTGATACTCCATTTTTCTTTGTCGTACCACATAGATCAATAAACCTCAAAAGATGTTCCTGACTATCCTCTCCTTGTTTTCCATCGATTGGGCTGTTTTGAAGCAATGTGATCCAATGTGCCCTAATCTCAAAATTGGCAGCATTGATGGGAGGAGGTTGTACTGGATGATGAACATTAGTAGCTTTGGGGATTGAGAACTCTCTAAGATCCTTTTGTAGTTATGTTGCTTGCGCCGCTGCTTGTACTGCTTGGATTTCTTCTTGAACCACAACTCTGGCTTCTTGCATGAGCCTTTCTCTCTGTGCATTAAGGGATTGAGCTACCCTTCAGGCTATTTCCTCCTCTTGAGCCATTCTTTCTTAGTTCTCTCTATTTTGATGATGAGAGGTTTTGTTTATCTCCGAATCAAAGCTAGTGGTGAGTCCGGGACTGTTCAAACGACGCATACACTAGTCTTGGGGGTACCTGAAATGAAAAGATATGAAGTAAGATTGATGGAGTGGAGTGAAATTCAAGAAACAAAAAGATTTGACTAAAGATGATCGATTGTATCAAAAGAAAAACAAAAATCCTAGATTATCCTTAAAAGAACTAGATTTTACTAATTGATTCCGTTGTCCTCGGCAACGGTGCCAGAATTTGACGTGGAATATTATCGCACTAACAAATTCACTTGTGGTTGAGACCCTCGAGCTTTTACCAAAACCAATGTGCAATAATACCACCCACAAGCAGACGGTTCTTATCGCAGTATAGTTGAGGATCGAATCATAAGAGACAACATTTTTAAGAATCTTAGTTAGTCGAATCTAGTTCAAGTAAGACTAATATTTAGAACGATTGGTTGTTTTGAGGTTAATTAAACTAAGTGCAGGAAAAGAAAGGGCAGAATTAAAGTCGATCTAGATTAATGATATGGAATCACTGGGATGGTACTGGGTTTCACCACCACTACTCATGCAAACACATCCAAACATCAAACATCCAGGCAAGATTTAACTATCCAAATAGAGCTGCTGCAAAACCCCCCATATGGGCGTTAGGTTTGCGTAAGCATCACCTTAGGCATCATATATTTCGTCACCATCTAGATCACATACTTACGGCTCTGAAGATAAAAAATCCCACTAAGGCTGTGGTCCTCCCTAAGGGATGTTTAGACCACAGAAGCGTCACCATAGGCTAGATGGCTCATCCCCTCACAGATCACTCACTTACGACCTCAAGGAATCCTATCAAAAGTTCTCGTCAAGGAGTCAACCATGCTAATCGACAAGCAAGTAGGTGGTTAATCTACAAGAAAACATCGACAATTAACAAAGAAGATACAACATCCAACTAAGGTTGTGGCCCTCTCTAAGGGATGTTTAGGCCACAGAAGCATCACCGTAGGTTAGCTGGCTTGTCCCCTTACGGATCATACACTTATGACCTCAATGAATCTCATTCTATTTCTAGTTTGAGAGTCAACCTCATTAAACGACATTCTACCCAACATATAGAAGTTCTCACAACATAGGGAAAAATAATATGAAATCTTGTAGGTAAACAACTACAAACATTATCGATTAACAATGAAATGAAAAGTTATATACATTTCCATGGAATGCTTAACAAGAGAATATGCTTGCATGGGCAGCAGGGCTAGTCCCCACACCCCAGCAAAAAGGAACTACTCGCCCATGATGCGAGAAATAAGAAGAACAAGAAAGAGAGATAAATCTACCACAAACACGATGTAGAAGGTAGACGCAACTCGATGAAGATGACGCGGTCTTCTACGTCGTGTTGGAGTAGATATGGATGAGGAACGAGGGATGTCATGACAGACCAGGCAATCTTCCTCACTCCTCCTTCCTTCTCTTCTCGGTCTCCTTGATTGCAGCTCGAGCACCAGGTGGAATGACATCAACGTGAATGGAACTGGGTCAGACCTATATACAGGCAGCCTATCGGCGTCCCAGAACCGATGCCCAAATTAGGACCATGTTGGTCCTATTTATAGGATCGGGTCTGATCTCATGATTTGGGAATAGTTGCAATTTTTACAATTTGCTTAATCAGTTTGGTGTGTATGACCAAACAGTTTGGTGTTGTCATCCAAACAGTTTGGAATGCATGTACCCTCCAAATGGTTTTGCTTGCATATGACTAAATAGTCTTGATATGTGACCATACGGTCTCAAAACTTTGGCTCTATTGGTCTGGAAACTGATGGTGACCAAACGGTCTTCCTACCTCAATCAGTTTTGAGGACATTGCCCAAACGATCTTGAACACTTGACTAAATGGTCTTGGATGCATGCCTTCATACGGTTTTGGAAAAAAAATTTCTCATACGGTCTTGGATGCACTCTTCTCTATCGGTCTTGCAGCCTAGTATCCATCCAAATAGTCCTTAGGTCCAATCGTTCTTGAACAGCTCTGTTCTAAACGGTTTTGCACGATCATTTAGTATCCTCCAAATGGTCTGCAGTATCGGTCTTGGTTGGCCAAATGGTCTTGAGACCGTTCAGTGGCCAACCGGTCTTGTGCAGCAGGCACGATGGAGAGAAGGTTGCTGGGCAGCGGGGGATGCAGGTGCATGGAGGTGCAATGCTAGCGGTAGGTGGAGCTAGGGTTGCAGAGAGTAAGGGAAGGTAGAGGAAGAAGGAAAGCAGTGGGTGACGGAGAAGGTGGTCGCAGTGTCGTCTAGGGTTACAACGCAGGCAATGAGGACGATGGAAGAAGAAGGTGTTGGTAGAAGGTCGGGTTCTCTCGGCTTACTACCGGCTGAGATGAAGGTGTAAAAGAATGATCGGAGGTGCTGCTGAGATCGACAGAGGTGCATCGAGCAGACTCTATGGAGGTCCGAATGGTCTTGAGAGTTAGATCACCACCAAACAGTCTCGAGCAGGTGCTGCTCACACGGTCTTGAGGGACCATTAGAAGGAGACTGGTAGGGTAGGTTGAGACCAAAACTGTTAGCTCAAACGAATGAGGGTCGTAGATCCTAGATCATATGGTGTGGATATGCTTGTGGATTGAGACTGTATGGATGGATGGTTAGGACCGAATGGTCGAAACTTAATGGATGAGGTCGATAGGTCAAGACCATTTGGTGAGGATCGATTGGTCAGATAGTTTGGTCAAGACCGATTGGTCAGACTGTTTGGTCAAGGCCAATGATGAGAAGATTTCGAGGGAGGGTGGATCTAGGGCTAAGAAACGTGGGTCCCACTCATTAGGGTTTGATATGGATGAGAGTTTGATCAAATGGTGGTGATTATTGTGGATAAGGGTTGAATGGAGGTGGGTGACATCTGGTGGTTAAACCTCATAAAGACCTACATAAAATCATCATAAACTCAGTTAAAACTTTGATATTTGAACCAATTAAGCAATTTTTCACATTTTGATATTTAGTAAATGAAATTGGGTGTATTGAATCGAATTGAGCCGAAGATGGTGATTCAATTTCATGATGAATATGAATTCATCATCAAACCACAAGGAAAACCATTTTGAGAAAGTCAATGTAAGCGAATAAGAATTCATACTTAACAAAAAAGTTGGATTGTTTGATTAAACTAAGATTGCAATAATTAAATCATTGGATCAAAATCTAGATTAATCAGATGATGGATATACTAGGATGGAATGGGTTTCACCATCACGACCAATCTTTCACTCTCTCAATAAATATTTGGAGAGGACATGTATATGTTGAGTCCATGTAAATCATCTATTCCACGTTAGGAATAAAACATGATATATATCACTCTAGGCTTGGTGTCGCGTTACCCATAGATCATACATTTATTCCCTTACAAACACCTATATGAAGTTCTCATAAAGGGTTTAACAAGAAACAATCAATATCCTAGATCTTGGGTTCAAATTTCTCTACATTGAAGACATGACACCCTTGCCCACATCCCAAGGATCTAGAAGAATTTTCAAAATGATGATTGGTCCCACATACAATCACTGGAGTCAACTACACACTTTTCACACACTCACAACCCTGGGATCAACCTCCCAGTAGGTCACCCATCCTAGTACTACTTTGTGCTGAGAATGCTTAACCTCAAAGTTCTTAGTGATGGGATTCCTAAAAAAGAGGTGCACCTTGGTGGTATGGGCAATCCAGTACTTCCTTTTAAGATAATTTTATCTGAGGCCTAAAAACATGGGATGCTACAATCTTCCCCACTTAGATTGTTGACATCCTTGTTAAGGATGAATTACATGGTCTCATACTCATTTTCCCATTTTAGTGCAGACCCAAAATGCTCATGTACACCCAACTCCCATTCACAACTACCAACACAAGGGTGGCTCCATCAACTCAGGTAGACTTTCCAACATACTAGGTTCTACTAGTGCAAAGGTGGATCAATCAACTTGGATAGCCCTTTCCAACATGCCTAGACCACACAACTGAAGACTGGGGTGTCACATGCCCACATGGGCCCCATCTATTAGAGCGTAACTAGCTCTGGTACCATATTTAATGAATGACCCATTGCCCAAGGATCTAGCAGAGTTTTAAGAATGAAGACTGGCCCCACAAATCACCATTATCCTCGACTGTGCATTGTTCCGTCACTCACATAGAACCCGAGATAAACTTCTAGATAGGTCACCTATCCTAGTACTACACTAGGCTGAGAACACTTAACCATAGAGTTCTTAGTGATGGACTTCTTGAAAAGGAGGTGCACTTTGATGATATGAGTAATCCAATCATTTCTTTTAAGATGATTTTATGTGAGGTCTCAAATTCTTGAATGTTGCACAATATTTGATAAACATGTAAACCTACTGATCAAACAAGAATACAAGCACAAATGACCAGTTCTGAACATATAGTGGTCCATACAACAAAATATGCAATATAAAGAACAATATCAGGTAGAGGGGCTACTCCCTATACCATAGCGAGAGGACTACTCGCTCATCATAGTAATAAGAAGATTAACATCAGAATATGTGAAGTGATCCATCCTCACAATAGAATGAAAAAGGAGCAACCATGGTGTTTTGATGCCCCTATTCGAGATCAAGGATGATGGTGGTCAACAAAACAACAAGATTTCTTGGCAGAGAAGTCTTGGGGGCTTCATCTTCCTTCAAAAGTTAATATTTTTCTTCTATAAGGCATGAGAAACAGGTTGACGTGGGTGGGTACCATCAACTAATGGAAATGAGCACAACAAGAATAGCCTCTTTCATTAGGGAGAGACTTGGCAGGTCATGTTCCTTCATTTATGGAAAACTGATTGTTGTGAGGATGTAGAAGAAAGTTGGTAATGGTGGAGGTTTTCAACCAATGGAAATAAGCTCCATGGAATAAACCTCTTTTAAGGTTGGAACCCTAGATCCTTGGTGGTTGTAGAGGTAGAAGGGTTGTCAGTTGATGTTTGTCAACCAATGAAAACGCCCACCAGAATCTGGAGGTGGATGATTGGAAAAGGTTTTGGGATCATGGATGCATCAATGGTGCATCCATTTCTTGGTGGATATGATCTTGTATTTATAAGTTGATGATATAGCTTGGAACCTTCCCTGAACACCTTGCAGTTAAGCTTTCATCCACCATGGAGGTGAATAAAAAACTAAATGTAATAGATGAAGAGTCTTCTGATGTTCAATGTTTCCATTGGTAGATGAAAAGGCATTAGAACCAACAGAAGATAGAATCAGAAGTTCCATCAGTTGGAAATCCAAAAGTTTATCAGAAGGTGTGAGCATGTTTCCCATCACTACACATAACCACCTTTCCATCAGAAGGTAACTTCAGCCTTCCCATCAGAATGAAGTTGCTATAATTTCATTTTTTGAGGCACGTAGGACTTCCATCGGTTGTGACACACTTGAATTCCATCAGAATTCATGTGTGCTAGAGTTCCATCTAGGTGAGAGTTGACTTCCATTGCTTGATGAGCTACAAATTCCATTAGAAGGTAACTTTTAGTAGGCAAGTGTAGTATTCCCATGGATTCAAACTGTGAGAACTTGTTACACTAAATGAGATTACTCAAATCATAAAACACAATCAATCACTAATTAATCACATACCCAAAAATATGGGTAAAATAAAACCAATTTCAACATCAACACCCACTTAGAAACATTTGCATAAGAGCCCAACATCTTTCTTATATCGATACTATGCCAAGAATTTGATACAAATTGTTCTATCGTCTTAACCACCACATATATACATAGGATACCAATATAGGTATATGCCACACAAACAAGCATTAATACGCTAATAAAAGTCTGATTTGTTTGAAACATCATATACAAACTTTTTCTTGCCCGGACCTGAGAGTACAAGGACGACTCTTGGACACACTAGACATCTAATCAACTTTATCCAAGATTCATTAATATAGCTCCTCTTTGCTTCCACATTTGTTTTTGTCATTTCTGATTACCTAAAAAAATGTGGCGAACCACAAGGGTGAGACCCATGTCCCAACAAGAGATATAACCTCCAACAATGCTTATTGATTACAACATTCTAAAGTAATTAGATAGTTAAGAAAATTAATTAGATATAACAAATAAGATCAACAACACTGATGATTAACAAAATACAAAAAGGATCAGATAATAACTATCTTCATTAGCCAGACTATTCTCATATCCCTATTAACAATATAAGGAGTCTAGCAGCATGAGCATCTCTAACATCATGAATAAATCTTGTATCATATACATAGCTAACAACATTAGTATGTCTAACAGGTTGACCATATCAACATCATAGAAAGAGCTAACAACATAATAACAATTATCTGGATAAGCATGATTAGCAGTATATGCATCTCTAGTTACAAAGGCATGGCTAGCATGCTAAACTTAACTAACAACATGAGATAGCTAGCATCATGATTATAATAAGTAGTAGCAATATAGTTATCAACACAAGCATAGCTACTGTATGTACACATCTACAATCTTAAGAATATCCACAACCCAAGTGTATCTACTATCTCTTAATTGCACTAAGCTTCATCTTTATGTAAAGATAACAAACAAGGGTTATCATCCAATGTGAAATGTCATGTATAACCCTAAACAAATATTCTACATGATTGTATTACATCTTTTGTTATGCCCTGGGGAATTTGAATCGTACCATTCAAAGTCCAACTGACCCCTACGAAGGGCTATTCAGTTCTGTACAAGATCTAGGAGTGCTAGTATCCTAAGATCTCTTCTCCTCGGTCAGTACAAGTAAAAAGGCAGTGACATATCACCCAAAGCTGCCACCACAATGACATATATTCAAAATGCTAACCACTAATCCGCCCTTGGTACATGTCACGTCACTAGAAACCAGGGTATACAAACCTAATGACTGAGGTACAACCACAGTTGTCCTCTAATCACATCATGTTATAATCACCGAGACTCGACCACAACCATTCTCAATCACATCAGATGTATGAGGCCTGACCATAGTCGACCTCCACAATCTGCATTATGGATGACACAGATATATCCTCAACCTGCCACCCCCACATACTCAACAATATGCACTCCGAGTTTCCCTTAGGAATACTCATTTCACCATCCAGCAAGTTCTGACACTAAAGATGGTTCTACGGCACAGGGGACTACATGATTAGAGTTGCACTTAATTAGTTATGTCAATTGGGTGAATTAAGGTTACATCAAACAAGTGGACATACAAACCCTACTTCACTTCTAGCAAGCATATAAATATCACAACTTTGAAAAGATATAAAATGTGTGAAGCATAATTTCTAATCTCATCATCACATGGTACTATTCACTTGCCATTCAAGAGACCACACTAGTCATCATACTATCGCAAGATATAAATCCTTTTCACAATATCACAGGGTAACAACCCTTATCAACATAAGAGGATTACACCTCATTCAGGGCTCAACCATGCCCAAAGGTCATTAAGACCATCATACTATTCCCTGTAAGATCATCATTATCTTTGCAAGCCTTATAACAAGGCTCAAAAACATCACTTACATATAATACACCAGATCAACACAATATTGTATTAACGAGCTAGGAGATATCATGGTTATATTAACATTAAGAACATTCCTTTATTATATCAACATGCAAGGAATCTAGATATGATTAACCCTCATCATATTCATAATGCAGATGTTTCGCATAAGCAAGTATCAACCATGTGGCTATGACAATCACCAATTAACACATTAAGGTTATGATTATGTTAAGGAGGTTATTTCACCATCATGCCATCATATAAGAATGTTAAACATGAATACTCATCTTTATCTATTTTCATTAGAATTAGCTTCAACAAGGTAAATTATATTAATATTACTAATCAATACTTATACCCAAACCCTAACTCATGACATCCCCATTGGATCATAGATCCATAAGGTGAAGCATCACCATCACATTCCATACTATTCTCAAGTATGAACCCACACATAAATCAAGGTGTATCCAATGGGTTATAGCATACTAGGGTTTCAACAACATTAACATAGTACTTCATGAATGTATTAGTCATTCTAGGACTATTCATGCCAAATTACCATCTTTTAGTTATATTAAAGCTAGGTATAACAAGCTATACTCATTAGGGTTACATATCAACACAATATGATTATCATCCCTGCTATTCATATGAGTGAATAAGTAAGACTAACTTATTAAGGGTAACCCTCCATTTGTTCCATCATCATTCAACCCATATCACCATACCACAATGTCACCCAGAACCATTGGATTTTTAAAAGGTAATACCATTTGTTGTTTACATAAGTAAACACCTTGGATAAAACACATATGAAGTCCTTGTTTTTTTCTCTATAAAGAGTCACAATCTGATCCTAGACATCCCTTGATTAACAACACAAGAAGTTCCATTGAAAGTAGGGTAAAACTGACAATCGACTGTTCATTTATAACAAGCAATCGATTGACAACAAGTAAGCTCCTTAAGTTGATCATATAAAGAAAACCATCTAAATCACATTATTAGGAACAAAATATTACATTATCCATCATTCCACTTTATTTGAGAAATAAACATTATATCTTGACCATTGGGTCAAGTTCATATATTAAAACCATCAATTACAGTATAGGTCCGACCATTGCATCATGTTACCGAAGAAACTGTTGGTCTAAGGATTAATTGATGATACAAATATATAATTAACTCACCATAGGTTTTGGAGACCTTAAAAAAAATCATTAGTGACCATTAAGTCACCATAGGTTGTTATATCATCACTATATTTGTTAATTAGCATCAAATATCAAACTAATATCACCACTGATTGATATCATCATTAGGGTACTTAGTTGTTAATAACTAGGCTTCTAATTAGGAAAAAACATGAACTAAGGGGGTGAACGTCAGTTGACACCCTTGGTTACCACCATCCGTTGTCATGAATACAACACCATAGGGTAGTTGCAATGGTACCATCACCGGGTCATGGGTTTATAGAAGAAATCAGCTTAAAACCCTAAAATTGACCATTGGTTGATAGGTTCTTAGCACCATAGGTTGTCAAACCAACCTAATCCATGTCATATTATACCTTAGGAATATTGTAAACATGATCAAAGGTTCATCTATAACTGAAATAAGAACAGGGAACATTATAAAAATCGAAATCCAAGTGAAGCATAGCTTTTTAGTGCATGGACCATCATTTTCAAGCAAGAACGTGATCTAGAAAGCTTATGGTAAGCAATAAACGTGGAGAAAGTTATAAAAATTACCTCTAATGAGAATATTAAACCAAATAAAGCAGAAATCTCGAGCATATAGGGTAGAAAATCCAAGCATAAGCTATGAACTCATCCATCTAGCACCTTTCTTCATTAAATGAGCAAACCCTAAGCATAAGGAGCAAGAAAGGCAGGGTTTTAGAGCTTTAGAGAAATTTCTACCATGGAAAAGCACAGTTACGACCTGGAGGAAGGTCTAAGGAAGGATAAGAGCAAGAGAAATGGAGAAGGAAGGAATAAAATTACTTGCCTTGGTCGAAATCCCTAGAAGATGACCTTGGAAACCCTAGGTAGGGCTAAATGGAGCTCTAGGAGACCTTCTTCTCCAAAAAGAGGTTGTCTTCTACCTTATAGCACTTGGTTCTGCAGAAATATAGAGTGGAGTCCTTGCTACAGGTTATAGGAAAGAGAAAGCAAGCACAGTTTTGTACCTGGGCAAGGAAGAGTTAAATATAGCCCATGGATAAGGATGGGAGCAAGCATGAGGTGTAAAAGTAGCTTCCCCATGTTTCTATGGCCTTAAACTATTAAGAATATATAAGCACACACCCAAGCAGATCCCCCACCATCCTTATAGACCTGATGAAATTTCCTTTGTTGAATTTCTCAGCCAATCACATAATTCATTAATTGATAGCTACTAAAGGTAGCTCATCTGTGAAGGGGTAAACCCTAAAATACCCTTAGAGAAAACACCTTCAAAACAAGGATTAAATAGGTGCCCCATGGCTCACAAAGCTCAATAATTATGAGATAGTATCCAAGGAACATAATTCATGTGATAAATTGCAAAGAAAACCTCTCAATTGGGTAAATTGCAGAAAAGTCCAAAGTGTGCATAAAATTGCATAACTTGCTCAAATAGTGTCCAAATTGGACCACATTTGAAAATTAATCTAGTATTATGATTTCAAAGCATATCACAATGTTATATTTGGGTTATAATTATTCTATTATGGTAATTAAGCTTATTCAACTCATTAAGAAAGTTCAGGGGCCTTACAACTATAAACCCCTAATAGGGATTTCGCCTCCGAAATCCAAGGTAAACAAAGATGGGTACTTCCTTTGCACCTCATACTATTACCTTCACATGGTTACTTGTATATCATGGTGATGTCACATCATTCATGCATATCTCATCTTGGGAAAGCACAAAAACCCCCACCAAAGAACACATTCTCAATATGGAATGTAGAAACTTGTTGTGTCATCTGTACAACTCTAGTAGTAATGTTCAACTTTAAATTCTATCTATCAAAAGTCATACTTGCTAGATTTTTACCAATCATGGAATGTGTCCTATACCATTCCTTGAAGCATAAAAAAGGCGATGTATCCATCCTTTTTTATTCTAGATACAATGACACTGGAACACTTGTCAGTTCTTTTTCAGCATCAAAAGAAATGCTGACGCTGGAACCTATCATTCCATACAAGGAAACATCATTCCTAGTCAACCTTGTTAGGGGTGAAAAATCAACACTATCTTCACCTTACTAGGATTTACACAACCTACTTATAAGACATATCATGATCCCATAAAGAAATTTAATCAACCCCATCTCACTCTTGTTCAACTTATCTCATAGCTATTGCTACTTCGACAGCCCTAAGGTTTTTGAAGAAATATTGATCATATTTTTGATCATATTAGAAATCATTTTGACATGTCATCATTCAAAGCTTGATATAACTTGTATGACATGACTGGAACACTCTGTTCCTCCTATTCATAAATTCTATTTGTACATTGGTTAGTGTAAAGGACATAACTCTAAACTCATCATGGTCATGTGAATTATGTCATCCAATCTAACTCTTATGCATTGATATTTGATCATAGGTTTATCTTAAAGGTACACGGTATCACATATCTATTAACCAACAAACCATCTATCCTTGATAGTGGTCTTGCCCAGCTATCACTGAACCATACACAACATATTATAATCACTTTTGTCATTTCCTTCCAAACAACATTTAGAGGGTCATCATCAACTCTGTCTCCCTCTCTCTTTATGGAAGAGGAATACTTGGAATGCTCATTTAATAAACATCTCCAACCTTCACATATTTCTCATATTATTAATACATCTTGGATACTAGGATTCATTACCTTGGTATCCACCTCATGTGCTATAAGCAACTCACATCCTTATATCATCTAATTTTACCAACATAATAAATATCAAGACCTATAAGAGGAGTCTTCCTAATTATTGGAAGCCTCAAAAGAAAAATCATCACAAACTTTATGAACTTGGAACCATAGTCCAAACAACCTTATGCTATAATAAGATATCCACCCTCATGTTTACAATGAATCCACACATACCAAGTGGCAATGATCCACTTGAAAGTTGTTCCCTGGAAAGAAAAGACACAAAGGGAAACACACTTCCCACATCATAGCAACATTGTTCAAGGTCACTAGCAAAAAGGTAACCAATTCTATTTTCATTATGCAAGTTACAACTTTTTATGTATCATTTTACCTTTTTCATTTCAGGTTCCTTGCCATTAGCATATGAATCATCATGATTAACATATCTCATTACTCCTTCCTTGATGACTATTTATCACACTTGGTATGTTCTCTTATTTTATTATGTTTTCAACCACTTATCGACAAGTAAATCATCATATTCCACATTTTCTTCATTAAATCAGGATCATCTCCCTTAATTTCGATCACATGCCATGCTAATTTTTCACTAACACTTTCTTACACACATAGGTTGATCTGATATTAACTCAGGTTCCACCTTATTTCTTTGTCATTGTTCCCATTCATCTTCTCATTTTGTACTTGTTATAGGAGTTCTCTCTATCTTATGTGGATTTTATACCTTGATTCACTTTATAAGCATAGACTTCTTTGTCTTTTACTTTATTATCTTCTTGAATCACATCTTTAAGAACTCCTCTTTGCCTTATTTGTATTCCGATTTAGATTTCATGGTGTTGTATCTTTCTCTTATATTTACCAAACATTCAAGCTTTGATAGATAATGATGCAATTCTCATCTTCTTTAAGGTAGGATTGAGATATTCACACCATGATTTCTTATTCATTATGCTCTTTAGATTGTCTCAAAATGACTACTTGATCATAGTAATCAGAAAGATAACAATCTAAGAGTTCCATACTTACCTTTTCTTCAATAATTGAATACCTGGCTAGGGCACCCAAATACTGAGATTAGGCAGTATGCACCATATTTTTATGTCATATTCCTAACTTAGACATCATCCTAGTCCTAAGTCCTAGTGTCCCTATAGACTCAGTGAACCTAAAGCTCTGATACCAACTTATGAGAACCCGTTACACTAAATGAGATTACTCAAAGCATAAAACACAATATATCATTAATTAATCACATACCCAAAAATATGGGTAAAATCAAACCAATTTCAACATCAGCACCCGCTTGGAAACATTTGTATAAGAGCCCAACATCTTTCTTATATCCATACTATGCCAAATATTTGATACAAATTGTTCTATCATCTTAGCCACCACATATATACACAGGAGAACAATATTCATATATGCCACACAAACAAGCATTAATATGCTAAAAAAAGTCCAATTTGTTTGAAACACCATATAAAAACTTTTTCTCACCCAGACTTGAGAGTATAGGGACGTCTCTAGGACACACTAGACATCTAATCAACTTTATCAAAGATTCATTACTATAGATCCTCTTTGCTTCCACATGTTTATTTTCATCATTTCTGATTACCTAAGAAAATGTGGTGAACCACAAGTGTGAGACCCATGTCCCAACAAGAGATATAACCTCCAACAACGCTTATTGATAACAAAAATTTTAAGTAGTTAAATAGTTAAGCAAATTAATCAGATATAACAAATAATCTCAGCAGCACTGATGATTAACAAAATACACAAAGGAGCATATAATAACTGTCTTCATTAGCCAGACTATTCTCATATCCCTATTAACAATATAAGGAGTCTAGCAGGATGAGCATCTCTAACATCATGAATAAATCTAGTATCATATGCATAGCTAACAACATCAATATGCCTAATACATTGAACATATCAACATCATAAAAAGAGATAACAACATAAGCACAACAATCTGGATAAGCACGATTAGAAGTATATGCATCTCTAGTTACAAAGGCATGGCTAGCATGCTAAACTTAACTAACAACATGAGATAGCTAGAATCATGATCATAATCAGCAGTAGCAATATAGTTATCAACACAAGCATAGATACTGTATGTACAAATCTACAATCTTAAGAATATCCACAACCTAAGTGTATCTACTATCTCTTAATTGCAACAAGCTTCATCTTTATGTAAAGATAAAAAACAAGGGTTATCATCCAATGTGAAACGTCATGTATAACCCTAAAAAAATATGCTACACGGTTGTATTACATCTATTATTACACCCCAGGGAATCTGAATCATACCATTCAAAGTCCAACTGACCCTTGCGAAGGGCTATTCAGTTCTATAAAAGATCTTGGAGTGCTGATATCCTAAGATCTCTTCCCCTCGGTCAATACGAGTAAAAAGGTAGTGACATATCAACCAAAGTTGCCACCACGGCGACATATAGTCAAGCTGCTAACCACTAGTCCACCCTTGGAACAGGTCACAATACTAGAAACCAGGGTATACAAACCCAATCACTTTGGTACAACCGCAGTTGTCCTCTAATCACATCATGTTATAATCACCGAGACATGACCACAACCGTTCTCAATCACATCAGATGTATGAGGCATGACCATAGCCAACCTCCACAATCTACATTGTGGATGATAATGATACATCCTCAACCTGCCACCCCCACATACTCAACAATATGCACTCTGAGTTTCCTTAAGAATACTTGTTTCACCATCCAACAAGTTCTGACACTGAAGATGGTTCTACGACACAGGGCACTACATGATAAGAGTTGCACTTGATTAGTTATGCCAATTGGGTGAATTAAGGTTACATCAAACAAGTGGACATACAAAACCTAATTCACTTCTAGAAAGCATATAAATATCACAACTTTGAAAAGATATAAAACACGTGAAACATAATTTATCATCTCATCATCACGTGGTACTATTCACTTTCCATTCATGAGACCACAATAGTCATTATAATATCACAAGATATAAATCCTTTTCACAATATCACATGGTATCAACCCTTATCAACATAAGAGGATTACACCTCATTCATGACTCAACCATGACCAAAGGTCATTAAGACCATGATACTATTCCCTGCAAGATCATCATTATCTTTGCATGCCTTATAACAAGGCTCAACAACATCACTTACATATAATACACCAGATCAACACAATATTCCATTAATGAGCTAGGATATATTCGTAAACAATCATAGTAGGGATAAATTAACATTAAGAACATTCCTTTATTACATCAACATGCAAGGAATCTAGATATGATTAACCCTCATCATATTCATAATGCACATGTTTCGCATAAGGAAGTATCAACCATGTGGCTATGACAACCACCAATTAACACATTAAGGTTATGATCATGTTAAGGAGGTTATTTCACCATCATGCCATCATATAAGAATGTTAAACATGAATACTCATCTTTATCTATTTGCATTAGAGTTAGGTTCAACAAGATAAATTATATCAAGTATACTAATCAGCACTTATACCCAAACCCTAAATCACGACATCCCCATTAGATCATAGATGCATAAGGTGAAGCATCACCATCACATTCCATACTATTCTCAAGTATGAACCCACACATAAATTAAGGTGGAACCATTGAGTTATAGCATACTAGGGTTTCAACAACATTAACATAGTACTTCATGATTGTATTAGTCATTCAAGGACTATTCATACCCAATTACCATCATTTAGTTATATTAAAGCTAGGTATAACAAGATATACCTCATTAGGGTTACATATCAACACAATATGATTATCATCCTTTCTATTCATATGAGTGAATAGGTAATACTACCTTATTAAGGGTAACCCTCCATTTGTTCCATCATCATTCAACCCACACTACTACATTTTTGGCATGTAACGTCACTGCCCATAGCGTCGTTTTTACTAAAATAACCAACCTTATAGACTATTGCATCGACTTTATAAAAAAAACCGACCTTACAGGTTTCCCGTGGCAAAAATTCGTGCGAATTTGGCTTCGCACCTCGATCTATAGTGACGGTTTTTCCAAATAACTGATGCTATAGGGTCAAAAAAAATGCGGGCACCGCTTTGGAAATCTAGCGTCAGTTTTTTCAAATAACCAACCCTATAGACCCTGACCTCTAGGGTCGGTTTTTTCAAATAACCGACCTTAGAGATGGTCTCCAAAATTTTGGGCACCACTTAGTCTGTAGGGTCAGTTTTTTCAAATAACCGACTCTATAGACCCTGACCTCTAGGGTCAATTTTTTCAAATAACCAACCTTAGAGATGGTCTCAAAAAATTCGGACACCACTTAGTCTCTGTAGCGTCGGTTTTTTAGGATAATTGACCCTAGAGGTTGGGCTGATATTAGACCAAAGCCGAGCCATGTTTCATTGTGTTTCATTTCATTTTGTTCGTCTCCCCATTCCTGCTCCCGCTCCCACTCCCGCTCCCGAAGAGAAGCAAATCGCCGCCGCTTCCAAGGTCACCTTCCCAACCATCTCCACATCCGAATAGAGGCAAATCGGCACCCCTTCTTGGACGACGATGCCCATCCGTCATTTTCTTCTTTGGACGGTGCCAACACCTCTAGATCAACCACCATCTCCGATGCCATGCACTTTGGAGACAACGCCCATCCGCTTTCTTCCTTGAATTGTGACGACGTCTATGGCGTTGCAAGGGTCGCACACCTTCTTTCTCCAGTTCTTCTCCCGCACAAGCTCCCCCACCATCCAGTTCTTCTTAAGGTAGCACGGTTGTCTCTTCTACCTCACTCCTCGATTTTCTTTTTACTGTCATGCAACTGACCAGGTAGCACGGACGACGCCTACGGTGTTGCAAGGGTCGCACACCTTCTTTCTCCAGTTCTTCTCTCGCACAAGCTCCCCCACCATCCGGTTCTTCTCAAGGTAGCATGGTTATCTCTTCTGCCTCACTCCATTTTCTTTTTAGTGTCATGCAATTGACCAGGTAGCACGACCGTGCTGGCTGAGTTGTAGAAACTTCAAAATTTGTAAATTTTGCATTTGTGTTGTTGCAGGTGCTATTAACTTGTTGTTGACTTGCATATATTTCTTCTTCAGACTACAAGTGAGGTATAATATTCTCACTCTCCCAATGTGCCATTTTTTTACTAGTAAATCAACCAAAAATAAAAATATGTATTCTTTCATATCTATATATTTTTTTATCAATAACATATGTAATCATTATATACATTCCAGAAATATGAGGGTAGACATTGTATAGTCTCAGATTGACACTTTAGGGTTTATAGATGAGATCATTGATGCATGGTGTTTAACTTAATATATGTATACTTGTAGGTTCTAAAATGGCAAGTGACAAATGTCAAGGTAACTACTTTGACAACTGCTTAGTCTTATATGTATTAATTTTCAACTCTTATATGTCAACTATTATATATTTATCTCAACTCCTGTTTATAGTAGTTTACTAACATTAAGTATAATTCGTTATTTGTAGTGTCCTATACAAAATAATGACTGGGCTTGTGGCTAATGAAATATATGCAAGCTATTGTCAAATAAAGCATCATATGACATTCAGCTATAGATCAGGTAATAAATAATGACATCATAAATTTTCAAGTGATTTTAGTCATTTTATAAAATATTAGCATGTGCATTTTCTATTACGGATCTTTACAACTCAGCCTTACACACTTGAGGACTTAAATGAATTTTGAAAAGAGTGGTCAGATGTTTTTCTAAATGAAGTCAATATAGCATTGGATTAAATATGTCAGCTCCATTTATGTATGTGATTTTAGTACTCCATTCATCTCAGACTTGCAATCTATCATTTTGTAGATTATGATGTCAATATGTGTAACTCAACTGAATATATGAATCATTTTTGTTATTAATGTGTGGTTTGGAATGGTGACGGTTGAGCATCAATGCTCTCCTCTCCCATATCCTGGTTCTTCTTGTTCTTCTGTTATGTTTCTATTTCTGCCATGTAGCATGGCCGTGACACATAGCATGGCTGTGTTGGTTTCTGGTAGCATGACCGTGTTGCTTCTGGTAGCACAGTTGTGCTGTGTAGAACGACCATGTTGGGATATGGTAGCATGGCTGTGCCGCGTAGCACGTCCGTGTGTGGTTACAATCTATAGACCTGTAGCATCAATTTTCTTAAAAAACCGACCTTAGAGGTTCACTCTAAGGTCGGTTTTTTAAGAAAACCGATGCTACAGGTCTACATATTGTAAAGCTCATCTGTAGACCTATAGCATCAGTTTTCTTAAAAAACCGACCATAGAGTGAACCTCTAAGGTCGGTTTTTTAAGAAAACCGATGCTACATGCCTACAGATTGATCTTGATAACTTACCTTACAACCTTGGCCACAATTTCTTCCTCATTTTTTACAGCCTATTGGGTCGGTTTTGTTTGGTTAAAAAAATTGATCCTATAGGTAAAATTATATAGCGATGCCCACTTAGGATTCCGTTAAAAAGTGACGCTACAGGCTTAAAAAAACTGACACTACAGACCATTTCTGTACTAGTGCCATATCACCATATCACAATGTCACCCAGAACCATTGGATGTAAAGGTAAGACCATTGGTTGTTTACATAAGTAAACACTTGGGATAAAATACCTATGAAGTCCTTGTTTTGTTCTCTACAAAGAGTCACCATCTAATCCTAGACATCCCTTGATTAAAAACACAAAAATTTCAATTGAAAGTAGGGTAAAACCCACAATCGACTGTTCATTTATAACAAGCCAATCATTGTCAACAAGTAAGCTCCTTAAGTTGATCATATAAAAGAAACCATATAAATCACATTATTAGGACCAACATATTACATTAGGCATAATTCCTCTTTATTGGAGGAATAAACATTATATCTTGACCATTGGGTCAGGTTCATATATTAAAACCATCAATTACAATATAGGTCTGACCATTGCATCAAGTTACCCAAGAAACCATTGGTCTAAGGCTTAATTGATGATAAAAATATATAATTAACTCACCATATGTTTTGGAGACATGAGCCACCATCATTAGTGACCATTAAGTCACCATAGGTTGTTAGATCAACACTATATTCGTTAATCAGCATCAAATATCAAACTAATATCACCATTAATTGATAACATCATTAGGGTACTTAGTTGTTAATCACTAGGCTTCTAATTAGGCCAAAACATGACCTAAGGGGGTGAACGTCAGTTGACACCCTTGGTTACTACCATCCATTGTCATGAAGACAACACCATAGGGTTGTTGCAATGGTACAATGGGTTTATAGAAGAAATCAGCTTAAAACCCTAAAAATTGACCATTGGTTGATAGGTTCTTAGCACCATAGGTTGTCAAACCAACCTGATCCAAGTCATATTATACCTTAGGAATATTGTAAACATGATCAAAGGTTCATCTATAACTGAAATAAGAACATGGAACATTATAAAAATCGAAATCCAAGTCAAGCATAGCTCTTTAGTGCATGAATCATCATTTTCAAGAAAGAACATGATCTAGAAAGCTTATGGTAAGCAATAAACATGGAGAAAGTTATAAAACTTGCCTCTAATGAGAAGATGAAACCATACAAAGTAGAAATCTCGAGCATGTAGGGTAGAAAATCGAAGAATTAGCTATGAACTCGTCCATCTAGCACCTTTCTTCATCAAATGAGCAAACCCTAAGCATAAGGAACAAGAAAGGTAGGGTTTTAGAGCTTTAGAGAAATTTCTACCATGGAACAACAAGGTTCCGACCTGGAGAAAGGTCTAAAGGAGAAGAAGAGCAAGAAAAATGGAGAAGGAAGGAAGAAAATAACTTTCTTTGGTCGAAATCCCTAGAAGAAGACCTTGGAAACCGTAGGTAGGGCTAAATCAAGCTCTAGGAGACCTTCTCCAAAAAGAGGTTGTCTTCTACCTTAGAGCACTTGGTTCCACATAAAAATAGAATGGAGTAATTTCCCAAGGTTATAGGAAAGAGAAAGCAAGCAAAGCTTCATACTTGGGCAAGGAAGAGGTAAATATAGCCCATGAATAAGGATGAGAGCAAGCATGAGGTGTAAAAGTAGCTTCCCCATGTTTCTATGACCTTAAACTATTAAGAATATACAAGAATACACACAATCAAATCCCCCACCGTCCTTGTAGACCTTATTATATTTCCTTCGTCAAATTTCCCAGCCAATCACATAATTCATTAGTTGATAGCTACTAAAGGTAGCTCATCCGTGAAGGGGTAAACCCTAAAATACCCTTAAAGAAAACACCTTCAAGTGATAAATTGCAAATAAAACCTCTCAATTGGGTAAATTGCAGAAAAGTCCAAAGTGTGCATAAAATTGCATAACTTGCTCAAATAGTGTCCAAATTGGACCAAATTTGAAACTTAATCTTGTATTATGATTTCAAAGTATATAAGAAGATTATATTACGGTTATAATCATTCAATTATGGTAATTAATATTATTCAACTCATTAAGCAAGTTTAGGGGCGTTACAGAAATGTTTGTTGGATCTTCATCAATAAACAACACATAAATATTTCTTTGATTTATGAGTTCTAGGCTTCCATTAGTTGTCAACCAAAAAAAGGGTGGAGTGAGTGAACTGGTGATATTTTAGGAAGATACAAACCCCTGACACCCACCCTTGGGTGGGTGCGTGTGTCATAGGCACTGCATGTATAAAATATCAACCAATGGAATGATCAATAGATGAAGGGATATATCAATGAAATCTAGTCCATTTATCAAAAAGTTCTTATACACACTAGTACCTTAGCAGGACCACGGTCTCATACACTGGTTCATGAGATATGAAGGTCAAATCTTACATGAAAAGCATGGTTTTGAATCAAAATCTTACAATTAACATAAAATCAAGAAAACCTAATTCTAAGCTATTTTTAACGTAAAATGATGAAAATGAATGCAATACTAAACTAAAATGCAACTTAAATTAGGATGAATATGCATTTATCTGGGAGCTAGATTTGATACAAATTTTAACATTTGGACTCACCGTCCAAGGATGTAGTAGAGTTTCAAGAATGACAAATGACCCCAAAAACTACTGCTTGCCTTGACTACATGCTTTGTCCTCACTCGTGCAAATCCCAAGATCAACTTCTTGATATGTCACCCATCTTAGTGCTATTCTAGGCTATGTACATCTAACCACAAAGTTCTTAGAGATGGGCTCCCTGAAAAGGAGGTGTATGTTGGGGATATGGGTAGCTCAATAATTCCTTTTAAAATCATTTTTATTCAAGGCCTAAAATCCTAGGTGTTACAAATCTGTACACTGGGGTATTATGTTTTTCTACTATCGGTACATGGTTCCTCCAATGACAATAAAACCCTTTATTACACCAGATATTTAAGAAATGAAAAGAAGCCTACTATAGACACATCTACAATTGACCACATCATTTTAGAACTTGAACAATTTGAGGATAAGATAGTTGGGGCCAAAATTTTGGAGATATTTGTCACTTTCCCAATGTAAAGCCAACAAAAACCTTTGTCATGTTTATGTTCCAAAAGTATTTTGCAAAAGGCAGTTTTCTCTCTTACATCAAGTATTCTACTATGATATGATGGAGGTAGACGATGATAAGATTCTAAAAATATGCTTCACTCAAACCATGTTAGGGCCTACCCTTGAATGGTTCAATAAAAAAGATTTGAATTCCCATGCTACTTGGACGCAAATAGATAAAAGGTTCAACAACTAGTACGTATGGAACCTCGACCAAGTCCCAACTAAGGAGGATTTAGAGGTGTTGTGAAAATATATATATGAGAGCTTCTCTTAGTTTGTAGGGAGATGGTGGGAACTGGTAGAACAATTAGAATTAAAAAAAAAATAGAAAAAGAGGCCCTCTTTATGGTGAGAAGGATGGCCTTGCCCAAACTCACTATGCTCCTATCTTTACAATGCTTCATCACCTATTTACAGTTAATTCAATCTAGGTTTCATATTGAAAATTCCTTCAAACACAGTGTAAATCAAAATATTGGCCTCATTTTGCAGCCTTGGGAAAATTTATCAATAACAAACAAAGATATAAGATGGACACATACTACCAATGCAAGGAACCCTAGTTATACTATAAAGGTAGTATTGATTCTTTCCAATAACAATAACAATAGTCAAGGACAATAATATAACCAAATATGAGATAGTTGAGGATCCAACTATACAACATATCCTGAAGTTCCTAACTGTAAGGGATCCTCCCAATCCCTAACCAATAAAATACAACCCAATGCCCACTAAAATTTTCATTGCACCAAGGGGAGAAATATAGACACAAGTTTTGTTCTCAAACATGATCTTGAAAACCAAATTGAGTCAGAAAAAGTTGAGATGTCTACTCATGAAGGCACACAATTATCCTCCAATGATGTGACAACCATCACTACCATTGAGGATTCCATTATTGGTTCCACTCATACTCCAAAAAGGACCCTTGAAAATTGGTACCCAAGAAAAAACATTATCACCATTATATAATAATTGAGGCCCATGATCCCTCAAACTATCCAAAGACTATTCATCATACTAGGGGTGCAAGCTCATCAATAATATGGGCCAGTCTGGATACCTAAGCCAACACTAACACTGGACAATGCTACAACAATCATCATACCATAGTTAATCAAGTCCAAGGCAACTACAATGATATTGATACTACATAATAAAGGAAAAATCAAGAGATTGGATATATGTGTTCCTTCACCAATAAAGATTGTGGCCCAAGACACTTCAGTCGAGGGTCTTTCACCCTTGGACAAGGGAAAGATGAAGATTATTATATACGAAGGGGATTCTACTAATGCTCTAGAAGAACCTACATAATATAGTATGGGTGGGTCATCATCCATGTGGTCAATTGAGAAATGCATATTCATCCTAGTTTTTGTCGCATTTTAATTCTATCTTTACATTAATCTTCAATGGTTTACCTTTTAACTAGATTGCATTTAGAATTTATTACTTTCACGATAATTTGTAAGGCTTCAATCCAAATTAATAATCTTCTTAAAATTCATAAACTTTATTGCATGGTAGGAGTATAGGAGGTAGTGGTTCCACTACACTGACTAGTAGAACAAAAAAACTCTAGGAAGCTTGTTGATATAGCAAGAAGTCAATCTAGTGGCCAAGTTAGCATGAGTACCGATGGACAAGAAGGAATCAAGATGCATGGAGACTCTACATGCCCCTAATGACTGATGGATTTCCTACATGAAATGTTCCATGCTCTATGAGTCCAAGTCTTGACCCCGATGGCATTGTAGACACCAACCCACGATGGGAATTTTGCCCTGATGAGAATTCTTCCTGATGAGAATATTTTAGATGAAGATTCTACCATTGTGATATAATGAGTGAGCAAACCCCAATGCCAATGGAAGTCATGCATAGAGTGCACCACACTCTTATCATAAAACTCTAACCTAGAACTGATGGTTGGGTAGAATTCCCCCTCTGATGGAAATCATGTACCCCTCTCCAATGGGAATACTAAAGAGGAATGAACCATCTATCTACCTCCAATCTCTGGGCGCACATATTCATGGAAGATTTACAAAGTAGATGTTGAGGGTTCCAAACCTTAAACCCCTCCTATTAATAGAAGGCCAGTGCCACCATGAAAAATATCTACAAACTATGCCTCCAGTCTGCTTTTTCAGTCCATATAATTCACTTCAAGCCACCATCAACCCCCTTCCATATGACCTCTCCATTGATCTACCGATCGATGAGATCTAAAATTCCATTGTGACTACAAGATCTAGGCTTTGAAGGAAGCTAGACCAAGGATGTACATCACTGTCAAATCATCTTCATCCTCCCCCTACTTTGTCTCTACATTAGCAAATCTAGTCTGAACGAAAGAGATATTGAAAACTTCCAATCCACATTGAAAGAACATCACAGATGTGTTATTGCTATCGTTTGATGCCTTCATTACAAAGTTAGAAGAACTGGTCCCACACACCACAACTGCAATTCTTTATCTCAAGTGATGACCAATTTTCTCTTCTTCCATTTAGAACTTGTATTTATTACCATGAGTGAGTAGCCCCCCTACTAGGCTGCGGGGAGTAGCCCCCCCATCCGATTTTATTCTCTTTACTGCATCTATTATTGTATGAAGAATTGAATATTTGTAATCAATCATTTTTATGCTTATATTATTACTTAACCATCAAGTTTATATGTCAATCAAATCATGTGTGTAGATAAATTTGAACCCAGGATCTAGGATATTGACTAACTTTTGTTAAACCCTTGATAAAAATATTGGATAAGTATTTTTTGAGGCAATAGATGCATGATATTTAGGTAACACCATGATGGTCTTAGAGTGATGTATGCCTAGGTGTTAATCCTAATGCAAAGAGGGGAATTTTCTTGGCATATTAATATATATGACCATGCATTATATGATGAAATGAGAGAGTGAATGATAGGTATTGGTAGTGAAACTCCACCCTAAGGTTCCAATCCATTGACAAATCTAGACTTTCATCTAACATTTTATTAATCACATAATAGTATAATCAATAATCAATTTTTTTATAACTACTAGTTCTTTCTCGATTATTATGATTATTATATTCGTAAATGCATTGTCCTTTGTGTTTGATCTTGAAATTATAATGTGATAGGATTTGTCTTCTTGCTAGTGGTGACTGTCATATTTCTATAGGTAAAAATCTAGGGACTTGTCCTAAGTGAATTTTCATGTGCGATAACACATGTCTTAAATCTAAAGCAAGTAGCTCCTACTCCCTTGCTTTGTATAGAGACAAATCTTGAGGGAGAATAGATCTCTCAATTTATAAGTGAGACAGAAGGAGAGGTCTCAATTCCTAAGATAATGCAAAATTCTTTTGAAAATAGGAAAGTTGTAATGAAGATGTTCCACGAAACCTTTGTCTCAAAAGAGGTTAAGATGGATGATTTCACTACCACCATTGAGGTTATCACAACCTCACATTTGATTTCATTTTCTAATATAAATACCAAGATGTAAGGGACACAATATTCCCATGCTCTTTACTACTATACACAAAGATCTTCAAGTCCCCTCATGCTTCATCAACACTAGAGAATGCCAAAATGTGTGCCCCCTAAAGACACTCATCAATATGTGGAGAGATGTGATTGATATCTATCCATCCACAAAGAAAGCATCCTCTTTTTACAGTGCACTCAAAGTTGCTTTTGGAGAAATCACAATTGAATTCTATATTGGGCTTCAAATCTTCTCAGTGATGTTTTTGGTCATGGAGCTCATTGTAGCATTCATTTTTCTCTAATAAGGACATGGATTCACCAAAATAAAGTGCCACCATCATTGCTTCACCCGATACTCAAATACATGATGGGAAACACTATTATTACTATCCAAGTAGATAGCTTGAGTAACATGATATAATTCATAGAAAAGGATGACCTCCAACTCAAGTTTGACATGCTTCACATTTCAACTATCAACTACTTAACTCCTCAAACATAGAGACAACACTAGTTACTGTAAAATATAGTATGGTTCACTCAAAAGTTACAAATTCGAACATCCATCCAATCTGGGATCCAAAATATAAGGGTGTACAAAGATACCAAATCCACAAGATGGTTTCCCCAATGAATACCTACTTTGTTGTGGCCTACACATGATGATATAGAAGCTAAGAGTTACCTAAGATACCAACCTCCCTTTACAAATTTTGAGTGCAAAAGAGCCTAGCTAATATTCCATGACAAAGAGCATCACCTCAAGATGTTGTATTGGTGGGACCTTGGCCCCATTGTCAAGGATATCCATCTCCACTACCCTTGCACCTGTTGATGCCATTTCAAATTTGAGAAAAGACACCATTTGTGTGACAATACCTGGCCTCATTTAGAAGGATGATGACAAAGAATAAGGCCAGTACCTTGTCATTTTAGACAACATTGGGACAATTGGCATTGTTACTAAAGTTCCCAGTGGCATCTGAACTTCCTAAAACAATCTATTGTCTAAATACATATACATTGATGTAGGGTTGTCAATGGGGGGTATTATTCATTTACCCTTTAACCATACCCTGGAGGGTAAGGGTAAGGGTAAGGGTAAAGATTTTTATTACCCATTACCCATTTACTCATTCCTATTTCCCCGCTATACTATAAGGGGAGGGTAAGGTATGGGCATTATCCATACCATTTTACCCTTTTACCCACACATGATATAAAGGTTACATAAAAATATATTCTAGAGGGCCTTGTATATACATGTCAAACCTTAATAAAGAAACATGTCAGGACACTTCTTAGGGCTCAGCTACGCTACATACGTGTGAAACTCACAGTCATAGTCTGCTCCCGCACACAATGCGGAAGCGACATGCACCACTGTCGAGACTCAGATAGATGAGACCCAAGACTAGACTTTGATTCCTTCCCTGCTTCCCCTCTCCATTGCGACATCACCAAGCCGATCTCCGGCCACCCAATCGCTGGACCATGCCAACTCCATGTTTGCCTCCACTTCCTATAGTTTTCAGTCGTTCACCCACCTCCTTGTATCTCCCCACTCTGACGTCGTTCAGTGGTGGTTGTAGTGGCATTGTGGACACACTTGAGTTGTCTTCAAACCTCCACTTCTCCGCCCTCAACTTCTTCGGCGTACACTTCTATGACCATCAGTTCTTGACATTCATCTACCCTGGATCTATACTTTGACGCCTTGCAGTGGTGAGTGCTATCATCCTGTACTCTCGCCACAACTGTCCTCTTGTACTCCGAACTCTATTGTCCTCCTCACACTCAACAGATAGGGATCGAGTTGCCAAGATCCAGGGTGAGCTACCTTCTTCTTCACCAACTTCTTAGCCTCCCGACCTATACAGATGTACTTTCTTCTCAAGCTTTGTTGACAACCAAGGCCAGCAATAACTACCAAGTAATGAGTTTTTTGTTTTCTCTCTTTCCTATTTGTATTGTTTTGAGCCTAATCTATGACCCTTATCCATAAGCAGGGGCTTCTTCATTTCTTCTAAACTTCTGTTGCTCTTCTGTGATTGAATTTTGGACCTACAGTGGTAATGACTAGTGTTGACTATAACTTGCTTATAATGTCCATTCTCCTTCAAACTGGTACAATCCTAAAACTCTTGATTGTGTTTTTTAAGCATAAATGCTAGCTTGTATTGTAATGAGTAGTATGTGTCACAATCATTGTCAATAGTTGATGATTGTTTGATTAAAACACAAATGCTAGTTTATTGTGTGTTGGTTGTTAAGTGACTATTTGTGATGATTCTTGTGCAACTATGTGTAATGAATGGTGAGCATAATATGTCTTTACAATATTAATGTCTTGTTTATAGTCAAGTATGAACATTCTTGGTAATAAAGCTCATTCTTATTTGTACAGATTCAATGGACAAAAGTGGGGAAGAAAATACAAGCAATCCTTATCCTAGTGGCAATTTGATTGATTCTGCTTCTATTTGTGCAATTAGTGATAAGCAAGATAAACCTAAAACCAAGAAAACTACTTCATATGTGTGGCCTCATTTTGATAAAGTGGTGGTTAATGGTGTTCGCAAAGCCAAGTATAAATATTGTTCACATCTTCTCACTAATAGGCCAAATATGGATGCTCTCACCTACCCTATCATCTTACTAATAAACATTTTTCTCAATTTAAGGAAAAAGGACGGGAAACCTTAAATTTGATGCCTAATAGGAAAGATGGTGCAATGGAAGTGAAAATTTACAAGTCTAATCAAGACTTAAGTCGACAAGATTTGGCTAGGATGATGGTGTTGCATGAATATCCATTTTTAATGGTTAATCATGTTGTGTTTCATGATTTTTTTAACAATCTCCAACCTCAATTCAAAATGGTCACAAGAAATACCATAAAGAGTGATCATATGCAGTTGTATGAGCAAGAAAGGGTCAAATTGTACAATGTTCAAGATGGTTCCTGTTGTCATATCTCACTTACTAGTGATATGTGGACATCAAATAGAAACAAGGGGTATATGGCTTTAACTGCTCACTACATTGATGATTCTTGGAAATTTTAAAGAAGGGTTCTCAATTTTTCCTTTGTAGCTGCTCCTCACACCCATGATAAGCTCTTACATCCATTGATGGAAAAACTTTATAGTTGGAACATTGATCAGAAATGGATGTGCCTTGTCCTTGACAATTGTACTACTAATGATGCCATGGTTAGAGTTTTGAAATCTAAACTTGTATCCAAAGGTTACTTATTGCCAAATGGTACAATGTTTCCTGTTCATTGTTGTGCACATATTTTTAATTTGATTGTACAAAAAGGTGTTAATGTCATATCAAAAGTGACTGCTAAATTTTGTGATGCTATGAAATATATTAGGTCATCCACACTCAGACTTCAAACTTTTCATCAAGTTGTTTTGCAAGTAATGGGTCCTACAAACATGTCCCTTAACTTAGATGTATCTACTCATTGGAATTCAACTTATTTGATGTTGAAGACTGGACTAGAATTCTAAAATTCATTGAAACAATATTCTTATCTGGATCTGAATTTCAAACGTATTCCTAGTGATGATGAGTGGGATATCACTAGAATCATCTGTGATGTCTTGGAGAATTTCTATGAAGTAACTAATATGTTTTCTTACACTTTGTATCCTTATTCCAATTACTATTTCACCCATATATGTGCAATTCACATTTCTTTATGGGAACTCAAATCCGCTTCAAATCATTTCATAAAGAAAATGACTCATAAAATGGTTTCCAAGTTTGACAAGTATTGGGATGATTCTTGCCCTATTTTTTCTATAGCTTCCATTCTTAACCCACGTATGAAGATGAGGGCTCTTGAATTAAACTTGTTTGAGGTGTATGGTGAAATACGTGGAGCTGAAGTTGAGAAGATTAAAGATTTTTTACTTGATGTTTACAATGAGTATCGATGTAATATTGGAGATGTTTCTATTCTAGATGGTCTTGATTAAGAATTGAAGTCATTATCTAGAGGACACGATATTGGAAGTGGTGGTAGGACTGACAATGCTTCTAGAAAAGTTTCAAGTTACGCAATTAGGGTGAATCGTGGATTATCTGTTGAATCTTATATGTGGCCCATTCAGAATGACTTGCTAGCTTATTTATATGAATCACCCCACCCAATGAGAGGGAAAGAGACTCAATTAGATACATTGGGATGGTGGAAACTCAATGAGACAAAGTATCCTATAATGAAAAAGATGGCACATGATGTTTTAGCCATTCCTATTACCACTGTCTCTTCTGAAGGATCATTTAGTACAAGTGGGAGAATAATTGATCAATATAGGAGCTCTATGTTAAGTACAGTTGAGGGAATCATATGTTCTCAAGATTGGATAAGAATATCACTTTGTGGTAATTTGATACCAACTTTTTCATTATGTTTTACTAATATTGTGAAATACTTGGTAATTATTTACTTGTTACTTATTTCTTTTTTGGTCACAGAATAATATGTTGGCAAGGAGGAAACACTTGATATTGTTAAAGAAGCTATTGATGAGGTTCCTAGTGTGGATGATGATATGGAAGTGGAATTCGATACTAGAAGGTATACACTCTTACTTTATGTTTTCTTTTTAAGTTTGAATTAGCAATGTTTTAGTTATATGATCTTTTTGAATATTTGTTCTTTTAGGGTAACATAATGATCACCATTTTTTTTGGAGGGACAAGAAGCTCATTATTCCTATTGTGATTTTGTATTACGTAATGACTCCCACGTAATGTGTGCTAGTAGATTTTTATAATCTATGAACTTGGTAGTCTCTTTTGTAATAGTATTTGAACTTGAGCATCACTTGGTTTTATCATTGGAAAATGAGTTGTTGGTGTGCTTGTAATACTTTCTTGTTGAGGGAAAAACATATATGTCTTGCAGAAAATGAGGTGTTCATGAAACACTTATTTGTGATGCATACTTTTGCAAAGGAAAAAAAATGGTTTATGCATAAAAATTTGTTATTGTGCACATTGAGTTATTTTTACATAAAGAAACATATGATTTTGAATTGGATATAATGTTTTATATGTTATTATCAATAAATTAGTTATAAAATTATCAAAAATCAACACACAATGTGTATAAAATTCCTTTTTGTCAAAATTACTCGCTTACCCTTTACCCTCCCCATTAACCCTGTGGAGAAGAGGGTAAGGGTAAGGGGATTGTTGAGAAGGGTAATTACCTTACCTGCTACCCCCAAGAGGATAAGGGTAAGGGTAAGGGCAAGGGTAATGCCTTACCCTCCCCATACCCTCTGTGTTGACAACCTACTTTGATGAGAACACTATCAAAGACGTGGGGGAAGCCATTCATTAACCTTCTAAAGTGAAGGGGATAAAATTTAGTTCAACTTACTTTATAGGACATGCATCGAAACTGACATCATGGCCAACATACTCCAATAGGTGGAGAGATGAGTGCATGGAGGAGGACCATGGGGGATGATTTGATGATTATAATGTAGAAAAACCACCAGTTACATGGAGAAGGGAACAAATTGAACTCTCAAAGAGATGATGATTTCATTCAATCTAGATAACTTCCTAGCCCTCAACCATTTTCAACTTGTCACACCCAACAAAGTCAAACTAGTGCAGCGATGAGAACATGGTGGAAGATTTTGACAATTATGATGATGCACACAAAATAGTTTTAGGATATGGGATTAACACCATCCTTGAATAATTCATTGGAAAAAAAACCATAATGACCCATCTTTCATGTGAAAATCATGAACAAACCATAAAGTGGCACAGAAAGGAGTGGGTATTCTGAATATAATGCCGTCTCTGCTTCCAAAAAATGTCTTATCAAAAGAGTGAACCTTTGATATTGTGGATATCCCATAATGGTTGTTTCTCCATTCTCCACAAATGTCTCCACCTTCCATCAAATATACCAAAAGAATAATGAAATGAAAAAACAATAATCAAAGATGCTCTTTCCTTACAAGTTCTTGATGAATATTTCTCAAAAGCACTGCAAATATATGATGATAATGACATAAAGTTTGAAGTTATTCCTCTCTTGGACTACATGTTATAAGATCACCAACCCTTTCACATTGAAGATGAGATGACAAAAACTAATCTCACCTCTATTCTCGAGCCAAGAAATGTCAAAATTGGTGTGTGTCTACTTCAACTCATAAAAGATCAACTCATAAATACTTCAACTCATAAAAGATCAACTCATAAAGGTCCTACAAAATTGACAAGTAGATCACAATTCATTTCCTTCCCGTTATCCCCAACATCATTCCAGTCAAGTACAATGATAGACAACTTTGATCATAACAGAGCCTCAAGATCAAATAAGAGGTTCAAAATGAATAAATTTCTAGTTTCTTAGAGCTAATAAACTATCCAATATGGACCACCAATAGTAGAAGTTTACCAAATAAAGATAGAAAACTATGCATATGTGTGGACTACCATGATCTGAATAAGGTGTCTCCTGAAAGTAAATTCCTTATGTGGAAAATAGACATACTATTTTACAACACATCTGGCCATGCCCTCCTTCACTTCATGTATGACTTTTCTTGCTACAATAAGATCTCAATGAATAAATAAGATAAGGAGAATACCAAATTCATCACAAAATGGGGAGTGTTTTGCTACTGAGTTCCTTTCAACACAAAAAAATCTAGATTTTCCTATCAAAATAAGATGGTTTCCCTCTTCCATGACATGATACATAAAGATGTACATATGTATGTCGATGATATGATTGCCAAATATAAGACTTTCACATATGACATCTTTCACCTAGGTAAGTTGTTCAAACGACTAAAGAGATAATCTCTTTATTTTTTTTAATAAAGCAAGGAGTGTCATATATTCATACTACCCTCCTCATAGAAGACCAATAGAGTAAAAAGTTTATATTATATGACCCACAACAATTCCCATCCCACTTAACTATTAATGGTCCAACATAGATGCCCAACCATCCACACTATGGCTATAGAATCCCCACCCATCCACAAGGAAAAAACATGTAGGAAAATTATACATATACCATCACCCATCTTGTACAACCATATACATTCATAAATTAACCAAGATCACAAACAAAACATGACACCATGGAAAAATAAAAAACTAGAACTATCTAGGCTCCATATCCCTATTAATGAGTCTAATGTATGGGGTACCCTTTTCTTCCAATTAGAGAAGACCCCTGATTTGGATGGGTAAAAAATAGGGGTATTTGAATATCTCTAACTCATCTATGCTCAAATGGTCAATATCCCTTTCCAAGTGGTTGAATTCCTTTGGAATATGCTATGTGAGCATATCCCATTACTCCATATTCTTGTGAAGGACCTGAACATTTGGTGTTGACCTTCAAAGTTAAGGGACTCCTTTCCAGACATAATTAATCAAAAAGTTATATTCCGTCTCAAAGACTATAATCGAGAGATTTTCATCATCGCATAGTTTAAGAATCAATGCTTGAGCCCTGGTTACCTTGTGATTCACAAATTAATGTAAGATCTGTAAGCAAGAAGAAAATATCCATTGTTCTTTCTCACTACCCATGTAATCTAGCTCTTGGTGTTTTGCAAAAAGCTCATATATGTACCCACCATAAATTTGAGCTTAAAGCTATTGATGTTAGGGGGATATCTCTTTAAAAACTCCTAATACCTCATCATACAGAGAGGTTCACCCAAGATCAACATTTTAAAAGTCTGAGTCGAGCTAGGCGGTCCCAACTGCTTGAATATTTTATTCTCCTTGATGAGGAATGATAGCTTGGTGATGTCCCTCCATTCCCTATCATAATTGACTGCCAATCCATCATGTTTTACATGACACCTAGATCTCCAAATAGTCCAAATGACAAAATTCAGGAGTACAACCATCAACCATCTCTGGTACTCGCTCATGGATGTCAAGGAGACAATGTCAATCATCTAGTTGTAGATGTTGTTATACAATCCTGGATGAGGGCCTTGAGTGGTAGTTTCAGCACATCTTAATAAGGAGGAGGCATGATATCCCTATACAAAGATATGGCCCATCATCTTATAGGTAGGAGAGGCAAATCAGTAGCATTGTGAGATTATAGGAATCATGCACCTAATGATATTATCATCTGTTGTTACAACCTAATGAAGAATTTTCCAAATCATGAAGTTAGTAAGGGGCATGACTTCTTTGGGTTAGACTACTTGGGATATAGGATGGATGATATGTTTACTATCCAATTTAAATCCATACATGATCTTCTTGTATGCTTGAATAGTGAATCGTCTAATTTTGAGACCTCCCATATTTGTTTATCCTCGACATCATGAGGAACTAGAAAAATATCAAGGTTCAAATGCTTCTGCTTAGGATTTGGGAGGTGTTCAATCTTGTCCCACTACCGTCCATCCTTATATAAACAAATATCATAGACTCTAAGGCCATGTTTGGTTCGTAGCATAGGAAAGGAATGTATTCTATTGATGGATTGGATTGGATAGGAAATAATAAATAAAGGATTATGAATGCAATCTTGTGCTTGTTTAAGTCACATGATGGAATTTGTTCACCTGCATCAAATTTATTAGCTTGTCGAATGCTTTCTCATTCTTGTTGAGATGAAGACTGGTAGACACCGTCTTCAATATGCATTGCTACTACTTGCAAGCCATGAGACAATCTCAAAGAAAACATCAATCTGTAAATTTTGCAGGTGTGAAGTGAATTACCTCCTGAAAAGGGTTTGCAATGACATGGTGGTAGTTCTCGGCGGGGAGAAGTTATATTTGAGGATATTTGTCTACCATTCCATTATAGAGACAAATGTGTAAAAATAGAGGATGTGAATCACATGACGTCTGTACCCGGCAACAGCCATCTACACACCGGATCAAACCTTGATGTAGTTGGAAGAGACCTCCTATGATGCAACCTCCTAGATGTGCTCTGTGCAGCAATCGGGGCACCATCATCTTGGCCTATATTCATTTCTTGATGGATCCATGGGTGCATGAGAGGTAAAATTAACATAAGGGGGTCCGAGATGGTTATTATGTGAGGCCTAACATTTTTGACGGGGAGAAAAAGCTGTGGCTGATGGCCGGGGCACTATTCATCATGGAGGATTAACAAAAGCAGAATGGACGTGCCCCTTTGCTTAATCTGGTAAGTAACAGATATGCATCCCGGAGGAATTTATTTCCCATGTCTATTTTAACAATCCAAACAGAAGAAGTAAAGTTACTCAGGATGTAAATCTAATCATGGCCATTAATCCCACGAACCAAACACGGCCTAAGGGAATCATTCATTCTCGTGGGTCACCTAGAATAAGGAGCAAGGCACACATCACACTAATGATTATATTAGAAAGATTTATCCTCCACCAATCACCCATCTAACATGAGGAAATACCTCTGGGAAGATCTTGTAGATCGTCCTCCACTAGGGTGATGGTCTCGCAAAAAGTTGTAGGGAATGTGGGTGACATCATTATACCTTAGTCAATATTGTCTATTTTTCTTCCAACAAAACTTAAACCATCTTGAACAAATTGCAAGTGTAGTGAATTAAAATCTTGGTAATATTCTATTTTTGGCTCTTTTTCTAAGCCTTTCCTTTCTTTTTTATCCTCTTTTGCCTTTATGTTGAATTTGTGGAAATAATAATGGTTTGGTGAATATTTGTTTATTATTTATGCGAACAAATGGGTTAATGCACAAATACCTTGGTGAATACTTTAATCGGGGTCTAATATGCAATTTGATCACTTATGCGACGTATTAATAAAAGAAATTCATTCTTGATCGTTCCTTAGCCTAATGGATCAAGGAAGAGAATAAGGAATGAATAATAATGCTATAAACATGTTAATGTGGTATGAAATTATTTAATATGTGAAACTGTGGTAATATTAGATAATGGGTTAAAATTCATTAAAGGAAGACCAATTGGTTAAAGATAACTTGAGATTCATTTTCCTTGGGTTTGATTTGGCTTGGAGGACATGTTTCATAATTTTGGGATGATTATAACTTCATCTATTTTATTTTGAAAAGAAAAGGTGATGTTCCTTAAAAAAGTAAAATAAATATTAAATGACTCCAAAAGTGACAAATAATCTTGGATTCATAATCTACACATTAAAAATAGCCTTTGGGTGAATTTTCATATAATTTGGATAATCTTTAATATTCATGTGTAGATTAGGAGAGAGAAAGTATGTAATTGCCCAAAATATTAAATAATGTGCAAAATAACTTAAAAGGATAAAAGTAATGGCCAATTCATGTTTTATATGGTTTGGGTTGCTTGAGGGTGAATTTTCACCAAAAATGGATAATTCTAGATGTCTCTAATGTGATAAGAAAGATAAAATATGAATTACTTAAAAAAAAAATACTTAGAGACTCTAAAAATAAAAACTAAGGCCATATTCGGATTCTTCATATCAAAAATAGTCTAGATGCTAAATTTCATTAAATTTGGACTTCATTTGCACCCTCAAATGAGGAGAGAGCAAAAGTTAAATAATTATATATGTGACTTAAGTCAGAATATGATTTGGAATGTATTTAATGTGTCATACTATCATTTTTATTTTTGATTTTTCACACGTGTTCTGAGCCATTGCTCGACGATCATACGTCTCCTGTGTTGTCATCTACATTGCACCGAAAGAGGCAACGGTCAGATGAATTCTATTTAATTAAAACACGGATTTCACGCTCCTCAATGCATCTTTCTTCGAAATTTTTCTTGTTTTGGATTCCTGGGAAGTTCCACACCCAACAACTCCTTATACAAGATCTAACTTTCCTTATATGGTTTTTCTCCCAATTATTGCTCCATGTGTCTCGAAGCTCCTAGACAAAGAAGCCCTAGGACACGATCATATAAAAAGGGGACCTTATTCACAATTTTGCCGCATTTCATGCTATCTTCTCCTTCTTTAAATTTCTCTATTGGTCATGTTTTATGACGACACTAAGGCTTCTTCCTATCTGGGCTTGTGGCTCATCTCACGAGAATACGACGACACCATCAACCCAATTGTTGGGTGTGGTGAGTTTGGCAGACTCTCTTTTCTCTCCCGATGCCATTATTTTGTCAAACTGATGCGTCTCACGGATTTTCCCAATTCAGACTCTACATATGTTTCATAGACTACAACCATGGTAGGCATGCTAGGTTGGGGAAGAAAGCCCTTCGTGATTTGATGATTTTGCCCCTTTTTTTGTGAGAGCAGATTTTTCTTTTGGACCGGTTTTCCTGGTTGCTTTGACAAGGCTACGCGGGCCTCTGACATGTGACTTGGCATCTCATGGTTGGGCCAAGTCACGTGGTTCACCTCTCTCTCACTCTCTCTCTTCCTCTCGCAAGTAATTTGATGATGTGACACTTTATGATTAGTTCAATTTGCAAATATCATATCTGTTGTTATGGTTGTCCAAAAATTAAAAACAAATATGTTTTAGAATAAAAAAATGTAATCTTTCTAATAAAAATACTTTTGTGGTTTGATTTTAAGTTTTGTCAAAAGTTGTTTTCTAGAAAATGATTACAATACATAAATATCATAAAAAATACACTTTAATCATCATAACTCCATATTGACAAAATTATATGTTTTCTTAATGAGGAAAACCTAATAAAATCAATGATAGTGATTTCAGAGTCTAAATTGAGGTTTTGCTCAAAGAGTCTGAAAACTAGGGTTTCTTTACATTATTGCATATGATATACCCTGATTCATGGTTATACATTGAAAATAGAAGAAGTGGACCTCAGACTCAATTAAAGTGGTGAAAGTGAGTAATAGAACTTAGTAGAAGAGGTATGTGCAAATATTACCCTTAAGTTGGGATATTTGTGGCCAACTCTATTTCCATAATGAGGCATGAACTATTTCCTTTATTGTTGCTGCTCTTGTTCTAATTGCCTCAAAATCATATTTGATACATTATTTATTAGGTCTTGGAACCCCATTGCCATGTTGCAATTATTTGATGATTTATCTTGCCACATTACTATTTCTTGATCATGATGGTTTATATGGATATTTAGCTATAGTAGTGGTACTTATATACAACCACCCACAGTTAGGGAATGTGTTATTTCACCCTGGGGAATGTTCTTACTCTCCCCCTATGTGTTATTTCTCCCCAATATAAAATATTTGATAGGTGATTGCAAATGTGATTACTCTCCCATCATCTATTTGGTTGAGGTCTGGTAGGTGCCTCAACCCTACTTAGTTAATTTAGTCCAATATTAAACAGTCATGCAAATTCATTATTATTTATTGATTTTAGCAGGAATCTTTTATTATATGCCTCATTCTCTTGGAATTCTCATCTTATGATGAATCTATTTCCGTATGTTTCATTGTTTTTCTTATCTTTGTTTCTTGTTCATATTGTTGACACATACCTTATTTCTCTCTCTTGCTGGGTGACTTTCCAACCACCTAGATAAAGCACCAGGTGTTGAACAAGATCAAGGAGAACATAGCTTTTGGCATGGACATACCTCTTAGAGATGTTGGTTTGGAGATAAGACTTGAAATAGTTTGGACTTTCCTCTATCTTAGATCCTTTGATGTATCTTACATGTAAACCCTTAATGGGAGATATGATGGAATTTTGTTATCTTTTAAAAGATTGAATATAGTCATGATTTTTATTCCGTTACTATACACTTTGGTCTTTTCTATACTATTATATAAATATTAGAAAATTTTACACCTGTTCCAACATACCTTTTGAGTATGTTTGGGATAGATGTTTATTCTTCAAATTTTTAGTAAAGGGGTGATTTCACTCTTTTACAACATGGTATCAGATACTATGTTAGTCAGAATCTGACTATTTCGGTTTTATCTCCCTAATTAGAAACCTTGCCTTACACAGTTCTCCTTTAGGTGACATGTTTGCCCTAGAATTAACCTATGTTTTTCATGAGATGATGAAAGGTTTATTTAGGATCCTAAGAGTTTCACATTAGTCATATGTTTAGTTAACCTTTATGTGATGAGCATGTTAGGTAGATACTAGGGCATAAGTTGAAAGCAAAGGTGTATAGAAAGGACCAGGCTTCAGGGGCTAGCAAGATTTTCCTCAGCACCACCAACTTGGTTTACAAGGACTCTTAGATCTGCATGATGCCTACCTGGCCTGAGATGATACTGATTGTCCAAAGTAGCATGCCTATAGGAAATAGTAGCCTTAAATATCTGTAATGGGTACTTTGAGAATCTAATATGTTGACCTTGTGACTTGTTTGGAGATGGATACCCAATATAGTCCCCTTATGTCCTATAGAGCCACATGTTTGGGCAGTCTATCCCTAGAACCTAGACTTTAATTTTTAATGATATTAAACAAGTGTTAGATCCTATACATGGTTTAGTTAGATAACCCTTTACCTCTAGTTTAGTTTTACTTCGTAGGTCAACCCTTTAAGGGGTGGAGGGATAGTAGTAGTACCTTGATAGATCATGGATATGCTAATTTTGAGGATAAAATCCTTTTGAGGGGGTGGAGTCCTATATCATACCAAAATCTAGTTGCTCTGACTTTAGAAAACCAAACTCCATGGTTAGGAGGTTACTATTCTTGGATCCTTAGAATTGACCAAACAAGTTATAGTTGAAACCCACACGTTTGTCTATATGCTAATGAGCATATAATGGTCGTCTAATGAATAGTTCATATGCTTGAACCCTAATAAATATTTTAATGAGTATCTCACATAATCATACTAATTGTAGATACACATGATGTTTACCATGTCATAAACAAATAAACCCTAATGTTATGATGAACAAGATAATTGTAACCTAATTTTGGACTTAATACATGCTAAGAAGATATAATTAAAATAAGATGACCATGTTAACCTAAACCTTAAGTTGTAATAATCTAACCTTAATATATATGCATCCTTAATGTCTTTCATGATACATTTATGACATTAGGTGTCGTAATCAGATAATATACTTTGATACACATAAATGGTATATAATCACCTAATCATAGATTAATCTAGTCATCAATATATAATGCATATCACTTTGCTCTCTAATACACACATAATTAATCACCTAATCCTGACTTGGTTTGTGAATCAAATAATTAAGATGTAATATTTACCACCTTGTTTAGTAAAATACAAATAATGACTTGAATATGGATAAGAAGTAATTGGATTCACATAAATGTGCTAAATCAATAATAAAAAGTGAATAAATATGAGAAAATGATTTTATGATGACATTAATGTGCGAAAGAAAGGTAATGTGACAATGTTTATTATAGATATAAGTAATTAATGTGACATTATTTGGATCAATTGTAAACTAAATAAAAAATTGGATAAAATGTCTTATTTGATGCAAAATAATTTGATATAATTTAATATGTTGATAACATATGGATAATGGAGAATAAATCCAAATTATCAAGGATAATGATCTAATATATTAATCGACATTGAAATAATTGAGTATAACTATAGTTGTAATAAAACTCTTAATGAGATAAATAATATATATATATACATATATATATATATATATATATATATATATATATATATATATATAGAGAGAGAGAGAGAGAGAGTTTTTGTGCATAATAATGAAATATAACTCTTTTTGCTGAGAAAGGAAATATAACATGACACAATTAATAGAATAATAATGATAACATGATAACCTAATAAATATAATAAGTCTAAAATGCTAATTGTGTTATGTCTAATAAGAAGAAATCTCTTTAGTGAAACCCTTAGTGGCACTTGAAAACCTGACCTATGAGGAGTTTCTTGTAATGTTCCTAAACTCCCAAGTTAAGTAGTTGAAGAATAAGGAACTTCAGTTAGTGATACTTTTAGTGGAAGTTTTGGTTTGTTTAGAGATGAGTTGTTATGTACGCACCCTTCCCTCTTTGCTTGAGATTTCAGGGACGAAATCCTTTTTAAGGGGTGGAGTTCTATAATGAACTAAAATCTTGGGAATATTATCTTTTTGGTCCTTATTCTAAGCTTTTCCTTTCTTTACAATCCTATGGCTTTTATGTTGAATTTGTGGAAATAATAGTGGTTTGGTGAACATTTGTTCATTATTTATGCCAAAAAATGAGTTTATGCACAAATACCACAGTGAATGCTTTAATCAGGGTCTAATATGTAATCTGACCACTTATGCAACATATTAATAAAAGGAATTTGTTCTAGATCATTACTTAGCCTTATGGAGCAATGAAGAGAAAAAGGATTGAATAATAATGCTTTAAACATGTTAATGTGGTACCAAATTATTTAATATGTGAAATAATGGTAATATTGGATAATGGGTGAAAATTCATTAAAGGAAGACTAATTGGTTAAAGATAACTTGAGATTCATTTTCCTTGGGTTTGATTTGTCTTGGAGGCCAAGTTTCATAATTTTGGGATTATAATGACTTTATCTTTTTTATTTTGAAAAGAAAAGGTAATTTTCCTTCAAAAGGTAAAATAAAATATGAAATGACTCCAAAAGTGGAAAAATAATCTTGGATTCGTAATGTACACATAAAAAATAGCCTTTGGGTTAATTTTCATGTAATTTGTATAATCTTTAATATACATATGTAGATTAGGAGAGGGAAAGTATGTAATTTCCCAAAATGTTAAATAGTGTGTAAAATAACTTCAAAGGATAAAATTAATGGCCAATTCGTGTTTCATATGGTTTAGGTTTCTTGATGGAGAAGTTTCACCAAAAGTGGGTAATTCGAGAAGTCTCTAATGTGATAAGAAAGAGAAAATATGAATTACTCTAAAATAATTTAATAAGATACTTAGAGTCTCCAAAACTGAAAACTAAGTCCATATTTGGATTCCTCATGTCCAAAATAGGCTAGCTGCCAAATTTCATTAAATTTGGAGTTTGTTTGCACCCTCAAATGAGTAGAGAGAAAAGTTAAATAATTATATATGTCACTTTAGTCCGAATATGATTTTGAATGTATTTAATGTGTCACACGGTCAATTTTATTTTTGATTTTTCATGCGTGATCTTAGATGTTTCTCGATGATAGGATGACTTCTGTGTTTTCATCTACCTTGCATCGAAAGAGGCAACATGCAGATGAAATGTGTTTAATTAAAACATGAATTTCTCCCTCCTTAGTCCATCTTTCTTCAAGATTTTTCTTGCTTTTGATTCCTGGGGAAGTTCCTCACCCAATGACTCCTTATACAATATATAACTTTCCTTATATGGTTTTTGCCCAATTTTTTATCCATGCGTCTCGAAACTCCAAGACAAAGAAGTCCTAGGAAACGATCATATAAAAAGGGGACCTTACCCCCAATTCCGCCGCGTTCCATTCTATATTCTCCCTCTTTCAATTTCTTTATTGGTCATGTTTTGTGCCACCACCGAGGCTTCTTCCTATCTGGACTTGCATCTCATCTCGTGGGAACACGACGACACCGACAACTGAATTGTTGGGTGCAGTGAGTTCGCAAACTCTCTTTTCTCTCATGGTGTCATTATTTTGTCGAACTGATGCGTCTCATGTATTTCCAAGTTCAAGCTGTACATCTATTTCATAGATGATAGCCATGGTAGGTGTGCAAGGTTGGGCAAAAAACCCCTTTGCAGTTTGATGATTTTGTCCCTTCTTCTCTCTTCTTTTATTTGTTTTTCGCACGAGGGAATATTCATCTTTTGGACCAGTTTCCTTTCTTACTTTGACGAGGCCACAAAAGCCTCTGACCCATTACTTGGTGGCTCATGGTTGGGCCAAGTCACATGGTTCACCTCTCTCTCTTACTCTCTCTCCCTCCCTCTCACAAGTATTTTACTGATGTGGCACTTTGTGATTAATTCAATTTGCAAAAATCACATCTTTTTCTCTGGTTGTCCAAAAATTAAAAGTAAATATGTTTTGGAATTGTAAAAATGTGAAATTTCTAATAAAAATACTTTCGAGGTTTGGTATTGAGTTTTTTTGAAAGGTGTTTTCTAGAAAATGATTTTAATACATAAAAATCATAAAAATACACTTCAATCATCATAACTCCAAAATTGACAAAACTATATGTTTTCTTAAGCAGGAGATCCTAATAAGATCAATGGTGATGATTTTAGGTCTAAATATAGGTTTTGTTCAAAGAGTCCAAAAAGTAGTGTTTCTTTACATTAATGCATATGATATACCCTAATTCATGATTATACATTGAAAATAGGAAAAGTGGACCTCGAACTCAATTAAAGTGGTGAAAGTGAGTAATATAACTTAGTAGAAGAGGTATGTGAAAATATTACCCTTAAGTTGGGATATTTGTGACCAACTCTATTTCCACAATGAGGCATGAACCCTATTTCCTTTATTATTGTTCTCTTGTTCTAATTGCCTCAAAATTAGATTTGATATATTATTTCTTGGGTCTTGGAACCCCACTGCCATGTTACAATTATTTGATGATTTATGTTACCACATTACTATTTCTTGATCATTATGGTTTATATGGCTATATAGCTATAGTAGTGGTACTTATGTACAACCACCCATAGTTAGGGCATGTGCTATTTCGCCCTAGGGAATGTGCTTACTGCCCCCCTGGGGAGTATGCTATTTCTCCCTAATATAAAATATTTGATCGGTGACACCTGGGAATGTTATTACTCTCCCCTCATCTATTTGGTTTAGGTCAGTAGGTGCCTCAACCTACTTAGTTAATTTAGTCCAATTTTGATCATTCATGCAAATTCATTATTATTTATTGGTTTTGGCAAGAATCTTTTGTTATATGCCTCATTCTCTTGACCTTCTCATCTTATGATGAATCTATATCCTTATGTTTCATTGTTGTTCTTATCTTTGTGTCTTGTTCATATTGCTGACACATACCTTGTTTCTCTCTCTTGCTGGGTGACTTCCCAACCACCTAGGTAAACCACAACGTGTTGAACAAGATCAAGGAGAACATAGATTTTAGCATGGACCTAGCTCTTGGAGATGTTGCTTTGGAGATAAGACTTGAAGTAGTTTGAATTTCCCTCTATCTTAGATCCTTTGATGTATCGTACATGTAAATTCTTGATGGGAGATATGATGGAATTTTGTAATATTTTTTAAAGATTGAATATAGTCATGAATTTTATTCCGCTGCTATACACTTTGGTCTTTTGTATAACATTATATAAAGATTTAAAAAATTTACAATTGTTCCAGCATACCTTCTGAGCATGTTTGGATAGATATTTATTTTTCAAATTTTTAGTAAAGGGGGGATTTCACTCTTTTATAGAAAGGATCTCCCACATAGACTTAATGGTGCAAGCCTTTATTTCCACTACAAGAGGAGTAGAATCAAGACCACTGTCTTGGGTAGGGACAACCATCTTCTTGCATGCTACCTAAGTACATCAGTTCATCCCATTACAACAATTCAAAAGGAATATAGAAACCATAGATTAATCACCTTCATTGTCTTTGTTAAGCTCCCAAATGTAGAGATGGTGTAGACTGGATAGAGGTGAGAGAATTTTTGATAACAACTGTGAAACCCGCAATCAAGACCAATTTGGATTTCCAGGATGCCATCTTGTTCTACAATCTCTTAGTGAGGGAGTCTAAGAGGACCAAATTGAAATCACATTTGGTAACCTCCTTGGATACAACATCAATCAAAGAGGAATATAATTTGACCCCATAAAAGCCTACATCATCTAGAAGACCACTACATTGAAAGTAGAAAATTAGATCAGAGGCCTACTTGGTAGTCTTCATAACATCATCCAATCTATCACCAAGATAACTCCTATTAGTGATAACATTTAGAATTTCTAATAACAAGTTCCAACTCTAGTTTGAATGAACAACAAGAAGAGGCACTTTATAAGCTTAAAGACTACCTCACTACACCGCTAGTTTTGAAATCTATAGTGACATGATATACTCACACTCTATAATTATATGTATATGAAACATTGATTGGAGAATTTTCCACCAATCAACATCCAATGGAGAGCATTCCATGTACTAAATTTTCAAGAAATTTAATGACACCAAGGAATAATACACTGCCACCAAAAAGAATATTTTGACCTTGGTGTATTAAGCAAGGAATCCATTCCACTATATGATGATGCATTCACTACAACTCATTGCAAGACATGACCCACTTTCATACTTGTGCAAATGACCTACCCTCACTATGCTATTTTCAAAATGTCAAGCGCTTCTATCTAAATATGATGTCACTTATTTACCAATGGAGGTTATCCAAGCACACATATTAATTGATAATCTAGAATACTCTCCATTTTCCAACAAATAAATGCATGAATTTGAGTTTCTTAATGGAAACATATAAATGATATGCTCACTAGACATCATTATCCCCTTAGATCCAGACTTGTGGATGGTCTTCTTTTGTAGAGCCTTCAACTGCAAAGAAGTCAAGATTGAAGTAGTCCTTCAAGACCCACATAATGAACATTTTCCTATGGCAAGACAACTTGAGTTTAAAGCCACTAACAATTTCTCTAAATGTGAAGCAAGCATCTCAGAATTCCAACATGAAAATAAGTAAGGGCACATTACCTTCATGTCTATGACAATTCTCTTCTTGTCATCTTTCATGTCAAAAGTATTAAAAGAACCTATCACTAGAATTTGATCCTTTACTAAAAGTGTGTGTGATCTCTTACCTAACATTTCAAGCAAATTACTTTCAACTTCCTGAGATGAAAGAAGAATACCTTCAACAATTCTTTTGCCACACTACCTAGTGGATCAACATCCAAGGTGATCAAACCATTGATGTATTGGTAGTTTTGTAGACAATCTATTACATCGGCATAGACAGTGCATCCGTCAACCAAAAAAGGACTTGATTCACTGATATAAACATGCATCTAGAGAACCAATTTATCCATAAATATCATTCTAGAAAAAAAACCATTTAAATGAAAATCCATGTACTATGTAATGGGAGAAGGACATATTTATCATAGACCATAGAATACAAACCCCCTCATGTGCATCAAAAATAGGGAGGCTAAAGCTCTCATGAAGGAGGTTCATGTAATCATGTGTACACAAATGAGTGGATCCTTTCATAAAAATAAGATACAACTTATTGGGTAGTGCTGGAACACCTTGGAGACAAAATTTTTCCAATACATCTGTAAATGTTGAGCCTAAAAAATCCATGGTGACTACATGCATGAACCAGATAATTAGATTTACAACATGGCCATGGCTTGACCCTTTCTTCTTGAGGAATCAACATGAATAGAAAGGCTCATCCTAAAGATTTATACATGACTATTTCATTATAGTCACAATCGACTATTTCACCAAGTGGGTGGAATCCATCTATACCACCAACACTTCCACTCAGAAAGCAATACAGTTTCTCAAGAACAACATCACATTCCAGTATGGAGTACTATTTGAATTCATCTCCAACAATAGAATGAATTTCTTTCCCAAATATATTAAGGAGTATCTAAGATATTAGGTTATTAAATATCACTAAATGTTGCCATATGAGCCCTTTAATGAACAAAGTTGTATAGGTTTCACTTAAGAGCCTAATAAAAATGTTGAAGTAAATATTAATATCATATGACAACTATAATGAGCACCTTTTGATGGCTCTATGGGAATACCAAACTACTATATGAACTTCCACAAGAGCCACACTGGACTCTCTTGTATATGGTATGGAGGCATTCCTACCAATAGATGTTGAGACCCCATCCCTTTGAATTTTACAATAAGTGAAATCCAAAATCATATTGGATCAAAGACAAAATCTATTACCTCAACACATTTAAAGAAGGACAAATAATATCTATGCATTGTCTATAGAACTATCGATATAGAACATCGCAAAAATTCAACAAAGGGGTATGTCTCCACAATTTTTAGAAGGGAAATCTGGTACTCTATTTTATTTAAAATGTTGATGCCCAATTTAAGATAAATCAATAATGGGAGGGACCCTATATCATTCATGACATATACAAATAGGGCGCACTATGCCTAAAGGAAATGAATGGGGGTGTTCATCTCTACTACACAAACTCTAGCCTCATAAAATACTACTTATGCCAATGCATGATCTAAACCAACACAAGACTCCAACAAGGATCACTGTATAGGTGAAAACTTTCACATCTAAATTTAACTAATTCAGTTAAATACCCCACTATAAATCCCATGTACATCTAAAGCAGTGAGAATCGACACTGAAACTATATGTTCAATGATATAAGGAATACAACCATTCTCTTGAAGCCCTAATATTTTACCAACCTAAATTCCCATTACAACACACCAATCTCAATAAAAAATAAAACTCATCATTAAGGATTAGACATCAAAATGGAGAACAACCATGTTTCTCATTATGCATTAACTCAGACAAAACATGTATGCTAAACCTATATGTCACCTGAGATGAGTTATACCTAGTATATAAGATTTTTTGAAACCTTTACAAGGGCGGACCTTACCAAATTCTTCATGTTGAGATATGATATCTTCCTATATCATGTGTTGAGGAACATCTGATGGACTAGAGGAGAGGTTAGTATGCCTATCAAATGTCCATTCCTTTCCCTTGTAAAGAAAGTGGAACCAAACTTATCATGGGCCAAACTGGGGAACCCTTCATTAGGAAAAACCTATTTCATTCCATACCCATGGAATATAAGCTCACATACTTCAAATATGATCATTAATGTTGTATCATATTTCAAAAACTAAAGAATCCAAAGTCCTACCTTGTAAACACCTTATGACCATCTTGTTAAAAAGAACTACCTTGGGTGGGAACATCTAAACATTTTACCAATCGAGTTTCCAAATGGCACTCTAAAAATTGGATACATTCTTATGTTCGACTGCAATACAAGCACACTTCATAAGTAGAGCCTTATAGGGTGTTTATCCCATTTGGCATCTTAACCGAAAATAGGGGAATTATTTCTTGCACATTCACTTCATCGTATAGCCTCACTCCCTAGCAAAATGCTTGGGGTTAGTGGAGCCCCTGATCCTCTAGTTTAGGGTCTTCTTGTAGTTGAACATGATACAAACGTATGAATTAAGGAGTAACCTATAAGTGACTGGGTTCAAAGCTACCAACCTAAGGGATACACATAACAAACAACATGGAGGAATACCAATGTCTGGTTCCGCACACCATGAGAAACACATCCTTTTTAAAAAAATTCTTTGATTACTTCTGAATTTCTTATAAAGTATAAAAGAAAACTAGGTTTGTGGTGCTAAAAAAGACAACAGATGGAAAATCCCAAAACTAACATGGAAGAGAGAAACTCACTTAGTACTACTCACTTCACCATTAGGTTCATAGTTTATCATTATTGAAGGAGACAAAGGTATCTATTTCAAGTACTCAAGAATGCACTCTTGGTTGGATGGAAACACCTACACAATCATCTTCTGATGATCAAGCCACATTCTTACATCCATCTCCTTGACCCAGAAGGAATCCACATGAACACTCAGGTATAAGGAAAAAAGTTCTTTTATATCATATTTGCACTATCAATGACTGAACTTCCTAAGTACTCACATTGGGTAGTAATAAAAAAACCACTCTAGCAGTAAAAAAATCATCCACTAAAGTCGGGCATCAATATCCTTCAACCAAGTGTCAAGACCGAAACCCATCCAACTGTATGACACATACTCATATTTCAAATAATAGAGCTTTATTATATCATTACATCCTTGAACATGACCGCCAATCTTCATATGCTTCAATAGATAATCTTGTGCTAGGAAATGAGGCAAATTTTCCATCTCTCAGACTTCAAGAGGATTTATACACATCATATGATAAATATGCAAGACTTTGAAATGTCCTCACATCCTCGCAATTCTCTTGCCTCATCAAAGATTAATACAACTCAATCAAGATCAAGAGCACATCAATGTCATCATGTCACATGTTTGCAAGGATTCTTACTACTGGTAGAGACCAACTACCTCTTCAAAGAACAACTCTTTAAAATGGATCATGGTATAAGATCATAGATGAAGCATATATGGTGATCATACTGTCTTACATGCCTCACTATATAATGAATTCCAAAGTGGAGCCAACATGATGAACTGACCATCAATAGACAACAACTAAGAAACTTTGGCCTTCTTCATACCAAAGAAATCAAATTACTGGTTATTAGAGGACTCAATCAAGTGAGAAGACTTGACCTTAAGGTGATCTACTATAGGTAAGCAGGCCATGCATGTTTGGCACAACTCATTTTGGTTTAATGAATGTTATTTATGATTATGCACTTTAGTATGCTTCATGAATTATGAATGCTTTCTGAAGAATACATCATGTATATTTATCATTGTTTGATTGATTGACTACTTGTAGTCTATGGTAAAACCCTAATTATGATTATTGATTATGAATTAAGAGTAATGAATCATGCTCAAGAAGGGGAAAATGTAGTTATGAGGGAGAAATCCCATTATGATTCAAGAGGAGAAATCCCATCATGTTAAAGTTCAAGGATCATGATAATGTTAATGTTAAAATTAATGTTAAGATAAATTAAATTGAATTAGTTTTTATATGTGCCAGAATCATGGACCTCAAGGGGTCTTCAAGGGCTTTCCTAGCAATCATGTGCTCCTAAGTGGGTGTCATATAGGGATGCATATACTTATTGTTCAATTCTTCATGTCATTAATGAATCGTGAATGCTTAAGAAAAACCGTGTTCAAGTTTATGTCAAGTTAGTTCATGTCAATCTCACTCATGTCAAGTTATATTTACTTTTACATCATATAAAGTGGAAAATACATCTTACTGATGTGATATTTGTTTTGCATGGCTGGGGATGAGATTTCCATAGGACTTGGAGAAAGTGAAGGACTTCCAAGACTAGGAGACCTTCATGCTTTGCCTGATGGGGTGCCAATTACCAAGACGATCCAAAGATCTAGATGTCATGAATATTACATTTATCCATGTCACCAAGTGAACTCGATTTCATAGATGAAAATCATGTAGTCAAGAACTAAGTATGAATCAAATTTTAAATCAATGCAAGTGTTTCATTTACTTTAATTTCATGGTTAGCATATTGTGACACCCGCATTGAGAAAAATGCTTCCACTCATGTGATGTGAAAAATAGGGTGTCACATGAACCAATATAGGTGAGCTAGGTTGGACTCTGAATGGGACATGGAGAGGGAATCTTGAAGGACATGATACTAGATAGGTTGTCCCTTAATAGATGGGGTTGAGAGTGCATCTCAATATGTGAATTGGAGTTGATGACCTTGATAGCTGGATGATGTTGATACTCAATAGCTTTTCGAGCTCGATATGTATAGTGTAGATGGACATTTGGTAGGTCTAGAAGGAAATATCCTCAACATGTATGGATCAACGATGTGTTCAACTTAGATATATGGGGGTTGATGGGTCTTGAGAACGCTCCCTTGCTTGGACATCGATTATTAAATTTAAATGGAGCTATTCCTAACTTTTGACCCCCCTTCCTATATATAACCTTATCCCATCAAACCTAGACACATTTTGTAGCATGGATACTTTCTAAATAGTGAAGGAGGAAGCAATGTGGCCATAGAGAAGCTCATGAAACTCGATAGACAAGGTTTGGAGGTTGCATGTGGATCAAAGTTTAAGAACATCCATAGGTGGTTCTAATGCTTGATGTAGCTTCTTTCCAACCCTAAAACACATAAGATCTACACTTTCCCATCTTTTTTATTTTTCTTATTATCCTCCCATCTCCTTCCTTCCACGAAGTTCCATGGATTTCCATGGTGGAAATTGTTGCATGTGGCTAAAGAACCCTCCTTTTATCTCTTTTTCCCCTTATTATCCATATATCTTTCTTGGAGGTGTCTTCTTAGATCTTGAAGGGGTTGTTTGGACGTTCCTTGGTGTCCATCTCATGTAACATTGTTTGTAAAAAATTTATTCACATCTAAGGCGATTCATATGACCTTTCTTAGCATTTTTTGTAGAAATTTGCATGAAAAACCCTAATATGCTTAAATCTTGCTTGTTTTTCTTAAAAGTAGGATTTTTTGTGTCATTATGAACTTATCAAAAATTTACATGCCTTACAATATATTCTACTAGTGATTTTTGGTGATAAAAATATGTCGTATTACTGCATTAAGGGTTAAAATATGAAAATAGGCACATTTTTCCTTAAATTGAATCTTGTATTGTTGATTGGTACCATGTGGACTTTAATACAAAATTATAATCTTTGTTACTATTTAAATGATCATATAGAGTGGAAGTAACATAAATTAGAAATAACATTTTTCAATAACTATTTTGATTCTTAAACTTAGTTTGATATAGACTATATACATAAAATTTGGTCACTAATACCTAAAAATAGAAATTTAATGCACAATCTTGTGTTAGCCATTACTTTCTCATTCTTTGGAGATCGTCAATGAAACTTTTATTTGAACCCTAGGAGAAAATGTAGTCATATGTACCCCCATTATAGGAAAATTGGGAAAAGGAACTCACTTGTGGTACAATGATGCTTCATCCCCAACGATCTTGGACATGAACACATGACACTCCCTCCTCCTACACAAAACAACTCCCTATGTCAAATCCCACTTTGGGAACTGCATACACAACCATATACAAGCCATCTTATTGAAGATAAAATTAACAGACTCAAACCCTATGATGTCCTTCTCTTTAAGCTTGCACAATGACTTAGTTTTTTGATTCCTCCATCTTCCTTGTCAGCATCTTTATTGCTTGTTGGCTGTTCAATTCTCACATCAATCTTTGAAAACTTTCCTTGCATTCCTGAATTCCAATTGCGATACCTCTAAGTTCAACTAGTAGTATGTCACTCCCATGTATCTATTACATCATCCCCATATCCACCTGCCTTTTGGATCTCTGACCACAAAGCTAGTAGCCATATAATTCTTCTTTTTCATCACAGACACATACACATTGAGTTTAATCCAGTCTCACTCAGGAAGTTTCCATCAATTCCCAAAGGGATTCTAATTTTTTATTAGAGTTCTATCATGTTAAAATGCAGAAAGGCAAGTAAGTAATTCTTTTGTGATAGCTTTTTTTTGTACTATAGAGACTATTTATTCACCCCGCTCTCTAATGTAGGAGAAAATAGAGTTGCTATCTACATTGGTGCTCATCTTGAGCCAAACAGGTGCATGGAATGAAAAATTAAAGTTTTGTAGGGACTGCCTAGCTTGTTTTGCAAGCGCATCAGCAACAATGTTGACCTCCCTTGAGATGCTCCTGATCTGTGCACTTCCACAGTTGCGCATAAGGTTTTGGATTCTTTAATTGTAAGTTTGGAACTTACCGGTCGAACCAGTACCAGAAGTGGCAAGGTTCACCTCCTGGACAGAGTCGGACAGGATGAGGAAGCTCCTCCAATTCCTCGCCATACAGGTCTCGATGTCGTGGAGGATCGCCTGAAGTTCTACCTCCAGGGCACAGGTACTCTGAAGCTGGACACCGTACCCATAGCAACATGTCCCGGTCTCGTCAACAATATGAATGCCAATGCCATTTCTCATAGACGGAACGACAAAGGAGGCATCCACAAGAACGTAATGGTTGAAATTTGGAACTTGCTCCTCCACCAAAGAAGCAAAACCGTCTCGTGGATGACATTTTTGATGTATCTTGCAGTTCTCTTGAATTGAGGCTGCGCGGGCGAGAACGAAATTGACTTTGACAGAAGATGGCTTAAGGAGCCTAGTGTGGACTTGTTCGTTACGACACTGCCAGAGGAACCAGCAGGCGACTTGGGGGGTCGGGGCTGCTTTGCTGAACTCAGGCATCACCTTACAAATAGTTGAGATCCATTCGTCTTCATTGAGAGAGAAGAAGTTATTCTCCATCTGCAGAGCTATCCAGACGGGTTTGCTATACCTACAGTCCCGAAGAATGTGAACAATAGACTCATCTGCGTTGTTGCAACGGGGACAGATAGTACTGGTATTGATGTGTCGGCGATGTTTTTCCATGTTAGTGAGAAGTGATTTATGTTGGAGAAGCCACAGGAAGACTTTTAGTCTTGACGGAAGAGAGGAGCCCCAAATGTCCTTCCACCTTCCCGGGACGGAGCAATCCTTATGTTCACACATCCATCTGTAGGCGGATCTAGAGGATAGAGTACCGTGATGTTCCATCGGCCAGCCCCAGGTGTCATGCCCGTTATTGGCACGAGGAGGAGGAATGGATTTGATGTAATTCCAAGTAGAGGAAGGAAGATAGTGGCAAATAAATTCCCAGTCCCATTCACCTTCCTGCAATTGCATGGAACTAACCTTTAGGTTGTCAAGTTTAGGAGGGGCATGAAAGTCAAGTTGTAAATCTTGAATGGAATGCCCCATTATCTAGCGATCCGTCCATACATTCGTGTCAGTGCCATTGTTAACCACTTTATAGCTAGTACCTTGTATCGGAGGGATATTTTTCTTGATGAAGCTCCATGCTGAAGAGCCATGTTTTTTGGTGAAAACACCATTGAGAACGCACTTTTCCTTCATAATCCGGACCCAAAGCTTGTCCGACTCATTGAGGAAGGACCACACATTCTTAAGCATAAGGGCATGGTTCTGATCCCGCGCATCCTTGATGCCAAGGCCACCTAGGTCTTTATTAGAAGTGACTTTTTTCCAGGAGACAAGAGACATACTATTTTGCTCCCAGGTGCCCGACCAGATGAATCTTATAACATGGCTATTCAGATCATCACACATGGAGGGGGAAAGATGCACAGTCTGCATCACATGCATTGGGATCACTTGCAGGGTGGATCGGGCGAGCGTGATGCGCCATGTTAGAGAAAGGTGCTTCGAGGACCAGCTGTTCATACAACTGCATACAGAGGTAGTGAGATTAGTATGAGTAGATTTGGTAACCCGGTGGTGCAGTATTGGCGCACCCAGATACTTGCCCAGGTCCAGAGTCCAGGGGATATTGAGCTTCCTACTGATTGCTCGGATAACAGATCGAGGTGTATTGCTACTGAAGAAGCATTTTGACTTCTCAGGTGAGACAACTTGTCCAGAGACACTTAAAAACATGGGAAGGATATCCATGACCACGGTTGCCTGGGTTATAGAAGCTTCTCCCATGAGCAGGATATCATCTGCAAATAGAATATGAGAGATTTTTGTGCCCCTTTCATAAGGATCATAGGTTTCCATTTGTTAGTACCCACAACATTGTTGATTTCTTGGCTTAGCCGTTCCATACAAAGAACAAAAAGGTAAGGGCTGATGGGGTCACCCTGTCGAACACCTTGAGTTGCTTTAAAGGGCGGAAGGGCTTTTCCTTCCCAGAGCACCGAGGTATAACCCTTAGTAATGATTTGCATGATGATGTTGCAGATATTCGTTGTAATGCTGGTCCTATGTAAGGTATCCTTGATGAAATCCCAGTTCATGCGGTCAAAGGCTTTTGAAAGGTCTAGCTTGATACACATCCAGTATTTTCTGGACGACTGTGTTCTCATAGAGTGAATAGCTTCTTGGAGTAGCAGGATGCTGTCACTCATCAGATGACCGGGAATGAAGGCTGATTGGGATGGAGAAATCCAGTCCTTAAGAAAAGGCTTGATGCATTCGACTAAGACTTTGGAGAGGAGCTTGAAGCATCCATTGTTCAGAGAAATGGGATGAAGGTCGTTGCAACTTTGTGGGGACTTGACTTTGGGAATCAGTACCATATGTGAATCCGCCAAGCACCCCTTGATGCATTGTGAGGTGAAGATATCTCTAATGGTGTGCATAACAGATTCTCCCACCACGTTCCAGTTGCTCTGCAAGAACTCATTATAAACACCATTGGGGCCTGGCGCTTTAGTAGGTGACATAAGGAAGAGCGTACGTCGAACTTCTTCAGTAGTAGGCGGAGAAGATAGAGTGGCACAACACGTCTATGGGAGAGGACAAAAGTCGCCTACGTATGTGGCCAGATTCCTTGAGTCAGGCCTGAAAGTGGAGGTGAGCAAGTTAGTGAAGAAACTGACTATTAACGATTGGATTCGTTGTGGAGTGGAAACCCAGACGCCTGCCGTATTCTTTAGCTTGGTGACCTTATTGAAGTGGCGCCACGCATTGACATAAGATTGAATGAATTTAGTATTATTGTCGCCCAAAGTAAGCCAGTCGATATGGGCCCTTTGCTGCCAATCGACCTCCTCCTCAAGAAGAAGCTGAGTGTATCGTTCCTGCAGATATATAGATTTATCAGATGGATCAGCGCCAATAGAGCCTTGAGAGGAAATTTGGATGCTATTGATGCGCTTTAGCAGCTCGCGTTTCTCCCTATGGTGTTTATTACTTTGCTTACGGTCCCACTTCTAAGCAACAAGAGTGAAGGCATGTAAAGCATCAGTAAAGGGGGCATTCTTGTTCCAGACCAGGACGACATCGAAGCGGAAGGATGGGTCGAGACACCAACTACCTCTGGTTCTGAAGAGGTGAGGTGTCCGCGAAGGGGCAGAAGTGCTAGAGAGAAGAATAGGGTTGTAGTCCGACTTAACCCGGGGCATAACCGAAATAGTGGTGTTAGCATGCGTATGCAGCCAATCATCATTAACAACAGCACGATCAAGTCGTTCCTTCACGCAACCCCTATGGAAGGTGAAGAGTTGTCCCTGACTCTTAGCATAAAAAAGGCCAACGTTAAGGAGGCATTCCCTGAAGCATTTGGATGCCAACTTGTTAAAATAAGAGCCCCCTAGCTTTTCAGATTCATCAAGCATCGTGTTTAGGTCTCCCATGATGATCCAGGCTGAGTTGATCAATGCCGAGATTTTCTCCAAGCGCCTCTAGAGGAATCTATGTTTCATAGGATTTGGGCTAGCGTAAGTCACTGTCAGGAACCAGTCGTTATTGATTTTGCAATGGATAAATTGTCGATGGCTGCACAAAATCTCAATATCTATACGTGCCTTGTCCCATAGGAGCCAGATGCCACCGGAGAAGCCGACTGCTTCTACGCGATGAGAGGATGTGAACCCAATCTTTTTGATGATCTTGCTTGCTGTTTGGCCACTGCAATGTGGTTCTAAGATAGCGAGAGCATGGAGTTTGTGAGTGAATTTAAGATCTTTCAAGATGATAAGCTGACCCTTCTTTCTCGCTCCTTGTATATTCCAGCTATAGAAATTCATGGAGGAGATGAGGAGAGCGGTGGTGTTTAGGCTGTGGTGGAGCACAGGCCCACCGCCTGTGTGTCACTTATAACAATATCCTCATCTCGCATGCTAGTGTCAGCATGGGAGGGGTCCTCATCATCTACGAAGTTCAGGGTGCGAGTAGCACCATTAGTATCTACTGAAGGGTCTATGTTTGGAGGAGAGTCCAAGGTGCACCCTTTCTTCCGCACGCGGTCCGGGCTCTGGACAGATTGATACACTATCTTACGATTCCAAAGAAGCACAAAGCCGCTCCCCCCTTGTCCTTGACGGAGTAAAGCATGCCTGGATGGAGCTCCGCCGCTCACTTTGGCGGCCTGGAACTGGAACGATTCTCCTTGCACCCCGGTGGGCGAACACCCTTTGCAGAGTTCGTCTTCGCCAAGGGTGACTGTAGCGTCATCCTTGCCGGCCTCCTTATCCTTCTCGTTGGTGCATGTGGGCTTTTTGGCAGCCGTGGAAGGCGGAGATTGTTTCTTAGTTTGCTTCTTTTTCTTCTTGCTCTTGACTGTCACCCACTCCCCTTCCGAGTCATCATTGTCGGAGACTGGAATAGGGACCTCCTCTCCCTGCTTCTTATTTGGCGGTTCCTTTACTGCATTCTGGGGAGGCTTGGTTTGTTCTTGCATCTTGCGCCTCTCTGGTTTTTCGGCATGGATGACCATGGTGTACATGACACTAGGTATGGGAACATGGGTAGACGTAAAGGCGGCAGCCGCATCTTGTGGTGATGAAAGAAACTTACACTGAGCATCAGAGTGACTCACACGACCGCATCTCATGTAGACGGAGGGCAGGTTCTCATACTGCAGCTTGAAGTGCTCGTTGTTGATGAAGACCGCAGGGAGCAGCGGCTTAGATGTGTCGACTTCCACCACGATTCTGGAAAACTTCCCACGGTTTCCTTGAGATGTGGTGGAGTCGATTTTAATGGTTTTACCAACCAGGTTCCCCACGCTCCACAACAGCTGATTCTGGTACAGGAACACTGACAGGTCTGTGACCCGGACCCAAATGCTCATCTTTCTTGGAATTGGCTCAGATGGCCAGAACATGGGGGACCAGGATTGCACAGACAAGTAATTGCCAAAGATCGTCCACGGACCTCCCGTCATGGCGGCTATGTAGTCATCTTCGTTGGCGAGTTGAACAACATAATAACCATTTTCTAGGTCAATGACCCTGAACGATTCTCTTGGCCGCCAAAGGTTTTGGATTTTGTTAACCAGGATCTGGAAGCCAACGCTGATCCCTATGGCTTTCATAATAATAGCAAAATGCCATGACTCCAGGAGAGGTTGGCTGACTTCCTGACGAATAGTGATGGAGGGTAGGACACCGGAGATGTCAATGGAGATGTCCGTGTCTTTAACCAGATCCGGTGATGTTGGATTTAAATACGTAAGCATGCCCTCGACGCCGCCTGTGGTGGTGTCTCTGTAAGAAACCTTTGCGGCGCTGCCGTTCTGGAGCGGACCGTCCTTGTTGATTGCCGAACTTGGAACCTCCCTGGTGGTGTTATGATCTGATTGCATGGACGGTGTGTCCTGCTCCGCTGTGGGTGGTTGGCCCTCCTGGCCCTCCGAAGTACGGTTAGCATGCACATATCCCTGGCCGCCGCGACCTCTCCCACGACCGCCACTGCTCCCGCGACCGAACTCTAGCTCCATCTTTTATCCCGGGTTGTTCCCAGCTATTGATCAATTGGTTATTCACTTGGTTTTTTGTGATAGCTTTGAACATACCTTCAGAAGTATTTTTTTATTTTGTAGATTGTGAGGGCTACCCAGATTGGCAAGTTGTCTCATTGTCTTATGTTTTACGTTCTGTTACCCATTAAGGACTACAAGTCTTATCTTGCTTCTGTTGTGCCACTCTAATCTGTTGATACAACACTAACTTACTTATGACTTGTACCAACCATCCCATTAGCTATTTATTTTCTTGTCATAAGGTGAGGCTACCTATCAAAGAAGAACTATCTCAGAGGTATCTCTTGATGTTATTTGTATAATCTGCCTTATCAAATCTAGATAAGGATATTCTAAGGAATTATACTTAGCTTGATAAGTTTTTCCCAAGACAATTCTACCATTGTCCCTTCAATTAGTGCATCCTTATCGATGTCATGTTTATGCCAAACATAAACCCCTAACATATGATGTCCATACTATTTTATGTAACTGGACTGATCTCACATTTGGCCATTCCAGGTAACCAACACTAATGATCTTATCAACAATTATGTTCTCACTTTCTCATACCACTAAAACTTTTTGGATACTAGGATTCCTTACCTTGGTATCCGTTACAAGTACCAAAAACACATCACATCCTCATCATGTCCACCTTCTATTGTTATTGCCAAAATAAACATAGAATATGACCTTTCTTCATCTCGAGACATTACTTATCACATATAACTTTGTCTTGGAACCAAAATCCAGGACTAGATGATACTTTTCAAAGTATCCATCTATAGATTACTTCTAATCCATGCACATCAAGTGTCATATGATTTACTTGATAGCCATGTCCCTAAAAGGAAAGAGCACAAGGAAACATATTCCTTTTATAGCCCATTATTATCTAGGGTTGTTTGTCAAAGAAAAGAGATTATCACCTCCTTTGATTATTGCATGAAATTTCAACTGTTCATGTGTCATTCAATCTTGTTTCATCTTAGGTTCCTTGCCACCAACATAGGAATTATAAAGATGATCACATGTCATCATTCTTTTCTTTGTTACTGTCTAGTATGTTTATGAACATTTTTTTTCTGATTTTATCTATTTTCACCTCATGGAAAAGATCTTTATTCTTCACATATTCAAGAATATGCATGTTGAGTTAAACTTGTTTCACCATTCAGCAAATTCTGATACTGAATGGATCTATGATTAGGGAAACTACATTATAAGATTCTACTTGATTAATTAGGTGTATTACAATATCTTTTAGCATCAACCAAGTTACAAGCATGAAATATAATAGATGCTACAAAGAAAGATGTAATATATTTAGCAAGTACTTTTATGATCTTTGGAACACATATAACACTCAGGATCTCAAACCCTTATCACATTACTGGGAATTCTCATCGCTTAGCATTATCATCATCATGATTGCTAGATCTGGGTATTCAAACGATTAGTTCATCACTGAATATTGTTACCACTTATTAGGTAACCATTACCTCTAGGTCCTCAGACCAAGGTATATATTATACTAAACATCTTATTTTGTTTATAAGTTGGTCTGTGATGAACTCAGATTCCTGCTTATAATAATTAGGATGTAGTAGAAATATTCGTGCCACATATCCTATTTCATTATACTCTTTAGATTGTCTCCAAATGACTACTTGATCAAAGTAATCAGAAAGATAGCAATCTAAGAGTCCCATACTTACCTTGCCTTCAATAGATGAATACCTAGCCAGGGTATGCAAGAACTAAAATTAGGTAGTATGTATTTGTTTTATATTATGTTTCTTACTTTTAACATCACTTTAGATTTTACTACTTAGTATCTCTAATTTTCTCTAGGTGCTTCTTTTACATCTCTTCCCTTTCTACATGAAGAGAGAGAAATTTCAAAACATATAAGAGAATATTGGACTGAATATATGTTCTCATCCTTTTTATCTCTTCCTCATGTCCTCATAGGACTAATCAAAGGAAACTAAACAAAAAATACCTATATTATAATTGGTAGGTAGAAAGAAGAAAAAGGAAAGATAATTCAGAATGAAAAGTTCTATCTGACATGTTACCTCTTATGGGTTATCTAGTGTCTTGACTGACTCAACGAATGGATTCTAGTTGCTGTCTGTTGTCGCCTTTGTCCTTTACTACCCAAAGTAGATGGACCAATCTGCGATACTTGTCTTCATCCTCATCCTTCTGCTCCACTAAACGGTGGTCCTTGTGAGCTTTGCAGATTATGCCTTGGGTGTTGGGTCACCTTATTATTTCTTCTTGGACATATTGCCACCTGAAATGTCCTATCTGTCCACATTTATGGCAAGCTTAGACCCCACTTTGTGACTTAGACAAGATCCTTATTGATACTAAAGGTACACTTGGAGTTCTTGGAGGTATATTCCAACCTCGGTCCTCACTTAGTGACCATTGCATCGGTGTACTATATTGTTGTTGAACCGGTGATATTGAAGATTTTGGCTGTTTAGTACCACCAAACAACTGTTCCTGTGACTGTGAAGACCTGCTTTTGAGTTTTGCCTCATATTTCTTTGTCACAGACCTTTCTATCCTCCGGATAGATTCTACGAATGTGGTGAATCTCTCTCTACTTTATAACATAGTTGTCGAGATAGACACCACAACATTCAGTCCTTTCTTAAAATGTCGAATCCTCTCCTGCTCAGTAGCATCCATTTGAGGACAAAATCGAATAAGTTCCATAAACCTAGCCTCATATTCATTAATTGACATGGTTCCTTGCCGAACCTTCTCAAACTGTGAGATCTTTTCGTCTAGTATGCTTGTGGAAAATACTTATTGACAAATTCTTGACGAAATTCCTCCCAACCAACCTCTTCATCATTCCTCTTTACCTTTTCTATGGCCCACTGGTGGCCAGCACTACCCTTCAAAACATATACATCATGTTTGACTTTGTTAACATTTCAGATGCTACGTATCTTAAAAGCCTTTTCTAACTCAGTGAACTACAAATCAGCATCTGCTGGGTCAGTTGTTCTAGCATATTCTATAGCTCCTACACATCGTAGCCATTTAAAAGTCTTACCAGACCCATGTCCCTCATTGGGAACTAGTGCCCTAGGTGTTGGTGCTGGCATCTGATCTGTCATATGCATTATTGTGGTCAAGAATTGCCCAAAAAGAGCATGAAAGGTTGGGTTTTCTAGCATAGCTTCATCAAAATGGGGATTCTCAGGCACGATTTCCTCTCTTTCCTAATCCCTTGCACCTCCTACTGGTGCAGCAACATTGCTCTCAGCAATGTGTTCCTCATGTTCAGTAGACATTTTTAAGCTTTACCCCTTCTTCTGCATAAGCAGAAGTCACTATAAGATATACTGGAGGACACTAGAACAGACTCAACACCTTAGTCCAATGTCTCTGTAGACTCAGCAAACCTTAGGCTCTGATACCAAAACTTGTGACGAACGCTATCAAACTGACAGCCAAATCATCATAGTAATTCTACGGAATAAACATTAGTAGTGGATTAACAACAAAAAAATCACAATAAATTAAAACCATTTTGCAAAGAGATCTAATTCTAGGAAAACTTAATAAAAGAACCAAAGTACTATATACATAATGGTTCACATCATACATACACTGTACCATCTCATCTCGAGGATAACATATATTAGTTGCTTTGCCAAAACATATACATAAGCAATATAAAACCTCGAGGCATACAAGCCAAAATCTCAGATCATTTATAAAACCATTACATACTGACTCCATGGAACTAAGAGTATAGAGATGACACATAGGACTTCTATCTACAAGACACGACAAACAATATACTCAACCTGAGCTATTACTGCTTCCCCTGTTGCTATTGTTCTCCCTCTACAGTACAATGTCTACCTCCTCATCCGCGTTCACCTAAAAATGTTGGTGACCAATGTGGTGAGACACAAGACCAGTAAGAGATATAATTCTCTGCCAACAATGTTATTATCACAGATAAATAGTATAAAACTTAGCAAAGGTTCTTTTATATTAATAAACAAGATTAATCATTGTTGATAAGAAGATTAGAACATTCTCATCTTTTAAAGCATTGCAACTGTCTAAGAAGGAGCAGTAAATCATCTATTCACTTTATAAGGAATATGAAGGACATGGGTATCGTTTACCCCTCATACTATACCAACATCTCAAGCTTATCCTGTGATAATATTACCATGGTATGATATCTGTGAATCATTCTCATTTCTAGTTTTTGGCCTCAGTCAATCTGCCAGCTAGGTATTGGTTTCTACCAATCCTGTGCATATACATCATTATGTTCCAACCCGGTATTGGCTTCTACCAATCCTGTGAATATACATCATTATGTTCTAGCCAGGTATTGGTTTCTACCAATCCTGTGAATATACATCATTATGTTCCATCTAGGTATTGGTTTCTACCAACTCTGAATATACATCATTATGTTCCATCCAGGTATTGGTTTCTACCAATCCTGTGAATATACATCATTATGTTCCAGCCAGATATTGGTTTTTACAAATCCTATGAATATACACCATATTGCTAAGGATTCTGTAGCGGTTGGGATACCTTTAATTTCCCCTTTCACTTTCATTATGGGATATCAATCCCTTAAACTCATCATTGAATACCACATCACCTTACTAGACATTATACCTTGGCCAGGTCATCATACCCATTCACATCCTTTATGTGATACAAGTACTCCTCATATATCATTTGACATTATTCAAAATTTTAATGACCTCATTTGTCTATAACCATAATGCATGTATGACCAATATTTCATTATTATCATTATAACCATAATTAGTATTATTATGTTACGGGATTTCCATTTCTTAGTTTATTTTGAACATTTCCATCTCTTACAACAATCTCTAGATCATGAGGCTTATATAAACATCTTGTCACCTCTCACTAGGCAACAACCATCTCTAGGTCATAAGACCTATATTATACTTGTTGTACAAGTATTTCACATGGCTTACAAGGCTCATTTAATCTGTATTATATGAAACATCATAGCTCATACCTAGCTATGCTCATTATCTCATAATACCAACATGGTTAGTATTTCATGATAATTGCAATATCAAATACATATTATCACCATGCAATACAAGACAAATACAACCTTACCATTATTAGGGTTAGGGTTTCCCTTCCTTCCTGATTAGGGTTTCAAGTCCATACCATCACCCATTATTAGGGTTAGGGTTTCCCTTTATTAACTGATTATAGTTTCAAATCATATCATCACCCTTCATTAGGGTTAGGGTTTCCCCTATTTAACTGTTTAAGGTTTTAAGATCATATCATCAAGAATCAAACCCTAATTCATACTACACTCATATTAGGAGTATAAATTTATGCTCATTACATGATTATCACACAAGTATATGTTTCTCTCTCATCCTCACTAGGATGTTGATTGCATCATACTCTTATTAAATTGGTTCAAACCTTTCTTCAGGGTACATTAGAATACTTATCAAAATGCATTAAACTCTTTACATATTAATGTATTACTTGACATGACACACTACCTTTATTACTCCATCAAGTATATTGAATTGAGGTACTTTCACCATGTCAGGCATAGAGGTGTGTACTTGACACCATATCATGCTTGAGGTGAATCGTCATCACCATATCATGCTAGCATACCGGGTTGCTTCACCATTAGGGTTTGCATAGAGGTGTGTACTTGACACCATATCGTGCTATCCCCACAAAACCTTCATGGTATTGTCCTACCCTTCATCATGTAATAAGTGATAGGCTAGATATCATGTTAGTCTAAACCAAACCAGGTGTACAAACCAATAGGGGTTTGGAGTTCCAATGTATATCAGGTTCCATATTACCATGTTGGGTTTCAACTCCATACCGGGTTAGAGTGTATACTTGACTCCATATCGTGCATAGGGTTTGTGCTTGACCCCATATCGTGCAAAAAGTGTATGCTTGACACCATGTCTTGAATAAGGTGTGCACTTCATCATCATATAGTGCACAAGGTATATGCTTCATCATTGTATCATGCTAGTGGTATGTTCACCTCACCATATCGGGTTTAGAGGTGCTTCAATCCAATATCGAGTTGAGCCATGATGATGTCATCCTCATCAACCTCTAGACTCTTATTCTTACTATTCTAGTTCATGGAAAACAATCCTAAAAAACTTTTAGAACTCATAAGGTCATCAATTATTTAAGAGAATTCGAAATTGATAATAGATCAACAAGTATAATAGAATTGAAGGTGAATAATAACATAATTGGGTTCAAGTTATATAACCCACCTCAAGAACAACTTCAAAGCTCCAAGATCCAAAGCTCCACTGTCCCAAGGTTGGAGATGAGCTTATCAAAGGTCCAATGCTTGTTCACAACTCCTCTATATGCAAAGAATCACCATGGATAAGTATTTGGTGAAGAGAAAATAAAGGAAAGATCACTACCCTAGATCCATGCTTCAATCCAAGGTTGAAGATGATCATGGCTTCACCTTAGGGTTAAGACTTGAGCTCCTCAACACTATGCACGATACCTCACCACTCATGCACGATATCCCTTTACTTGTGGCCGATATCCTTTCACATATGGCCGATATCACTTTACTATGGCTGATATCACCTTGCTATGGCCGATATCACTATGCTATGGACGATATCACTTTGCTATGGCTGATATCACTTTGCTATGGCCGATATCACTTTGCTATGACCGATATCCCCTTACTATGGCTGATACCGAGGAACTATGCATGATATCTCTTCTCCTATGCACGATACCAAGTACTATGCATGATTTTAATAGAAATAGGGTGGTATGTTTTGAAAAATCTCAGTAATAGGTGAAAGTAATGGTATATAAAGTTGAGGTTCATGAAAAAGAGTGCATATGAGGTGTCATCACTTTAAGCTACTAGGTGCCACGTGTCGATGCATGGTTGACACATGTGCATCCATGCACTCATATTTATCTCGACATGCAAAACACTTGAGGATAATCTAGAGATAAATTTTCGACCATCACTTATCTTGTTGGAGAAGATATTTCAACTTAATCACCACTTTATTCACAACCTAATACACCTTTTCCAAGGAAGTTTTAAACCGATACACTTCACCTCCTTGTGGTTCTTACCCCATCATGGCCTTTTCTAAGAGTCAATAAACCAATATGGGATCCCCTCTATGGCTCCTCGGCTGATAGGCACTCCCATATCAAGTCTACAACCTGATGCAATTCAAATTAGGGTTTCATATTCAACCCTTTCTTGGTCTTTTCATCACCAAGAGTACCATCACCCAAATATGATTCAAACATGGTGTCTCCTTCTTTTTTATTTCCTCTAGATGATTCTAAGAGAGAGAGTAGGGACACTCTAGAGGTGGTAATTTGCATATCAACCCTACATTTTGGGTAAATTACATTTTGTACCAAAATTGGTGCACAAGGCACTAACATTATTCAAACAACGTTAAACTTGAAGTTTAGGCTTTCCACTAGCCACCACTTAGCATAATTCTCTCTCTTATGATGCTAAAACTCTTAAGGCACATTTAACATGTGACATATTGCAATATAACCCCTTATCTTGGGTAAATTGCATTTTGGTCCAAAACAAGGGAACATTGCTCAAACATTATTCAAACATAACCAAACTTGAAACATAAGTTTTTCACACGCTAAAAAAAACTTTAGAGGATTATATTAAAGTTCTAAGCAACTTATTTAATCCAAACAAACATGGTTAGCCCTAAACCCAGGTCAGGGATGCTACACATAAAGAGTGCAATAGTAGAGAAGGTTAAGAGTTATATAAGCCGCCTTAAAAAAATCAACTCCAAAGAAAGGCAAGCTCGAAGTACACAATCACCAAGGAAGATCATCCTCCACCAAAAGCTCCAATTTTGGCCACAATATCACCTTAATAAAGGGGAAACACCAAGGTCAAAGAATAGCTCAAGAAAGAGGGCCCACATTTCAAGGTTGAACTAAAACAAAAGAGGAGGGGAAAGAGAGAAGGAACCCCCTCTTGCTTGGGTGTCGCCTTGTCAAAACATAGATATTACCCTTGTGATGAGGAGCTTAATCTCAAGAACGACCACCATGTCAAAATATGGTCTGGGGCTGAGAAAAAAGGAAGAAGGTAGGGTAGAAGATCCAAAGAAAACATTAACAAGGAAGATAAATACTCACCAAGATTGAAGATGAACAAGGATCACCACAAATACTACATGAAAGGGTTAGAACACCTCCAAAGCACAAAAAACATATCCTTCTTTCTCCACCAAGATCCAAGATCATCCAAGAAAGGAAGGAGAAAGGGGATGGCTGAAAAACATTACTTGCATGGAGGGAAGATGGTTTATATAGCAAAGGGAGAGAGAGGAAGGGCAAGGGATAAGGTGTCAGTGAACGAAGGCCCTAAAGGGATACTTGTCCACTCAAGAAACTAAAATGCAACCACATAAAGTCCACATGTAAGAGATGGTGATATACTCTAGGTTGCATCTTGACCACTTAGGCCACCCAACCCTCATGTCGTGACCACAAGACACCATGGGAACTACCCATGGTGGCGCCACAAGGTCACCACAAACCCTAGGCCGAGACAATCTACACAAGACCACCCATCTCGACCCAAGACACCGAATACCATCTCAGTCAAGACAACCATACGTAGGGGAGGTGTTACAACGTGACACCCTCCTACCATTCCCTAGGTTGGGACCTAGGTCAAAACAAACCAACAAGGGTCACATGGTCAAGGAACACCAAACCCTAGAAAACCATAATCCCCACTTAGGGTGATATCACTCAACTAAGGGTTCACCAAGGCACCCCAAAGCACCACAACCACCCTCATGAAGCCAAGAGAGAGAAGGAACACTCTAGAGCCAAAAATTTACAAGAATACCACCTTCAAATGGGTAATTTTCCATTTGCACCAAAACTAACACAAAAGGGACAAAAAAATCCAAACAAACTCAAAATGGAGACTTAAGCTCTCCACATGCTCTAAAATCATCTCAAAGGATTAGAACAAGGTTCTAAGCACACCATCAAGCCAAAAATAGGGTTATCCCAAAACACAAGTCAGGGGTCTTACAGTTATCTTGAATTGTGTCAAAGTTCATAGAACCACATGTGATGAGTGTAGTGACATAAGGTCTAAGAAGAAAAATATCTACTATCACTTTGAGATGGAATTCTGACTACCATTTAATGGTTCCATGTATCACAGTCAAGGTGGGTCTCGTTGGTACACATTTCTATGAAAAGTACCTTTATGTTTTGCTTGATATCATATATCATGACTACTGAGATTTTTTCATCCACCAAGGGACATTATGTTCTTATGTATTATTGTTATCTATTTTGCTTCCACAATAATATATAACTAGGGACATAACAAGAATGTGCATACTCTTATCATATATATGAGCTTATTGTTCAGGTCATCAACCTGAAGACATATGTTATCTAGTAACATCATTCTTTACACATCTATTACCTTATATCATTATAACTAAAAAAATAGAACGGACAAAATTTCCCTTTATTATGTAGAAAATAAATTACATTATTCCTCAATACAATCATCATATGACTTCATACATACCAATAGAATCCCACTTGCACTTAGAGCCAATCACCCATGAATCTTATCCCAAGTGATCTAACATGACCATCATGCTTCTGCTGTGAAAGTTATTTTGTCATTGGGTCAACAATATTGCTTTCAACAGACACCCTAAAAATTTCACATCTTGTTGTTGTATGATATCTCATATGAGATAAAAGCGTTGAAGTATATGCTTGGAATGCTAATGAAATATAGGTTTCTTAGGTTGTTCAATAGCCCATTGTTATCACATTACAATTCTATTGCACTGCTAATGCTTGGAACCACTCTGAGTTCACTAATGAACTTCTTGACCCAAAAAGCTTCCTTTATTATGCTCAAGGAAACAATGTACTCAAATTCTATTGTAGAATCCAAAACGGTTTCTTTCTTGAAACTTTTCCAACTCACAACTTTGTTGTTGTTAAGGGAAAACAATCTAGATTGTTATCAGTAATCATCTTCGTCAATTTGGAAGTTTGCATCAGTGTAACCCTTTACACCCAACTCATCCTCACCACCATAAATAAGGAACTAATCCTTTATTCTTTTGAAGTACTTAAGGATGCTCTTTATGATAATCTAGTGATCTTCACTAGAATCTAACTGATGTCTGCTTGTCATGCTCAATGCATATGAGACATCGAGATGAGTTCATAACATTGCATAGATGATAGATCTAATTGCATACTCATATGGCATTTTACTCATGTGTTTCCGTTCTTCACAAGAATTGGGATGTTGGGCTGTAAAGTGGCTAATTCTGTGGGACATTGACAAATTTCCTCTCTTTTTATTCTACATGCTGAACCTCTTCAATACTTTATTAATGAATGCACTTTTTCTTAGGCCATGAATACTTCTATATCTATCTCTATAGATCTTTATTCTTAAGATATAGGATTCTTCACCTAAATCATTCATAGAGAAGGTACTTCTCTGCCAATTCTTTACAATTTCTAGGGTAGGTTTGTCATTCCCCATCAATAGTATGTCATCTACATACAAAATGATGAACACAACTACACTCCCACTAACCTTCTTGTATACAAAAGGTTCATCTTCATTTTGACTAAGCCAAACTCTTTGACTGCCTCGTCAAATTGAATATTCTAGCTCTGAGATGCTTGCTTCAATTCATTTATTGACCTTTGTAGCATATAGACTTTATTTGTATCTTTTGGATTTATATAACCTTCAAGTTTTGTCATATACACATCTTCAAGGATATTTCCATTAAGGAAAGTGATTTTAAAATCCATTTGTAAAATCTCATAGTTATAATAAGCTGTAATGGTGAGTATGATCCAGATGGATTTAACCATGGCAATTGGTGAAAAGGTTTTTTCATAGTCAACAACTTGAATTTATCTAAAACCCTTTGTAACCAATCCATCTTTATAGGTTTGTGAATTACCATCCATGATGGTCTTATCTTGAAGACCCACTTCCATCCTATGGGTTTTACCTCTTCGGGTGGATCCACCAAGGTCCCTACCTTGTTGGTGCACATGGATTCCATCTCAAATATCACGGCCTTGAGACATTTCTTAGACTCTAGTTCCTCAAAAAAATCTTAGTTTGTTGTTGTCTCATCATCTATGACCAACTCAACACCTTCTTAAATCATAAGATAACCAAATCTTTCATCCTTAGAGCATGTTCTACTAGATCTGTGAGGTTCCCATGTTACATGAGGAACTTGAGATTCCTCAACAGTTTATGAGTCTCCTTGTACCTAGTTTACCTCTATAGGTTCAATGTTTTCTTATTGGTCTCAAACCTCTTTGATTTCTACTTTCCTCCCACATATTCCTTTGGAAATAAATTCCTTTTGTAAAAAAACATCATCCCCGACAAAAACTACTTTGTTGTCAGATGGGTTATACAAGTAGTATCCCTTTGTTTCCTTGGGATATCCAACAAAATTACATTTATCTAATCTAGATGATTTTTAGGAAAAAAATTCCTCATGTAAGATTTATATCAGCAAATCTTCATAAAATACATAATGGGACACTTCCTAGACCATATCTCACATAGTGTCTTTTGAATCGATTCAGAGGGTACACCATTAAGTGTAGATGTTGTGGTTTCTAGAACATATCCCCAGAAGGAAGTCAGGTGATAAGTAAAACTCATTATTGATCACATCATATCTAGTAATGTGTGATTCCTGTTTCTGAAACACCATTATGTTGTGGTGTTCCAGGGAGTCCATTGTGATACAATACCACAATCTCATAAAAGGTCCTCAAATTGTTGGCTTGAGTATTCTCCACCTCTACCAGACTAAAGTATTTTAAACTTCTACCAAGTCAATTTTTTACTTCATTCATGAACTTCTTGAAATTTTGAAGGGATTCATACTTGTATTCCATTAAATACACATAACCATATCTACTGAGATCATCAATAAATGTGATGAAGTATTGGTAACCACCTCTAACATATGTTTTAAAGGGTCCTGCACATCAGTATGTATGAGTCCCAATAGATCACTCTTTCTCTCACTATTTCTAGTGAAAGAAGTATTTGTCATCTTTCCCAATAAACAACTCTAACATGTCTCTATTGATTGAAAGTCAAAAGAGTGTAGATAACCATCTTTATGAAGTCTAAAGATGAATTTCTCATTTGTGTGCCCTAGAGAGAAATGCCAAAGATATGTTTGGTTTGAGTTGTCATGTTTTAGCCTTTTGATGTTCTAGATCTAACAATATTTACCATAGGACATAGGGGCACTTACATAAAAGATCTCATCTTTACTAATAGAACATCAACCATTCTTTATAAGAAATTTTAATCCATTCTTGTCAAAACAAGATGCATATATGATGTTCCTATTAATGTCTGGTAAAAAATAATGATTCACTAACTCTTTACAAGCCCACTACATAGACATAACTTAGGTTCCAACTGCACTGGGAGCAACTCTTTCTCCATTTGCAATGTGTAATTCCACCTCACCTTTTTTTAAGGTCTACTTCTTTTCAAGTCCTTCAGATTTCAAAAATTGTGAGATACACATACAATATCCAATACCTAAGATGAATAAGTAGAAAAGTCCATCTCAATTATGTATATACCTAAAGTAGATATCTCTATTCCTTGCTTCATCTTCCTTAGTTCCTTTAAGTGAAAAGAAAAAGAATTCTTATGCACTTGCCATTCTTCTTATCTTGAGTGTAGAAGATTTGGACTTCATCTTACCCTCAGAACATTTCTTGGCCTTATCTTTTCCCTTGGACTCCCCTTTGCTGATCACCATCACGGGTTTGTCCTTCATCATTCGTTCTTTAGCATTTATCAACATTCTAAGAAATTCCGACATCGATTTTGCCAAGTTACTCAAGTAATAACACTCAATAAACTTGCTATATGTTTTAGGCATTCTATTCGTGGCCAACTCTTGGCCTAAAGGTTACTGATGTCCTTTTTTCATCTTGCATTCAAAGAGTGCCTCAGAGACATTATACCTTTCTTATTTTACATGATTCTTAATATGTGTTAACATCTCAAGAATGTCCATGTTTTCATTTTTATATGATACTCATAGTCCATATAGCCTAGAATAAGGGATTTGATGTCTTTGTAATCATTGGAATGCTTCAAGTAAGCGCCCACTTCAGCCTTAGGTGCATCGAGAGTGGGTTCCTCTGGCATTGCTATTTCAATGACACAGAGCTTGCACTCATGAGTGTGAATGTTTCTCATAGTTCTGAAGTAGTTATGGAAGTTGGTCCCATTTAGTTTGTTCTTCTCAAGTATCAATGGCAATGTGAATGTGTTTCACATTTGTTTCTACAAAAGATAATTGGCACTTGTCAAAATGCTTTTTGATTTGATTTGATAATATTGATGATATTAACTAAGCCTTTCATTAATAATCACTCCCACTATTTTATTCCAACTGCTAGCCCTCACTATCAACTCAAATGTTTGCAATGTATAACCTTATAGTGAGCCAAGATCCATATTTCATAATAAGTCAACTTTGACCGATCGCCCAAAAATTGACTATTTAGGTAGGCAACATTTTACAATTGCTTCTAATGCAACTCTTGATAGATGGTGTGCAAAACTCTTTGTCACATTTCATTTGTATGCTTCTAGACCTTAACCTTGTTAAGTTCACCTATTTAAGCCTGACCCAAAAGACAACACGATGCAAATGTACCCTGCTTTGGTACACCCACATATCAACAATCACACTTCCACAAGATAGACAACACACCATGCTTTGACATAACCTATTCTTAGTAGATCAAGCTTTTCATGTATGGTGCTTATAGAAAGCATCAAATACTTATTATTTGAAGGATTTTATTTATAAATATATATACATATCCAATCACTACATACTAATAATATGTATCATATGCATACTATATCCACAAACAAAATATGCAACCATAATCATACAAGCGACAATTATCGCCATATAATTCAATTCATTGGAGACACATATTTTTTTATACACCTTAGGTCAAACATCACATGTCACAACATGTAAAAGAAAAATGTTGTGATGGAAACAAGTTGGTCGGTCATTTGGACTCTTCTATTTGATCAATTCATCCTCCTTTCGGTGGATTGGTCTCCATCGGTCAGTCGACTAGCTTCTGGCTCAAGTGGCTATTTGGATTCCTCTAGTTGGTTGATTGGGATTCCAGTCAATCGATTGGCTCCTTCAGTCTGTTGCCTCTTTGGCCCTTCAGTCGATCAACTAGACTTCCCAGTCAGTTGACTCACCTGGTGTAGAACATATTTTATTTTCCCGATACAAAATTTAAAGCTAATCCTATTGATTTATAACACTATAAAAGGTGAAACCTCAAGTTATATTTGAGGGAGTATAGGGAGGGAAGCATAAACTTACATAAGGAGAGAAACATAGAGGCTCAATTGGCAATCTGAATTTAAAAGACATGAATTAAACCATTAAACCAAGAACACACATCCAAGGGGTATGGCCATAACTATAGATACATCCATTATAAAAATGATTTTAGGGTGACACATATGAATTGCGTACATATATCATATCATATATATAGGATCTATAAACATTACCTAGCATATGTGGTTTGAATTAGATATGCACTTAATCATTTAAATATTCACATCGAAGCAAAAATAAATTACAAAAACAAAAATTGATCATATTCAATGAATCTTGAAACATAGTAAATAGGAGTGGCTCTAATACCACTGTAGGAAAGTATGGTGATAGAGATGGCAGTAAAAAAATATATATATTTCTATATTCCCCATAACCAACAGATCACATAAACAACTATAAAGTGGGAGTAGGATGCAAGGTATATACCTGGTCTTGGAGGAAGTCCAGTGAAAATCCTTGTAGATATGCCTATTTCTCAAGCAACACAATAATAGTTAGCGACCACAACCTCCCAGTGTAGAATCACATACGTCATTGGTTGCATTCTCCTAGAATGATGGCGACGACCTCCACACTCTACTTAGTCCATGTGGACCACCGAGAACTCCTCTTCATTCTTCTAGAACTGACAAGAGGGAGTTGTCCATTTGTGTTGTCAAGGTGCTAGTGTTGACTTTTCTCCACTTTGGCTATCTCTCCCTTTTATGGGTAAGATTCCTCTATCTCTGATGTTACCACAATGTTGATATGAGGAGTACCTAGTCATGAGAGCCTTGGCCACCCCCCTTATATAGGAGTTGATGGGCTAGGATTTTCATAAGCCCAGTGACACGATGAGACGTATTTCATGAATTTATGAATGTTGCAAATCACCAGTCTATTGACTGGACACCTAGTCAGTTGAATGGCATGCAAATTAGTCGATTGGCATGCCAGTTGGTTGACTGAACACTCTAATAAGTCGATGGGCTATTTTTTCTATTTATAGATGTACTGGATTGTAATGTGACAATTATTGCACGTCATGACATCAACAATAATTCCTTGAGCCAATCTTACAGATCGTCTAGTCGGTCATGTGGACACTTCAGTCAGGCAATAGTCAATCAGTGTTGTTAAAGTTGAGTACCTAAACACTTTAGTTACCAATTTAAGCCTTATCCATGAGCGAATTCCTATTCCAGGTGAATCCTATGTGTGTGACCCTATATCCAGGTGAATCCTATGTGTGTGACCCTATAGATCCCAAATTGCATTAGTTGTAAGTGTCCACAAATATATTATGACATCACAAGAAATAAGAGATATATAGTATCCCATCATTTGTACCCAAGTAATTGGAATGTTGGATATCAACTCCAACCTACATTTGTGATCATCATTGCAATGATTGTATAGTTCCTTTGGTGCTAATATCCAAATTGAATATGAGGCATGAAATCATCATCCTATTAATATTCAATCTATGTTTCTTGAACCAGAGCAGATTATTGAGATATACATGATCTCAATATCACATATTAACTCACAAGAGCATGGCTATTCATTTCTCAGTCTTTCTTATCAAGTGGCCAGGATGTCATCTTCAGTAGGAGGGACAAATCCCATCTGCATCACTCACAATCAATCCACATAAGTCACAATGTACCTGGGCATCACCTTTATAACAACCCTTATTGATTGTCACATTGTGTTGTGTCAAAGTTCAGAAAAAGACATGTGATGAGTGTAGTGAATTTAGGTCTAAGAACCACAATTACCACTATCACTTTGAGAGTTCATTATGACTACCATTCAATAGTCCATGTATCACTCTCAAGGTGGGTCTGTCTAGTACACTGTTATCTAACAAGTACCTATGTATTTTTTCTTGTATCATATATCATGACTAATGAGAATTTGTCATTAGTAAACACACATTGTTGTCTTATGTATTATTTTTGTCTATTTTGCTTTCACAATAATTTTTGACAAGGAACATAACATGAATGTACATACTTTTATCTTACATATGATCTCATTTTTTAGGTCCTCAACCTAAAGACATATGTCATTAAGTACCATCATCTTTTAAATATTTATTATATTATATCATTATCTCATTCTAAACAAAACAAAGTAGACATAATTGCCATTTATTATATATCACAACAATTCCATTATGCCTCTTTGCTATAATCATATGACTAGTTCTCTGGGAATTACATACCAATAGAGAATGCCAAAGTCATATAACGCCACATCTTTTGTGTTAATCTGCAATGCGACAATATTACCACAAAGACACCTCTGAACTTCAGATGCATCTACTTGACATCTAAAACTATATTGTTAATTAGTAACATAATGTGGGGGTCATACCATAAATTGTGAATCAAAATATAGGAAGAAATGAGAAATCAAACATACAATTGAAGACTTTTTCAATAGGGTAAAGTACATTACAACTACGATGTATTGTATCCATCAACCTTTGTTAATGAACCACTATCTATTGGTAGGTGAAGTTTTTTTACAAAGATAGTCATGTCTCCTCCTAAGACTCATAATTTTAGTTACTATCCTACCAATGTCTTCTCTTGTGGAACATACAAAGTCGCAACAAGTAAACCAGTGCTTGTGTTTTTTGTGTCCATAAGTAAGTTTTGTTACTAGTACATTCGTAATTATAGTAAGGTGCTCACAATATGTTGTACTCATTGTGCATGCTACATTGTATAACATCTACTTAGAACAAAACCCCTCCCACATGTAAAATATGACATGTAGGGTTGTTCTCTTCGAAACATCCACTAGCCCCATCTATAGTATTCATGTAGACTTGTACATTGCATTAGAGGCCACATAAATATGAGGGCATTCCATTCTCCATTGTAAGAAAACCTAAGTGTAACATAAATTATCTGACAAATGTACTTCAACATCACATCATACCATGTATGTTGCAATTGTTATTTTCTTGTCAACGACATAGTATTAGGCCACACGGTTTGGTTTAACATGTACTAAGTTAAAAATAAGCATAAACTATTCTACAGTTACAAATACAGTATCATATCAGTCAATATGAAAATCCATCTAAGACAACATGTATCCTAAAGAAGATCACTAATTCGCTCACATAGTTCATCACCTCCTTGGGCATTGGCTTGGTAGTTTGGTGGAGGGAGTTCAATTCCACTTTGTTCTTTGGGACTATAGCAAGAGAAATTTCCCTCTCTTTGTCTTCCATCATAATGTCACAATCCCTTGGCATCGTCTGAAGTTGTGTAGGATACAACATGACACTATTATATGAAATTGTGTATAAATGGGATATGCTATGTCTTTTTTGATAAAACCTCCTCTTCAACAGAACAAATGCTCTATCAACAACATTTCTAAATTGTATATGTTGGTGGTAGAACAACTTGGTCTTGTTAAGAGTGTCCTTGTTTGTTGCCGCCCCTAAACTCACCCAAGTGATAACATGTGTTGCAAAATGGGGGAAATAAATCGAGGGATACTGGTGTATCCTACATCAACTAGGTAATACTTACAAGGAGGGACTTCAAAACCCCTCATCAAGGTAGCTGACAGGAGGACCCTCATGTTTGTTGTGGAACCCTCCTACCCTGTCATAATGTATGTAAACTCCACGTCAAAGTTTATTAGACCCGTGAAACTCACTGAGACAAACCATTTTCATGTCTCTATAATGATTTTTCTTCTCTACCAACCTTCATAGGTTTGTGTGTCCCATCATGCACCGTGATTATATCCTGAAAGGAGGTAGTACCAAAGTTCATTAAGAAATGTTGGCATGGTAAGTAAAATTATGGCATCATGTCAATTGGCACCTTCAAGTAGGGCTTGAACAATGGGCTTCCCATGATGTGATGTTGTCTAATTGTGGATGTGATAGTGATGAACGCATATTCATCCCGATTTTCTGTCACCCTTTTTATATCCAATCTGATTCAATACTTTCATTCTATCTCTTAAACCTCACAAATTGCATGTTTTCTAGATAAATCCAATTATTATGATTATTGATCAAATTTATATTGATTTGGTGCAAGTCTAAACCAGGTTCTATCATCATATGGAATTCGCTAAAGAATCATTCACCATTCGGTCTGACCAATCGGTTTGACCAAATGGTTTTCACCATTCGGTTTCACCAATCGATCTCACCAAGCGGTTTGTCCTAACAATCTCAAGACCATTTTGAGTGCATTCGGTTTCAAGACCGCATGAGTCCAAACGGTCCCAAAACCGTTTGGACAACGAAATTGTTTGAACAATGAAACCATTTGGACAACGACGCCATTTGGTCCCAAGACCGTTTGACACCATTCGGTCCCAAAACCATTTGGAGCCATTCGGTCCCAAGACCGTTTGGAGCCATTTGGTCCCAAGACCATTTGGAGCCATTCGGTCCCAAGACCATTTGGAGCCATTCGGTCCCAAGACCATTTGGAGCCATTCGGTCCCAAGACCATTTGGAGCCATTCAGTCCTGAGATCGTTTGCTCACAAAACTGAATAAAGTCGAGATACTAATCACATCAAGACCATTTTGGCACTTGCGTGAAGACCGAATGAAGATCAAATCCAAGACCAATTGGATCCTAATGGTTTCGAGACCGTTTGGATCCATTCGGTTTACAAAGACACAAGACTGTTTGGTCATCCAAATGGTCTCCAGACCGGTTGGGACTTCCAAATGGTTTCCAAACCGTTTGAAGACCAAACGGTCTTAAAACTGTTTGAAGGACAAACGATCTCGAAACCATTTGGAGCACTATTCACACCAAAAATGTGCCCACCTCATCCAAGCCTATAAATAGGACCACAAGGGTCCTCATTTAGGCATCGACTCTAGCACGCCGAGAGGCTGCCAAAGGTCTGATCCATATTCAGACATCCATGCCATTTTCCACGTCTTCCTGCTCCTCTTGACGGTAAGCAAGGAGAGAAGAAGAAAGAGAAGGTGGAGAAGAAGGTCTGCCCAACCTGCCTTGGTGGTTCTTCCTCCCCATTCAAGATCTTCCCCGACACGACGTAGAGGACCGCATCATCTTCACTGAGCTGCGACTATCTTCTTCATCATGCTCATGGTGGAACCTTCCCTTTCTTTTATTCTTCTTGTTTCTCGCATCATGAGCGAGTAGTACCCTTTCGCTGGGGTGCGGAGATTAGCCCCGCTGCCCATGCAAATCATGTTCTTTTGTTAAACTCTCCATGGCAACGTATATAACTTTCAATTTCATTGTCAGTTGGTACGTTTGTAGTTGATTATCTACTTGCTTTCATCTTGTTCTATCCTTTATTGTGAAATCTTCTATATATGGGATGGAAAGGTGGTTTACAAGTTCGACTCCTTGACGAGAACTTCTGATAGGATTCACTACTACAGAAATGGCTTATAACGTCACTTTTAAAGGCGTCGGTTGTATAAATACACCGACACCTAAAACCTAAAACATCAGTTTAATAAAAAAACTGACATCTATCTGTGAAGCGTGACAAGACACATGTATCACTTTTATTCAATTTTGTTTCCCTAATAATGAACCAACACCTAAAATTAACTGCCAAATCCAAAATTTGCAGTGAAAAAAATTACCTCCAAAATTTTACATATGACGTCGGTTATTAACTATTAAACCGACGATGAAAGTTTATTCACGAGACAGAAATTGGGCACATTTTGGTCGTCGGTTTTACTACAATGACGGACGCTTATGGGTTTTCCCGCATTGTTCCCGGGAAAGTTTTCACATGCTTTGAGCGTCAGTTTTCGAAAGAAACCGATGACAATGGTCATTAATCGAGAACAATTTTTTTAATTGGCATATGTAGATAGACGTCAGTTTTTTTCTAGTAAAAACCGACGGCTATCATTGAGAATAGGTGTCGGTGTATTTGGAGAATCGACACCTTTAGTTTTACTTGTCAGTTTTTTTGAATAACCAACACCTAATGTTAACTTAATAGCACCTGCGTGAGCCTGACTCTTCCCCTTTCTTTGTTTCATTCATTCTTGCACTACTCTAGGGTTTGGTCTAGCGATTTCTCCTCCGCCGCCACTTGCTCCGGTCGTGCGTTGCTTCGCTCGCTTGCTGGTCCTATGCCCACCTCCGCCGCCGCTTGCCCTCTGCCCCTAGCTCGCTGCTCCGACGGCCTGCTCTCCCCACACCACAACCACTCGCTACTGCTACTCTCCCCGCCTATGCCACCAAAGGTACCTGCTCTACTCTTCTTCCTCCTCTTCTTCCTCTGCGACTGATGATGGTGTGTGAAATTGCAAGATCCCTTCTTCTTCTTCCTCCACCTCTTCTTCCTCTTTCTCCCTCTCCTTACCAAATGGATTAAAGCAAGGCCACGACTGTGTGGGATGACCACGGCCGTGGCTGTGTTGGCCGACCACGGCTGTGTTGGCCAGCACGGCCGTGGTAGGCCAACACAACCACAACTGTGGCCAGCCCACATGGTCGTGGCCTTGCTTTTATCCATTTGGTAAGGAGGGAGCAGGAAGAAGAAGATACATTTGAAATTGAATACTAATGCTTGACCTAATTTTGTAAATTTTGATGCATTTTGAATTAAGATATTAAAACCCTAATACTCATTTCACCATAATAAATAATTAACTGTATTGCTGAAATCTTGTGATCAATCTATGTAAGATATTAAAACCCTAATGTTAAATCTCTGATTTTGTAGTGATGTGTCACCCTAACATCTACATGAATCCCTATTGTATGATGTATATTGATGATAATGCATGAGATGGTTTGAAATTTTGAAATCAATTATGAATCTCTCCATCCCTAGGTCATACTAATTTATGTGTAATATTTATCTTGATGATGAACATGCATGGACACTCGAAATGTTGAAATCAATGTTATAGAGTGACAGCACATGTATTTGTTGGCCTAGAAACCCATCGAAGATTTACACATTAGGAGTAAATTTTGGATAGTCTCCGGTTTGGGACTGTTCTTGAACACCTAATCTCACTTAGGGTGTAAGTGTATAATGTGTATTGGGGTTTTAAGAAAATTTCGATAGCATTTCCCCGTTTGTTCTCTAAGTACATATGTACTTAGAGAATAGCGGGGAAATACTGCCGAAATTTTCTTGAAAACCCAATACACATTATACACTTACTAGAGAGATTAGGTGTTCAAGAATAAGATAGGTGGTACACATTTATTATATATAAGAATGACATCACATGTATTTGTTGGCCTAGAAACCCGTCCAAGATTTACTCATTAGGAGTAAATCTTAGATAGTCCTCGGTTTGGGACTGTTCTTGAACACCTAATCTCACTTTCGATAATGAGTAAATCTTGGATAGTCCCCGGTTTGGGACTGTTCTTGAACACCTAATCTCACTTAGGATGTAAGTGTATAATGTGTATTCAGTTTTCAAGAAAATTTCGGCAGCATTTCCCCGTTGTTCTCTAAGTATGTACTTAGAGAACAACGGGGAAATGCTGCCGGAATTTTCTTGAAAACCCAATACACATTATACACTTACTAGTGAGATTAGGTGTTCAAGAATGTGATAGGTGGTACACATTTATTATATATAAGAATGATAATACATGTATTTGTTTTCCTAAATTTTTAACCATGCAAAAACTCTATTCTGTTAACCCTAGACCCTAATCTTGTTGTAATATATACTTGTTTTCTCTTTGATCATAGAATGGATAGATCATGGATGTCCATTCACAATCGGTGCACCCCAGAGCTTATTTCTGGTCTCGACCAGTTTATTAGATTTGCCGAGGAACATAGAAAACAACCTGGAGATAGGTTCTACTGTCCACGTAGGCATTGTGGTAACAACTTGAAAGTCAGCACTGGTCATGAAATCAAAAGTCATGTCATGTGCAACGGGATTATACAAGGCTATACAGAATGACACTGGCATGGAGAGATTTCAAACCTGAAACTAGTGGATGTCGATAACAGTGCTTGTGTGGAAGAAAAAATTGCCTCCGATGACGTAGATGTGAATGAACCAATTCCTATGGACATCGTTGATGCGATGCTGGATAATTGTGGGGTAGAGCACACCGATCCACCTCCCATTTTTAGAAACATTGTGCATGATGTTGAGATAACATTATACACAGGTTGTACTAAGTTTACAAAGCTTAGCACTATGTTGAGATTGTATAAGCTGAAAGCTAACAATAAATGGAGCGACAAAAGCTTCACGTCATTGTTGTCTTTGTTGAAAGAAATGCTTCCTGAAGGAAACGAGCTGCCAATCTCAACATACCAGGTAAAGAAATTGTTGTGTCCAATGGGAATGGATGCCAAGAAGATACACGCATGCCCAAATGATTGTGTATTATTTCAAAAGGACTATGTGGATTTGAAAGATTGTCCAAAATGTGGTGCGTCACTGTATAAATTGACGACTTCAGGGGAGTCCAAAACTGGTTCTCCTGCCAAGGTGATGTGGTATCTACCTATAATATCACGGTTTCAACGCTTGTTTGCCAATCCGATAGATGTGAAGAATTTGAGGTCGCATGCAAATGTTAAGAAAAATAATGATGGGATCCTACGACATGCGTCTGATTCACCACAGTGGAAGAAGATTGATCTATTGTACCTCGAATTTGGTGAAGAAGTCAGGAATCTAAAACTTGGGCTTTGTACAGATGGGATGAATCTGTATGGGACATTGAGCAGCCAACATAGCACTTGGCCAGTCATGCTTGTTATTTACAATCTTCCTCCCTGGATGTGTATGAAAAATAAGTGTGTAATGTTTTCGTTGTTGATATCGGGCCCTGAACAACCTGGAAATGATATCAATGTTTATCTTGAACCTCTGATTGATGACTTAAAGAAACTATGGGGTGAAGGTGTGATGACCTATGATGCTTCATGAAGAGAGACATTTTGTTTGCATGCTATGTTGTTTTGCACTATTAATGACTTTCCAGCATATGGGAATTTGTCTGGATATAGTGTCAAAGGAGCTAAAGCGTGTCCTATATGTGAAGAAAACACTGATTCAACAAGACTAAAACATGGCGGTAAGACTGTATATCTCGTTCATCGAAGGTTTCTTACAAAATTCCATATGTATCGTAGGAAGCACAAAACATTCAATGGATTTAATGAGGAACGGAGTACACCTAAACCTATACCAGGGGAGGTTGTTTATGAAAGAGTAAAAGACTTTGTCAATGAATTTGGTAAGAGATCACAATGTACTATGGCCACATGGACTGACAAATCTTTATTCAAGAAGAAGTCAATATTTTGGGATCTTCCTTATTAAAGTTCTTTGATAGTCATGCATTGTATCGATGTCATGCACGTTGAAAAAAATGTCTATGATATTGTCATTGGTACTTTGTTGAATATACTAGGTAAGACTAAAGATGGGCTAAAATCCAGACTGGACCTATGTGAAATGGGAATAAGGTCAGAATTAATAGAATTACGTGAAATGGGAAATCGGAGAACGTACTTACCTCCCGCTTGTTACACATTGTCTAGAAAGGAGAAGAAAGCTTTTTGTGAATGTTTGGTGAATGTTAAGGTGCCATAGGGTTACTCATCCAACATCCGTAGATTGGTATCAATGAAAGATCTGAAGTTGATAGGTCTTAAATCTCACGATTGTCACACTCTAATGCAACAAATATTTCCTGTGGAAATTCGATCTATATTGTCGATGCATGTAAGGTTTGCAATCACCAGACTTTGTTTCTTTTTCAATAGTCTGTGCAGCAAAGTTATTGACCCTGATACTCTCGATAATTTGCAAAGAGAAGTGGTTGTTACCCTATGTAAGATTGAGATGTATTTTCTTCCGTCATTCTTTGATAGCATGGTACATCTTGTTGTCCACTTGACTAGGGAAGTGAAAATGTTGGGACCAATTTTCTTGCATTGGATGTATCCCTTTGAACGATACATAAGCATTTTTAAAAGTGATGTTCGAAACCATTATCGGCCTGAAGGGAGTATTATTGAGGGTTATGTGGCGAGAGAGGTTATGGATTTTTGCAATGACTTTCTCAGTGGTAATGACACTCCTGGTAATGACAAGAATATTGAGGAGCAATTTGGTAAATGAATTTTGGAATCACGGGTGAAAGTAATCAGCCGTGAGCAGTTGGAACAAGGTCACTTATATATTTTATACAACATGTACGAAGTGAGTGCTTATATCGAGGAACATACCAATTTCATCAAGAGACAATATCCTCGATCCAATACAATGTTCTTGCTAGAGATCATAACAAGACATTTATTAAGTGGTTTGAAGATAAAGTCATACATCAACTATCTCAAATACTAGATGATATTACTGAAACTATCAAATGCCTCGCCTTTAAACCAAAATTAAATGTTATGTCTTATGAAGGGTATGACATTATTGGATTCACATATTACACAAAGGACCAAGATGATAAGAGTGTCGTCCAAAATAGTGGGGTCACCCTTCAAGCGTCGACTATGTTTCTTGCAAGTGCAAAGGATAAGAGTCCACGTGAAGCTAAAATGTCATATTACGGTGTCATTGAAGACATATGGGAGTTTGACTACATAGATTTCAGAATTCCACTCTTCAAATGTAATTGGGTTGATAACACCAAATGAGTTATAGTGGATGAATTGGGTTTCACTTTAGTGAACTTTGAAAAGATTGGCGAGAAGGGTGAACCATTCATATTGGCATCATAGGTGAAATAAGTATTTTATATCGATGATCCTACAAATGATAAATGGTCGGTTGTTTTTCATGGTAAAAGATAGTTCATTGAAGATCCTATAGATGAAGAAGAGTACTATGATAAGTATGATGACTGTAGTCCATTCTCAGTTGGGTTGCCAACACTAGAAAATATTGAAGCTAATGATGACTTGTATGTGCGCGGAGATCACAATGAAGGATTGTTAATTGATAAAAAATCACAATATTAGAGGCATGTTTATATTTTTTTATATGTTTTATTTTTCTAAATGTGAACTTTACAGTGTGAATTACTTTACAATGTGAATGTGAACTTTACAATGTGAACTTTACAATGTGAATTAATTTACAATGTGAACTTTACAATGTGAATTACTTTACAATGTGAATGTGAACTTTACAATTTGAATTACTTTACAATGTGAATGTGAACTTTTAGATGGCTGAGCATTTTCCTGATGACCGTGCGGATGATTACCATGAGTGTGAGGACATCAATGCGCCACCTCAAAATGTAAGTTTTAAAAATATATCATATATTTATATCTACATGTCCATTTATAGTTATATCATGTAAGTGTGTTTATTTTGTCAAATTTTAGGTTGATGATGCACATGTACCCTCTGAAGCACTTGAGGCACTTGATGAGCAGCACCAAAAAGTTGATAAGAGAAGGGGCATCACTATGATGAAGAAGTTAATAGCGCAAAGGGGCAATGGACCCAAACTTGTTGTGGATTTTGATAATGCAGGAAATGCAATGGGAGTGAATCGCAATTCGTTTGTTTCATATCTTGGGTATGTTACTCGTAGCCACTGCGGTTGTAAGATAGATTCTTGGCATAAAGTTCCTAAGGGGAAGAAAGACGTAATATGGAAGGATTTATGTGTGAGTTATTATTAATTTGCAATTATATTTTGTAGATTACTAATTTTTTGGATACCAGTTAATAGCAATTCTATTTTGCAGAGTATATTTGAATTGGATGAAAAGTTGCATCGTAAATGCATGATGCAACGCTGTGGGAGAGTCCTAAGGAACTATAGGACAAATCTCACCTGAGAATACATAAAAGAAGGTGACAAGAGGAAGAAGACAACCACTGAACAGTGGAACTTCCTGGACCAAGAAGAATGGGATGCGTTTGTTGCTTCAAGACAAATTGATGAATTCAAGGTATTAGGCGTCACTCCCAATTTAATTAATATACGTTGTATTCACCTATTCAAGATTAACATTTAGTGTTACTAACCAAATTATTAATGTGCATACTAACTTGGCCCTCAGTGAGGCGCAAAAAGCAAGGCGTGCACTAAATGTGCATGACCACACAATGGGTCCAAAGGGGTATGCAAGAATTCACCAAAGACTACAACCTGAGTCTACTTCTCAGTCTGCTGCTACTCAGGAGTCCTATACTATAGGTACCATACCTCTGCCTCGCCATGTTGTCTGGATAGCTGGGAGGCAAAATAAGAAGGGAGCAATAAGGAAGCCCGCAACTGCTGAGGCGGCTGCAAAAATGGTAAAATACAACTCTTAGAGCAATCATTCGAATATTGATTATTTGTGGTGTTACTTAATTACAAATTTTGTTTTGGCGATTAGCCAGAGCTGAACAAGCTAAGGAAACAAGGCAAGTTCATCCCTGAGGGCACAAGGGATGAATTGACAGTTGCTCTGGGTAACCTAGAGCATCTTGGACGTGTTAGGGCTGTAGGAGCTGGTGCGGGCATCAAAGTGTTCTTTGGGCCATCCCAGTGCAAACATGTCCCAAAAGTGGGACTTTCACAAGAAGAGGTAACCTATTCTTTCTTTATAATGTTACTGTAAAAGAAAATTCAATAATCAGAAGTTAATGTTTCTTTTATCCATGTATAGGTAGATAAGTTAGTTGATAGGAAACTTGAAGAAGCAATGAGAAAGTAGAAGGCATCTCTAACTGCCACTCAGCAGATAGTACCTATGGCATCCTGCTCTACTCCTACTATATAGGTTGGGAGTAATCTTGTAGACCCACCACCTAGCACATCCACTGTAAGTATTTTTATGACATAGTAACTAGTATTTTCAAGATGATATGTTTTCAAGATGATATGTATATATGTATATAACATTCTTTACACAAAAATTTATAGGGGTTGAAGCCATGCCATTTAAATAGTAAATAATTTGTCACTGCAGAGGCATCGGCTTACCCATCCCTACCAGGGGAAATGTTTCATGGGTCTCCATTACCAGATGGTTGGGTTCGTGTGAGTCTGGTACGTATATTCCCCAATTGGATGGATCTTCCATTTCCATATGCCCACCCAGATTGTGAAATGCTTGGTGAGGTAGAAGGCCGAGTGATATTGTGGCCAAAAGCGGATGACCTCTATACTGAAATTGTATGGTAAATTTACATTACGTTAAATTGTTAGTGTGTGTATATGACGTCAATTGATCTAAAATTATATATATATACATGTTAGAAAGAAGACACACAGAGCATCTAGGCCTCCACCTCCACCTCCTACATTACCAAGTTGGGTTCCACATGACCTACCTGTCCTGTTAGGTCCTAACTATAGGGGTATGGCAATATGGTTAGGCATACATGATATAAATTGCCCTATAACTGTTTCTATAGATGTGGATGTTGTAGGTCAATCACACGAAAGCAAACTATTTATACAAGATATTTTGGAGTTGTTTCGATATGATTGGATGAATACATCTGTGATAGAGCTATGGATAAGGTGAGATCTTCTTTATACATTCATATACCTTGTGTAGGATCTGGTGATCTGGTTTCTTATTTATTAATGCATACGTAATACATGTTTTACAGCTACTTAGACAAGATATGTGAAGATTTTTCATTCGAACATGTAGGATTTTTGATTCCATCTTTGATTGGTCTAGTAGCTAAAGACCCTCCGTCAGTTCAACAATACTGTTGTGAGGCTTTTACAAATTTTTCTCAAAATAAGAAGACGTTGATAATAGCTCCATTCAATTTGGAGTAAGTTTACTTTGCTTATAATTTGGACTTAAGAAAATTACATTTTTATTGTGGATTTTGAGTTATTAATTTTTAACTTTTTTTACCTCTAGTGGTATGCATTGGGAGTTACTAGTTATTGTCCCCGAGACATTCACTGTCTATTATCTAGATCCTAAGGGGACTAAATTGAATTTAAAATATGGACACAAAATGAAAATGGCATTATTCCGGTGAGAAATATTTCATTTTCATATCCGTTAACATATGTTATTACATTACTATTTAATTATACAATGTACTATGTTACATTAACATGTAGGGGTTTAGATGAGTTCAAAAAGGCTGGATGAAAGGTCCCCAAGAAAAAGAACCAGCCAATAATTTAGAAAAACGTGGAAGTAAGTTCCCGACTACAATGTATATATTATTTATGTGAACAATGCTTAATTAGTTGTATTTTTTAATATTTTGTATGTTTCAATTTATAGTGTGCTACACAAGACAACGAATGGGCATGTGCATACAATTAGATGCGATTTATGCACATGATTATCAAACATGCCGCAGTGGACATCGATACCATTCCTGAGGTATTATATATAGTCTCATTAGATAATATGAAATATATCAATCTTATTTATATATTATTAATTAGATGTATACATCATTCTCTTTGTAGGTGTTTAAAATTGACCACACTACAGGAAAGGCCTTACCAGATGTACATGCTCCCTATACGACAGAAGAATTAAATGATGTAAGAGAAGAATGGGCAATAGCCATACAAGTAGTGGGGTTTTTAACATATAATTGGGATGTTGATAGAGAATAATGACTAAAGAATGATATTTTGTAAATGAATTTCTGAATTATAATATGTGTGAATGTTTCTACATGTGTCTGAAGGTTTATACATGTGTGAATGTGAAAATGAATGAAACTACTGGCTGCTATATGAATGTTTCTACATGTGTGAATGTGGAAATGAATGGAATTGCAAATTGATACATGAATGTTTCTACATGTGTGAAAATCGAATGGAATTACAGGTTGCTAAATGTGTGAAAATTAATGTTGTTAATTTTTTAGGTTTGTGGCTTGTTGTTGGATGATATCAATGGATTTCGTAAAACCTGCAGTTCATAATGAAAATACAGGTTTCTCATCCTGCGACCAGCCACACCAGGCCTGCAGACTGATAAGAAAAAAAACATGAAATAGGCATCTGTTATTTGTTTAAAATCAACGACAAATGATTACAACGTCAGATAAATAATTATAACCGACGCCTAATGCATGTGATGTGGCGTCAATTATCAATAATAAACCGAAACTGATGGTTCTGGCGTCGGTTGCCCTACTAGTAACCGATGTCAATTTCCCTAATGAGGCCAAACACCACGGCCGTGCTAGCCAGCACGGTCGTGGCAGTGGGCCAGACACCAAGGCCGTGTTGTCCAGCACGTTCGTGACAGCGGGCCAGACACCACGGTCGTGCTGGCCAGCACGACCGTGTTAGCTGGCCAGACAACACGGCCGTGTTGGCCAGCACGACCGTGGCAATGGGTGATATGGTGTCGGTGTTCACTAATAAACCGACACTGATAATGCCCCAGATGGCGCCCTTTTTGTGGCATGAAGGTTTATGGTGTCGGTTTTAAATATAATAACTGACGCCTATACCCCCCTGTTGGTGTGTTTTCGGTAGCGCGCGAAGGTTTGTGGCATCGGTTTGAGAACCGAGGCCTAACGATTGACCTTTTAGCGGTGCCCACATAGGTGTCGCATTAAAATCGACACTAAAGGCCAGTTATGTACTAGTGATTCCTTGAGGTCGTAAGCGTATGATCTGTGAGGGGATGAGACATCTAGCATACGATGACGCTTCTGTGGTCTAAACATCCCTCAGGGAGGACCACTGCCTTAGTTGGATTTTGTATCGTCTTATTTATCGTCGATGTTAGTTTGTAGATCTATCACTTGCTTGCTTATCAATTAATATGGTTGAGTCCCAAACTAGAAATAGAATGGGATTTCTTCGAGGTCACAAGTGCATGATCTGCGAGGGGATGAGCCATCTAGCCTTCGGTGATGCTTATATGTGCCTAACACTTGTACAGGGGGCCCACAACCTTCATTGGATTTTTGTATCTCCAGAGCCCTAAGTAAGTGATCCGGTTGGTGACGAGACATCTGATGCCTAAGGTGATGTTTACGCTAACCTAACGCCCGTATGGGGATTCTACAACAGCTCTATTTGGACTGTTATATCTTGCCTGGATTGTTTGTGATTGAATGTGTTTGCATGTGCAGCGGTGGTGAAACCTGATACCATCCCAGTGAATCCATATCATTTATCTAAATCCAACTTTAATTCCACTTTTAATTTTTGCACTTAATTTAATTAACCTCAAATCAACTTATCATTTTAAATATTAGTCTTAACTTGAGCTTGATTCGACTGACAAGGATTCTTCAAAAGGTTGTCCTTTGGTTTCGATCCTTAACTATACTGCGATAAGATTCGTCCGCTTGCGGGTGGTATTATTGCACTTTGGTTTTAGTAAAAGCTCGAAGATTTCAACCCCGAGTGAGTTTGTTAGTGCAATAAAATCCCACGTCAAATTCTGGAGCTATTGTCGGGGACAACAGAATCAGTAAGTCAAATCCAGCTCTTTTAAGACTAATTTAGTATTTTGCTTTTTTCTTTTTGAAACAATCGATCATCTACTTGAAATTTGACTCTACTGCATGATTCTCACTTTCAAAATCTTTCTATTTTTAGGTACAACCCAAGGCATAGTGTATGCACTGTTCGGACATCCCTAGACTCACAACAAGCTTTGATCCTGAGATAGACAAAACTTTTCATCGACAGATCTGAGAAAATAAACCAAGGATGGCTTAGGAAGAGGAAGTAGCCCGAAGAGTGGCTCAAGCCATCAATGCACAGAGAGAGAGGCTCATGCAAGAAGCCAGAACTGTGATACAATAAGAAATCCTAGCAGCATAAGCAGCAACACAGGCAGCGGAACTACAAAAGGATCTTAGGGAGTTCTCAATCCCTAAAGTTGCTGATGTACATCACCCAATCCTACCTCCTCCCATCCATGCTCCGAATTTCGAAATACAAGCACATTGGATCACCTTGCTCCAAAACCACTCGTTCCATGGCAAACAAGGTGAAGATAGTCCAGAACACTTTCTGAGATTCATCGATCTATGTGCTATGACGAAACAAAATGGAGTGTCTGACGATGCCATCCGAATCCATCTATTCAAGTATTCTCTTTCCGATAGAGCCATAAGTTGGTACAACTCTTTACAATGTGAACCTATCACCACATGGGAACAACTGCAGAACGTTTTTCTGGAAAAGTTCTATCCTCCATCTCTCACTTATGAAATCAGGGGGAAAATAACAATGTTCACTCAAACCCCTGGAGAAACCCTTGCTGAGGCGTGGGAGCGATATAAGGAGCTTCTATGAAAATGTCCACATAATGTCATTCCTAAGAATCAAATCATTGAGATCTTCTACAGGGGTGTGGATGATGATATTAAGAGGTTTCTAGATTCCTCATCAGGAGGAAACTTCATGTGTCAAAGTTATGACAGCGCATGGAGAGTCGTCACCCTAGGAGCAGAAAATCAAGCCAATTGGGGTAGATCTGTAGGTAAAGGAGTTTTGAAAGTAGCTATGGATGAAAATACTCCCGAGTACAAGTCTATCGCTAAAACCTTGAAACTCTTAGTTGCCAAGCAAGACCATATTTAATCATCTCTTGCTGCTATTGGAAGAGGACGTTCGCCCACTCAACAACAAGAACATATCAAATCAACTTCATTATTCTATGAAGCATGTAAGAGCACCGATCATTCCACTTTATCATGCAATGTTCTCTATGATGTTGTTCTGAGCAATGTATGTGGCCAAGGAGATAATGGTTAGATGGAAAATCTTAATGCTATCAACACCATTCCTGTTCAAAGTTATTACAATCCGAATCAGAATAGGAATCATCCCAATTTCCAATATGGAAACCCCTCTGGAGCAGTAAACTCACATCAATTCAGTTCAAATAATCAACGAAGAGGCCTACCAGGATTCCAGTATAATCAACAACATAATTTTGGGAATCAAGGAAATTTCAAGGGGAACTTTTAGAATAGGAACTACAATAATTACCAAAACAACTCTCAATACCAGAATCTTTATCAACAACAAGGACAACAAACAGGTCCAGTTTTTCCTGAGGACAAACTATCAGCTATTGGGAAGATGTTGCAAACTCAGAAAACTATGATAGCTAACCAACAAGCTCAGCAGAAGGCTATCAAATCTCAATTGGCTCAACTCGTAGTTAGCATAAAGCAACCTACTGGAGTTTTTGCTGGCCAACCCGAGAACAATCCTAAGCATCCTGAACAGTTCAAGACAGTCACCACTAGGTCAGGGAAAGACTATTTGGATCCCCCTGAAAAGACGTATGTGGTTATTACAGACGAGGATGAACCTGTGATTTCCCAAGACTCAACAACACAAGAGACTCAATCAAAAAATGATAAGACACAAAAAGAAAATTTTCAGAAGTCTGCTCAAGAAGATGAAGAAACTGAGACTCCAAAACCTGATGTCCCTGTGTACAAACCTCATATACCTTTTCCAGCTCGCCTAAGGCAAACAAAGCTTGATACCAGATTCAATAAGTTTAAAGAAGCTATGAAGAAACTTCATGTTGATATACCCTTTTTGGATGCTCTGGCCGAGATAGTGGCATGGACAAAGTACTTAAAGTCACTTCTCACCAGGAAGTATATTACTAAAGAGTATGAGACAGTAAAACTGGCGACAACTACATCTGATATCATATTGAGCAAGATGCCCAAGAAACAAAAAGACTCGAGATCCTTTGGAATTTCATGCCACATTGGAGACTCATCATGCAAGAAAGGATTGGCAGATCTCGGCGTAAGCATCTCTATTATGCCCCTTGGCCTATGCAAAAGACTAGGGTTTGCAGAATTGCTTCCTACTGGCATGACTATCAATCTTGCAGGCAATTTGATAAAACATTCATTAGGAATCCTCGAGGATATCCCGGTCAAGGTAGGCAAGGACACATATGTTCCATGCGACTTTGTCATTATGGACATAAAAGAAGATGCCAGATATCCTATCATCTTTGGTCGTCCGTTCCTCGCCACTGCAAGAGCACTGATTGATGTTGAAGATGGTACCTTAGTGCTCAGATTAGGCAAAGAAACTCTCAAATTCAAGGTTTTTGAAAGTATGAGAAGACCAAGTATGCAAGAAGAAGTCTATCTAATTGACTACCTTGAGCAAATGCCACTTCTGACTCAAGAGCATCATGAATCAGACGATCCTTTGGAATTTTCTCTAACAAACCCATCAATTGACGAACCAATTGAAATACAAGTAAAGGATTGCATCGAATCCCTCGACTCTGCTAAAGAAGATTGTCGAAGCCATTTGTGAAGGACTCAAAGCTATGGAAGCTGTAGAAGAAACATGCGAAAAACTAGAGTCTTCCAAAATGAAGCCTCTGCCCGAGGGACTAAAGTACGTGTTTTTGGACGATGTCAATGTTTGCCCAGTTATTATAAATTCCAATCTAACAGCTGAATAAGAAGTTAAACTCCTAAAGGAATTAAGGGAAAGAAAGAAAGCCATCGGTTATAAAATGAGTGACCTCGCTGGAGTCAGTCAAGCGTTGTGTATGGATAAGATCCCTATGATGATAGATCACAAGCCTACTATTGAGCATCAATGGAAATTGAATCCAAATATGAAGGAAGTGGTCTGTTGTGAGGTCATCAAACTGCTCACAGCTGGAATAATCTATCCAATATCAAATTCGCCATGGGTGAGCCCAGTGCATGTAGTCCCGAAGAAAGGTGGTACAACTGTTATATGGAATGAAAACAATGAACTCATCCCCACTCGAACAGGCATAGGGTGGAGGATGTGCATAGATTATAGAAATTAAACAAGGCAACTCGAAAAGATCATTTTCCAATACCTTTCCTTGATCAAGTCTTAGAAAGGTTGGCTCACCAAGAATATTTCTGTTATCTTGACGGTTACTCTGGATTCTATCAAATACCCATACATCCAGATGGCCAAGAGAAAACTACTTTTACCTGCCCATTCAGAACATACACTTTTAAAAGAATGCCGTTTGGTCTCTCTAATGCACCCGTAACTTTCCAATGTTGCATGACTTCCATATTCACTGGTCTTACTGAAACAATTATGGAGGTTTTCATGGATGATTTTTTTGTATATGAAGATTCATCTGATTCATGTCTAAAGCACCTCTCCCTTGTCCTCAAACGATGTGAAGAAGCACATATTGTGCTAAATTGGGAAAATGCCATTTTATGGTAAAGGAAGGCATTGTCCTCGGCCATAGGGTCAACAATAGAGGAATCAAAGTAGATAAAGCCAAGATTGAAGTGATTTCTAAACTAGCTATTCCAAAAAACAAATGTAAAAGAAGTACGTGCTTTCCTAGGTCATGCATGATTTTACAGAAGATTCAGAAAGGACTTTTCCAAGATAACGAAGCCAATGACGAATCTACTACTGAAGGATATTGATTTCAATTTCAACGAAGAATGTGTCAAAAGCTTCGAAAGACTGAAGCAGGCCCTTACAACCACCCCCATCATTAGAGCTCCTGATTGGGACCATCCTTTTGAAATTATGTGTGATGCCAGTGACTATGATGTGGGCGCTGTTTTAGGGCAATATATGGAGAAGAAACATTATGTGATCTATTATGCATCGAAAACTCTCGATGAAGCCCAGAGAAATTATGCAACTACTGAAAAAGAACTTCTAGCAGTTGTGTATGCCTTTGACAAGTTTAGATCCTACCTAATTAGTTCAAAGGTCATTGTCTACACAGACCATGTTGCCATTCGTTACCTTCTGGAAAAGAAAGATGCGAAACCCAGGTTGATTAGATGGATCCTCCTATTACAAGAATTTGATTTAGAGATAAGAGATAAAAGGGTACAGAGAATGTTGTAGCAGACCACCTCAGTCACATCCACACTCTAGATACTGAGAAGATTCCGGTCAATGAATCCCTACCGGATAATCAACTAATGAAGGTCTTAGAAGATGTACCATGGTACTCAGATTTTGTTAACTACCTTGTTGCTGGGGTTATCCATCCTCAATGCACTGGAAATGCACTGAAGAAATTTATGCACGATGTGAAACCATATCACTGGGATGAGCCATATCTTTTTAAGCTATGTGCTGATGGTCTTTACAGACGATGTATCGTTGAGGAAGAAACCAAACTCATTCTAGAGAACTGTCACTCTGCCCCAGTTGGAGGCCACATGAGTTCTAAGAAGACTACGATAAAGGTTTTGCAATGCAGATTCTTTTGGCCAACCATATCCAAAGATTCCTATGACTTTGTTCTATCATGTGACAAATGTCAAAGATCAGGCAATATAACAAAGAGAGATGAGATGTCGCTAAATCTATGGCAAGAAGTAGAGATATTCGATATTTGGGGGGTGGACTACATGGGTCCATTCCCATCTTCTCATGGATTTTCATACATCCTAGTGGCGGTGGACTACGTATCAAAATGGGTTGAAGCCATATCAACCATCATGAGTGATTCCAAACCTGTCATCAAATTATTCAAAGATATTATTTTCCCCCATTTTGGAGTACCACGAACTGTGATATCTGACGGAGGGTCTCAGTTCCTTGAAAGAAGCTTCAAAGCACTACTAAGAAAGTATGGTGTTACTCACAAGGTAGCCTCACCTTACCATCCACAAACAAGTGGACATGTGGAGGTCTCTAATCATCAACTCAAGAGTATCTTAGAGAAGACAGTAGGTCGCAATTGGAAAGATTGGTCGGCGAGAATCAACGACGCATTATGGGCCTATTGAACTGCTTATAAAACCCCCCTCAGGACTACACCTTTTCGATTAATACATGGAAAGGCTTGCCACATGCCAGTTGAACTGGAACACAAGGCATGGTGGGAAATTAAACAACTGAAATTTGATATGAAAGAAGCAGGACAAGCCAGGATTCTGCAACTCCAGTAGCTGGATGAACTCAGGATGACAGCTTATGAGAATGCACGAATCTACAAAGAACGCACAAAAATTTGTCACAATGGAAATCTGAAAAGAAAAGACATACAAGTGGGAAACCAAGTTCTACTGTTCAACTCAAGGTTGAAGTTATTCCCAGGGAAACTCCGCTCCCGCTGGTTTGGACCGTACATTGTCAAAAGCATCTCCCTACATGGCACTTTCTCCTTATGGAGTGAAAAGTCGGGTGAATTTGTGGCAAACAACCAACACTTCAAAAGATATTTCACCACAGTAGATATAAGCACCCAAGAAATAATAGATCTCTCCAACCCAAAGAAACCATCGTGAAGATGAAGAGAGCAAGTCGAGCCATCGACATAAAACAAAGGCGCTTATCTGGAGGCAACCCGATAAATAAATTCATATCTAGTCTTAAATTTAAATTAGATATTTCTATTTAATTTTGTTTATACTTTTTAAGAATTTTTCACCAAATAAAATTGCATCCTGAGATGCTATTTTGAGTTTTGAATGGTCCTTCTGGTTGAGATTTTTAGATGGAGGAAACACGCTGATTGGAACGCAACTGCATCCAGTGGTCCAAATGGCATGAACTTTCCCCTCCATCTTCGATTTAGAGTTTGTTCGGGATGAGCAAATTTCTAAGTTCAGGGTGGAGGGTGGGTGGTACATATCTTACTTGCCACCTTCACCCATCTAATTCAAACTTAAGACTGCATCGTTGCTTTTTTTGGTAAAAAAAACAAAGGTTTTCCAAAGAATTTGAATAGATTCTTGATGAAACTTTGACATGGTTCCAATCTCTATGCATTTATCATTATACCCTCCTTATTTGAAGCATATCCTCAAAGGACCTTCTTCTAAAAACTAGCCTTCTGATTGAAATCATCTTGTGAAGCTTATGATTCCTAACATCATGATACTTCTGAAAAATTGATAAGTGTTTGTCAAACTGATAGGGATGAAACACATCATGCTTCCTAACTGAATAGTGGAACAATAACATGGAATCCCCACCAGATCCTCATCAAGTCATTATTTGAGCAGAGTATGATAAAGAGAACGACCCGGTGCACTGATTTGTAAACCAAGTTGCATTCTGATCTGAACTCTCTTCTACACTTCTTCCACCATGTTCGTACCCCTCCATCCATCAAAAAGAAACTAAATAGCCAAAAGATTGCCAAACCCTAAGTTCAGGGTGGCACACCACTTCCCTCTATATCCACTTCTTCCATACCCCTCACAAATAAATAGGGCCGTACCACCGAAAATGCAATCTCGAGTCGAATAGAGAAGAGATTTGCAAACAAAAAGATGCCAAAGCGCACACAAAAAGAAATGCAATCTCGAGTCCAATAGAGGAGAGATTCGCACAAAAAAATGCAATAAATGAAATTGCAAAAATAAGAAAAATCTCAAGTCGAATAGAGGAGAGATTTACTTCTTCCTTCCATACCACCCTTCACTCCCTTTTCTACCTAAAGGCAAAATTAAAGCCTTCGATGCCCTGAAAAACACCAGTGTCAAATCAGATACACACTTGTCATTCTGTGGGTATCTCTGGACTCTTACAAAACTCTTTGACATGCTTGTTGCTGGAAAAAGTGAGGAGGAAGTGAGGTTGGAAAGTGAACTCAAGAACAAAGATACTGTAAGATGTATTATGTGGTCTCAGGAAGTTGAGATGCTTAATCATACTGATCGGAAAAGAAATAATCGTGATGTAAAGAGGAAGCAATCACATGATCGAAAGTATTCATTTGGCGACTGTTTTAGATTTTGTGTTACTCGAGGACGAGCAACGTTTAAGTTCGAGGTGTTTGATGAACGCATATTCATCCCGATTTTCTGTCACCCTTTTTATATCCAATCTGGTTCAATACTTTCATTTTATCTCTTAAACCTCACAAATTGCAAGTTTTCTAGATAAATCCAATTATTATGATTTTTGATCAAATTTATATTGATTTTGGTGCAGGTCTAAACCAAGTTCTATCATCATATGGAATTCGCTAAAGAATCGTTCACCATTCGGTTTGACCAATCGGTTTGACCAAATAGTTTTCACCATTTGGTTTCACCAAATGATCTCACCAAGCGATTTGTCCTAACAATCTCAAGACCGTTTTGAGCCCATTCAGTTTCAAGACTACATGAGTCCAAACGGTCCCAAAACCATTTGGACAGCAAAACTGTTTGGACAACGAAACCGTTTGGACAACGATGCCATTCGGTCCCAAGATCATTTGGAGCCATTCGGTCCCAAGACCGTTTGATGCCATTCGGTCCCAAGACCGTTTGGAGCCATTCGGTCCCAAGACCGTTTGGAACCATTCGGTCCCAAGACCGTTTGGTGCCAGTCGGTCCCGAGACCGTTTGCTCACAAAATCGAACGAAACTGAGATACCGATCACATCAAGACCATTTGGGTACTTGTGCGAAGACCAAATGAAGATCGAATCCAAGACCGATTGGATCCTAACGGTTTCGAGACCATTTGGATCCATTCAGTTTGTAAAGACACAAGACTGTTTGGTCATCCAAATGGTCTCCAGACCGGTTGGGACTTCCAAACGATTTCCAAACCATTTGAAGACCAAACAGTCTCAAAACCGTTTGAAGGACAAACGATCTCCAAACTGTTTGGAGCACTATTCATAGAAAAAATGTGCCCACCTCATCCAAGCCTATAAATAGGACCACAAGGGTCCTCGTTTGGTCATCGACTCCAGCACACTGAGAGGCTGCCAAAGGTCAGATCTAGCTTCAAACTTCTATGACATTTTCCACGTCCACCTGCTCCTCTTGGCGGCAAGTAAGGAGAGAAGAAGAAAGAGAATGTGGAGAAGAAGGTCTACCCAACCTGCCTTGGTGATTCTTCCTCCCTGTTCAAGATCTACCCCAACACGACGTAGAGGACTGCATCATATTTACTGAGCTGCAACTATCTTCTTCATCATGCTCATGGCGGAACCTTCCCTTTCTTTTATTCTTCTTATTTCTCGCATCATGAGCGAGTAGTACCCTTTCGCTGGGGTGCGGGGATTAGCCCCATTGTCCATGCAAATCATGTTCTTTTGTTAAAATCTCCATGTCAATGTATATAACTTTTCATTTCATTGTTAGTTGGTACATTTGTAGTTGATTATCTACTTGCTTTCATCTTGTTCTGTCGTTTATTGTGAAATCATCTATATATGGGATGGAAAGGCAGTTTACAAGTTCGAATCCTTAAAGAGAACTTCTGATAGGATTCCTTGCGATCGTAAGCATATGATCCGTGAGGGGACGAGACATCTAGCCTACGGTGACGCTTATGTGGTCTAAACATCCCTCAGGGAGGACCACAACCTTAGTTGGATTTTGTATCATCTTGTTTATCGTCGATGTTAGTTTGTACATCTATAACATGCTTGCTTATCAACTAATGTGGTTGACTCCCAAACTAGAAATAGAATGGGATTTCTTCGAGGTCGTAAGTTCATGATCCGTGAAGAGATGAGCCATCTAGCCTTCAGTGACACTTCTGTGTGCCTAACGCCTGTATAGGGGGCCTACAACCTTCGTTGGATTTCTGTATCTTCAGAGACGTAAGTAAGTGATCAAGTTGGCGACGAGACATCTGATGCCTAAGGTGATGTTTACGCGAACCTAATGCCCATATGGGGGGTTCTGTAGCAACTCTATTTGGATTGTTATATCTTTCCTGGATTGTTTGCTATTGAATGTGTTTGCATGTGCAGTGGTGGTGAAACCCAATACCATCCCAACGAATCCATATCATTGATCTAAATCCAACTTTAATTCCACTTTTACTTTCTTGCACTTAGTTTAATTAACCTCAAATCAACTTATCATTTTAAAAATTAGTCTTAACTTGAGCTTGATTCGACTGACAAGGATTCTTAAAAACATTGTCCTTTGGGTTCGATCCTTAACTATACTGCGATAAGACTCATCCACTTGCGGGTGGTATTATTGCGCTTTGGTTTTGGTAAAAGCTCAAGGAATTCAACCCCGAGTGAGTTTGTTAGTGCGATAAAATCCCACGTCAGGTAGGCAAGATGATATACTCATGAATCAACTCACAAATTGCATCCAAACCCTCAAATAATTTTACTGCTTGTTGACTCTCCTGAATGGGTGCATTTCTCTACTAAAGTGAAATTTGTATGGCCATTATAAATCACGGACAATTTCGTCTGATGATACACCCCTAGTACTTTGTAACAAGCCACGATTATCAAGGCGATCAAAATAGCCTAGAAAAGTATGAGCTTCCATTTTATAAAGGTTATATACCCCCATTCTATGTCCTATAAGGATTTCACAAACTTTTGATGACCTGCAACTAATATTGACATACCTTGATATTTGAGTACTTGATTCTTCATGAAATTCATTGATGTCATACATGATTGAATCTACAATTTATTTTGGAATGGATCCAATAATCTGATCAGCTAGTCTAAAAACCAAATCTAAAATGTTTACAAGGAAGTCTGGTGTTTCTGTATTATTGTTACTATCCATGGTGCCTAAAATTAATGAAAAAGAAAGCCACTTATGGAAGTGTGAAAAATAGCGACTATGGATGTTGAAGGTGTAAATGCAAATGGAACATAGAAAGTGGACTAATGAATTAAAATCTATAACAAAGCATGATAGTCAATATTGCATGCATAAACTTAAATGGGAGGAAAATAAATAATTGTCAATATTACATGCCATAAATCAAATTGATAAGTGTTCAAATGCTAAGTGAATTTTCCCTAGGGGCTCTTCTCCACACTGAAGCATAGCACAATCAAGAATTTCATATTTTCCTATGAAGGTGCATGCCCTCTACATTGGCATGTTGTCTTGCCATCTTAAATATTGTTCCAATCAAAAGATGTGCTTGCTCAGGACATAGGACAAGGAGGTGCATTGACGCCTGCATCACCGCCAAATATCTACAACATGGGTGACATACTACAAGGGGTGTTGAATGATGGATATGGGGTTTTTGAATGACCTCCATGATGTTGTGGCATGTATGATGGTAGCATACTCTGTGCTGGTTTAGTTGTAGGCATTTGCTGATTGAGGGCCCGAAGGAAAAAACATGTCGTAATCTGTCGAGGGAAACCTCCATAGTACTTGAACAAAAGGTCTCACAACCATCCAAAACGTCTATTGGGGTCCTGACATAGGATAAGGTATATTGTTTGATTTGTCCCCACCTTCATGTTGTTCACCACAACTGTAAAAATGACCAACGATACAACAGGGAACTCACCATTGAAATATTGCAAAATTTAGGCATACTCCTCCATCTCAATAGAGCAGTAGACAAAACTGGTGTTGAATTAAAATCCCTTCATACAAATTTGGTTGAATTCACATATCACATCCTTTTAAATAGCCCTACATTGAGGTATGTGTGCCCTCACTTCCTACAACATTAACTAGAAGGTGTTCTTGTGCCACTACTTTTATAATCCGGCTATCATTATCTCCCTTTCTTTAAAAGGCAAAGTTTCCCATGCCACTGGAAAGTGATGTGTCCCCTCCTTCCATATTTTAGGATGACTATTGTGGCTGCGGTGAAGCAACATTATTGGATCAGTCTAGGTTAAGCACTTCATCATTTGATACAACATCAGTTGGAAACCCTTTCTTTGTTGAGGATATTGAATGGTGACCCCTCATGATGTTTTTTCCCACCATCAAGTCGATATTGTGGTAATGATAGAAGGGGCGGTTAAGAAATCTTGCTAGGCCCTTGTTCCCCTAATATGAAGATAAATTTGTTGAGGAGGTTATTAGTACCCTATCTAATCATAAGTGTTTGTCAAATGTTGTACATACCTTAAGTGTATCCCTTCATTCTTGTTTTTTAGGTATTATGAGCTCATGCCTTAAATCCTACCCAACACCAATAAGGTTGGTCACACCTTTCATGTTAAAAAAAATCATTATTTAGATTCTTCCATCAAGTTTTTCTCTACTTCAACGTCATGTTGGGTCTCCCCATTCTCATCACCAATCCCTAAGTATAACCCTCCATGCCTCTCTAGTAAATTTTCCACCAACACATCTAGCTACATCATATTTTCATCTCAAAGTAGTGACTAGAGTCTCGTCAGTCTCCATTGACCATAAAAGATAGACCCATCATCACTTGAGATGCCATATTTGCAATACTATGGCAATAAATTTATATTCTAAGGGTGTAATGAATTCTAAAGTTTCGTATCAACTTTGTTTGAATAACTAACTTACACATTTACTTAGTTTCAAAACCAGGGGTATGGTATGTGCACAGGATTAGGAAACACCATATTTTAATTTGGTAAAATGTTATTGAAGTAAGTACCAACATCTGACATAACCATCATAATAAAGAATTTGTACATCTACAGAAGAACCCCAATTCCATGGATTAATTTTGTAAAACCTATTATTCAGTAAAACTTGAGATTCCATAATATGTCAACATGATCATTGGCAGTGTACATACACAAGGAAGCATGACATAATATACCCAACAACACACATATCATGCGAAATATGTTGGAAAAAGTGGCATCAAATGTAGTGTTTATATCCATGTAAAAATCATCTCAGTCTAATCTAGGAAAACAAACACATCTAAAGGTGAGCATTATAAGTAGACATACAAAATTTGGTCAGACATGAAGTGACTTCCATTGGATGCACTGAAAATCAACTCTTACTCAGAAAAATTGAGACATCAGAAAAGACAAAACTAAATCCATGTGATGAGAAAATCATGACAATGTATGAATGTAAATTATCACTGAAATGAAATCAATGATTTTTTAGGATTACAAAAAATGAATCATGTTTCTAGCAAGATGATGAGGGAAAAACAATAAGAAGATTATGAAATCAAAGATAATTTTAATTGTATAAATCTGATACAATTAGAGCAAAAAAAATCAAGATAAGTCAACTGAATTGCCAATGACAATCACTTGTTTAGAAAATAAGGTAAACCAATTGACTGAATGGTGTTGTGGTTAGGCCTAAACTGATCTCCATTGGTTCTCACAACAAATTTGTGGAAAATGACTCAATGTCAAATGGATATCACACCCTGCTAGGGTCAGTACACATTCACAACCACAATTATGAAAATTAGATAAGCTGATGATTGTAAGCAACAACTACATCAATTTGATAGTAGGAAAGATGATTAGGGAAAACAACTACAAGAACAATATGACCAAAATTCAGGAAATTATGGCATAAAATTAAGGGGTGGTTGTACTAAAATCCAATATAAATTGCCTTGGTAGTGGATGTAATGAACAAAAATTGTAAAGACAGTGTATGTATAACAAATTCATACCATGCTGAAATTAGAGACAATAATTTCTATTAAAATCCATTATAATCTAGAAATTCATACCATATGAAATCAAACAATCTGAATATGCAGAACATAGTAACCATGCCTTTGTTAAATGTAATGAATAACACAATTTTAGACACAACAATGATCACAAATTATTGGTGGATGCACTGATTTGGACCCTAGTTTCTTTATTAGGATCTCATGACTACGTCTGGAACAATCTTAATGTATCATGAGGAAATTCAGAAAAAATTCAACATAATAAGATGATGAAGGAAAAAATCAACAAAAATAATATCGAGTGAGTTCAACAAGGCATGATGAATATGTTGTTCAACATGACATATAATGAAAATGGATACTCTACTAAGGATAAGGCATACCAAATATATAAAACATAACTAATCATACTATGAAACCATAAGAAAAAAATATAACAATGCAACCCTATACAAAGCAAACACTTGTACAGAAATATAAAACATGACAAGGCATGCTCAACATGACAACACACTACTTGCATACTCCCTAATAGAGGTATGAATGTTTGAAGCAGGGCATACCTACATGGATAATATTGATAGAAAGGCTTAATGGATGATTAGGTGTTTAGGTTCACATCCATGTCTGGAACAATCTTAATATGTAGCACATATTAATCATGTCCTGGTAAGTCAATTGAATCATCAATGACAACCAGTTCTATAGAAAATAGGTTAAACCAATTGAATGAATGGTTTTGTGCTCACCTAGAAATCCATCACCACTAGTGTTCACAACAAATTTGTGACAACAAATCAATGTTGATTGGATATCAGACCTTGCTAGGGTAGGAACACATTCACAACCACAATTCTAGAAAATTACAAAAAATGTATCATGATAAAATCCAGTAAAATTTCAATGTAGCAAGATGCTAACGAAAAAAAAGAAAATGGAATTCAGAGACAATTTGAGTTGTTACAAGGTATTAATCATGCCTTTGGTGGATATAATAAATAGTATAAATATTTGGATATGGCAATAATAAAAAAACCTAGTGGATTCAAATAAATGCTAAACTGGATATAAGACCCTACAAGGGTCAACACATATTCACAACCACAATTTTGGAGTCGTAGTAGGGATGTATCATGAGAATATTTAGTACAATAAAAAGTTAGACAGATGATGATGGCAAATTACAACAAGATAATTTTGACCCAAGTGAAGAAAATTGTGCCATAAAATGAAGTGGTGGTTCTACTAAAATCCAACACAAATTGGCTTACTGGTGAATGTAATGAACAATAATTGTAGAAACAATGTATGTAGAACAAATGTGTATCTAACGTCTATGTCTTAAAACACATATAAACCTTGGTGTGTGGATAATGCAAACCATGATCCAAAGCGTAAATAGAAATGTAGTTCGTTGTAGAGCCAACCAATTAGTTGACCACAGAAAGATTAACTAAACTATTTGGAGAGTCCCTGTTTAGGGATATATCTGAGTGTGCTTAGCATGACATGATTAATATGTAGTTCAACATGACATTTACTGAACATGGATACTATGCCTAGGATAAGGCATATCAAATACACAAGAACATAACTAATCATATTAGGAAACAATGGGAAAAATTATGACAATGCAACCTATACAAAACAAAGACATGTATAGAAACATAAAATGTGATAGGTATAATAGGTGTTTAAGACCACACCAACAATTAGGTAGTTGAATATGAGGTGTTTAGGTTGCAAAAATACATGTAGAGACTTGTGGATGTGGACCTAATCACATCATATTCCATTAGGTCTTCTATAAGTAAACTATTGATGGTTTGTCCGACACAACAAACTTCACCAATCACTTACTACATAACCAAATATTTAAGTAGAAACCAATAAGCTTATCCTAATCTCCATACCAAATGTCGCCAAAGTCATGGACTCAATACATCTGAAAATTTATTCATTTTAAGATGTTTACACTAAAAACTGTATTGGATATTATTGATTGGGACGATGTATTAGGTTTCTACGGACAAACTACTTACCCAAGCTTGTAACAAGTGTTAAAGTTGATCACAAGTTATAAGTGATAACAACAACCTCAAAGATAATAGTGTAATGAACATAAATGATTTCGTAGTAATATTTGACCAAAAAGAAAAAAATTTCATGGTGTTGTGATAACAACCACACATAATAACAAACAACAGTAGTGCTCGGTTCAGGGAAAAATTTGGCACAATTGTAACTCACGGGAAATCACCGTCGTTACATAGATGAGAAAATAGATAGTGATCTCAACACTACAAACTAAGGTCCAAACAACACGACTCCACCTTGATAGAGGGGAAGTACCTTTTGCCCAATACAGACCTAACAGCCATGATACATCCCATTGTATGCAAACATAATAAGATCAAACTAGAAAGGGGGTAAGAAATCCAGATTGCAATTGAAACAAATGACAAATGTGTGACGTATTGGGCAAGGTATGAAGGGGAAAAAAACCTGGATATGAAATCAAAAACCTCCTTCAAATCACTTTCATCGGCGCTGACAGATTGGGCTACAATTTGCAGGATCACAAGGAAATAATAAGTGATGAGGTTTGAGACCATGTCCACGATTTTATAACAGGACTCCAACAACTCGCGTGAGCTAGGGTTTGACCGTCGAGCATTCCTATGCTACCCACAATGATCAAAGGGGGTGACGATTAAGGAGATAAGGTGCAGGTAGGGCTTACCTAGAGTAGTGTCATGTATCAGCTACACCAACGGTCATGCCTGAGTCGTTGTTGGCAATGAGGATATGATTGGGGTAGCTGTTGGCGATGAACGAAGAGGCCTACTGACACCGTCTTACCGGAGAAGAGGCGTTGGGCAAGACAGGTGTACCTAGTAGCACTACAACCTCCTCACTGTGAAAGAAAACTTATGACATTGTGGTGAAGACAATGTCGTGCAACACAGTGGGTAGGAGGGTCGCAAGGGCAATGGGGAAGAGTGTTGCGAAAACATCCACTAGCTGCTCCTCGTAATAAGTTCCAGCACATACGTCAATGCTTAATATAGGCTGGGATTTGTAATCATGTCCAAAGTGGGACTGAGTTGAGCCGGATTATGGGGTTATGGAACCCCGAATGGGGTTCTTTTTGACGTGTGAACCAAATCATCTCAAACTCCTAACGGACCGGGTTAAGTCCACGTGGCACACGGATTAAGCCTAATCTGGAATTAGTCCTGAACCAACCAAGGGCTCAGTGATTCTCGGGTCACAAATTAAGTAGCATTTTCGGTTCTAAAACCGTCATCATTACCTATGTGGATAAATTTTTTTGTCAGAAGCCGTCGACATAAAATGTACACGAGAAGATTTCTGATAGAGCGTTCGAGAATGAGTTGTTAGACTGCTAGTTGCCACATATGAGTAGAAATGCATGAGAAACCTAAGACTGTTAAAACATTCTTGTCTTGTAAAACATCGGGCTGGGAATCATTATCTAAACTGATATAGTGGGACCAACACAAAACCGAAAGCGCAAGCTTTAATAAGACTGAAATTACATCTCTTCATAATAAAATAGTGGTTCTTCCCCCACCCCCAAAGAGACGTACGAGTGCACCAATCGCCAGCTATGGGAGACTTGGCACAACTGGATTTGAATTGAAGGATCAACTGCCATCGATCCTCTCTGGTATTACTAGGTACTCTACGCCGCCCCTTGGATATCAACAATCCCAACTGCCCCCATATGTGAAGAATTTTAACAACTTCCATGATGGATGCCGTAGAGATAGATATATGCCACTACATGTCGTGCTCTCCTACATAACATTAACAAAGTGGCCCCCTACTCTTAGCTAAGCCAGGCACCCCACCCATCAATTCCCCACAGCTCACACCGCCGGCCGGAGGGAGAGACAGACAGACATGTAGCCATGTTCCTAGTCTATCGGGAAATCGGATGCCATTGACAGCTATATTTGCTGCTGCGGCGGTTTTTTTCCCTCTTTTCTTTTTAACTGGAAAAGCAGAAGCGGAACATCTTCTTCAATGGGAAGAACAACTAAAAAGGATGGTCAGTCTATCGACGGAACAACATCTTGAAAAAGAGTTGGGAGTTGGGTGGATGGGATATAAAGCGAGAGAGTCATGTTAACTGGCTGGCACCCATTCTACACGTGGTCTCGTGTGTCACCAATAGAGGTTTGTGAGCTGGATTTGAGCCCCATGTCCAGGTAGGTTCTAGTTGGAAGAGAGGGCCCAGCCGGTTTGTTCGTCATCACCCACTGACTCTTTCTAGGATCAAGCAAATGGTTGCTAATCATGTCGTTCGGTTTTCTTTTTATTGTAGCTATGAGGCAGTCGTTAGTAGGAGTAGGGTTATAGCTTTGAACTATTATATCTTTGTTCATTTTCAAAATTTGAAGTTTTCAAGTCATATAGATGAGATGTCAGCTGCGGTTTGATCCACATCAAAGAAATATCCTAACTGTACAGATTTCAACTTGTGTTGAGCGCTTTGCGATTTACAATTAAAAAACCAAGGGTCAACGTCTTGCTGCGGTCAACTGTTTCAAGTCTCTCCTTGTAGTTTAAGAACGGTGTGTTGCTTTTCTTGACTAATTTTGGTATCTATAATTTTTTTTTTCTTCTTTCTAAGCTCTTCACTAAACATTTATGTATTGCCATACACCACATATTTTTCTTCTAAGTTTCAACTTGGATAAGATGTGATGATATATCTTACAGAACCCTCACCTTATTTTAATAAAGACCAATTTCATCAACCACGAGCATATCACCATCAGCCTCAAACTTCATATCAATTTCTTCATGGTTGAAACCTAAACATCAACATGTTTCCCCTACTTGAATCCATTCTTCCATTGACATTTTACCTACGACAACTAGGCAATCCTGATGTAAAGTAATGTAGACAAAAACTTTATGAATTTGCAGCACATCTTGAAACACAATGGCCATCATGGTGTCTTTCCGATGATCGGGTATACATCGAGAAGTACATTCTATACAATCAATATAGCTTTTCTGGTAGGGGTTCAATACGGTTCTTAAATGTCCAAGATGTGTGTTGGAGGATGAAACTTTACCGCATGTTTTATATGAGTGTAGTGAAGTTTAGCATGTTTGATCATTAATACAGAACTTTACACAAACTAATATGGTCAAATCATTATCAACAACCCAGTGGATTTCCAACAATATAAAGAACCGAGCTCATCCAAGGGAGTGGACAACCTGGTTTGCAATGGGGGTGTGCAAATTGTGGTAAAATAGGCCTCAAATGGTGTTTCATAATGCAGGAACAAACCCCAAACGTAGTCAACATGATTAGAACCAAAGTCTTCACCTGCATCACACTTTCAAAGAAGAAACAACCACTTGCAAACTGAGAAGAAAGAAGAAGAGAGATGGACACCACCTACAACTAGAATGATGTTGATCAACATGGATTTTTCGGTGTTGAAGAGAAACAACAGAATGCACACATGCTTCATCCTATGAGATCTTAAGGGACAACGGTGGCTGACAAGGAGTGGCTCAAGTGGTTAAGCACAGTATCCCCTAACAAAGGGACCTGGGTTCGAATCCCAATTGCCGCCTTGATTTATCACCCTCTCGGGCGTTCGGCCTCCACCACGGGCATGGGAGAAGGGGGAGAAATCTTTCTCTCTTAATCTTATAAGGGACAATGGTGAATTCAAGCAAGACACATGCGAAGACATCACAAAAACCAAGTTGTAGGCAATAATATGGGCATATCTGAGTGCCTCAACTGTAATAGACCTACTATTGTGGCTACCGATAGCCAACAAGCATACAAGATGTATACATATTGGATTGACATGTCTCTAAAATGAAATCCCCTCTTTAAACAGATTGATAGAGAGAAAAATTAGGAGTAGTTGACCTTATCTTATTTACAAGAAGTTTTAATAAGGAATCTAATACCGTAGCTAAATGAGAAGCAACAACATGTAGTGTCTGGTATGTGGCTCCAATGCCCTGAGTTTGTCTCCAATCTTGTTAGTGTGGACTCAACTTTAGAGCACAATGGTTCTTTTTTTTTCATTTGGGAGTCCAAGATGAATAAGATCCTAGGTGTTTTATAAAAATACTTTTCTTGGAAAATAAAAAATACTTTTTTATTAATACAAAAGATGCATGGATATCACACACCTGAGGAAACATGGGTTCTTTTGTTTCTTATATATGAAAAGACCATTCAAAGTTCTACCCTTGATAGAGCTTAGTAGTTTCTTCAAAACGGATGGGGTTCTTTAATAATGTCATGTGAGGAATAACAACATACCGATCCTTCTTAACAATATGTTAGTTCCTATTGAAAATTCCATTAACATTAATAAGGATATGTTTGAATACACTTACTTGATAAGTCATTGAGCCCCTAATATGGAATTCTCAATTAAGAGGAGCTTGTATTGAAGCTTGATATTTTCGTCACCTATATTAATTTATGGGTGGGGTGATGATTACATGTGCAATGCGTAAATGATGGGGAAGCAATTTAGTATTTTGAGTCAAAACAATGTCTTATATAATAATGGTCAATTCTTGAAAATCATGTCTGTTTGGCTATCAATTGTAATTTCTAGATACAATGCAGGAACTGTAACTAGCAAGATGATTTTAGGTTGAAAATGATGGCGAATTTTATGATGTTTCAAGTATTTCACATGAAAGTTACTTACTATACACAAACACACACACACACACACACACACACACACACACACACATATATATATATATATATATATATATATATGGCCCATCTTTATTGTCCGCATGGGTAGCTACCCGCCCACTCTTCCGACTACTTTTTTCAAAAAAAAAAATTGCAATTGTAGAGGACTATTTTGTCTAGCTCTCCAAAAAAATTTAGCCAAAAATAATATCATTTGCCCCTCCAAAATAAAAAAACCCATCCTTATATATATCTGCTGTATATTTTGTACAGCGTTACTTTTTTGGCCAGTAGAGTTACTTTTTCGACACCATAGTTACTTTTTTTACAGCAAAGTTACTTTCTTAGACAGGAGAGTTACTTTTTTGGCTGCTGGGTAGCGAAAATCCAGGATACCCACGCGGGCAATGAATGAACGCCCATATATATATATATATATATATATATATATATATATATATAATTTATTAGATTGTAACACAAAAACTATTTAATCATGTTTTTAGCATATAATGGAGATGATGAATTTCCAAGCTATATAGTGAGTTTGATGTGTTAATATAGAGTCATTAGTAACTAAAAAATCTTTGGAAAGAATTAGTTTAAGTAAAAGTCAAGTGGATATAAATTTAACAATTTATGGAACTCTACAAAAATGGTCTCTCAATTGACTATATTATCATACATTGATGTTTAATAATTATAAAAAGACTAGAAATGATATGAATAACCCACTTATGCATCTAGTAATGTTAGGGGTTAAATAATCCCTAATCTCAATGTTTAGCATAATATTATTCTTTTGATTTTTTCATTATAAATGATTAATTATTATTTAAATATATTCTTGATAGAAAATATGAGCTCCTTAGTTGATGATGATAATGTTTGTATTTACACGAGGTTCAATAAGTAGATATTATTTAATTTTACATTTGATTGATTTAGTTTGTATGTGTGAAGTTGATGCTAAATTAAATTATATTATACACATGTGGGAAGCCTAACTAATGATAAAAGTAATACATATTTCTATTGGACTTATAGGCCAGTAGAAATTTGTGATTTTTTTTGTAAAAGACATAGAATTTTAATATGTGTACCTTCGATTGGATCTAAAAATGTTGCAAGAAATTTTTTGGCATGTATCATCTTTACCCTGGGTTGATCGATGTAGTCATATGATTAAGTCTTTAGTTGATCCAGTTAACTAGTATCATTTGGTAAAGTAGATCTCTATGGTTGAGTTGACTACTAGTTGCTCAATAAACTGACTTGTGAGCATTAAAGGGTAGACTCGATTGTTCTCTAGCTGGCTAAGACTACTACCAACAGTGGGGTCTACATTTACCTGGCAGCTTAAATGTTTATTCAGTCAAATATGAGGGTATCAACATTAATATTTGGTTCAATCATAAAGCAACACATAAATTTCAAATTCACTTTGAACTAGGGTATGAACATAGAGGATAAAGTTTGTTTCAACTCTTAACATATTTTAACCATATAAATGGGACTTGATAGTTGTAGAAGAGATTTCAAAATAAAGGGAAGGAACATTTAAAGAAGTGACATGAAACAATAGAACCTATGTATATCCATCTAGGGTAAGTAGAGCATTATCATATACTTGAATGAATTCTCTCTTCTCTTCCTCTCCATCCCCTTCTTCCTCTAGGATTTCACACACATATAAAGGAAGCTAGAACAATGTCCGAAGAAGGTGAAATGAGGAATTAGTTACTAAATTTGAGCATTTTGAGCTGAGATTAGATTCTAGTAAGGGTGATAAACATCAAGTTAGTGGTAAATCGCCTATCAACACAATTTTTCAAAAAGGGGGTATTACATGAAATTTAAATATTTTTAGTATTTATATTTTTCTTGATTTATATTAATAAAAGAATAATTTATCTATAATAATGCCCACTAAGTGATAAAAATGGTGGACTATGATTTACTTAAGTTTGAAATGATTTTGTGGGAGTTTTTTTTATCTGAAGTGGAATATTTTGATTTGATAAACCCAAGGTTTCCTAGGATTCATAGTAATAGAATTATAATGTCAAACATTCTTGTATTATTTGTCTACTTTAAGAATGATTTGAAGTAACAAGCTTTTTACATGAACTCATATATATTGTGAGTTTATTTGTGAAAAGTAAATTATAGTAACAACCCTAATAACTCAAACATGAAAAGTATACATAAATCGAACACGGTGAATCATTAAAATTGAGCTAAAAGGATTTTTATTCATTAATTAGTTAGTGAGATTAAAGAAATCAATCAGAAAACATATTCTCTAAGAACTATAATTACAACACATGGGCTTATTTTGTGAAGGATTATATATGCATACCTACTGGAAGAGTCTAGATGATGAAGCTAGAGTGTACCTGGGTGATTAATCTTAGTGAGTGCAATCTCCTAGTGATTGATAGTCTAGAGTGGTTTAACTAGACAAATAAGTGATATTATTTTCGACATCAATTGCTTAGTTTCCACATTGCGAGACAACCCTAGTGTAACCAAATTCGTGGATTCTTATAGGCCAGAACTCCTTAAATTTCCAACTAACTACCCTACTTAGTATAGGTTTCTAAATTTCCAATCTAGTGATTATCTAATGAAGCCAAATGGGGTAAGCCCGCTGTAGATAGGGAAATTAATCTGAAAGGGTTAGAGTCCACAATATAATATAAGACCTAAATGGTGTTGTCTCATCATGTTATGATGTGCTCACATGTCATCGTAAAGTTGATGTGGGTTTAACGGAATAGTAAATGAAAATTTTGAATAAGAAAACCTGATATAAATGTAGTGTAGGTGTTAATATGAGCATCCTGCCACTTTTTATAGCTAATTTTCTATTTTCTTTACTCATAACTACAATTGAGATGATGTCATTATAACTACACCCAGTTAAGCAAAACTTATATGTATTATGTATGATAATTATAGTTTTTCACCCTCTGAACCAATATCTTATGCTCTAGTTAACAATACATAAAGGACAAGGTCAATGGCAATAAGAAGAACTAATAGGAAGCTAATAACTTGACAAAAGTTTCCTACACTTCTAGAGAACCAACATAATTGAAGATAGATGGATAGATTGTCGCTTATTACTTTTGATTTTTAGGACTGAGTGAGTGTGAGACTGTTCTATAGTAGGTACGTGGTAAAAGGAAATGGATAATGTGAATTTTGTAGCTATTTTTCATTTTCCTAGGAGTACTAGTCATAAGAACTTTTATTTATAAGTTGAATGATTGTTTGTATATTTTCATATCATATTTGTTAAAAAATACATTTTCTTTGGGTTAATGTTTGAAAATTTAAAAGAAACATTTGAAGCGCATATCAATTAGTCTAAAAGTGAATAATGAGATTTAATCTCACTCTTGATGTGGCTATAATTTTGCTATATGAGATTCTGTTGCATGAACTTTGGTATCAAGTTATATTATTAGTATAGTATTGGGGGTGAGGGAGTATCCCAATGGTGTGGCTCAAAAAACCCCAACGATGGGACCACGTTTGACTCTGGTTGTTTCCCTCAGGGTACAACAAGGCCCCCCATTATTGAGCATGTTCTAGTGCCCTCAAAGTACATAGCTAGTTTTGGGCTTTACCCTTGGCTGGGTCGGTCCAGTTGAGGTCTTCCCGGGAGGAGTTCATCATCATCAAAAAAATAATAATAGACCAATATTAATAGCAATTGTATATTCTATAATTATTTTTTTCTAAATTTGATGTCTATAATGGATTTGTAGATGGATGAAACTAGTTCAATGAAAATGACAGGTTGATAGACACTATATCAATAATCCACATCCAATGGCTCAAAGACAGAATATAAAAATAAATGTAGAAATAGAGAAGAGATATATGATATTTCTCAAGACTAAGGTAAACTAGAATCATAGAGAAGATCATAACATCAAACAATGAATTTTTGGCATCATAAAATATTTGAAGTAATTTGGGACAGATAAATTTGTTGGTATTATGGACCTAGTTGTAGTTTAGGACTAGATAAAAAATGAAAGAAGTTTTTCATGTAAAGAGAATTATCTCAAGATAAGAAAATGACTCATGAATATATCATATTAATAGTCATGGAAATTTATGGTGTCTAGGAAGATAGGATAAGAGAAGAGGAGGGGTAACTTGGAAATATTTTTTTTGATGAGTTTCACTTCATGTATTTCCCTCCTAGATTTCAAATTAGAAATGTTGCAACATGAGTGTATACATTAGTGTGGAAATAGTGTTGGAAAATATGAAGTACTTTTCATAAGATTTATTATGATATCTCCATAGGTTGTACCAATTTATATGAAAACATGTAGGTTTTAATCCAGATATGAGAAATATTATTTCAGTCTTCATTCACATGGATAGAGAGAACTATCTTGAGTTTGTTGAGGTGCAATGACAGATGTAAGATTGTTGAATCTTATATGAAATGTGAATAGGAATATTTTGGGTTCTACTCCCATTAAATATCCAAACCCTACTTACTAGAGGTGGCCTTGAGATTTTCATAAATGGTAATACCAAACTAGGCTCTTATCAATAAACCAAATGAGCAAAAAACAATATGCAAAACATATAAAAATAATAGGTCCATCATCTTGTTATTTAGATCGAAATTATTTCCACATTTTTATCACATAATGACATAGTTGTATTTTTCACAAGAGTGCTTTATGAATTCTGACATGGATTGCTTACCACAATAGAATCACATGTACAACATCACTCAACTACATATATAACTCTTTCTTTAATTCATTAAAAAACTCACCCAAAAATCCTCACACATTTAAGATATATACATCACCTACATTTATGCTTAGTGTATATCTCAAGTTAGTGTGTCCTTGTTTAGGTTTCAATGTAAAAAATGGTTGATTAGCCAGTGTGTATGTGAATACGATAGCATAAGTGTAGGAATGTGTTATTTCATCCTCTTTATTCTCATTAGTTGGATATTTAATAGCTAACCATTTAATCAATCATTAGATAAAATTTATCATTTAAATAGGAAGGATAGGCATATAAAAATATTCAAGGAGACAAATTTAACACCAAGAAAATCATTAACAAGAATCAATAGTATAATTGCATGACAAGGAATGCAAGACCAACACTTCAACCCATTCATTCTATCTCAGAAAACTGCAACAAGGCTAAGCAAAAGATCCACAACCATAACAACACAATCATCTTATCCACTTTAAGTACTTTACCCTAAGTATACTTGACTTGTACCTAGACAAGTGACGTCATCATAGTATGCCCATGTACATGGCTCACTATCCATGTCTTAGGATTTACCCAACCACCCCATTATAAAATTGAAAGTCCAAGTTCTCAACATGGATAGGTAGGATATTATATCATGTGTACCTTATATTATCACCTAGGTAAAATGATAGGGCTCAACATATCATATATCACGTACACAACATGCATGTCTTGTTTCTTGTCTCATATCACAATTCACAATATTCATGTCATGTATCATATAATGTGGTCTCATACCCTAATTATCGTATCATGCACATCAAAATACTTGGGTCTCACTTTTATCTATGTGGAACTTCTTCTAACCCTCTGCATATTATCCCTCAAGTCATAATATACTCTAGGTTTTATTTAAATGGAAACTATCCAATATGAGAAAGGCATGTCTCACCATCCTAGTATAGACATAGGGGAGGCTCATAATTTTCAAGGCACCTAACCATGTATTAGAGTTTCTCTCCTTTATTACATAGCTTACTCATAAGGGCTTTCATGCATAAGGAAAATATTTTGAGTTCATGTGAATCACCATGGTAAAGAATCAGGTCATCCATATAACATTTTTTAACAATCACTAAGGATAACATATTATAATTAACAACTTAGCCATCAAAACAATCTTGTATGCTTTATATCACCTCCACATGCATGTCACGTCATGATATCTTATCACATCCCTCTTATAAACACTATAAAATTGGCCTTAAACACTATTTATACAAAGGCATAATGCTTACCAAATATGGCTCTTAAGCACATTTCTTTCTTCTCTCATATCTCCCATGACATAATGTCTATTAGCCTTTGCTAGAATTCATCAGGCTCATCATTTTCTCAACCTATTTCTTATAATAATGATCAAAGATATATATATATATATATATATATATATATATATATATATATATATATATATATATATTAGGCATTAATCCAGGGCATATGCATTTCTAGACATGTACTCTACACAATTATATATCAATAATAAGCTTGCACAAACACATTATGATTTGAGTATAATGTTAAGGGTATACTTTTGGGTTAAATATTATAATTTGAGGCAAATCCTTCATTAGATAGGTTGGTAAACACCAACCAAGGCTATAAAAATAGACATGGCCCAAGTTATCTCATTTCATATTTTGACACAAAATCGAAAGGAATGGATCCTATAATGAAAGGCTAGAACAACACAATATCTATAGATATCATAAAGCCCTCATGTTCACAAATAAGGCTAGAATACTTTATACACTACATCAAACATACTCATTAGCGGCCTTTCAGAAAAGCCACTAAAAAAAATAAAAGCCAGTAAACAGGTTTAGCGGCATTTGTTGACATTTAAAAAAATGCCTATAGCGCCAATGCCACTAGGAAGATAGCGGCTTAAGTTGTAAAAGCCACTAAAGGTTTGTCTTTAGTGGCTTCGAATAAATGTCACATAAAGGCCACTAAACCATCATTTGGCATTTATAAAAAAGCCACTATTCATCAATTGGCTTTTATACAAATGCCACTATTTTGGATTATGTTGGTGTATGAAAATGTTCTTATTGAGTTTAATGGCCTATAAAAAAAGCCACTAATGACAACTAGATTTGTATTACTACATTTTCATTTCTTTTAGTCATTCAATTTTCAAATCATTATTAGGTTTTCTAATTGAATGCCAATTGCAACCAAACTCAGTTTTTTGAAATTATGAATATTTTTTATTTATAAACAAATGGCAATTACATGGGGAGGACATTTTACCTTGCCCCTTATATTGAATACACCACCAATGACATACTTTCTTTTTTGGGGAACCCTAGAGCTTATCATTTATTCATCCTGTGCTCTAGAACGGGCCAAAAAGTAGAGAAATTCACATCTAGTTCATACTCTAGCCAAGCCAGCTTATTACAGAAAGAAGAAAAGGAAGTGCGAGTGGATAAGGTTGTTTTTGCAATTTTATCAGCTGCCTTATTGAGGTCCCTAGGGACATACATAACCATTAAAATGTCTAGGCTAGCTTTTTTGACAAGGAATTTCCTCCAAAGGTTTTGGAGACTCGGTGAGTTGCAGACTGTCTGTCTTGCTAGCTTCACCGAAGAGCTAGAGTCAGTAAGAATGATGGCCGTCTTGATATTGTTGTGTGTACATATATTGGATGCAGTGACCACAGCCATGAACTCAGCTTGTAGAGGTGAGGTGGCATGCACAGGAACACCTTCAAGTCTACAGAATGCACATTTGATTCAACAGCCCATTCAGCAGCCCATTCAGCAAGCACCTTCTCGTTCTAGATTAAGTAGACCTACCAAAGGACTGAATCAAGTTTCTCAATGTCCTCCCTTCATAATGCCCCTCTACAAAATACAAAGCGAGCATTAATAAAAAGAAGGATCAACCACTTCATTTTACCATCAAAATAACACCATACATGCTATGGTGCCTATGATAAGCACACTGAAGTCCATGACCAACTTTCCTTCAAGATCTATCCGACTAAAGGTCACTGAAGAGTGGAAATTATAAGCATCAACTGGAACATTCAAATCTGAATAACAAATTGATCGATGTATAGCCACTTGACTTAGAAAAAGAAATAACAAATCAGCTGTAAACCAGCATCTAGAATAACAAATCAGCTGGAAACCAACATCTAGAATAACAAATAAACTGGAAAACCAGCAACTAGAAATGCAGCAAAAAAGAAGGGATCTAGCACATGAAGATACCTCTGCTGATTGGAATGACTTTTGCTTATCAGGGAGCTCAATAGTAGTTAGCCCCCCAGATTTCATTCTTACATGGCAGCAAAGGGTAGATTACAGATAAACAAGTAGCCATTCTCAAGAACTTGCTCATTTTCATCCTACAAATCCATTAGAGCCTACAACATCAAACCGCCACTATCAATTTCAAGATTATCACATTTAGCACCATGTATAGGAAATAAACAAAACAAATCCATACCTATAGATCAAACTATTGGGCTCGGCCATCCCCCATTCTCATTCTTGAGCTTCATTCACATCATCAAGAGGTATTTGCACTCGCTACAACCATCCTTGAACAGTACAAATCTTTTTATAATCACACCACTAACACAGAAATATACCACAAATGCTCAATTAATAGATGTGTTGAAACAAATGTGATGATCCTTGTAGAAGCAAATAATTTACCTACTGACTCATCTCAACAATGCCACCTGCATTATCAACAATAGGTCCAAACATATCCATAGTCAATACATATGCAGCAGTACTCAACATCCAGGTTGAATCCACCAAGTGGCCTAATACAGAGCAGATGCAACATCCATGTCAAATCCACCAACAGACTAACTGACAGTACATTCGTTCATCAAATTAAAAAGAAATTTACATTCCATCTCTATCAAAGCAATGTTCATGTTTGCTTATTCATCAAATTAAAAAGAAATTTACATTCCATCTCTATCAAAGCAATAAGAGAACTAACTTCAATAATTATGAGTGATGTTTGCTTATTCAACAGAGAACAATATAAAAACTCCCCAATAGATAAAATTCCCTTGGCAATATGTATGAAGGCATGTAAAGAATGAGACATAATAACAAGGTAAATAATGATTCCTACTCTACAAAAAATGTGTGGAATATGCAATGGTAAATTCATGAGTTAATTATTAAACAGAGATGTAGAAAAGATGTGCACCAAACATGCTTGTCCTATAGGGAAGCCGAGCATACTCCTCAGAAGCATGTAGTTATTAGCCAAAGATGTGGCTGCCATAGCTCATTGTACAAAGTGCAATGCTTCCCTCAATGCAGAAGGAAATTCCACCATCTGACCTATAAACCGGTTATTATCTCACATATTTGACAAGGCTGCAACTGGGTTGTCTTGGATTGTATTCAGCCACTATAGTCCTCCCTATAGCTAAAAACTAGTTTGGTCTTGGTTGGCTCCACTTCTAACCTGATCATGTCCAGTTCAAGAACATGAAAGTAACTATACAAAAAAAGGCCTGGAAAGTTTGTATTTTCCTCAATCCACCACTTTGGGTGCACCTTAGTTATGTGTGTTAATCAGAAAGAGATCAGGGATAGGAATGCAGAACTGCAGGGCTTTTGGCCGTATTTGGCTTAAAGTAGATGCAAAACAGAGCATGCACAATTCATATTATATACAGAGGAAGCCTTGTCACCCCTAATGGTGCAAGCCTCATAGACAGATGGACCTCCAACAAAATCTAGCATATGCAAAAACACATGTGATTGTTCAACTATCACAACAGCTGGAGTGGTCACTTGAAGGCAATTTATAAAAAATTACAATTACACTTACAAAGTGACATGTTGAATAACCTTCCCTCTTCAACTCATCCTTCTCTTCTAATTGAGCACTCAACACATTTTTCTCCACTCTAAGATTCTCCAATGGAAACTGAAATGATATGTAAATAAGTTTGGTATCTTTAAAAATCAAATGATGGGCATAGAAGCACTAAAGCATGGGCAGAAATAATGATGGTAACTTCTGGTTCACTTGTATGATATGTATCATTATAAGTTAGTAGCATACCATCTTTGTGCACACTTAGCATCAATAGAATGTCTATCATGCCCATGGAAAGCTTCAGACATGCATTCAACAAAAGGAGTCTTTGAAATTAAATGCAACTCGAGAGCTAACAACCTCTGTACTTGGAGATTAATTAAAGGTATGTACTTGGAAATTAACTATGGTAATGATCCCCTGCTAACTGCAGATCTATACTTGGAGATTAATTAAAGCCCAATCTCGAGAGCTGACAACCTCTATATTGATGTCTTGTCCGACTGCCCAAGGCTCCCATGGGACACATCCATTCCTAGTATAATAGTTGGCTCTTAGGAGATCTTTGGCATGGATGGAGGATGCTCAACTGTAGTGAACTTCTCTACAGGTTGATTCAGGATCTCATTCGTTGTGGAAACATTAAGTGCGTTGTCAGTAAAATTTTTTTATGTATTTCATTTAACTAATTTAAATGAAATACATCAAAAGATTTTACTTACAATGCCCTTCATGTTTCCACAGTGAATGAGATCCTGAATATGCCTACGGGTGTCACATTGCGCAGAGAAGTTCACCACAACTGAGCATTCTACATCCATGCCAAAGATCTCCAAAGTGCCAACTATTATATTAGGAATGGATGTGTCCCATGGGAGCCCTGGGCAGTCGGATAAGACATCAATACAGAGGTTGCCAACTCTCGAGATTGGCCTTTAATTAATCTCCAAGTACAGAGCTGCAGTTAGCAGAGGATCATTACCATAGTTATTGTCTTTTAGGGCCAGCATCACTACCACATGTTACAGAAAGGGTATTATTTTAGATGGAGGGGGTAAAGGAAAAAAGACAAATATACAAATGTTGTTTTAACAATTAAGGGAACAAGGAGGAACCCACATTACTAAGAACACCCATTCTTTCTTGAGGCTTCTTCCTAGACTTCTCAACCAGAGCAGACCTTTGAAATGTTGACAATGACTTAGTTTGCCTCTGCAAAATGCAAAAACACCAGGCTATATTATACTTAGTACCAAAAACAAAACATTAAAAAACAACGCAGTGAGAAAACAGAACAGCACTCGTACAAGTAACACACCTCATCTATACCCACAAACAAGAATCTAAAACACTGCTCATAGCTAAAACCCACAAACCAATCATAATGCGTGTATCATCCATAATACTAAGATTCTCCATAACAAAATTAAAAGTAGGACAAAACAAAATAGGATTGTTATTTGGCAACATTGTCTACGACAATGGACATGAAACACCATTACTTTGGATCGGCATGTACAATTAAAAAAGTGGATTACATAAAAAAACTATAGCTCTCCTCTCTTTAGATAGTATCCAAGAATGCAATTAAATTTAAACTTCATGTCCTGCAACAAATAGAAACGACTTTAGATACTATTTTTGTTTTCAATTATGTAACAGTATATATAAGCAATACTTTATGCTAACCTTGGCAACATATGTGTTTTTGGCCATGCTATGACGTTGCCAACAATATCATCAACATATTGATATTGATCATAAGGTCTAACTAGAGGATCGTTGCCCAACAAAGCAACCTCTACATAAACAACAAAAAATGATGAGCCTAAAATTGCACCTCCCACCCTTTTCATGGGGTCAACCTTAGAGACTCGACCGAATTCAATTCTAGCATCTGGATCTGTAAAACTCAACATATACACATCCTACAAAAAAATACAGTTGACATAACAAATTTATATAAACGTAAAATGAAGTGCAATTCACAGTAATACAAACATACTTGTCCCTTCTGAAATGATGAATGTCTTATATGGAGTGGAGTTTGCATTGATAAGTTTTTCTGCACAATTATTTTATTTTTGTCATAAGTCCATAAAAGTCAACATGGAAAATAATTGATACCACACATCTTGTATAAAAAGTATTCATACTTGGCCAGTGCCAACATGTTGTGCTTGACTGTTTCCTGCTCTAGTTACGACAAGTAACTCCTCTAATTTTTGGTTGAATTCATCCTTTTGTTATTGAAGTTTTGCATCAAATTCCAACCGTTGTTCTTCAATCTTATCCTGGAAATGCTTACTTTGTGCTTCTTTAGCTTCTCGAGATTTACGGTTCTTGCCCCAGATATCTGAAGGTGATGGTCCAAGTCCATAACCACGAACATATCCTGGTCTCTCTTCTCCCATAACATTCCTATAAATTTCATCTGAAGTAACATCAGGTTGTTTTCTTCGCAACTCTTCTCCTACCTCAGAAAATTTTTCCTACATACAACAAATCATACGAGATGCAATTTATACCAAATATATACCTCTATGAAATTAGTAAATGTAACATAATACTATAGGATATTATGTGTTGTACCAAAATTTTGGTGGATTCAACATCAACTATGCTCCCATCTTTTTTACGATGAGTTTTCTCAAAAAAGATTATGGGATACACTTCTCCGCCTATTTCCTTCTCCATCTTTATCATTCAAACAAGGTTATTGTAAACATCAAATTAACGGATGCCATCAAATTATCTAAATGGATCACAAAAATTACTAACTTACATCATATTTCAGACATGCAAACGACTTGGTTCCTGTTGTGTGGCTAACCTTTTGAAATTTTCTACTTGTCTTGTTAGTTATAGACTTCCTCTGTGGAAAACATTGTAGTATTGTGCATAGTAATTATCTGTGTGGTACTGTAAGTATCAACAAATAGAAAAAATAATATTACCTTTCCTTTATTACTCCTCCAATAATCGACAAGAAATTTCCAATGCGACTTGTCCACGCGGGGAACAACTTGTTCAAGCTGTTGTTCATATGGACTATCTTCTATGAAGTATAGTCTCCTTAACTCGTACTTGTGGTCCTTCCATTTCTTTCCTAGTCTCTTCATTGTCCACTCCTTCAGATCTGAATCCATTGTGAATTTACTCTACCGACATAAAGGATATCAATTAGATGCTTCATTTAACCATTTAAAAATAAAATTTAATAATATACCTTTACAAAATTCCATATAGAATCTTTTTTATTTGCTAGAAATTGTTTCCAATCCTCATAGTTTAGTGGACAAAGATTGGGATCTCTTACAATGGTTGTCAGAAAACTTGATAAGTGACTTTGGTTTTCACCTACTGGTTGTCCAAATTGATTTTTCTCAATGGGAATTGGATCGTCGAGCTTTCTTTTCCAAACTTTCAAACATTGTGTTCGGCCATGTGCTCGATGTTTTTGACCTAAGCATTCATTCATAAAGGATAATATATATATATATATATATATATATATATATATATATATGCATAATTATATATGATTAAATGCAGCACTATAAATACAATGATATGAATGAAATGATTACCTAGCCCATCAGAAGGTGTTGTTGTAACATTCAATGACTCAACATGGTGATCAAAGATGTTATTTTGGTCCATGTTATCAGGAAATACATTGCTATTTTGGTTACTGGCAGTTCTATTCTCTACAATTCTTGAATGAATAGACACGGAAGCATTGACATTAGGCACACGGGGTAGCTGTGAAATTCTTGATCTTGTAACTTTATAGCCACTTTCTTTATTTTGCTGATTTTGGAACCTTGTTCCCATCTCCTTTTCAGTTGTGCATGTTTGAGAGTCTTGGGGAGACGTGGCTGATTGGGCATTTTTGGCAGAGCTAGCAGCAGTTTTATTGAATTTGTTTTCTTGATGTTTTTGACCTAAGCATTCATTCATAAAGGATAAAATAAATATATGCATAATTATATATGATTAAATGCATCACTATAAATACAATGATATGAATGAAATGATTACCTAGCCCATCAGAAGGTATTGTTGTAACATTCAATGACTCGACATGGTGATCAAAGATGTTATTTTGGTCCATGTTATCAGGAAATACATTGTTATTTTTGTTACTGGCAGCTCTATTCTCTACAATTCTTGAATGAATAGACACGGAAGCATTGACATTAGGCACACAGGGTAGCTGTGAAATTCTTGATCTTGTAACTTTATCACCACTTTCTTTATTTTGCTGATTTTGGAACCTTGTTCCCATCTCCTTTTCAGTTGTTTATGTTTGAGAGTCTTGGGGAGACGTGGCTGATTGGGCATTTTTGGCAGAGCTAGCAGCAGTTTTATTGAATTTGTTTTCTCAATGTTTTTTACCTAAGCATTCATTCATAAAGGATAAAATAAATATATGCATAATTATATATGATTAAATGCAACACTATAAATACAATGATATGAATGAAATGATTACCTAGCCCATCAGAAGGTTGGGCATTTTTTGCCATATTAGAGTCTTGGGGAGACGTGGCTGATTGGGCATTTTTTGCAGAGCTAGCAGCAGTTTTATTGAATTTGTTTGCTCTATCATTACGAATTTCAATTGGAGGGGAAGCTAAAATTTTTTTGGAGCGATTTGAGGTTGACATGTTCAAAGATTGCCAACAAGCATGTTGAGTAATGCTAGGCAAATGAGTCACCGTACAAGAGTCATTGTTGTTCTCATTGCTGGCGGCTGTCATGTTATGGAAGTTTTCACTGTACTGTTCTCTCATCTTGAGTATATCAAGTCACATAAAAATGGTCACATTTAGAAAAATATTGAACAACATAATAACAATTTTATAAATAATATTTGAAAATGAAACTCATATATTTAAGCAAATATAATTATAAACAACAGTAGAGACAAGGATAAATATGAATAAGAATAATGGCAGACATGCAAAATTGATACACCTAGCTCGAGCACAATTTGAGATAGAAAATTAAAGAGATACATTGAGCCAAAAAAAGGCTTATTTAAGTCAATTATTAATGACAAACAAAAAGAAACATTGGCTGCTATTTTGTAATCTTCTCATTCAAAACAGTCATCATCATGACTTTCATCATCCTACTGAATTCGGGATTGGTCTTTTTCAGTTGTTGAACTAGCAACAGTAATTCCTTCCATATCCAATCTAACTATGTCATAATCAGTATCTCCATCCTCTGATGTCGTTGATGGCCCATCTCCAGTTTCACCTTGCACATAAGCTTCAACATTCTCAATACAAGATTGTTCTTCCATGTTGAACATATCCCGTGGGGCAATCTTTACAACAAAATGCCACCCTTTTGTAGTGACATCTTCTACATAAAATACTTGTCCAACTTGATATGCCACTACAAATGGTTCTCCTGTAGTTTGAAGGCGTCTCAAATTAACAAGAGTCAACCCATGTTCATCATGCTTTATTCCCCTCGTTGAGTAGATGTCCACCCAATCACACTTAAATAATGTCACCTTAAAGTGTTCATAATAATTGAGCACAATAACATCCTTCAAAACACCATAGTAGGTTACATCTCTAATAATTGGATTGCGGTCAGTGGTTTTAGAATAACAATTAGTCTTAGCTACCAGAAAGACTCCACTATTTTGTGTTGTTCGATTTGCATCTTTTGCCTTGGTATGAAATCTGTGACCATTGACAACATAGCCCTTGTACTTAATGGCCAGTTGATGTGGACCTTGAGCAAGAAACTTGATTTTATCATCTACCATATCTGTTCTTAGGAGTGTCTCAATCTAACAAAAGAAAAGTTTGTTAGATTTTATTCATGAAGCATAACTAATTTAATTACCACAACTAAACTTACATGTTCCTTAAACCATCCATAAAATGAGTTACTATGTATTCTCTAAACCTCATTTAAGGACTTTTGAGGATGTTTTTGCCTAATGATATCATAGTGCATCCTGAATACAAAATATGTGCAATATGTTATTGGAATATGTTATAGCATTTTATTAATAGAAGACAGTTGACACTAACTTACTTAATGTAGGGTTCAATTGCTTCACAATTGAATAGTACATACTTATGGGCTTTATTCAATGTATGTTCGTCCAAGACACATGTTACCATTTTACCAATACCACAACCTACTGTCGAAAAAATAGACCAATCATCATTGTCAAGTGTTGGCTCGTTTTCCAAATTTGCTTCGTCAGTATCGTTTCTATTTGGCCGATTTAACTTTGTTTCAACTCCATCCAAGTATCTTGAACAAAAAGTTAGACACTCTTCAGCTATATATCCTTCTGCTATTGACCCTTCTGGATATCTTTTATTACGAACATATCCTTTTAGGGTCATCAGATACCTGAAAACAAACTTGAGGAAAATATTATGATAAATTACATTCCAATAGGTAAAGTCATCACGACGTGTGAAATGTTACCTTTCAATTGGATACATCCAACGATACTGAACAGGTCCGGCTATCTTAGCTTCATAAGAGAGATGGACTGATAGATGCACCATTATGTCAAAAAAACATGGAGGGAATATCTTCTCCATCTCACAAAGTGTAACAGCTATTGCATTTTCCTATGCAGAAAAATCAATTGGATCTATGACTTTAGTGCACAACCTTTGAAAATAGCGACAAAGATTAATAATACATGACTTAGCATTCTTACTGGGCAAGGAGACAGTGACAGCTAATGGCAAAAGTTGTTGCATCAGCACGTGATAATCGTGACTTTTCATTGGTAGCATCTTATGATCCTTCGGCCGTGCACATCTAGATATATTTGACGCATACCCGTATGGAACTTTGACAGATTTTAGGAGGTTGCAAAATAATATTTTTTCATCTTTTTTCATTGTATAGCAAGCTGGAGGTAGGATGGTATATTTACCAATAGTTTTTGGATGAAGTAGAAATTTGATTTCAATATCCTCCAAATCCTTCCTTGCATTCAAGTTGTCCTTACTTTTATCCTTCAAACCTAGCAATGTTCCAACAATACTCTCACATATATTCTTCTCAATGTGCATGACATCGAGATTGTGCCTTACAATGTTAGTTTTCCAATATGGTAGCTAAAAAATATGCTTTTCCTTTCCCAATTGTGTGTTGAATCCTTACCTCTTCGCCTTTTCTTACCAATTACAGTTGTTCCGTCCTCCAATTGTGACAAGATTTGAGCTCCAGAAGGAGGTTCAGGTGGACACCTAAATTCTTGCTCACCGTCAAATGCCTTTGCTTCTTTTCAGAATCTGTGGCCAGTTGGCAAAAACCTATGATGTCCTCTGTAGCAAACTTTACGGCTATGTGGAAACCAATGTGAGACAGTATCTTTATTATAATAGGGACATGCTTTGTAGCCTTTAGTACTCCAACCAGATAGATGTGCATATCCTGGAAAATCACTAATTGTCCATAATAAAGAAGCACACATATGAAAGAATTCCTTGGTTCCAACGTCATATGTATGTACACCAGTATCCCATAGTTCTTTCAACTCATCAATCAATGGACGCAAGTACACATATATATTTTCGGGTGAAGCTGGTCCAGGAATGAGTAGGGACAACATAAAATATGGTTGCTTCATGCACAACCAAGGAGGTAAATTATATGGAATAATCACAACAGGCCATGTACTGCAAGAAGTACTCATTGTCCCAAAAGGATTAAATCCGTCAGTTCTAAGTCCCAATCAAAGGTTTCTAGCGTCTGCAGCAAATTCTGGATGCATCACATCAAATGCTTTCCAAGCAATGAATCAACCGGGTGTCTTAACTTGTCATCTTTTTCATATTATTCTACATGACACCTCATTAAGGATGAGGTTTTTGATGACATGAATAACCGCATTAGGCGGGGTATAAGTGGAAAGTGTCTGAGCACTTTGATAGGTATTCTCTTGGGTTTTTTTGCAAGCTCGTCATCATCATCTGGGATTGTAATCGGTTTCCATCTTGATGCTCCACATGTATCACAGATGTCTTTATCAGCAGAATCCTTCCAAAACAACATGCAACCATTTGGACAAACATGAATCTTCACATAATCTAAGCCCAACCCCATAATTGTCTTTTTTAGCTCATAAAATGAATTAGGTAACTGTTCTCCTTCTGGTAGCATCCTCTTAAAGAGCATAAGAAACATAGATGATGCTTTCTTACTCAAGTCATTAAGACAAACCAGGTGATAGAATTCTAGGATGCAAGCAAGTTTGCTATATTTCTTACACCCTGGATATAATTTTGTCTCAGAATCCTTTAAAAAGATATAAAATTTTTCAGTATTGAAATGTTGATCACTAGATGACTCCACTCCTTCTGTATTTCCATCTTCACTGAAACTCGGAAAAGTATCATGGAACATATCTTGTAAATTTTCAGCATTAAGGAAATCTCCCTGATCAGTAGGAACATCCATTTGAACATTGGCATCTTCACCATGAAAAGCCCAAGAAATATAGCTTGGTAAGAAGCCATGCCACAGTAGATGGCTCAATGCCATCTTTCTGGTGACCTGGTATACATTAGTACACTTTCTACATGGGCATAAAATCTTGTCTCCAATCGATGAATGTTCAAAAGCAAAATCCAAAAATTTAGATACTCCACATAAGTATTTACTACTGGTTCGGTCATCCTCTGCTATCCAAGACTTATCCATTCTATAAAAATAGTAAAACATATACCATATGAGTAAGTATGTCATATTAAAATAGACTATACAATATGAGAAAATACTAGTATAATCATGCAAATGGGAACATTCATGGGAACACACACTTCAGTTATAAGCATTCATGTAGAAACTTTCAGTTCCATTCATTAATCTCTTTTTACATCCACACACAGGGGTGTACCCCTAAACAGTAACTAAACAAAGGGGTTGGTGTACCCCTAAACATGCGCATAATTAAAAAAACTATTAATACAGACAAGTCTAGATAGATAGACAACTAAATACTATATCAACATGGTCCCACATCAGTAACTTCGAGGACTTATCATTGTGGCGATCTTCTCCTGAAGTTCAGAATAGAAAGCAGCTATGAGTATTGATTGCTTTCAGACAAAAATTGTAAACACAATTTTTTTGTCTTGACAATTATATTTGTTAATTGGACTTACCGTGGTCTTTTTGATGATGAAGCTATGTCACAAAGCTCCTCACTGTATTTAGACGAATCTGAACTGACAGGGGCCTCAGATTCAGATTTGTCCGAGCTGATATGTGACGTCGTGCGCTCATACCGCAGTAGATGATCGGGGGTCTCGCAGTTGCTGTTGGTTATCCAACCTTTGATGAAATTATGGCCAACTGGACGGAGAAAAAGCCTATTGCAACGGACCACATGCATCTCTCCAATCCAATCATGCCAACCGAATTTTGATACAAGATTGCTCGCCAAATCATACTCAACCTCGATAACATGTGAATAATTACCAAAAGTTATTGTCACTTTACCAGGCATGTAGTGTCTTCCTTTTAGAAAACGCCAATGTTTGGGTATGACCAATTGGTTTAAGGAACAATCATCTAGGATGATGTCTAATTTTTCTTCAATAGGGAATGTTAACATTGACATAGATGCCCAGTTCATAGTGACTGTTGTGGGTGGACAGAGACTGCATATATTAGTATTAACAAAGTGTAAGTACATATAACGATGTTATATATTTTCTTAAAAATGTTGTATAACATCAGTTATCCTTTTATTGCTTGTCATAACCAACTTTATTGCGGTAGACATGATAGCTTGAAAAGAAGTCTAATAGAGGAGATCATGTCCTATATCTTTACAATCGGCCCAATGTTCACTAATCCTTCTTTGAGAATTTCAAGGAAGTAACTAGTATTTTCTATAATTTGATGTATATTTTTTTTTTCTGAACCATGAGTGCCTCCTCCTTTTATAAAATCAACACCAAAAAAGAGTTTAACTCTTTACAAGCAAAGAAGCTAACAACTGTACAGAAAGGAAAACTATAACTATCTATTTATTCTATTGACATCACGTATACACAGGGTCCAAACCCCTTTGGGATCACAGACATGAAGGAGCACGAACGTACTTAAGCTTGAAGAAGGACCAAAGCTCAGTGCAATAGAAACGGTCAAAGAAGAGGTGTTGTCCATCTTCTTCATGTTTGCAACATAGATAGCAAACAGAAGGGAGGTGGAAGTTAAAATTCTATAAAGTGTCCTGAGAAGGTAAGTGCTGAAGGTAACATTTCCAAAAGAAAACAGAGATATTCCTAGGAATCAAGGACACCCACACATCAGCAGTCCAGTTCAGAACTTGAGCCTTGGACCTGCATAAGTCCCAACACTCTTTCAGCGACAAGGACACCTTACCATTAACAAGAATACAATCTTCAGTATTTGCATTGGGAACAACCAGATTTTGAAGGATCCAGAGAACATCATCTCCTCCACGAATATTACCAGGGATTGCCCAATTACCATTACTCCAACCTAAGTTAATGATTCTAGAAACTCATGATAACTAGTGAATCAAATGATTTATTGAACATGTAGGCTATAGACAAATGGAAACAAAAGATTGATATAGACATAATGGGAAATAATGAGGAAACAAAACAAAATTGTAGTCATGGGGTACTGAATCTTATTGTAGGCCTCATCTTCACTCTACATGGTGGTGATGGTGGCAAGGAAGGATAATACAACTTTCCTTGTCACAATGACATGATTTAGACACCTTTAAGGAATCACACCAGTGGATTTGGACTGTTATCATCACAACTGGTGAAGAGTGATGATGAGTTTGGCAACACTTCATGGAAGAAGATGGGCCCTTTTTTGAAGGCTTGGGGTCCCTATTTATAGGAATTGGTGTGTGATCAAGGCACATGAGCATATGAGCATTTTTCTTGCACTCCAAGAATCATGACAGGTTCCTTGGGCAAACACTTAACTAATTAGGTAGGCATAGGGGTTAAAAGGATCTTTGTCACTGGATGAGAGCTTGTTATGTCTCCATTGATAACTGGAGTCTGTCCTCCACTACTGGATGTGTTTCTTCATTTGGTAATGAATACAATGTTCTCATTAGTGGGAGATAGAAAGAATTACATAGGTAGGTGAGGTTTGTGATCCCATCAATGGACTCTTGTCTACAAGTATGTAGGAGGATTAAGGAAGCTTTTTCATTATTTGGTGACCTACTCTTGTCATCGGTCTATGGATACTTATGAAAATGCATAGTCTTTGAAGTATAAGGTTTCTGGAGCATGAGGACCATCAATTTATGGATACCAATGAAAATGTAAATAATACATCATTAGTTGGTTAATGGATAAAGTTCCAAGTCTTCAAGTTGGTCACCCACCTGACCATCAGTTGATGTGCTTAACACTTTTTGTAGATTTCTATAGATGAGAAAGGATCGAGTTTGAGGTTTTCCATCGATTGATGAACCAATGGTTTTTATAATATTGATTATGAGTGTCCTTTTATCGACTAAGAGGTCATTGGTTGAAGAATAATCTCAACTAATGAAATTTCTTCTGCTCCAAAACTCAGTAATTTCCTATAAAATGATTGAAAGTTATTACTAAATGGTGGAAATATCATTTAATGCAGGTAAATACAAGACTTATATTTTAAAGAATAGAATAAAAAGGGAAATACAGGGTAAAATATGCATATAACACCAAAATCGGATTTTATCCAACCGTACATGTGGTATGACCTATGTGTTACCAAAATATTAAGTGTTTGGCTATGTATGTACATTGTGTTCATGCACCACCCAAAATACTGTCTATTAACTATGAAGCCCCTAAAACAAAGAGTGTCACTCTCAAATACACACACAAAATCTATCCCTCAAGTGTATGAGTTCGGACACATTCTAAATATTTCAATCATACATAGGTCACTCCACCTTCCACTTTATCCACCTCGTGCCTGAATAATATGACCCAAATTGAGGAAAATGTGGCATGAAACAAAGTGGTGGTTCATATCCATGGAAAAAATCATATCAATCCAATCCATATAAAAAACACAACTAAAGCTAAGCGTGGGAAAAAATCAGTAAATCTTAAGTTAAAATCTCTATTGAAATCCTGTATAATTTGCCTTAGGAAAATATTTTGTGCCCAATCAGTAAATCGTGCATGGGCTTGTTTGTCATGGCCATCTTTGGTGATCTGGACTGGAGGTTGGCTTCTCCTATAGGGGACGAGATGGGGGTGGGAGGCGGAGAATATGGTGAGAGTGTCACCAAATTGGGAGGCAGAGAAGATGTGAGAATAGGGTGTGAGAAATAGAGTTTGACCATGGGTGGGATTTGTGGGGGTGCAGGGGGCTAGTGGAGTGAACGAGGGAAAAGGAGTGAAACCTGACGAGCTCATTGAGTTATTACGGGGAGGAGAGGGGGATCGCCAACATACCTCTTCAGAAAGTTGCAAAGCTTGGGATGATTGGAGTCTCTCGAGCTCGTCGGCGCCTGAGGCGGTACTTCATGTTGGCTAGGTCCAAATCCCGATTGACGCGCACGGCCGGCAACTCTCCTCGACACACAAATGCCGGTTCCAGGGACTCACTGTCGGCACTGGACGGCAGCTTCTCTGGAGCTTCTCTGTGGCCGACAGCTTCTCTACGCTGGCTTCCTTGCTAGGGCTCGTCGCGAAGGAGAGACTGGAGAGGGAGAGGGAGAGGAAGTCGCAAGCTTGCGAGAGAGCGACACGGGCTGAATTAAGGAGAGTCAGGGAAATTTGGAGCTGGAAAGGAAATATTGCCTTAGCAAATTTGGGTATGGCAATTTAGGATTGCCGCTAATTAATAATACAAATGTCGTTAATGTTAAGTGCTTTTTAGAAACTCTATAATAGGAGGTTTAGTGGCATTTTAATTAAAAATACTTGTATATTAAAAAGATAGTGGCTTTTTTTTATAAATGCCACTAGAATAAATGCCGCTAATGGGCAATTTTGCTATAGTGATACTCAGTTTTTACAAATTTCCAAGGATAGACCACTATGTATATGGAACAGTAAAGTACAAAATAAAGATTATAAGGCTTTATCATACAATCCCATGTCCATAGAAACCTAAAAGATAAATATATTATTTTGATTTCACAAAGAAAAATTATAAATTAGCCTTTCCACATAAGTTAAGAATGATTCCTACATATCCGAGTATGAACAAATAGAAAGGATGATGATCCAAAAAATCTTCCCTTGTATGTATATACAAAAATAAAGCAAAAAATAACACATTTGGGATCTAATTTCATTCATAACATAATAATATTTTTGCTTAAATTTTGTTTTACATGCTTTGAGCATGATTAGGAATCTTAGATAAATTAAATGGTGTGTGAAAGTCTCAAGATGTGTTTTTACTCAACTTGAAATCTTAAGAAAATTAGCTTGTATCTCTAGCAAGAATCAGAGAGAAAAATATCAAAAAACTTTGTCCAAGGTAGATCTAGCCTCAAAACATCTATTCCATCATTTAAAGCCATAGAAAATGAGTTTGGAAGAAAATAGAAGGTAGGACAAAGCTTAGGATGGTTTTCTTGCACCAATATTGAGAGAGATAGAGGAAACAAGAAGAGGAACTACCTAGAAACATCAAAGAACATGAAAATAATCATAAATATTTGAATGAAAAGAAGAATCAAACACTTTCTCAAGGGGAAAACCATTATTTTGGCTCAGATCACCCACAATTGCGCCACTACAGCACCATAATGAGGAAATAGAGTTCTAGGAGGTGAAATAATAAATGAAAGAGCATAGGTTGTTTATATATCATCTGGTCAAAACATAAATTCAACCCAAATTTTTGAATTCATCCTTAGTTCATAGCTTGATGTTAGTTGGAAAAAGACAAAAAAGAAGAACACATCCAAATGCAGTTGGTAAATTGGGCTATCAATTCAATAGAATTCACACTCCTATAGCGAGTTCAACAACCAAAACCTCAAACATCATCCAAAACATCAAATAAAGTCTGTAGGATTGAAAAATATCAACTAGGTCAGTAACTCATCCAAATTTACTTCAGGTTAGATAGAATTCAAGCTCAAGAAAATCTCTCACTAGTGGATCTTATTTCATACTATATCTTGTTCAACTTGAACAAGTAAATTAGACACAATTTGGGGCAATTTTGTGAGTTCAAGCCTCTCTAAACTCAGCCCAAGTCATTTAACTTGGCCAAAATGAGGGTGACTTTTTGTGAGTCCACTACATGTCCACAATAACACAAGGATCAACTTGATTCATGCATAAGGAACTTGGATGACTAGTTGTGAGCTCGACCCAAGTTATCCACAAAACAACATGCAATTTGGTCAAATTGACAAAGAGCACATGCATGTCTCATCTTTAAGCATTTTAACTTTAGAAAATATGAATGATTAACCATATATTACAATCAAAAGTTGTAAGGTGTCCTTGAATAGTAAAAGCAAATCTTGAAATATTACACATCATATGTGTTCTCTTTTCTTAGACTAAGGATCATTTTTAACTCGTATCAGGTTAAGTGTATACTCAAGGAATACAATAAAACACATAAATTTACATTTATCTATATGCAACTTAACTATACTTATCCATATCATTCTCTAAGAAAATTTGGGGTTTATGATCCATGGCACATGAACTAATTTGATTATTAGCAAACAATATTTTTTTTTATTATTTCATGAGTTAACATCATCTAAAATGTGTAAATTAGAACTACACATAATCAGATGATTCCATCACATGATTGTGGTTTTATTTTACTCAGATGACATGAGATTAAACAAAGTAAGGATACATAAAAAAAATTAGAGTAAATTGGATGTAAGCATCTAAAATCCAAACTCCCTCAAAGGTGTTTCCTCCAAGACACTTGAACGATCTTAGTAAGTTAAGCGGATTGGTGTCAAAAGCCATCATAAAACATAAAAATTGAACAACAACTAATACTTACTTATTAATATTCGAATTATCATAAAAGTTCATATTTTTCATTATACTATTCATGAAATAACTTTCTAGGGTTGCTTTGTATTAATGTGTAACTTTCTTTATGCAAATATATTTGTCAATCACTTATGTACAAATCATCCATTCCTTTACTTTTTATAGTGTCATACACAAAATTTGTATGATTAAGTCATGTTTCCATGTTCTTATTTCATGTTAAAGTTAAGGAATAATTCAAATTTCAATAGTTATTACCATGCATTTATTTTTAATACCCCACAGTTCCCTATTTTCAAGATAGTGTTGTTGTAGCTTCCTTTTATATATTACTTGATTAAGATTTCATGAATCATTATAATAAGTGTATGTTCCTTCTTTCTCCTTGGTATATTTAAAACTTTTAATGCTATCTTTTTCATCATAACTATATTCTCAATATGAAACCACTATTAATTCAATATTGTCATTATTCACAATAAGAACAACCTATTCCATGAGGAGATATTAAGAAGTTGTCATCATAGGATGTTTACTAAGTCTGCTCCATGATAACAGACACCATCACTATAATATTCTTAGACATAAATTATCATCCATATTAATGAAAAAGAATAATAACCCCATTATCTATCTTAGCATTAAGGAAATTCACCATTGTTCAAGTATTTAGGATACCCACCTTCAAGTGAGATCATCATAAACAATGCCTTTTAGAATATAGGTACATACGAAGGATGATTGAGGGAATCATTGTGCCACATTCTTCATTCATATAAATCTTAGTATACAATATAGAAACAATCTAATATCAATATAAATGAATAAGGGATATATTATTGTCTGGAACAATACTTTCTTTCTAGTAGTCTGGTATTGATATCAAAATGGATTTTTTCAATAAATGAACATAAGAACAACTTTGTTAAATTATAAAGGTTAACACAAAAATATTCATATAATTGTTTTTCTACTTTAGTTACTTATATATATTAAAAAGGGAGGTGTATCAAAACATATTGCATTTATCAATTATGTACAATATAGTGCACATTTGGGCAGGACTAAACATTAGTTAATATGAACATGTTGCAAAAGAAATCATATATAATAAGTTTTTTCTAAATTTAGGAATATTGTTAGTACTCATTTAGTACATTACTAATAGAATACATGCCTTTATTCATTATCATGCTCACTTGGATTTGTCCTTTAGGATTATCATCTAGGCCACATGACCCATTAGTGACATAGATACTCAACATTTGCCTTAGAAAAGGAATTACCATCATTCATCTATTTGTCAATCCATCTTTCAAATTCAACATTTCATATCATGAACGTGCATAACACAAGAAAATCATGCATGCAAATTCAAGCATATGGTCATCGAGTATATAAGATGTGAGCCCTGAGTTTTCTAGCTCAAGGAACTGTGAAAATAAAATAAAAAACTAATACTAACTAGAACCAAATCATCTTGGACAAAGAAAAGTCTAAAATGGTTTGAATCAAATTAATAATTAACTATATATTAAATTAAGAAGGCAAATTAAATGTGGCTGCAAAATAGATAGATGAAAATAATTGAGTTATGCAGTCACCAAAATGCAATATGTACTTTAGTTTTATCAATTAGAAAAACAAACTTTCATTAAGTTTAATATATATCTATCGTAATATCACTTCTTTTGAATCTAGATTCAATGTTCAAACTACTTGAAATTATACTTTCATCTCATTCCTTATTCCAATTTTGATCTATTATGATTGAGCTCTCAATTATTCTCTCCTAGTTAGTTAGACCTCATTCACAATACATTATTAACTATATTTATGTAATTTTAACTAAAACTTAATTTATCCTTTGAAGCAATCAACAACATAGAAATTTTCTTTGTGGTGACCAAGTATTGACAATAGCATGAAATTTGAATTGCATAAAATTAAACATTAATAATTACATTAATTAAAAGTGCAGGTCATGAGACCTTGATACCATAGTATAGGTCTCTAGAAAAAGACATGTAAATAGAATGAATTAAGAGTAAGAAAAGTAATTATTCATGTTTAAGATTTTCTACAAATTTTAATGTTAGTTCCATGTGTAATATGTTTAACAATATATATTATAGTATCTTTTACTCTCACTTTTCATATATAGGAATAAGCCACTTATTGACATTGTATTTCCAACACATGGCTAGGGACGAGATGTCCACATGTGAAGAGAAGGAGCATAGGTAAAGCCAAGGGAGTTCACTACAAGGACCGAGTAAAACCTGATATTGTAGGGTGCCAACTATAATATGATCCTCACTTATATATATTCAACTTTTATTTTCATCAATAGTTATGAGTAATAGACTTTCTCTTAAGATGTTTGGTATAGAATGGTTAACATTTTAGTTTGTGTGATTGACTATATTGTTGTTAAGAATGCCAAGTTTTATGTAATACCCACTTGAGTGCACTAATGTTGGATAACTCTATGTTTCTCCCTCTATGTACAATGTGTGCTTAGTGAGGGTGTTAAGAAAAGGGTATTAGAGAAACTTCATATTTGGCCACCAGATCGTCATTACTCAAGTTCTTGCGTAATCCCTTTTGACTTTGAGATGACTCCTTAGAAGATTTTTGAAATGCGAAAAGAGTATGTAGATGCGGAAGAAAGCTCCTACTGTGTAGGGAGAAATAACAATGCCTCTAAAAGGGCCAAACCTAATGGTAACCCAAACACAACTCTAGATGTACTCATCAAGGCCATGAATGACACCCTGAGCAGCCTACAAGGAGGGCAACCACAATCAAGAAAGTAAGAGTTGAACGTAATAAACTTTTTGAAGATCAAGCTAGAGACTTTCTCTGGTTAAGATGAGATAGATGCGTTTAGTTATGTTGATGAGTGATTTATCGACATCGAGCCATGGTATGCCCAAAGCATTCAAAAGTTCACTTGGGAATCCATTTGCTAAAAAGCACTACCTGTATATGGTGAAGAACTTCACCAACGCTCAAGGACCCGACGTTGCACCACTAACATGGGAGGAGTTAACAACAATTTTCTTGAACCGCTACATTTTAGAGGTGATGATTGAGAAGGAGACTTGAAGTTCTAGCACCTAAAGCAATACAACTTATCTGTCAGCCAGTACATGATAAAGTTATGTATGATGTTGAAGTATGGACCTGAGATAAATGAGGTGTGTCTAAGTAAGAAATTCATGTGTGGTCTGAAGCTAGATCTCTGTTACCCTCTAGTTGAATCTGGCATCATGATAGTGCAAGAGGCACTTGAGTCTCCCCTAGAGTAGGAAGACCATCCAGGATGAAAGTGGGAGAAAGAAGGCAACAACAACAAACATCATGCAAACAATAATGAGAAAAAAAAGGAAAGATCCTGAGGAAGATGCTCCAAAATGTGGTAGGTGTCTGAAGTGTCACAAGACCTGTGTCAGAATTTATAAGATTGCTAGAATGTTGCTACTTTTGAACTAAAGAAGTGAAAATAATGTGAAAATGCCCCAAGTACCTAGGCAAGGAAGATCAACTTAATAAAAATCCCATTCCCGATCTCATAGAAAAGAGGCAAGCTAAAGTCTTTTCCATGGTAGATGATGAAGGTACTATTTTGACTTATAGATACATGGCAAGATATTTATCCATTAGAAGGTCACACCACGAGCATACTAAAGAGCCTACAATATAACCTTAGAGAGTTCGTGTGCGTAGAGTATGTGAAATCCTACAATGGCTAGACTATCCAAATTTTGAAGATGAAATTTTATAAGGTGGGTAATAATGCAACGTACCAAAAAATTTATAAGAAGGAACTTGGCTCGTATTGTATGTAAACTTTACATAAAATAGGGTTAATTTTACAAAAATGTGAAGTTAATATATTGTTTACGATTTTATTGATATGAAGAGACATCAAATCAATTTTTAAGATATTTCATATATATTTTACATTTAGATGAAATAGAGAATGATTTAAATATTGAAGATAATTAATAAAGATATTTTGTTAATATGTAAACATGTGGTGGTTTGTTTGACTTCAAACATGGAACGAAGATGTATAATAGAATGATTTGTTAATTTTCCAATATGGCAACCAGATGGACTTTCAATGGTCTATCATATCTTATGATAGTTCAAAACGTTTTATGTATTTTGATTGATGAAAATGGGAAAATAAGTCTATAGCAATTATCTGCAAAATATGGAGATTCTATGATAAACATTTGAGATTATTTGAAGGTTATTTGCTAGGGAAAATCTTTTTATGAAGATAACTTCAATAAAATTAGTTTTATTTTGATATATGAATTTTATATTTGGGTTCATGGTGGACTCGAGACAGGGTGGATCACACACGAGATGAACCTTGGTGATTATACTCAATTGGAGCTATCCTTCTACCTATGGACACCTGAGTTCAACAGCCTACATGAATCTCTCCCCATATCTCTATGGAGTTATTGCATATTAGTACCAATCAATGAGAACTAACCATCCCAAATGATTTGTACTGGAAAACCAAACCTACTTATATCCTACCTGGGAACTAGGTCTCTATGACAAAGAGCCAAATTTCTGCTTTTTTTTCTAACCATCATGAGTATGTAAACAAGCCATTGAGCCTTATTAGCTACGATAACCCTTCTTGCTAGCCTGACCTGACCTATAGGGACTCTTGGATGTTGTCAATTTTAAAGGCACTACATGAGTTGGAGCTAGGAATTGGGTGTAACGACCCCACCTCCCAGTCACCCAATTAAGGGAGACCCAAAGGTCAGAGATGTTATCCCAAATAACAGGATCAAAGGTTCGACAAATAATCAATAATAATCATGAAATTCTACCAAACTAAACTAAAAACTGGTATAAAATTAAATTTTGCATACATTTTTCAAAAACTTGGATATCTACTTCTAACCACCTCTGGAGTCTATTCTAACTAATCCTCCTTTGTACTTTAATTCTTATTTCATTCCACATATGCCACTTTACTATTTGTCCTTTTCAACTTGCACCTAAAATGCCAACAAACAAAACGTCGGTCAGCATATTGAAATATGCTTGTTTGTGGGGACAAACAAAATTTCACAAATATGGCTAACAATCTAAATATCACAATCAAGTTAATTAACAAGCCAATTTATGCTTTCAATGTGATGTTCTCCACCACTTTTTCCATAACCCTGGCATACCCTTCTTAAGGTTTCTCTTTTGCCAATGACTTAAGGTCACCTTCTGAATCCCGAGCTTGGTGCCTGGGGTCACCCTTCATGGTTCCCTTTAGTCATGAAATATCATAGGCCACCTTCTCAATCCCGAGTTTGGTGCCTGGGGTCACCTCTCATGGTGCCCATGGGTCTTCCCTCATGGGCTTGACCTTTTTGCATCATCCATCAGGGTGGCATGTAGGTGCTAGAATACATACTTGTACTATAATTGTGATAACCATAGTGACTTTATAATTTACAAGTATGAACATCCAAATTGATAAGTTGCATTCAATGCAATTAATCATCTGGAAAACCTTCAAGAAACTAATGCGAGTAACAATAATTAACCACATACCTGTCAGGCTGGTTTGAGACAGAATTAATCCAATCAATGCAAGAAATCCAATAGGCAAGCAAGCACACCAAGATATCCTAAAATATGCATACAAACTCCTATCATTTATTATGCCGTCAAGATATATTAAACCTAGCTCGCTTCCTAGGGTTCCTAGTCCACTTTTAGGGTTTCCATTGCAAATGGGGTTTCACTTCATTTATACTATTTTAAACCCTAATTTTATGCAATTACTCACAAACCCTAATTATCTCATCTATTCTTCATGAAAGATATTAAGGTTACCTTTTAACAACATATTACCTTAATTTCGGATTAAAGGCACAATTAAACATCAATTAAGTCCATTATGCCTCTTTTACATTAAAACTACCATGTTTATCCTTTTAATTCATGACAAGATCATTAAGCTTAATTATCATCTTTAGTTCTTTCTGGATTCACAACTCATAATTCATTATGATCTAATTCACATATGAACTCTATTTATCATTAATTCCACCTTTATCCATTAGAAAACCCTAATTTCCATATTAAGGGTATTTATCCATAATTAGGAACTTTTATACTCGAAATAGTTTAGAACTATCATATCTCAGCTTTATTCATGAATTTGAACAATTACAGCCATTAAGAGTCACAATGACTAACATTAGGGTTTCAAGGCCCATTAAAGCTCGTTTATGTACATGGAACTCTAAATTAAACCAATTACGTGCAAAGTTCATCCGTTTTGTTCTTAATGTACCTTTTTATAATTAATAGGTTAATATCAACTTTAATCATCCATAAAACCCTTCTAAATACATTAATCATCTCAAATTAGGGTTTCTTAACCATTAATGCATTAAAGTTGATAACTTTCACTACTTTACTAATTTCAAGAGGAATTAGTTTCTAAATCTTTTTTTTATAGATTCCTCGCATTTTTCTGAGGAACTTTCATATTTTCCACGTTTCCATCGGAGCTACCAATCTTTTTCTACAATTTTTTTTGCAAAATAGATACCTTGGGCCAATGGAAGGCTGCCACCTGGCGGCTTGCTCCTCATGAGCAACACGTTGGGTCGGGTCTAAAGACACTTTTTCCCTTGCACCCACAATATAGGGCCACGCGCCCCCAGGGCAAGGAGGTCATTTCCTCCTTACCATCTTCCTCCTCCGTTTTTTGTTCTGTACGCGAACCAGGTACCTGGCTCGGCCAACCGACAAGTTGACTTCGGGTTTCTAGCCCTTCCAGCGCCAACGGAGGGCCCCTTCACCTTCGTAGCCCTCCTCCAAATCGGAGAGCACCTTAATTGCTCGAGTGGCGGCTGGAGCAGATGGCGGCAGATGGGATGGAGGTGAAAATAGGGTTCAAGGGAAAATTGAGAGAGGGAGATTGTTTGGGGTTCTCGGCCGCAGGTCCATGTTTTATTTTTGCCTTTGCAGAGGGTCTAAGGACCTCTATATATACTTTCCCATGGTGGCAAGGCTCTTGGAGATTGGGTGAAAATCCTAGAAACCACAAACCTAGGTGAAATATAGGGTGGGTATGGTCGGCTCGATCTCTTGGATCCAATGGAAGTGTTTCCATAATTTCTCGTGCCTCTATCATCAAGGGAATCGCCCCCAAAAACCCTGGTCTCCTGATCCTACTTTCATAACCAGTCACGAGCAAGGAGATAAAGGGATCATCGTTGGATCTGAATCCAACGACCCGCAATGCGTGTGACATGCGCATGGACTGGGCCCAAGATTCCTATTCCAAGTAAAAATTGATGATTATTCTTTCACTTTAAGCAAACTCATAAAATCAATAACTCTCTCCTCGTTTATCCTTTTTCAATAAAATTTTCGAAGAAAGTATATTATGACTTAATCTACCACTCTGACAAATTTTGGTTCATTATCTAAAAGAAAATGTGCATTTTATTTAGGTGCAAGATATTACTCTATTATGAATATTTCTCACTTATTTTCTCTTTCTTTTTTTCTTATTTCCCATTATTTCTATTCCTTGTAATCCAAGAAAGCAAGTGGGGTTCGAAATATCACTCATTATGACCAAACCCTCACTTATCTATTTATTTCTTGCATTATCTCCTTTATTTCAAATATTCTTGATTAATTATTTATTTCTGGTTTTTCTTTTGATTTATCTCTCTCCTTGTTTATTATTTTTCACTCAAAATTTAAAGGAAACTCTGTCTTGGAATTATCTACTTGTATTAAATTTGACACCCAAATTCCGAAGGAAAAAGGGTGTTTCCTTCATTTGCAAGTTATTCATTAATAAAACCAACTGAATTGATATTCCCTCCTTCTTTTGCCATTATCTTATCATTTTGGATTCCTCAGACCTCAAGGAACCCTAAAGGCATGGAATCCCATCTTGGGAATATTCATTTGCCTTGTAGAGGTTTCTACATCTTTCTTTTCTCCATTTCTTATTCATAATGGAGTTTCTTTTGTCTTATCATTGTTATTGGGTCCAATAGCCAATAAATCCCACAAAACAACCAACAAGGCTATTGTAAATGAAATCTATTTATTCAAAACAAATTATGTCATTATTTGTTAAAATATCTTTAATAGGAGAAATTACATTTCTCACCAAAATAACCCAAAAATAGGGGTTGTAACATCCTTCCCCTCTTATAGGAATTTTGCCCCCAAAATTCCACCAGGCACACAAACAAACAGGATAAGCCTTTCCTCTGTGCATCATGGCTCCCATGTTTCTTCCCAAGAACCTTCATCATGGTTCTTCCGAAGAACCTTCATCATCTCATATACTTCTATCTATTTTATCTCTCACCTTGGCATATCGTACCCTCATAGGTGACTCAGGATATTTCAGCCTCTCATAAAGCTGAATAGGTTCAGGGCTCAACACATGGCTTGGGTACCTCACATAGTGCTCTAAATCAGACTCATGGAACACATTATATGTCATGTTATCCTAATGGGTAAGGCTAAACACAACCATCTCCACCAATCCATCTCAAATGGACCCATATATTGGGGACTCAGCTTTTTCAGTTGTAGCTTACAGGGGTCGGATTTTCACATCACATACTCTCTCACATTGAACTGCATGTCAGTCTGCTTTGCATCAGCTCATGACTCATGTCGCCCCTGGGCTCTCTTTCAGCCTTTGCACGTCAAAGCGACTTCTTCTGCACACACTGTGGTTGTTTCTTGACCTTCATGAGGTCCCTTTACCAACTTCATCTTAATGAAGTGGTGAACGATGCAACCTCCCTTACAGAGCTTCTTTACAACCCAATACTGGCTATGGTGGTTATCATCACATCTTTCATAGGACAAGAACTGTCTCTAAGTATCACCCTGAATAAGCACTCATGCTCTCATCAGACTCTCTAGTCTGAGTCATACTAACTATTAGTTTGGGGTGAAAAACTGTAATAGCATCGAGTTTGTCGACTTCCACCTCATGGAAGTGAATCTTTAGGTTATAAAGAACTTTTAAACTCACATCATGGTGTAGTTGAACCATGTAGTTCAACCAGATATGTCCCTTGATAGTATTCTTTCTTTCTCATGTCATCTAGGTAAGGTGATCTACTATAACCCATATTGCATCTTAACCTTCCTTGATCTAGGGGAGACTTACCACGACATCCATAGTGATGAACTCCCATTCCCTCTCGGGGACTCTTTATCCTCTACATCAACTCTTTGGGTTATTGGTGTTCGTCCTTCACCTCCTGGCTTGCATGGCGACAAACCACATGCAACTTCATCTTAATCATCCAATGTACTACTGCAACTTACTATCTTAGTAGTACCATGGGGTACGGTGATCTTAACATCATGATCTCATGTATGTCATGATTCCTTAAGATTGATTCCTCAGAAACCCTAAACCACTCTAGTCGGGGTTTCATCACCTTCCTTTCCAAAGAAGTGCATATGAGGTTGTACAACCATCCTTTTATTGCATTAAGGCCTAGGATGCTAACCAAAGAACTACTAACTTGATCAACCGATCTTGTTACATCTGAGTGTTAGCCAAACATATCTCTTTTCTCAAACTTGGGGCTAACTTAACAGCCTCTTCTAGCCTCTAGCTAACTAGGTAGCTGCATCTCAACCAGAGAATCCATTGCCACTTCACATCCTTAGGTGTTAGGTAATGTTGAAGACCTTCATGTATTTCACTTATCATCTCATCTCAGACTCTAAGTCTATCTTCATCAAGAAAACTCTAAGCTTATTCTCTTTTTGTTTTTGAACTCAACCTTGTATAACTCATAGCTCATGACAAAACATCCTCATAAGATGACTACCTTATTTCTCTTAGTGTTTGTAAACCATCCATGTATCGTTCACTCTACAAGGGTATGCTATCATCTTTGTCCTCATACCTCATAGCAACATTCCAACTCACATCATTTTTATCCTTGGTGTATGGCTTGCATATTGTCCTATCTCTCGCTCCCATACCAAAAGGAAATAAGCATTTGGCATTCGTCCAAACACAAAATTCTTCCTATTCCAAGAGTAGAGATGGTACATCCCACATTGCCAGTACACCTTCAAATCTAAGTTAAAATGTGCATCTTATGTCTCTACATCACAAACATCATGATATCAAAGTTACTTCCATGGAAAACTGGTCTTGAATCTACTTGGGCCACCATACAATCCTTGGTCATCTCCTCTAGGTCTTTAGGGTGTCGGCACTTTTGGGGTCACCCCTCTTCCCTTATGCATCCAGAGAATGCCCTCCTCATATGCCTTTTGGGTCCCATGAGTTCATGAAGGTGATCAATCTCCTAACCCATGGCCCTCAGACAATGATAGTTGTTACCTCTTGACCCTATGGTCATGTGCAACTAGGGAATTATGCAACTCCTACTTCCATCAGGATTATCCCTACCTGACCCTAGGATAGACTTAGGATTCTAATATAGTACATGTCCAAATCAGAACCTTACCCAAGTATCCATCATTTCTCTCTGCATTCCTGGGCTGACTTTCATCCTTTCATAGGGGTCATGGTGACCTTCCTACCTTAGTCAGGCCCCATACTGGTTACCTTCATGGAAACACATCCACATGCACTTAGAGATGGTTATCTATGTGTCCACAGGTTCATTCTCATCCTATGTACTTTTCACTTAACTTCTCAAGATCCTATGAGACCTCTTTAGGTTACCAACAAAACTGGTATACACCCTACTAAAGGGTCCCTCTCCCAAGATGGGAGGAAACTACACCTGATAACAAAGGTCACAAACGTCATTGTGTCTAGGGTTTACATCCACCTGAGCATGCTTAACCCTAGCATGCTACTAAGGCACAAGCAGACCACCTCCTAAACCATGATAGGTCACACTTGTTATCATCCTCAACATTGGATCAAGATCATACTTTCCCATGCCACCAACTTAGCTGTGAGGGGTTCATCAAACATACCTTAGACTTAAGGGGTTTCCCTTTTCTCTAAATATAACGAGTGCCATGATCAAACTATGGAAACTTAAATGTCATCATGGGCATTGGGTACATCACTTCCCCTCTTAGGCTTGGGAACCCTCGGTTCATTTTTTGATGTGCAATTGCATGCTCAACCTTTAACTATGAACCAAGAAGGTACAAGGTATGATATGCACTTCCCATTATCCTTCTACTCGAACAACACTTTAGAGTGGAGTCCTCCTCAATGACAACCAACAAGGTACAAGGCCTCCCAACCTATTTCTAAGCCTCTTTAGGGTCTAAGAAACTCTTCTTCCTAATCCTAGAAGGTGAACATCTATACCATAGGCTCATAGGTACCATCAACCTCACATTCTCTTTGGGTTTTGGTTTCTCCATAGGCAACCAAGATATCCTCAGCCTCTAGGGATCATGCATGAGGCAACCACAACCATCCACTTAGGTCGCATCATCCTCAACTCCCCATTTTCCTCATCTCTCGGAGTTTAAGCTTCCAACCTTCTTGCTTGGGTCCTGCTCTCTCTCTCTCTCTCTCTCGAGAGAGAGAGAGAGCTAATCCTACAACCAGCCTCACTATTAGGGGTCCTCTCTCCATGAAGATGGATCAAGCTCACAAGAATACCCCTACCTGGGTAAAGCCTATGTTCAACTTATGTTTGCTCAAGATTATTCATAGTTATTTATGCTTATCTCATAAGATATCCATCATACTCTCCTGGCCAGGGTTTTAGCCTACAGCTCGCACCACTGACGTACTTTGGGTGCATGATATGCCCTACTTGCATAAGCCTATTGAGTTTCTATAGGTCCTTCTCTAACCACATCAATGAAGGAGCTATCCTTCTCTCTAACATGCACGACCCTTTTCAGAGTTGGGTCGCCAAAGGCACTAGGTCATCCAACCTCACATGGCTCATAACGTCATGGGCATCCAAAAGCATGTCCACACACCTAGTCTATCATGACATCATGTCATCATGCCATCTCTCTCTCTAACCACCACTTAGGGTTAGGGTTAGCATCATCCTCAAAGGATGTGCCATGTCTCTACTTTTAATGGAGATCTCTGCCTCCATGACCAACTCTCTCTACTAATCCTCCTAACAAGAAGGTCTAGCCTCAGATCTCACCTGAGGGTAATGACAACTCATGTCATACGACCTAAGCATGTATCTATTCTTTAGTTTATGCTTAATCTATTAAGCTTATGTCCATGACATCTTATTTACATGCTTTTCATTAATTTGGTGGAGGATTCCTTAGACCTTATCAATCTTACCCATATCTCAAGAGGGTGAGGAAAAGAGAGAAAACCCTAATCCTTAAGATCCTTAACAACATTTGAGTTGAGAAAGGATGAACAAGATGAGAGAGTCCTAAAGGTATCTTATTTCGAGTCAAATCCTGAGACATTGGCCAGATAGTCACACTAATCTGGGAGTCCTCGTATTCCGACTAGCAGTGAAGAGGAAAATCTTGCTAGCCCCCGGACGTGATCCTTTTCTAGACATCTCTGTCTTTCTGAAAATCCTCGAACAACTCCCTTGGGTTCTACGAAGTTTGTAAAATTTAATAATTATTAAATATTAAATGAGGAACCTATGCTTTGATACCAAATGTAACCGCCTCCCAATAACCCCCAATTAAGGGAGACCCGATGGTCAGAGCCATTATCCCAAATAACAGGATCAAAGGTTTGACAAATAATCAATAATAATCATGAAATTCTACCAAACTAAATTGAAAACTGGTATAAAATAAAATTTTGCATACCTTCTTCAAAAACTTGGATATCTACTTCTAACCACCTATGGAGTCTATTCTAACTAATCCTCCTTTGTACTTTAATTCTTATTTCATTCCACATATGCCACTTTAATGTTTGTCCTTTTCAATTTGCACCTAAAATGTCGACAAACAAAACGTCGGTTAGCATATTGAAATATGCCGGTATGTGGGGACAAACAAAATTTCACAAATATGGCTAACAATCTAAATATCACAATCAAGTTAATTAACAAGCCAATTTACGCTTTCAGTGTGACGTTCTCCGCTGCTTTTGCCCTATCCTTGGCATACCCTCCTTAGGGTTTCTCTTTTGCCAATGACTTAAGGCCACCTTCTCAATCCCGAGCTTAGTTCCTGGGGTCACCCTTCATGGTGCTCTTTAGTCATGCAATATCATAGGCCACCTTCTCAATCCTGAGCTTGGTGCTTGGGGTCACCTCTCATGGTGCCCATGGGTCTTCCCTCCTGGGATTGACCTTTTTGCATCATCCATCAGGGTGGCATGTAGGTGGGAGAATACACACTTGTATTATAATTGTGATAACCATAGTGACTTTATAATTTGCAAGTATGAACATCCAAACTGATAAGTTGCATTCAATGCGATTAATCATCTGGAAAACTTTCGGGAAACTAATGCGAGTAACCATAATTTTCCACATACATGTTAGGCTGGTTTGAAACAGAATTAATCCAATCAATGTAAGAAATCCAATAGGAAAGCAAGCACACCAAGAGATGCTAAAATATGCATATAATTTCCTATCATTGATTATGACGTCAAGATCTATTAAACATAGCTCGCTTCCTAGGGCTCCTAGTCCACTTTTAGGGTTTCCATTGCAATTAGGGTTTCACTTCATTTATACTATTTTAAACCCTAATTTTATACAATTACTCAAAAACCCTAACTATCTCATCTATTCTTCATGAAAGATATTAAGGTTACCTTTTAACAACATATTGCCTTAATTTTGGATTAAAGGCACAATTAAACATCAATTAAGTCCATTATGCCTCTTTTACATTAAAACTACCATTTTTATTCTTTTAATCATGTCAAGATCATTAAGCCTAATTATCATCTTTAGTTCGTTCTAGATTAACAACTCATAGTTCATTATGATCTAATTCACATATGAACTCTATTTATCAATAAATTCCACCTTTGTCCAATAGGAAACCCTAATTTCCATATTAAGGATGTTTATCCACAATAATAAACTTTTATACTCGAAATAGTTTAGAACTATCATATCTTAGCTTATTCATGAATTTGAACAATTAAAGCCATTAAGAGTCACAATGACTAACATTAGGGTTTCAAGGCCCATTAAAGCTCGTTTATGTACATGGAACTCTAAATTAAACCAATTACGTGCTAGGTTCATCCTTTTTGTTCTTAATGTACCTTTTTTATAATTAATAGGTTAATATCAACTTTAATCATCCATAAAACCCTTCTAAATACATTAATCATCTCAAATTAGGGTTTCTTAATCATTAATGCATTAAAGTTGATAACTTTCACTACTTTTCTAATTGCAAGATGAATTAGTTTCTAAATCTATTTTTAATAGATTCCTCCATTTTTATGAGCAACTTTCATATTTTACATGTTTCCATCAGAGCTACCAATCTTTTTCTACAATATTTTTTGCAAAAGAGATACCTTGGGCCAATGGAAGGCTGCCACCTGGTGGCTTGCTCCTCGTGAGCAACACGTTGAGCCGGGTCCAAAGACGCTTTCTCCCCTACACCCACAATATAGGGTCACATGCCCCTGGGGAAAGGAGGTCATTTACTCCTTACTATCTTCCTCCTCCGTTTTTTGTTCTGTACGCGAACCAGGTACCTGGCTCGGTCAACCGACAAGTTGACTTTGAGTTTCCAGCCCTCCTAGTGCCAACAGAGGGCACCTTCACCTTTGCATCCCTCCTCCAAACTCATAGAGCACCTTAATTGCTCGAGTGGCGGCTGGAGAAGACGGGGCAGGGTCGAATTTCCTTCGGTGAAGCGACAGATGGGATGGAGGTGAAAACAAGGTCCAAGGGAAAATTGAGAGAGGGAGATTGTTTGGGGTTCTCGGTCGCATGTCTGAGTTTTATTTTTGCCTTTGTAGAGGGTCTAAGGACCTCTATTTATACATGAACATGGCGGCAAGGCTCCTGGAGATTGAGCGAATCTCCTAGAAACCACAAACCTAGGTGAAATCTAGGATGGGTATGGTCGGCTCGATCTCCCAGATCCAATTGAAGTGTTTCCATAAGTGCTCGTGCCTCTATCATCAAGGGAATCACCCCCGCAAACCCTAGTCTCCTGATCCTACTTTCCTAACTGGTCACGTGCTAGGAGATAAAGGGATAATCGTTGGATGTGAATCCAACGGCCTGCAAATGCGCGTGACATGCTCATGGGCTGGGCCCAAGATTCCTATTCCAAGTAAAAATCAATGATTATTCTTTCACTTTGAGCAAACTGAGAAAATCAATAACTCTCTCCTCATTTATCCTTTTTCAATAAAATTTTAGGAGAAAGTCTATTACGACTTAATATACCTCTCTTCCAAATTTGGATTCATTATCTAAAAGAAAACGTGTCTTTTATTTAGGTGCAAGATATTACTCAATTATGAATATTCTTCACCTATTTTCTCTTTCTTATTTTCTTATTTCCCATTATTTCTATTCCTTGTAATCCAATAAAGCAAGTGGGGTTCGAAATATCACTCATTATGGCCTAACCCTCACTTATCTCTTTATTTCTTGCACTATCTCCTTTATTTCAAATATTCTTGATTAATTGTTTATTTCTGGTTTTTCTTTTGATTTATCTCTCTCCTTGTTTATTATTTTTCACTGAAAATTTAGAGGAAACTCTGTCTTGGAATTATCTACTTGTATTAAATTTGAAACCCAAATTCCAAAGGAAAAATGGTGTTTCCTTCATATGCAAGTTATTCATTAATAAAACCAACTAAATTGATATTTCCTCCTTCTTTTGCCATTATCTTATCATTTTGGATTCCTCAGACCTCAAGGAACCCTAAAGGCTCAAAATCCCATCTTGGGAATATTCTTTTGCCTTCTAGAAGTTTCTACATCTTTCTTTTCTCCATTTCTTATTAATAATGGAGTTTCTTTTGTCTTATCCTTGTTATTGGGCCCAATAGCCAATAAAGCCCAAAAAACAACCAAAAGGCTATTGTAAACGAAATCCATTTATTCAAAACAAATTATGTCATTATTTGTTCAAATATCTTTAATAGGAGAAATTACATTTCTCACCAAAATAACCCAAAAATTGGGGTTGTAACATTGGGTCTTCCCCCCTCAACGATGATGAGCTTGAGCAGACATTTCTGATAGCCATCACACAATTGAATTACCAATAAGCTCCATTGCATCTATCTAAACTTTTGTGTTGGTTTTTTTCTGGTATGATTTAGTCCATATAGGACCCATATTATCAACTTCCTAACCAAAAATGGTGAGAATTTTTGGGCCTCTCTGGTAGTGTTTTTTAGTGAGTTGATTCTCTAGGTTCATCAGTGTGCAATGAAGCTCTTTTTGTAATTTTTTTCTTTCTTTCCATAAATTATTGATCGTAACCCTACTTTGGGTTGGGTAGCCTTGTTATATCCATGTATATGTCATGAAGATGGATCTTCCTTGCCTTAGGAATCCTATAAAAAGGCTAGCCAAGATCGTGGTAGCATGGGAAAGAAAGTGGGAACCCGTTTCTCTGATCACTAGTACATATATTGCCTTTAATGTAGATTAAAATGGCCTTTTAATGTTGGTTTCAAAGTGACACCAAGTGGGTGACAGTAAAGGTAGAAGCCTACAACACCGGTTCTGAAATTGATGATGTAGAGTCGGCCCCGATTGTAACCAAAAAAGAATCGACACTAGTAGGATCCATAATTGCCAGTTATCTAAACAAAACTGACACCTATCCCTACACGTTGTCGTTGGTTATTTAAGTAAAACCAACAACTAACTCTGTTTCCAAAAAAAAGTATGAGGTCTGTAGTCGGTTCTGTGTAAAAAAATGACAATGTAGACACAAATTATCGTCTATTTTGGTTCACTAACTGAAACCTATGTGAAGGCATAGTCATCAGTTTCTAATAGAAAATCGACGACATATACTTTTATTGAAGATTATTATAAATAATCAATGACTAAGTTTTTTTATTACCAACTTGCAGGCCTACTGTCTGGTTGGTCAAAAGGACGCAAAACCTGTAATTCAGTTCTAAACTATAGGTTTACAGAATCAAGTGATTTCAGCCTAACAACAGGCCACAAACATGTAATAACAAGATGATCAAGATATTTAGAAACATGCATTTCCATTCATTTATATATACATCATGTGATTCACACACATGTAGAAACACAATTAATTAATTCACATGATTCACACACATATAAAACCTACAGTTCCATTCATTCATCAATTTTCACATTCACACAAATGTAGAAACTTGTAGTTCCATTCATTTCATCTATTTTCACATTCACACACATGTAGAAGCACATTCATTCATTCATCTTCACATTCACACACATGTATATAGATCAAATTTCAATAAGACAATTCAAAAAAATCATTCACAAATGTATATATAAGCACGACATACATACAGAAATAATGACACCAAAGTTTAGAAATGTCATTCTTTATCATCAGTACCCCAATCATAATAAAAAATTACATCCCTTTAAAGGGATTTTGCCCATTGTTCTCTTATGTTATCTAATTGTTCTATTGCATAGGGCATATGTACATCTAACATCTTTTCCCCTATAGTGAAGTCACTAGTTTTAAACACCTACAAAGATAATGACTAATATATATAATTAATAATCTTGATATTTTCATATTATCTAATTAGACTATATATACTTATGATGATCAAGACTATATATTACTTGTTCTATGTTTTCGATGTCTTGTGCAACACATTTTACAATCATGTCCATATACCCCATCATGTAGTATGCATATGCCCAACCATTGTCTTGTACAACACACTATAAATTTCAACATACAAAATATTAATAAATAAAAATAAGCATAGTTCACATAAATAAATGCATTGGAGTTAGTACACTACATCCACATTCTTCCAAACTATCACTTTCTTTTTCTTGTCCACATTTCCTCCAACATTTTTGAATTCTTTTAAAGCCCTATACATTAATGTAACACATTGAATTGCATTAGTAAATACTCATGTAAAAATAGATGTTAACGGAAATAAATATAAGAAATTCTACATGTGTATAATGGCCTCTTCAAATCGTGTCCCAAACGGCCTAATTTGTTCCCCTAAGAATCAAGATAATAAACATGTTGGGTTTTGTGGAGAAAATATACATGGTGGAAGCAACAGCAAAAAAATTCCACGCAACCCGAAATAGAATCTCGTCGACAACAATGTATTTAGAAAGAGTGATTGTGGGATATACCTTATCGCAGAGCAAGTTCGGCGATGTCCCACTGCACAATGGTGTGCAATGATTCTGGCCTACACAGACGAAACTTCTCTCCCATTCATTGAGTGTGTCGCAGGAAGATCCGGTGGCGCTTCTATTGTGCGATGATGTACGTCGCTCGTAGCGCATACAAATGATCGTAGATGCCCTCCGAACGTAGGCATCTCAGCGTATGTGTCTCTCCTTTATCCACGTGGATGGACTGCAACTCCACGTCGTGCTTCCTAAGCTGGCGGGAAGGAGTTGTCTCTATGCAGCGGCGTGCTAGCGTCGCGGTGCTTTCCTTCCTCTCCTGAGGACAGTGACGAATAGGGTTTACGTACGTGAGCGTAAACTGAAAATTTATCTCAATATCTTACATAGATATCAGTCGTCAAGTCCCTTGAAATAGGAGACGAAAGGAAGTAGGGTTTCCTAAACCCATCGATAAATAAAAACACTGCATTAATTAAAACACTCGTGGATTAGTTAGAATATTTTGGAATTAATTAATCAACCAAATAATCACATTAATTGATTAATTAATATCTGACTCCATGTAATCGCTCGGTATGGCTCTATGGGCATATATACCAACAAAACAGTCATCATCTCAGAGACAACAACCAGTAACTCCCAATGCTTACCTCTAGTGATAAGAAAGTAAAAAATATATAATTCAAAATCCACAATGAAATGTAATTTTTTTAATTCAAAAATATAAGCAAAGTAAACTTACCAAAAATTATATGGAGCTATTATCGTTCTCTTTTTTTTCTTTCACCAAAATATTTAAAAGTGATAGAGCACTATAAGGTAACTGATGTAGGGTCTTCATTTATAAGACTGATCAAGGATGGAACTAGAAATCCCACATGAGTCATTTCAAAATCATTACAAAACCTATGTAAGTGTCTGCAAAACATATATTATATATGCATTAATATATAAGAAAATAAATCACCATATATAAAACAAGGTATATAGATATATAAATAAGATCTCACCATATACATAGTTCTATCATAGATGAATTCATCCAAGCATAATGAAACAACTCCAAAATATCTTCTAGAAATATATTATTGTCGTTTGATTGGCCTATAGAATCCTCCTCCATAGAAATAACAATAGGTGAAGTTTTGGAATGTTTACCCATCCATATTGCCAAACCCCCGCATTGAAGACCTATAGAGTCTCATATGTCCTTTGGAATCCAACTAGATACTTGAGGAAGAGGTGGAGGTGGAGGAGGATGAGATATAGCGGGTTTCTTCCCTTTGTCCTGCATTAATAATTTCATATTAATTGTCATGTATATACATATATCAATTAACATAATGTAAATGTTCCATTCATGCTCAGTATAGATGAATTCCTCTTTGGGCCACAAGACCACTCTGTCTTCTACTTCACCAAGTGTGTAAGCATCTGGGTGGGCATATGGAAATGGATGTTGCCTCCAAGTAGGCAAAACAAACCTCGGGCTCACACGAACTGCACAATCGAGTACTGGAGTGCCATGAATCGTGTTCCCTAGAAGGCATGGGTAAGCCACGCCCTATGCAATGATGAATTCTTTTAATTTTAGACGGCATGACATTAACTCCTAAAAATTTACATAGAATATGTTATATACATACATAAACATATCATCTTGAAAAGACTAGCTACTATGTCATAAAAATACTTACAACGTACGTGCTAGGTGGTGGGTCAACAAGATTACTCGCAACCACCTCTATAGGATCACTCCCAATCACCTCTATCATAGGGGAAGTGTGGCATGCCACACGTACTATTGGAGTGGTATCCTGAGATGCCTACCACTTGCTCAATGCTTCATGGACTCTTTTATAAATGAACTCATCTACTCTTTTATCAACTAACTCATCTACCTATACATGTCCAAAATAAATGCTTTTTGATTCCTTAATTCCCTTTCCAATAACATTCTAAAAAAATAATAGGTTACCTCATCTTTTGAAAGTCCCCCTTTTTGGACTTGTTTGTGCTGTGATGGCCCAAATAACACTCTTAGGCCCACTCCAGTGCCTACACCCCTAACACGTCTGGGATGGTCTAGGTTACCGAGAGTAACTGTCAATTAATCCCTTGTGCCCTAGATATGAATGAGCATTTCTTCCTCTACTCGTAAAGCTCCTTCTAACCATCATCAATAGAAATTGGTAAGTAAACATAACAATCATCAATATTAATTTCTCTGAGAGTTGCATTTTACCATTTTGCGGCCACCTCAGTAGATGCGGGGTTGGTTATATCTCCTTTTTTGTTTTGCCTCCCAGCTATCCACACATCATGGCAATGCAGAGGTGCAGGAGTAGTAGAGGACTCAACAGTCTCAGCAGTAGGAGTAGTAGGCTACTAAAATGAAGATGTCTATAGTTTTTGGCAAAGGGTTTCATAGCAACCTGGGCCCATCATGTGGTCATGCACATTCAATGAACGCCTTACTCTTAGCATCATTGATAGCCTTGTTAGTAAGCACATTGAATTGGTTAATAACAATCAAGGTCAATCATGAATATGTGAATCAGAAGTGGCGCTTAATACCTTGAATTCATCAGTATTTATCTTGGCAACAAACATCTTCCACTAAGTCGGGTCCAAGTAGTTCCATTTCTCAAGGGCTGACTTCTTCCTCTTATCAGCCTCACATATGTATTTTTAGTTCAGAGTTATCCTTTAGTTCCTTGGGATCCTCCCACAATTTTGCATCACCTTTCTACGATGTAGGCTTTCATCCAGTTCAAATATACTCTGCAAAATTTCATATATTCAATAGAGTAATCTAAAAAATAGAATTGTAAATAACTTTAAAAATAGAATTGCAAATGATAATATCTCACACATAGTTCTTTTCATACTAAGTCTTTCTCCCCTTTAGGAACTATATGCCAATATTCAGCATTTACACTACAATGTCTATGAGTAAGAACCCCAAGATATGAAACAAACGAGTTGCTGTTCATTCCAACTAGATTTCTTGCATGATCAAAATCCACAACCAATTTTGGTCCATTGCCCCTTTGTTGTAGTAACTTGTTCATCATATGATGCCCTTGATTTTTTCAATTTCATTATGTTTCTCATCAAGTGGCACAAGGTTTTTAGGGGGTACATCCTCAACCTAAAAATTGACAAAAAAATAAATTGGATATAACTTATAAATGGACATATATATAGCTCGATATAGGATATATTGTAAAACTTACATTGTGAGGCGGCGCCTCACCCTCATGGTAATCACCATCACAATCATCCTACTCAAGATCAGCCATTTGAAAGTGTCATACAAAAAAAAATTTAACATTTAACATAACATTCAAAAAAATAAAAACATTTAAAAATAAAAACATGCCTCTAATATTGAGATCTTTCATCAATTAACACTCCTTCAGTGTGATCTTTGTGCACATATAAGTCATCATTAGCTTCAATATTTGGTGTTGGCAACCCAACTGAGAATGGACTCGGGTCATCATAATTATCATAATAGTCTTCTTCATCTATAGGATCTTCAATGAACTATCTTTTACCATAAAGAAAAATCAAACATTTTTCATTTGCAGGATCATCGATATTAAATACTTCTTTTGCCTGTGATGCCAATATGAATGGTTCACCCTTATCATCAATCTTTTCAAAATTCACTAATGTGAAACCCGATTCATCCCCTATAACACCTTTGGTGTTATCAACCCAATTACACTTAAAGAGAGGAATTCTAAAATCTACATAGTAAAACTCCCATATGTTTTCAATGACACCGTAATATGACATTTTAGCTTCATGTGGACTCTTATCTTTCACACTAGAAAAAAAAACAATGAAGACGCTTGAAGGGTGACCCCACTATTTTAGATGACGCTCTTATCATCTTGACGCTTTGTGTGATATGAGAACCTATTTATGTCAAACCCTTCATAAGACATAACATTCATTTTTTATTTAAAGGTGAGGCATTTGATATTTTTAGCAATATTATTTGGTGTTTGAGATAGTTGATGTAAGACTTTATCTTCCAACCACTTAATAAATGTCTTGTTATGCTTTCTAGCAAGCCACATTGAATTGGCTCGAGGATATTGTTTCTTGATGAAATTGGTATATTCTATGATATAAACACTCACTTCGTCGATATTGTGTAAAATATACAAGTGAGTTTGTTCCAACATCTCATGACTGATTGCATTCATTCGTGCTCCTAAAGTCACTTTTCCAGAATAGTCGTCAATATACTTGTCATTTACAGGAGCGTCATTATCACTCAGAAAGTCATTGCAAAAATCTATAACCTCTCTTGCCACATAACCCTCATTAACACTCCCTTCAAACCAATAACAATTTCGAACATCACCTTTAAAAATGCTCATGTATCATTCAAAAGGATACATCCAATGTAAGAAAATTGGTCCTAACATTTTCACTTCCCTAGTCAAGTGGACAACAAGATGTACCATGATATCAAAGAATGAAGGAGGAAAATACATCTCAAGATGACATAGCGTAACAACCACTTAACTTTGTAACTTATCAAGGTTCTCAAGATCAATAACTTGCTGCATAGATTGTTGAACAAGAAATAGAGTCTGGTGATTGCAAACCTTACATCCTTCAGTAGTATAGATTCAATTTCCACGGGAAATATTTGTTGCATTAGAGTGTGACAATCATGAAATTTAAGACCTATTAGCTTCAAATCTTTCATTGATACCAATCTATAGATGTTGGAAGAGTAACTGTATGATGCCTTAACATTAACCAAACACTCGCAAAAAGCTTTCTTCTCCTTTCTAGACAGCATGTAACAAGTAGGAGGTAAATATGTTCTCCAATCACTACTAACTACTTATATTAATTTTTTCCTTATTCCCATTTCACATAGGTCCATTCTAGATTTTATGCCATCTTTAGTCTTACTTGGTATATTCAAAAAATTACCAATGACACTATCAAAGACATTTTTCTCAACATGAATGATATTGATACAATGCCTAACTGCCAAAGAACTCCATTAAGGAAGATCCCAAAATATTGACTTCTTCTTGAATAAAGAGTCATCGCTTTGTGTGGGAGTGGTACATTGTGATCTCTTACCAAATTCATTAATGAAATCTTTTACTCTTTCATAAACAACCTCCCCTGGTATATGTTTAGGGGCACTGTGTTCCTCATTCCATCCATTGAATGCTTTATGCAACCTTCGATACAGATGGAATTTTGGAAGAAACTTTTGATGACCAAGATATACAATTTTACCTCCATGTTTCACTTGTATGGAATAAATGTTCTCTTCACATATATGGCATACTTTGGATCCTTTTACATTGTATCCAGGAAAATTCCCATATGTTGGAAAGTCATTAATAGTGAAAAACAACATAACATGTAGATGAAATGTCTCTCTACATGAAGCTTCGTAGGTCATCACACCTTCACCCCAAAGTTTCTTTAAGTCATCAATCAAAGGTTCAAGATAAACATCAATATCATTTCTAGGTTGTTTAGGTCCTGATATCAACAATGACAACATAACATACTTATTTTTCATACAAACCCAGGGAGGAAGATTATATATAACAAGCATAACATGCTAAGTGCTATGCTGGATGCTCAATGTGCCATACAGATTCATCCCATCGGTACAAATCCCAAGTCTTAGATTACTGACTTCTTTACTAAATTCAGGGTACAATAAATCAATCTTCTTCCACTATGGGGAATCAGACGCATGTCGTAGGATCCCATTATTGTTTTTATTAACCTCTGTACACCACCTTAAATTCTCTACATCTATCAGATTGGAAAACAAGCATTGAAATTGTGGTATTAGAGGTAGATACCACATCACCTTGCCAGGAGATCCAGTTTTGGACTTCCCGGAAGTCCTCATTTTAGACCTTGATGCCTGACATTTTGGGAAATCTTTCAAATCCACATAGTCCTTTTGAAATAATACACAATCATTCAGGCATTCATGTATCTTCTTAGCCTCCATTCTCATTGGGCATAATATTTTATTTAACTCGTATGTTGAGCTTGAAAGATTGTTTCCTTTAGGAAGAATTTCTTTCAACAAAGACGATAATGGTGTGAAGCTTTGGTCACTCCATCTATTATTAGCCATCAGATTATACAATCTCAACACAATGATCAGCTTTGTAAACTTAGTACAACCTGTGTATAATGGTCTCTCAGCATCATGCAAAATGTTCCTAAACAAGGAAGGTGGATCGATGTTCTCTACCCCACAATCATCTAGCATCACATTAACGATGTCTATCAGAATCTGTTCATCCACATTTACGTCATCGGAGGAAATTTCTAGTTCAACACAAGCACTACTATTGACATCTACTGATCTCAGACTTGAAATCTCTCCATGCCAATACCATTATTTATAGACTTGTTCAATCATGTTGCACATTACATGAATTTTGATTTTGTCACCAGTGCTGACTTTCAAGTTGTTACCGCAATGCCTACATGGACAATAGAACCTATCTCCTCTGCAAATCTAATAGACTGATCAAGACCAGCAATAAACTCTAGGGTGCAGTGATTTGGAATGGACATCCATGAGCTATCCATTCTATGATCAAAGAGAAAATAAGTATTAGGGTTTAAGGTTTACATATTAAGTTAAGTAGTTACATATAGATTAGGGTTAATTATTTTATATTTTTGGATAAAGATTTAAAGATTAGGGTTTAGGGTTAAAATATTAGGGTTTAGGGTTAGAAGATTAGCATTTAGGGTTAAAATGTTTGGGTTTAGGGTTTAGTAATGAATGTGTGTACCACCTATCCCATTCTTTAACACTTAATCTCACTAGTAAGTGTATAATGTGTACTCAGTTTTCAAGAAAATTTCGGCAACATTTCCCCACAGTTCTCCAAGTACATCGATGTACATGGGCAAATGCCCACCAACATATGTACTTAGAGAACAAACAGGGAAGTGCTGAAGAAATATCATGAAAACTAAATATACATTATACACTTACATCCTAACTGAGATTAAGTGTTCAAGAACGGTCCCAAACCGGGGACTATAATGAGTAAATCTTAGACTGGTTTCTATGACAACAAAATACATGTATGTTGTCATTCCTATACCTAAGATCCTAGTTTCATCGTTCATATCCTAGGTTTTATGTAACATCATTTAATTCAATTCATTCTTCCATTTTGATTAGTTACTCAAGAGAGAATGCAAACATTAATATTAATTAAGAGAACTAGATTAGGCACCTTAATTTGAGTTGATTTATAACAACAACATCTGGTTATCTGAATCATACCCTAGTCTAGGTACCATATTCGATAACATTGATTTCAACATCTCCAATGTACATGCATGTTCATAATCTAGGAATAAATTATTCATGACCTTGGGAGGGAGAGATGACCTAAGGTAAACTAGAAAGTAAGGGTAACAAACTAGCAGGAAAATTAAACTAACTAAGATATAGCGATTATAATTATATAGAACTAATCAATGCAAAAGAAATAAATAAATAACCATAAAAAAGTGATTCACTTTCAATAAGGTAACTACAATATTGGGTTGTTGTTTCGGGGATATGTAACCTTAACCATGTTTAAGGGCCATATTCATGAACATACATCCAACAATTAATCTATGAAACAAAACAACAAGGAGTAATGTAGATTATGAATCACATCCAATTAGTAGGTGCCTAATCTCACAAGTATAAGCTCTGACCCAAGCTCACTAAGTTCAGCATCCTCAAGGTCCAAGACCGGCAGTAGGGGAAGTAGGCACGGTAGTAATAGGGGAAGCACCTGGCGGATAGCTCAGGCACCCAAGGTTCGGTGTCTTCCCAGAGCGAGTGGTGGCGGTAGCGTAGCTCATCAGCAATGGAGTTGAAGGAAGCCACAACTCCATCGACGAGGAAGAGTGGAGGTCCCAACAGCCGTGGTGCGTGGAGAAAGACCTACAGAAGAGGCGAGTAGCTCCTTAGCAATGGGATCAGAGGAAGACGCAGCGCTACTAGTGAGGAAGAGTGGAGGTCCCAATGGCAGTGGCGAGTGGAGGAAAACCAACAAAAACAACGAGTAGAGGAAGACCAACGGCAACAGTGACAAGTGGAGGAAGACCAACAGAATAGCCAGAGACCTAGTGAAATCGTGATGAAATAGAGAATGCGGAAGAGTCTATTTCACGTGGGTGCTATTAAGTTTTCTATAGTCATCAGTTGTTTAGAAAAGCCAACAACTAAGTGCACAACTATTCATCAGTTGTTTGTAAAAAACCGACGCCATAGGCCCATCCAACTAAAAATATTTGTCTCGTGAAGGGTGATTAGTCATCGATTATATTACAGAGACAATGACTAATGAGCTGATAAATTTTTCCATGGGGACATAGAATGAAACATTTGTTGTTAGTTTTAGCCAAAACTAACGCCATTTTGAAAATTTTGGAGGCAATTATTTTCCCTAAAAATTGTATTTCGCGGGTAGCTTTAGACGTCAGTTTCCTTGACAGTAAACTGATGTTGAAGTAAAAGTGGTACCCGTATCTTTTTCTTAATCGGATGGACTTCACATATGGTGACAGTTGTCATATAGAACTGACGTCATTGTGGCTTGGCTTCACTATATTTTTTGTAACTGATGCCAAAATGTGATATTATAGGCCATTTCTGTACTAGTGGATGATTATGCCTATTTCTCAAGTTCTAACTAGATATTCAAGTTCTAGGAAGCATTGTGTGAGCCATGGCCAATGCTTGAAGATTCCTTGAATAACATTTATGTTCCTACCTGATGGATATTAACTAATGACTCAGACATGACTATTAATTATGGGATTTTTATGATTAATTAAGTCAGTAGTTGTGCATTGGTTTCATATGAGATTTGGTCAAAGTCACCCCAGTCATGCCTATGCTTAGAAAATGGAGTAATAGGCATATTAGTCTTTTCAATTTTGTTTTATCTGATCTGAAGAAATTACTAAGCAATTTTATCTAGCCTTTGATTGTGCAGTATGTTATAGATCATAACAAATAATTAGTAACTCCTATGGGTCAAACCCTATATGTATTTTGATCATGATTCTGAGATCTAGACAACATGTCAGGTAACAAGTCATAGTTTGGCCTTATTTTCATGAAGTTTAAGATTTAGCATAATTAGGGTATAGAATCATAATTAGATTATATGAGTTATAACATGATTAATTGACGGTTAACATCAGAATATCTGATGAGCTTGATTCCTACTTATATCAAGTAATTCAGGCCTATGAGTATTTATATTTATTAAGCTTAGTATATTGATATCTTTCTTAAATAAGACTTTCCTAATATATGTGGTATGATGTTCTAAGAATTTAAGTTAGGATATTCAAGCAAGATTTTCATACGTTCATGGTTATGGCCTTTCATGTTCCTAAGATATCAAGTAGAGATATATTATTAAGATTTATTAGAATGACTAAGATATAAGAATTAGGAATATGATAAGATTATAAGACTTGAATACATTGAGTCATGATTAAGTTTATGAGATAAGATTGTATTAAGATTCCATACTTAAGTTGATGACAAGACCATGACATTTTAATGCTTTATGATTCATGTTAAGATCAAATCTAATAATATGAGGTCAAATAATAGTTTTAGACCCATGCCATAGTGTATGTCAATTCAAGAGACATGACCCCGGACAAGTGCAAGTTATGGATTTAGACCCATACACAAGTAGGAATGAACTGAAGGGAAAACTGGGTGTTGAACATTTATCTATTAAGTTGATAATATTTAATTCCACTATTGTAGTAAAAGTTATATGTTTAAGTGATTTTTAAATTGTTGTGATTGGTTAACAACTAATAACAAGCAATAATAAACATGTAAGAAACCAAGTATAGAAGAACATTTGAGGGATGCAAGAAAGAAATCAAGGCACAATGCAAACTAGGGTTAACCAATAAGCAAGAGAGGGAACTAGGGAGCTCCTTCAGTCCTAAGTGATGACTGAAGCACATCTAGTTACATGCAAGTTGAGGAGAGAAGTTTCATAAAAGGCAAGTTGCATTATGATAAGCTACACTACCAAGTACTTCTAAGTTATAAATAAAGCTCATATGTAAAGAACTACTTATAGGAAAAAAATTGGCCACTCTAAAGGGAAATTTATTCTAATCATCACTTATAATTAAACCTAAGAGAGGGTATTTAGTTTTTTTCCCTATGAGTAGTGTGGGGTGGTTTTTTGGTCTATAGTTGGTGTTGAGTTTTGCTTCCTTCCAAAGGACGTGGTGAATACAGTCCCCCCTATTTACTAGAAAACATAAATAAAGAAATCCAACTGTATAATTTAATTAAACAAATTAAAAAGTGTAAAACTGCAAGTAGAAACATAAAATTATACAAAATGGTACAACTATTGTTGACTCAAGGTCAATTAGGTCAATGTTGACTCATGTATAAATTGACTAAAACCGTGTTTTGATGATGACTAACCATTCCACATATTGGTGTCTAATGTATCTACTTGAGTGATTTCAGATTAGGTATAGACACACTCCAAATGCCCTAAGTTGCGCATCTCAAATTATAGAAAAGACAAGTCAAAGTCAATACAAGTGTACATTTTTGTAATATGATGTAAATACATTAGAATCATGTTGTAAATCACTTGTAATGATTGTATGACTTGTAATTAAGCTTAGAAAAAATTAGGAGCACTTAGATCGATTGTTTAAGCCCACAAAAGCCATTTTCCAAAATTCACATCAGGTTGTTCATCGGTCGAGTTCTGTGAGTTGCAAACTCGACTGATCCTGATTGGATCTTGAAAATGACTTTTGATCGGTCGAGTTTACACTACACATAACTCGACCGATGGAGTAACTGACCAATTCTATTTTCATTGGTCAGTCGAGTTTCCCCAGGACAAACTCAACCGATGGTCTGAATATCAGCTTTGTCTTTTACTCTATCGGTCGAGTTACCCTTATAAAAACTTGACTAATTGCACTGTACGGAAAAGTGTAGAAAAGTGTTTCTAGCTGTTGTGGAGTTGCAACAAGTGAAAATATATATGTTGCAAGCCATAAAATGGCTAGTTTTCATTCCCAAGTGTTCCCAAAGGCTAAGAGGAATCCCCAACTATAAATAGGATCCATTGGGCTTCACTCCAAGGTTGAGCATTCAATGCAAACTCTATGCAAGGTTCCTATTCTATAGTTGAGTGCTTCCTACAACCTTCTCTCTCTCTCTAATCTTAATCACTTTCTACATCCATTAGAGTGAGTAGGAAATATGTAAGAGAGCTAGTCCTACATGTACATATTGTGAGGCTCTCACTTCCGCCACCTCCATATCTCTCATTTCAACCATGAAGATGAAGGTTCTCTCTCTTGGATAAGAGAGGTGAAGAAGAACAAGGGAAGGAGTCCCTTGGTGAAGATCAAGGCTGAAGACTTGGAGAAAGAGTGGGTAAGCCCTTAGTGAAGGCAGAAGACTCCTTGCTCAAGTGGGAAAGTCCTTGGTGGAAGCTTCTCCGATTGAAGGTGAAGTCAAAGGTGGAATAGCCAAGAAGAGTGGGCAATCCCTGCAAGGCTGAAGACTTGTGTAAGAGTAGGTAAGTCCTTGGAAGAAGGCAGAAGACTCTTGCAAAGTGGGTATGTCCTTGGTAAGGTTGAAGACTCTTTGTATTGGATAGGTAAGTCCTTTGTTTGGTCATGTATTGTAAGTCTTATGAATGAATATAAGAATGCAATGGTTAGGAAATCCTAGAGGTTGACCTCTTTAGGTAAGTGGACTGACATACTTCTAGTTTGAAGTGTGAACCACTCTAAATAGCCTGTCTACTTGTGTTTGCTCAATCTCTCTCATCCTTGCTATGCATGTTTTAATTGCACTCAAATTACCAATTTAGCAACCTTATCTTATCATATATCTTGAAGGTCTAATGAATTTTTTTTAAGTGCATTCAGATCTATTCACGCCCCCCCTATAGAGCATCTAATCACCCATCTAGGATCTAACAACTATTACATTGAAGCACATGATCTAGAAAGTTGACAAAATTTATGATGCAACTTCAACATATTTGAGATTACATTAGGATTTACATGAGTTAGTAGAAGAGAAATTTATCCTTGCATACTCATCAACAAACAAGGAATAAAGTTAATTAGAAAGAATCAAGCCTTAGAGGGTGTGGAGTGAAGAAAGTGGTGAAGTGAATGAAATGGAGTGTCCAATAAGATGTGCTTCTTGTCTTGAATGTGGAAACCTTGATTGCTGGCATATTAGGTGTTATAACGCATACCTTTCTCTAGTAGTTTGAAAGTTCAAGATAATTATGGTATTAGTGATACATTTCAAAGTTACCTTGTATTATTAATTGGTTGATTTATGTGGTGTCTTAGGTTAAACTTATTCTTTGATAAGTTAAATAAAACATGTGTTGTGGATACAATAAGGTCTAGACCTTAGTTGAAATAGAAGTAACACAAATATGTGGAAAGAAAGAGATTGAAGAAAGTTTAAGTAATTGATTATTTAAGAAATCAATATTTGAGATTTTTGTAAAAGTTTTCTATTAATGGTAGAAAATTTAGTTATGAATACAATAAAAACCATGAACAAAATCAGAGTTAAAATGAGAGAGTCATGGTACTTTTAGTTTCACTTAGAAATACCTTCAATTTATAAACTAATGGGTTGACAGACTCAAAACTCGACGTGGTTCAACAATGGGTGGTTCACTAGGTTCGAAAACCAATGGTATGGCAGACTCACAAATGGATGGTTCAATGATAGATGGTTCGACAAACTCAACAACAAATATTCGGTAGACTTAGAAATTGTTAGTTTTGAGCTTCACCTTCGTCTAGCCCAACCAATCACAAAAATAACTATAAATTTTCTATACATATAGATACCCAACATAAATTATTCAAATGGATATGTTTTTCATCCCTCTACACAAAAGGAACCCAAAAAATCTAACAAAGAGAATAGAAAAGTGACTTTTAGGGATAGTTTTTGGAAGAACACGGAGAACGGGAGGAAATAATGGAGTTAGCATAGATCAACCTTGCTAAGTTGCTTTTCGTGGTGGACTTCTTCTTCTCTTTGTTTTTTCCTAACTCAGAATATTTTGATGTATTTAATAAAGGTTTTCTTTGACCTCATTCTTCACTTTCTACCTCTAGAAGGCTTTGTTGAGGTCTGCTAAACCAGTTCCAGGCTAACTGGAACTATTAGTTGGAGATTTGACCTTTATCCTAAGATTAGTAGACTAGAATCCAAGTTTACCTAGATCAAACTCAAGATCTGTAAGCTAGATCAAGTTTTAGTGACTAGAAAACTGACTTTAAACTTTGATGTTTATATACATTAAGCTAAAAATCATAAGGAATGTGTATTGTCTTCTAAGAAAGTTATAGTTATCATTTTCTTAAGCCTAAGCATGTGATCTCAGTTGACTTATTGAATTTTTTAGTATACTCAAGAGGCCATATAGATGTTTTCAGCTCTAGGATTAATTTCTATAAAGTTGTAGTTAATGTTCATAGTAGAATTAGAGGCATCTGAACCTTAGGTTTGCCCTACTTTCTACATTGTAATATCATATTATGATTTTGTGATGTAGTTGATGATTGCTTCAAGTTAGATACTTATAAATATCCAAGAATATATCATTCTAGTAATTATTAGTATACTCAATTCATCAGTTTAAGTAGATCTATATATTAGTTCCAAATATTTAGTTAAACTTCATTCTTAAGAAAGAAAAAATAGAAGCCTAAAGAACATAGTTTTTTTTGGATAAGTTAAAATATTACTCACAAACCAAAAGGGATTATAAGATAAAATCCATAATCAGAACAAAAGGGGGGGTAACTCTACAAAAGTCCCCAATGTTCCACAACAATGTCATCCAACCCCTTATAAATGCGGGGTTGGGTCTTACAAGTAGCCCTAGCATTGTTTATGATCATATCAAAGGTGTATGTGTTGTCTCTCTCCCTACCGGTGTGCAGCCTGGTATTCCTTTCATTCCACACAAAAAACACCATGGCTGAGAGGCATAACCCAGCAAGACAGCTTAAGGAGTGGTTTGAAGCGGTTCTATCTAGGATCCATCGAACAACACCATCTAGATTATTGGGGGTGGGGGGGAACTACCCCAACCCATCTTCAAGGAAGTACGACACCAGATGTACCTAGAGAAGGGGAACGCCCAGAGAAGGTGCGAGTGGGATTCCTCATCATGTTTACAGAGGAGGCAGCATGAAATGGGGGATAAACCCCAGCTCCTCATTCTATCCCGAGTAGGCAAGCGCCTCAATAGCCCCTTATAAAGGCAAAAAATCCATTTAGGTACATGGTATTTGTTCCATAAAACTGGGTACCATGGAACTTGCGGACCGTCGAACACCCCTTTCTACAGTTGGGTCGTCAGCCTACAACCGTGATTGATCACCATAGCATAGTGATGAGCCACCAAACACCAACACCTCACCATGGTATTCCACACTCTAGAGCAGCCCGTCGAACCAAGCATCAAGGTGATCCCATATCTCACCTTCATCCAGCAGACCCACAGTGAGGTCAGCATGGTGATGAACATGTCAATCCTTCTTTTTGTAGCCTAAAGCGCAATGGCATGAGGGTCAGGGATATTGGGACCTTGCTACAATGTTCGTGTGTTGGTGGACCAAGCAACGACATGGCCCTTGCCTCCCCAAAGGAAGAAGCTGCAAACCACCCTTATTTTCTCGAGGATGAATGCCAGTAGCTCTGCCTATCTGCACCAGAAGGAAACCTTTGCCGTCAAAACCGTCTTGACAAGAACAACCATGCCCGTTAGAGATAGGTTCAGCCCCATCCAGTGATCCACCAGCTGATGCTGATTATCCAGTAACGAAGCATAAATCCTACTTGAGTCGTGTCCACCAGAGATAGGAATACCAAGATACTTAGTAGGGAAATCACCTTCATCCAATCCTATGGAAGACTTCAACCTTCCCCATCTAGAGTCACATGATCGTGATAGAAAAATATTTGACCTAATAACACACATATACAGCCCAGTGTGTTTCCCTAATCCAAGAAGGATGCATCTAAGCTTGGAGAGATGGCATATATGTCCAACAATAAAAAGGAGCACGTCGTCAGAAAAAATGATGTGGGACAGGATAGGAACACCGACCATCTTGAAAACTTTGAACTCATTGTTGTGCTGAGCCGAGTCAATCCTCATGGACAAGGATTCCATGATGATAGAGAAGAGCAAGGGGGAAAGGGGTCCCCTTGTCAGAGCCCATTAGAGGCTTGAAACAAATCATTAGGAACCCCATTCACTAGAACAGAGAAGGAAGTACCTTGCACACATTGCTTCATAAGGTTGATCCATCTAGGTGACAACCCCATGGAATCTGTGACATCCCACAATGAATCCCAAATCACATTATCATAGGCCTTGGCCAGGTCCAGCTTCACACAAGCCCTTTTTCCACTTGTTCTTGCAATTGAACTCCAGAAGGAATTCCCCCACTAGAAGAGCACTGTCAGATATTGAATGTCCCTGAACAAACACAGACTGGTTTAGGGAAATAATATCAGGTAGCACCTTCTTCATTCTTCTTACCAGCAGTTTAGCAAAGACCTTGTACAAAAAAGAGAAACAGGCGATAGGATGATAGTCCGTAAGAGAAACTGACATATTCTTCTTAGGAATCAGTCTCAAAAAGGCATGGTTTACCTTTCTCACCATAGAGCTGCCCACCAAGAACCAATGTATAGCCCTACAAAGATCCTCCTTCATAACATGCCAGAAGGTATGAAAAAACTTCCCATTGAAACCATCCGGCCCCGGGGCTTTAGAGGCACCAATGGAGAAGTCAACAGCCTTGATCTCCTCTTCACTAGCTGGACCACACAGAGCCCGGCTCATTTCCTCAGTTACTTTGTGATGAGCAATAGAGTCATGAACAGAAGGGAAATTCTGATTGTATATATGTTTGAAAAAATTAACCGCCTCTTCCTCCACCTCAGAAGGTCCTTTGGTGACAGATCCATCCTCTTTCAAGAGAGAATGTATGCAATCACACATATGGTTTTTCTTCACAGCCCTGTGGTAAACTTTTGTGTTGAGGTCACCATCTTTGATCCAATCCATTTAGCTCTGCTGCCAAAATAGAACCTCCTCTGCCTTTTCAAGATGCCTCATTTTCTTAGCAGCCTTCTCCGCATCATCCATCAACATCGAATTGAGCGGGTCCTGTCTCAAACTTTTAGAAGCCATCTCAAACTCAGTAGCAACTTTGGACAGCAGAGTGGGAATATCACATATGTCTTTTTCCCAAGCCTTCAAGGCCAGTTTAGTCAATCTCAATTTGTACGACATAACAAAAATTGGGTTACCCACCACCACAGTATCTCAGCACTCTTTAACCACAAAGTAGCAGTTGGGCCATTGGAGCCAATGGTTCAAGAAGCAAAACGACCAGTTGGTCTATTTGATATCGGTCAGCTCCAAGGTAAGCCAAGCATGGTCATTGTTGGGGTGACCACCAAGCAACACTTTAGTCTCTGGAAAGAAATTAATCTAGCAAGCATTGGCCAAGCACCTATCCAGATTGCAGGCGATTCTGTAGGCCGGACTCCTCTTGTTGTGCCAAGTGGTTACACCGCCAGTCATATTCAACTCAACCAGGTTGGCCACATCAACTGTGGCATTAAATATATCCAAGATTGTGTTAGGTATGGGTTTCCCCCCATCTTGTCATGTGCACGACGAACATGGTTGAAATCCCCTAAGACGATCTGGGGTAGCTCCCGTTGCGTGGAGCTAACAATCATGTCCCATATAGACCTCCTACTGACTTCACAATTAAAGCCATAGATGGCCGTCACCACACAGTGGAACCCACCATTATTAATACAACTAAAAACTATGATTTGATCATCCGCAAAGATACATTGTCCGTCCCAAACAGTAGTGTTCCACCCAACCGCAATGCATCCACCCTGACCTGCTAGAAGTTTGACGCGCAACCCCAGTCATGAGGGAACAATTTGGGAATCTTATCTTCAAACTATCTTTTGATTCTAGTCTCCAGCCTTAAGAACATAGTTAATATAACAACAATACAATAGAAATTTGATAAGTGAAACTAAAAGATCAACTAGACATTAAATGTCTTTAACACCTTAGAATCCATCACAGAAGTCTACATCGTGAAGGAGAACATGTGCCTATTGACTCATAGAGTCCAGGATTGCTTACTCAATGTCTAAATCAAAACCCTTGTTTCAATTGGCTAAACCCTTGTTTTGGTGATGACTAACCATTATACTTATTTGTGTCTAATGCTTCTACTTGAGTGATTTTAGATTAGACATACAACACTCCAAATAATCTAACTTTCTCATCCTAACTTAGAGAAAAGACATGTCAAAAACAATGCAAGTGCACTTTTATGAAATATGATGTAACTCTATTAGAATCATGTTGTAAATCACTTGTAATGATTGTATGACTTGTAATTAAGCTTAGTAAAAAATCAATCTCACTTAAAACAAATATTTAAACACATAAATGGAAATTCCCAAAATTCATGATAGGTTGTGTTGTAGGTTGAGTTTCATCTATGATAAACTCAACCGACACCCTTGATGGATTTTGGGAGTTTCCAGGTTCAACTGAGTTTTCCCCATGACAAACTCAACTGACACCCCATATAGGAAGATCAAATTTAAGCCATCAATCGAGTTTCATCCAAGATAAACTTGACCGAAACTTCAAATTTGATTTGTCGCATATTGTTATTTGTTGAGTTTGCAAAAGTAAACTTGACTGAAAACATTGTATGGAGTGTGCGTAAAATGTGTTTCTAGTCGTTGGAGTGTTGCAAACGTCAAAAATCAATCTGTTACAACACCCCAAATAACTAAAATTCATCCTTAAGTGTTTCTCTTGGCTAGTAGGCAACCCCAACTATAAATAGGACCCCTTGGGCTTCATCCCATGGTCAACCAAAGCACTATGAAGGTCCCTATATCATAGTTAAGTGCCTCCTTCCAATCTTAAACTTAATCACTTTCTACAACCATTTGAGTGAGTAGGAGATTTAAAGCAGAGCTAGTCCTACATGTATATCTTGTGAGTCCCTCACTTCCTCCACCTTCCAATCTCTCTTTCTACTATGAAGATGAAGCTTCTCTATCTTATATAAGAGAGGTGAAGAAGAAGGGAAGGAGTCCCTTGGTGAAATCTTCTCCTTGGAGAAAGTGAATTCAAAGGAGTAAGATACTAGAAGAGTGGATAATTCCTTCAAGGCAAAAGACTTGTTGCAAGAGTGGGTAAGTCATTGGTGAAGGAGGAAGACTCAATGCAAAAGTTGGTAAGTCCTGGGTGAGGTTGAAGACTCTTGGTCTTGGATAGTTAAGTCCTTTTCTAGGTCATTGGATCCCTTCTCCTCAAAGGGGAGGTTGGGTATCCTTGGCCTGAAAAAGGAAGGTCATATATTGTATCTCTTATAATGGAATACAAGGAAGCTACAATGGTTGCAAAATCCTAGGGCTTGACCTGTCTAGGTAGTGTATTGACTTGCTCGTATTTTGGAGTATGGAACTACTCTACATAGTTTGTTTTTGATCTCGTTCAGTCTCTCTCATCCTTCCTATGTATGTTTAGCTGCACTCAAATTTCATATTAGCAACCTTATCTTGTGATATATCTTGAAGGTTTAATGAATTTGGTTTAAGCTTACATATATCCATTCACCCCCTATTTAGATACTATCATCCATAGACCCAACAAGTGGTATCAGAGTGGGTCTTCTCCAAGCATACTTCCACAAGTAGGAGAAGATGGGTGATTATCAAGGTAGGAGGTACCTCATCAACATTCGATTTTTTGATGGAAGAAATTTCCTCTATTGAAAAAGAAGGTTATACATCCAAGGATCAAGTCTTGGTCTATAGAGAATGATGAACCTTCCATACAATATATCGGAGATAAAGATAGAAAAATGGGATGGAGACACCTTGAATAATGCAACCTTGAATGCAAGAGCCATCAACATTCTCTATGCCTCCATCTTCCCGAGTGAATTGAATCAGATTTCTTCTTGTAAGATGGACCACGAGGTATGGAGAAAGCTATGTGTCACTTATGAGGGAAAAATACAAGTGAATGAAAGCAAATTCTAAATGCTCAAAGGCCTCCTTAAAAAATTCAAGATGGGAAAGGAGGAGAGGGTAGCTGATATGTACTCAAAGCTCAAAACCATTGAAAATGATCTTGTTGTTCTAGGTCATCCTATGTCTAGAAATTAGATCAACTCAAATATCCTTAGGACTCTCCCTAAGAGGTGGCAATCCAAGGTGACTTCTATTGAATAAGAATAGTCTCTTGATGATATTCCTATTCAAGAACTCATAGGAAATCTATAAGTCCACGAAGTTACACTTGACAACCAAGAGGAATAAGAAAGAGAAGATAAGAAAGAGCTTAAGAGAATGAAGAAGGCTGAAATAAAGGCCCAAGTTGAAGCTTTTGTTAATAAATCCTCTCCATCCTTTCAAGTTGAAGAAGATTCCATGTACTCTAAGGGTAGACTCTACAAAGCAAGTCTTCTTCCTCTTTATGATGCCTCAACTGTGGAAAGAAGGGTCACTTCAAGAAAGATGATCCACAAGGGAAAAAGACCCATCATCACAAGGGAAGAGAAGAGAAGTACAAGAAGAAGGAGAAATGGTGCAAAATCTCTAGTGACTCCTCCAACTCAAGATCAAGTGAAGATTCTAGTGAAGGATCTAGCTCAAGCTCTAGTGAAGATGGAGTATACCATTTTTCTCTCGTGGCCTCAACAAGTGAAGACAAAATGAGGTAAATCTAAACTCTTTAGATAAATAATCTTTATTTGAAATTATTCACGTTGCCTGTGCCTCTCTTAAGTCTTCTAAAAAGAAATAGAAAATGCTTTCTAGAGTTGTTGATAATTTGTGTGTAGAAAAAGATGATCTGGAACATGCTAACATTTGTTTGCAAGATGAAAACAATTCCTATCTTAGTCAAGTAGATTCTCTTAATCTTGAATATTCTATATTGCTTCATAAGGTTGAATTTTTAGAAGCTCAATCTTTTATGTCTAGTTCTAATGAAGAGAATAGTAATTTGTTAATTCTCTCATGCTTGATATTGATTTTCTTAGAACTAAAAATGAGAACAAAGACTTTCTTATGCAAGGAATAGAATATGAAAATAGTGTCTATATTTCTAAAATTCCTTTTTTGAAAAAGAAAATGTTTCATTGCTTGCTAAAATCAATGACCTTGAATATTGTTCTAGTTCATCTAGTAGAGATAATAATGTTTTTGGTCTTTATATTGATTATGATTGTTATATGACTAAAGCTATTTTCTTAGAAACTGATCTTTTACATGCTAGAGATGATATAAATCAACTGTATTTCACAATTGCTTCTCTTATGGATGATAATCATTATTTGAGATCTTGTATGAAAAGATTCTTAGATGATAAAAAGAATCTTAATCAAATCCTAGATCATACTACCCAACAAATGGGTAGAGATGGTCTTGGACGTGGTAGTAGACAAAGGAACAACAAAGACAAATGACCTTCAATATCCAATGAAGAATCCTCTAGTTCTAAGGCTATGAGATCACGTAATTGTTGCAATGAAACTGATCATTATTCTACATATTGCCCATTTAGGAAAGCATAATAATAGGACTTGTGTTGCTAAACTAACCTCTTCGGACCCAAAAATATAACTGGGGACCATTTCATCTTTCTTCTTTTAGGTCACATGCAAATGTATTTTCGTGAGCTATTTATTTGCAAATTGGTTTCCCAATCCACATAAAAGAAGAAAGATGAGATGTGTATGGGGTGGTAACAAGTGGAAAAGAAATGATAAGAACATAGGTAACATTATTCTTGCTCATGCCCAATCATTCTGTGATTTTATAAACTTAGTATGCACTATACATATGGTCTTTGAGTCAAAATTGGTATATTGTTATTCTCACCACTTTCTTGCTCAAAAAATGCTCATGTTGCTTTCATGATGTATTACTAACTTGCCTATACATGCTTGGATATTATTTATATTTTTGTCATGCCTCTAGATATGCTTTTTTTGAAATGTATGTGCTTTATGATAGTAGTTTTTGTCGACCGAGTTTGTCTGAAAAGAAACTCAACCGATAAGCACAATGGGAGTTTATAACAACTATTGTCAGTCAAGAAGTTTAACCCAAAAACCCGACCGAAAACACTGTGTACAGAATACACATATGGCTTTTTGGATGAGAATTTCCCTCTCAACTAGACTTTCTCAACAAATAGCCTTATTCTATAACACTCCCCTTAGTACCTTTATATATGCATGTTTCTATGGTTTAAATTACCTATCTTGCACGCAACTCTATCTCTCTAATTGCTCTAAATTGGTATACCTATATCTCACAATTCTTTATGTTGAGTTATTATGCTTATCTTGATGATGATCTCTTTGACTCTCATGGTTGAGATCTAAAATTAATTTGTTGTGCTCTAACTTGCTACATCTATGTAGGTGTATATATTTTAATTCAATCATGAGCTTCTTAGTGGTAATTATCTTTTGTTAAGAATGCATATATTCTAGTGAGTAATATCCTTTCTTGTTTTTGAAATTGCTTATCTCTTTGTTTGGATATTTCTCTACATCCAATCATAGCTTGTTCTTTAACTTGTATATCTTTTGATATGATATAGATCCTACTAGTGTCCTAACTTCTAATATCATATACTAGTAGTCCATCTACATGTAGTTCTAGTCTTGTTCATCAATTGATATTCATCTATATGCTATGCATGTATCTTATATTCATGCATACTCAAGATTGTTTTTTAGCTTGCATATCTATAATCTTGAGTTTCTTGCATTATCTTGTGATGAGCAACAAATAGAGATACATTATATGCAGATATTGGAGCATTTGAAGAATTTTCGCATTTTTATTGATCTTCTCCAGTATTAGTTTTTGGTGAAAAACCAGTGTTCTTTATGTAGAAATAGACTTCTGAGCAAGACTTAGGGCCTTAGTCATGAGCCCTGACATTTTCTGGGCGAGTTTCATCATCTTGAGGGTCAAAATTGTGATTTATTAATTTTTGCAGCACATTATTTCATAATTTTAAGAACCTTTTTTGTTATTTTTCCTTTATTATTGCTAGAATTACATTATGGGTTGTTCAAATACATGTTTGGATTTTCTTTGTATACTATGCTTGGACAAACCCCTAGTTTTTTATCTTCTACTCTTCTTTCTAATAGTTGGTATCTTCTTTTACTAACAAGTTGTGTTTTTCACCCTCTCACTTTTTGAAATGACAAAGTGGGAGAAGACATGTCTTATGTAATGGAATATGTAAAGGGGAGAATACATATATGTAGAACATGTATGAGTAGAAGACATGGTTTATATAAATGTTATGAAATCTAACCATGTAGGAGAAATAGCATCAATTGAGGAGGAGTATGAGAACTCCATGACAATCAAATTGAGGGGGGGGCATATGAACTCAATTCTATTGAAACCCATAGGTTTCTCCAAAGGTTTGATTTTACTTACATGAGTTCAATACATTTATGGAATGGGTTGTCATCTTCAAAAAGGGGGAGAATGTTGACTCAAGGTCTAAATTGAAACCCTTGTTTCAATTTACTAAACCCTTGTTTTGATGATGACTAACCATTACACTTATTTGTGTGTAATGCTTCTACTTGAGTGATTTCAAATTAGGTATAGACACACTCCAAATGCCCTAACTTGTGCATCCTAAATTGGAGAAAATATAATTCAAAATTAATACAAGTGCACTTTTATGGAATATCATGTATCTTTATTAGAATCATGTTGTAAATCACTGGTAATGATTTTATGAGTCGTAATTAATCTTAGAAAAAAAATCAAGAGCACTTAAAACGAATATTTAAGCACTTAAATGGAAATTTCCAAAATTCATTATAGGGAGTGTTGTCAGTCGAGTTTCATCTCTAATAAACTCGACTGACACTTTTGATGGATATTGGGAACTACCAGGTTTGGTTGAGTTTTTCCCAGGACAAACTCGACTGTCACCCTACAGAGGCAAGCCAAATTTAAGCCATCAGCTGAATTTCACCTAGGATAAATATGACTGACACTTCAAATTTGATTTATTGCACAGTACTATTGGTCAAGTTTCCCAAAAGTAAACTTGACTGAGTGCACTATATGGAGTGTACAGAAAAAGTTTTTCAAGTCATTGTAGTGTTGCGAACATCAAAAATAGATCTATTGCAACAACCCAAATGACTAGAATTCATCCTTAAGTGTTTCCACTGGCTAGTAGGCATCCCCAAAAATAAATAGGATCCCTTGGGATTCATCCCATAGTTATCGAAGCACTATGAAGGTCCCTATATTATACTTGAGTTCCTTCTTCGACTCTTAATCTTAATCACTTGTTACATCTATTAGAGTGAGTTAGATGAGAAAGTTCCCTATGTTGAGAGTCCTATGTTGATCTTGGATAAGAGGTTGAAAAATTGGAGAAGAAGGATATAGTGTTACTAAAGGTTTTTCGGCATCACTGTGGCATGGAGGAAACCACATGGGAGTTATAAGATGAGATGTGAAGGAAGTACCCATCTCTCCTTACATAGAATTTTGGGGTCGAAATCCTTGTTAGGGGTTTATGGTTGTAAACCTTGCTTAAATTTTTTAAACTACTTATTTATCATAATGTAGTGCTTAAAACCTTAATAATACCATAAGAGGTATTTTGATATCATTTGACAAGCTTAAATTTCAAGTTTGATTGAGTTTGGACATTGTTCCAGCAAGTTATGCGATTTTGTGGACATTTTGGACTTTTCTACAATTTACCCATATATAAGGTTTTCCTTGCAATTTATCACAATCTTTATGTTTTTTTTACGTTTTCTTATCATGCTTAAGCTTTTTGGGCCATGGGTCACCTAGATGTATCTTGGTTGGTGGTGTTACCCTTCTTGGGTAAGTTAGAGTTTTGTCTCTTAGGGATGAGCTACCTTGAGCGGCCATCAACCAAGGGTTATCCTAGATGAGTTACATCTGATGGTCATCATCAGGTGGTAACAATAGATATTGATCACTATAGGTGGTAGCATGATGGTTTTTTTTCTCTTTGGGTCCCTTGGACTGGTGGTTTGCTCGAAAAGGGAGATCAAGTGATGGTTTACCAACTAGTGACCTAAGGCTTCAAGAGTGGATGGTCACCAAGTGATGAAACTCAATGGATAAAACATATGATGTCTTATCGGACTCCTACAACCTATAGAGTTTCTTCTTGTATGGGCGTGATTGCTAAAGTCCATGGACACATGGCAAACATAGTAGGACACATCAAGCTTCTCTTCTCCCTTATCCATAAGCTTTATATACCCTTCCTTTTGCACCCAAATGAACCCTTTGGATCATTATCCCTTCTTTGATCTCTAGAGATTCTTCCTCTTATGCTTGGTGGTGAAAAAGGTTCCCAAGGTAGAAGAAGGAGATCGATCTCCCTGCTTGAGCAGTTAGGGTTTGGATCTGCTCTCCTTTTGAGCTTGTGAAGCTTCCCTTGCTTATTCCTGGCCTAAGAAAGTAAGTTATTCCTTCTCTCCTTCATTTATCTAGTTGTTCTACCTCCTTCTTCCTATATGGAACCATGGTTTCTCATGGTATATCTTTCTCAAAAGCTTAAAGAACCCTTTTTTCTTGCTTCCTTGACCTAGGTTTTGCTTCTGTTACAACCTCAGTTTTGGGTTCATTTGGTGAGAAATGTAATTTCTCATATTAAAGATATTGGAACAAATGATGATATAATTTGTTTTGAATAAATGGATTTCTTTTACAATAGCCTTGATGTTTGTTTTGTGGGCTTTATCGGCTATTCGTCCCAATAAAGGAAAACACAAAAGAATATATTCCAAAGTTGGATTTCATGCCACATGGGTTCCTTGGGTTCCAAGGAGTCCAAAGTTGCAAAGAAAAAGCAATTAGAAAGAAAAGATTAATTAACTATTTCTTTATTAAGAAAGAAATTGAAAACAATGGTAAAATGTGGAAAACAAGTGAAAAGAGGTTTAATTGAGTTATCCTTGGTGGAATTTCGTATTCCAAGGATTCCTAATAATAAAAGGAATACTGATGAGGAAAATAAAAGAGAAATAAAGAGAAATCCTCAATAAGAAATATTTTAATAAAGAATAACCAAGATAATAAATAATAATACATTTAGATGCATCTAGAAGGGTAATGAGTATCCAATAAAAGGATTTCAAAATAATAGAGTTTCTTGGGATCCAAGGAATCCCAATGAAGAAAGAAGAAAGAGAAAATACTAAAGTTGCAAAATAAGAGGATAATATAATGCATTACTAATGAATTATGTGGTATTGATTAAAAGGAAGTATTTCCTACGTAAGGAAAATACAATTTCGAGGCCAAGGAATTAAAAGACAAGAATAAGCAAAATAAAGGAGAGGAATTTTCGAATTCCTAAATATCCATGCAACAAGGAATATCAAGGAAATAAAAGTTAATGAAGAGAGAGAGAGAGATGGTTTCTTCACAACCAAGGAAAGTGTGTTTCCTTTCGAGTTGGGACTTGAGTCCTCATGAGGCACGCCTTAGGGCTTCATACCCACCCCTATAAGAAGGGTAGAACCCCTACTTCGAGATCCAGAGGGATTCCACACAATGCTACCTCTTCTTCCTCTTCTTTCCATCTAAACCCTAGTAGAGGGTAAAGTTCTATCCATGGGTCATTTGAGGGATATCGTTTGATCCTATTGGAGGCTCGATGCACCCTCGAAGATAGAGGGAAGTCTGGCGGTCGTTTCTTCACTCTAGCCTTGACGCAGCAGCTCCTGGACGGCTACAACAAGAGCCGCACTAAGCAGGCCTTGCGTATGCATGAAAGGCCGCGTAGGCTGCGTGTGAGGGGTGTTTCAGGCACGCACAGGGACGGCGGACCAAGGGAGAAGGTCGACGATGAGTTTCGGAGTCTAAGGAGGGGAGGGCAGCCCCGCCAAGGGCTGCAAATGGCGGCCATCGCGGCTGATCCGAGGTAGAAGATGACCAAAGTTCGTCGGACCGTTCTGCCCTTCCGGCTATTGAAAGAGCAACCCACTTATCAAGGGCATAACTATAATGCGGTTATGTTTCCTAAAGCAATCGCTTTGCATGAGATGGGTGACGTGGCGCACAGCCATTAGTCCGTCAAGTAATTTCTTTGGAAATTTCATAACTAATGATTCGTAGCTCGGTTTAGCACGCATAATATATGAAAATTGATCCTCAAAATGAGAGGAACACAAAGAAATTATATATTAAGACTAATTCTGCTTGAAACTCAAAAAGTATAGGGTTTTACATCTTTTGATGCATTAATTGATATAAAATGCCTAGAATGATGTAAAAACAAACATGCAGAATCTTTTATATGTTTTTGATCAATCTTAACCTCTTATGAATAAAAGGAATGGTAAAATCGTAAAAAGATGATTAGTATGTTGGTTTTAGGGTTTTATGATCATGAACATGGTTTAATAGACTAAAAACCCTAATTTGAGTAAATAAGAGTTTTGATTCTTGAACATAGTTTGGATTAGATAATTCTTAATGAAGATGTTTGAGATGGTTAGGGTTTTGTAGGAAACCTTATAAACCCTAAATTGAATATAAAGGGTACACCTTTGAAGACTAATAGGTTAATTTGAAAGATATTAACCTGTTGATTAATAATATAGAATTTTCATCCGTTTGGTATACAAAATTGGTAGATTTAGGGTTGTAATCCATAAATGAAGAATAATTCATATGGGAACCCTAATTGGGGTAAAAGAAGAGGAAAACCATGATATTTTAGATTAAGGAAGTAAATTACTAAATGATGATCCTAAGATTGTTAAGAATATTAAAAGGATAGAATTTAAAGGTTTTAAGTAGATTTGATGAATTAGGATTCTTAATAACTAAGAATGGAGGCAGAACCCTAATTCCCAAGGAAACCCTAAAATTGGAATATATATCCTAAGGATGATGATGATATTGGATAAATATTAATAAAAGGAAATTGGTGTATTTATTTTATGATTCTGTGCATGATTGGTTTCTTGATTGGGATTTCTATGTTCTGATTAATTCTGTATCTGAATCTGCAATACAGGTATGTGGTTACGCTTATGAATATATCAAGTTAGTTTTCCGAGGTTTACTGAAGTTTTCACCGATGGCATGAATTAATTGTTGGATGATGCAAACTATAATGTGGATATGACTATCACCTAAGATATGTGCCTAGTAGCTCAGATCCTGGTCCCCTCTGTGGCTTAATAGTTGACCTAGTAAATGGCTACCAATGGGGTAGGTCCATCAGGTCATTAAATGACTTAATAAATGGCTACCAATGGGGTAGGACCATCAAGTCATCATGAGTTAGATATTGGGATACCTACGGGTAGTGCCATGCGACTCTATTACCCTAGGTATTGGCTACCTGTAAGGTAGGTCCATGGGGGTAAGAATCTACCTAAAGAGAGGTAGCAGGGATAACACAGAGTTAGGGGATAGGTAAGGATTGTGCGGTGTGGTTTAAAATGTAATCTTGGTTGTTAAGTGAGTAATTGAATGATTACATTGTTAACATATTTGCATGATTACTGTTTCCCCCACATACTAGCTTCTTGCTGACTGACGTTTTGTTTGTCGGCATTTTAGGTACAATGAAAAGAACAAACAGTAAAGTGGCATATGTGGAATTAAATGATAAATAACGTACACAGGAGGATTAGTTAGATTACTATCTTCATGGATAGAAGTTTAGAAATCCCAGCTTTTTAAAAGGTAAGTAAAGTTTTATTTTATACCGCTTTCAGTGTAGTTGGTAAATTTTATTAATTGTTATTGATTATTTGTCGAACCTTTGATCTTGTTAGTTGAAATACGGCTCTAACCTTCTGGTCTCCCTTAATTGGGGGTTACCGGGAGGCGGGGTCGTTACAGCTTCCCTTGTAGAGAAAGAGCTAGCTTGGCCGAGTTTAGAGCTAAAGCTAGGGTTTCCTTGCTCCTTTGCTCAAGCCTTTTTTCTATTTGGAGCTTGCTCTTCTTCCTAGATGCTAGTTATATAACTTTCTTCTAATTTGTTTCTTACTACTACCCAGTATGCTCAAGTTCTTGTTTAAAAATGAAGTTCTACATATAAAGAAGCTATCTTTGCCTAGGGTTTAAGAGTTAGTGTTGTTCCTTGAGTAGTTTATAACCCTAGATGAACCTAAAATCTTATATACTACCTTCCTAAGGTATAGCAAGCCTTGGACCTTGCTTACATGCCAAATGATGGTTCTTGGTGCTTCTTAAATGATGGGTTACACTTAGGTTTTGAGTTGTTTCCTATCTTGTACAAGATCTGATGGGTTGTCCTCTTGCTAGAACCGATGGAGTTGACTTTAGTGCTATTCTACTTATGTTTCCTATAAAAACCATGGTCACACCTTAATTCCATTTTGGACTCTTGTGTATACTCAACATTTGATGGTTTTAGTGCTCTAAATGATGGCTTCTATCAATGGTTTTCTATCATATACCAAACAATGGTTTTGTTGACTTGAGAGTTATACATTGCCAATATTTTGATAATGACTTATCCATTCCATTCCTATGTATCTAATATGTTTGTTCAAGATTGATTTCAGGCTTTAGGTACATGAAAAGGATCAAACTACACAAGCCCTATCTTGTTCAAGTCTAAGTCAAAAGCAATGCAAGTGCACGTTTTGGGAAATCACTCCCAATGACCTTAGATTTATTTTATAATCACTTTTATTGATGATATGACTTGTAACTAAGATGAGAAAAAATCAGGGACACTTAATTCCAACATTTGGTCACTCAAAAGTCAAATTATAAAATTTGTCACATGTTGTTTATCGGTTGAGTTGGAAACTCAATTGATCCAATGATGGATTTTTTGAAGATGACCAATCGGTCGAGTTGCACACTCATAAAATTTGACCGATTGATCAACTAAACAAAATTGATTTTGACTCATCGATCGAGTTTTGTAGAACAAACTTGACTGGTAGTTTGAAAATTAGCTTTGTATCTTAGTAGATTGGTCAAGCTACCTTTATTGAATCTTGACCTAATGTACTGTACAGAAAATCTAGAAAAAGTGATTATAACAGTTGAAGATTTGTTTTGAGAAAGAATAGATCTATTGTAACTTGGAAAATGTCTATTTTTCACCTTTAAGTGATCCCACACAAAAGAGAACACCGCCAGCTATAAATAGGACCCCTTGGAGTTCATTTCAAGTTTGCTCATTCATGCTATTCTAAGTCCTTGCTATAGTTGAGTGTGTTGCAAGTCCTTGAGCCCCTTTCTCTCTCCCATTTACAAAGCATTTTGTGATAATGAGTGAGTTAGGCAAGTTGTAAGAGAGCTACCTTCATATGCTTGTGAAGCTCTCATTCCATTCCATCTTCCCTACACCCTTTCTCAAATAGCAAAGCTTGAAGCAAGCTACTCTGAGTGAAGGTGATGTTGTTATTGTTGTTCTTCAAGGTTGAAGAAGAGGTGAAGATCTTCTCCAGGTGAAGGAGAAGGTAAAGGCCAAGATTCAAGAAGAATGGGTAAATCCTTCAAGTCCAAATATTTGATGTAGGTGTGGGTAAGTCCTTGTTGAAGGCTAAAAACATCTTGATCAAGTGTGTAAGTCCTTGCGTAGGTGGAAGACTCTTGTCTTGAGTAGTTAAATCCTTAGATGTATGGTGGTCTCCTTGTATCTCTTATAAATGAATATAAGTATACACAGATTGCAAAGTCCTAGAGGTTTACCTCTCTAGGTTGTGGACTAACTATCTCCTAGTTTGGAGATTGGAACCACTCTAAACAACCTTGTCTAAGTGCATGTTTCAATTTCTCTCATCATTTCTATACTTTCTTAGTTAGGACTTCAAATTGCTCTTAAGCTATTAGTTTTGATTGATATGATTTGAAGGTCTAACTTATCTTGTTAGAATTTTAAAGCTCTCTTCACCCCCTCCCTGTAGAGCCCTAGATCCAACAAGTGTTATTAGAGCTAAGGATCTTCTTCAACAATCTCCCAAGAGACGAGAAGATGGTGACAACCTACTTGGTTCACTCAACCTAGAGGGAGGCCTCTCTATGCGTACTCTAGTCTTTGATGGCACCAACTTCCTCTATTGGAAGAGGTGTATGCATTACTATATTCAAGGGGTGAACTTTGATATGTGGAAGGTGATGGTCACACCATGTAAGGAGCAAACCAAAGCTATTTTAGCATGGAATGAAGTTGCACTAAAAGAAGTCCAGTTCAATGCCAAACCCATAAGCATCCTCTATGCAGCCCTTACCCCTACATAGTTCAACCACATCTCCTCATGGGATACCGCCTATAAGATTTGGGATAAGTTGTGCATTACCTATGAGGGCACAAAGCAAGTCAAGGAGGCTAAGATATACATGTTGAACAGCCTTCTAGAGAACTTGAAGATGGGTAAGAAAGAAGGGATTGTGGAGATGTACTTTAAGCTCAACGTCATCATCAATGGCCTAGCTTCTTTGGGCAACACTTTGGACAGAGGTGTAATCAATGCCAATATCTTGAGGACTCTACCAAAGAGATGGGAATCAAAGGTGACCTCCATTGAAGAAGTGAGAAGCCTTGGTGACATCCCAACCAAAGACCTCATTGGAGACCTACAAGCTCATGAGCCAAGGCTTGACAAGAAAGAAGAAGAAGCCAAGCAAGAAGAGAAGGAAGCTAAGAAGATTAAAGATAGTACTTTCAAAGCTCAAGTGGAGGCGGTCATCCTTCAACAACAACTTGCTTACTAGACATCTCCCTCCTCCTCTAGTGAATATGATGTCCCTAGTGAGCATGAATCCAACTACACCAAGCTCATTATTGATGATCATAGGGATGAGAGGGATGTTTATCTTAAGAAAATACAAGTGTTTAAATCTTAAAATGCTAGGTTGATTGGTCACATTAATGATTTATCGTGGCATCTGATTCATAAAAACAAGATTAACTAATGCGGAAGCTATCGTTAGCAGCAAAATTACTAAAAATCACTAAAAATTAAGACCTTTTTATAAAAAGATCCATTACCAGAGATTCTTTAAACAAGAATCACAGAAGTATATTTACATACCGGTCCACATTGGACATTCCATGCATCATCAAATCAAAATCTCAGGTTGATTATAAAACACTATCTACTGACTCCTAGGACCTGAGAGTACAGAGATGACACATAGGAATTTATGTACAAAGCCTGACAACCAGTATCCCCACCTGGGATGTTACTGTTGTCCTTGTTGTTGCTGCTGCTGTTCTTCGTCTACTACAGAGGTTCTGCCTCTTTGTCTGCATCTACCTAAAAATGTTGAATTCCATAGGGGGTGAGACAATTATAAAATTGCCCCAGTGAGAGATATAACTCTCTGCCGTAACATTATTATTGCAGTTTAATAGAAATAAATTGAGCAGTGGAATAATATAATTCAATAGAAGATAATCACTATCTATGCAGGTTGGAGCAACATTCCTATTCAAGTATTTTAGTTATAACTTGACAAGGCAACATGTCTCTTATTCAATATAAAATTGAAGAACATAAGTGACATTTATGTATTAAGAACATGCTAAGTAGGATAAAATCAACCAGTGATTCTCATATTTCAATCTTATGCAAATACTCTACACGATTGATTACATTTTACAATCATTCTTAAGCTCTGAGGAGATGAGGTATACCGCTCATACTCCAACTGATCACTGCAAAGTCAAAATCGGTACCATACAAAGTCAATGGAAGAGCCGGCTTCCATGACTTCCCACATCTCGGTCAGTGCGATATTACATGTAGGACATCTTGTGTCTCTGCTACATAGCTTTCCAGGGTATAGTGGCATCTAGCTATAGAGTTACAGTGGCGACTATACTCTCTTCGCCATCGAGAGATCTCGTGTTTACCTCCATCGATCTGGCATTAACATCATCAAGAGACTAGTGATACATCCATCCCGGAAGCATGAAGGATTGAGAGGTTTAATGATTACCTTCCATAAATTTCCTCATAAGGACGTAAGGGTATTTTCGCCCATCAACCCCCACATATTCAAAATATGCGAACTACAGGAGATCTCATAAGAAAACCTATTTCACCATCACCAGCTTCTGACGATGATGGATCTATGTTCAGAGCACTACATGAATAGCTTTTACTTAATTAATTAAGTACATTATCATATTCTTTTAGCATCAGTCAAGTTTTCAAACATAACTTATTAGGACAAATGCTATAAAGATACATGTACTATTTTCATCAGTTACTTCTTAGTCTTTAAAAGACATTGGGATCTCAGTCCCTTACATAAACATATGGTTCTAGATATTCAATCCCTCAGCTCATCACTGAGCACTGTTACCACTTTTTCAGGTAACCATCACCTTTAGGTCATCTGACCAAGGTACAGATGACACTTGCTACACGAGCATCTCATCTGGCACTTGAGGCCCATAACTCTCTTTTCGCCTCTTACCAGGCAGCAAGGTATATTATGGCACACTAGGCCCCATAAACAATAATGAATAAAGAGTCATAGCTCATACCTGAATATGATCATCATTCCAAAATACTTGCATGGTTAGCACAAATGATAACAATGATATCAATTACATATCAGTATCATGCAACACAAATATGGCCTCACAAGTAAAGGGTAACACCACTATTCCCTTACTAGGGTTAGGGTTTCCCATTTCTTATTATTTGGGAATATTCATCTCATTACCCAGATCAGGGTTATGGTTTATCACCATATTGCCCAAAATTAGGGTTTCATAAGGTATTACATAACATCATCTTGGATTTGAGTTTCTCATTACCTCAACACATCAGGGCTTCACATTACATTACATTGAATTAGGGTTACACATTATTCCTCCCTCAATTAGGGTTTACATTGAATAACCCAATTAGGGTTTCACATGAAATCAACCTTTATTAGGGATTTACATGGAATCATCCTTAATTAGGGTTTACTATTCATTCCAATTAGGGTTTCATTCAATTACCCATGAATTAGGGTTTACTATTTATCCAAATTAGGGTTTTGCACTTCATTTCCCTAGATTAGGATTACTCATGTCATCACCCTTAATTAGGGTTACATTATTACCCTAGATTAGGGTTTCTCTAAGAATCGCTCTGAATTAGGGTTATAGTTCATTAGCCTTTTTTATTGGGGTTTTCATGATCTCTTTCACCAAGGATCATACCCTAATCATCACATGATTATTACTCATGTAAGATTATCATCTTCTCAACTTAATTAGATCACATCAACCCTTCAATCAAGTTCATACAACTATAATTAACATAGTGTACTTGAACATTGCATTTATAAACAATTACGGCTTATCTTATTAGATGAACCAATCACCTAGGTACTTTAGGGATTCTAACTTTGTACCTATCATTGATTGTCATCATTATCAATCATTAGATTAATGGAACAATCATTACCTTTTGAAAACTACTAGAGGGGGGGTGAATAGAGTTTTATAGATAATTTAACAATTAATTAACTCAACCAACCACAAAGACAATATTGGACAAGGAGACACAAGGGTTTAGAGTGGTTCCTAGCCTTAGCAAATACTAAGGTAGTCAGTCCACTACCCAGTTGCTTACCCAACCGGGATTTGAAAAGAAATCTATTTTATTACCTCGCAAGGACTTTACATAAAATACAATTTCTTTTCCCAAACCCTTCAAGCAGCCTTCACCTAGAAGTAATCGCCCAACTCGAAGCAGCCTTCCCTTGAAGTAGATGCACCAACACCCGTTGCACCAGCCTTCTGAAGTAGCTTCCCGTGCGATAGCCTTCTTGAAGTAGCTTGAAGTCCCCTTCTCTTCTGAGAAGTCAACCCTCTCCAATCCGCAGCCTCCAACCCTAGGAGTAGCAAGGAGAGTACAAGGAATAAATAGGAACAAGAAAGAAATACAGAAATTACAATACCGTTGTAAGTACAAGGCTTGATTTTCCTATATCAAGCGTTTGGATCTCCTAACCAAGATGTATAACAATGTGGTGATTGTGTGTAGGAGATCCTAGTCTATAGGACACGAAATGGAAGCAATAGGAATGAGTAACAAGTGTGGGAATGCACTATTGCTTCTAAACAGATTGCCAATGTAGTGTAAGCTCAAGGATTGCACAATTGAGTATATGAGTGTATTTAAGTGTCCTAAGGCTTGTCCTATTTATAGGAATGGCCTATGGATGCTTAAGGACGTTCTAGACAACTTCTAGGGGGTTCCTAGTGCTTAACTAGCCGTTAGGAATAAGTTAGGCGCATTAGCAACGGCTAGTTAATTAATTCTGCAGTTGCTGTCAGAGACCATCTCGGTCGAGGACTTGTCGACCGAGATGCCCAGTCGGTCGAGGATTCGTCGACCGACAGGCTCTCTGGATTAACGTTTATTTGCAACTGTCAACTGCTGTGTCTAACGGCTACTTTTGGTCAATCTCGGTCGAGAAGTTTGTCGACCGAGAGTGTCTCGGTCGAGGAGTGTGGTCGACCGAGATTGACTCTGTTTCAATCTTTTAATTAAACCACTAAGTGTGTTTATGAGTGTGCATAATGTGATCCTTTTGGAAGGGATGACTTGTCTAACTATGGTGTGTAGCTAGGGAAGATCTAACGCTTGATTTACATGCAATCTAAGTACTTGTACATTATATAACTGTACAAGTTTTTTATAATAGTGATTACATTGCATGAAAGTAAATATGTAAGTTCGTGATTTCCCTAGTTGCTTTGTCATCCACCGTAATCCTGCACACTCAAGTATCTCGTTAGAATAATAAGAATGAAATGTTTGTCATCATCGAAACAAAGGGATTTATCATAATGTCCAATTTATCCAACAATCTCCCCCTTTTTGAAGATGACAAACATTTCCTAAAATATGAAATAAGGAAATATAAAGCATGTGAGTTTCATACCTGAAGATTACCTTTTGTAGCCATTCTTGTTTTACAAGTGTGAGTGCTGGCAATCAGGATGAAACTCATATATATTTATATTTTTGATTTTATATTCTTTCTCCCCCTTTGTCATTTCAAAAAGATATCCAATTTGAATATTTTATTTTCTTTTCCCTTTTAATTTTATATTTTGCTCCCCCTTAAATAGATATCCTTTTAGAAACATGGATTTGTGTCTAATTTATCCACTATTTGTTTCTCAATCATTTGCAAAGGATATTAAGCCTTGAAATGATATGAGATTCCCTTAAGCTTATGATGAATGTATATTTATCTCTCATCTATCAAGGGATGTTAAGCCCTAAATTAAATGAGAATCCTTTAATATTAGAGTACATTAAAATGTCTCCAACCAAATGCAAGGGATGTTAAGCCCTGATTTGTCTAGAGATTTCCTTTAAGAGCAAAATATATTATTTTGATGAAATTCTTTTTCATACAAGTTACTTTGAAGAATACGAAGGTCATAGCAAACTTCAAAATGTTTATGTAAACTTCAAATAAACAAATTTGATTTTATAAGCTCCCCCTTAATCTTACAATTTAAGCAATTTTAAGGCTTTTAAGGTCACACATGATTTTAAATTTTGATTTTGACCTTCATCAAAAGTATACTAAATACAATAGAATAATATCCAAATAAACATTTTGTCAAAGCTTATTTTAGGTCACCCTTGACTACGACCATCGCGCCCCTTGGCTAAGTTTTGTTTTAACCAAGAGGCTAGAATTGCAGATTTCCAATTAAGCATTCGTATGTGAAGTATAATTTCTGCAGATAGCTATAAATATCAATTTGAAGCACATTGAGATATACCTATTAATATGAGCATCATAGTGAAGTCTTTGACCTTGATTTTTCTAGAATGCATGTTTCAATGAAAGCACAATGAATATTTCAAATCTTTTAAAGATATCAATTGAAAAACATTGTATTCTTTGCAAGCATTTCGAAGAGATATATCACCAATAAATTCTTTTACTTGCTTATGTAATGATAGAATGATAGAACAGAAATTTTTCTTTAAACTAAGAATAATTTTGGTTTTTGATCAAATTCATTTCTCATAATCTTTCAAGGATGATTTCCATAATTGATACTTTATTATACAGTCATTAATCATGAATAGACAACAATTTTGAAGAATTCAGCAATTTTACAGCATTCTGAAAAATAGTGACATGCTCGGTCGACAATTGCTCGACCGACACTTACTCGGTCGACAACTGCTCGACCGACCAAGTTTCTGGAAAATATTCAGAAATCTTAATCAACTTCAAAAAAAGGTTATGCAAATTATAGCTCGATGATGTTGAGATAAGACATTATGATATCAGAAGTCAGTTTAGGTCAAATCTCAACTAATTAATTTGAAGCTTCTATGTTTTAGGAATCCAAGCTAACTCCTCTTTCTTTTTCTTAAAAGGGCATGAAAATGAATAATGTCCAAGACGCATGCAATAATGGCAACTAATAGCATCAACTTCATTTCTATTTCTAGGAATTGTGTTCCTAGGTACAAATATAGTCTTGGATGCTCTTTTGGTTTTATTTCTTCTTGGATCGTATCCTAATCCTTTCCTTCCATTGTAACTAGAGGAAATTTTCAGAATTTTGTCAAGTAGGTTATTTCCTCCTAACTCATTTACATTTCTTTGCAACCTAGCAATATCTTTCTTTGCTAAATTGGATAATAGGGCATTTCTTTCTTTAACAACCTTATCATAATCTAAATGTGAACATAGAATAGGTTGTTTCTGGAGATCATTCACCTGAGTTTGCAAATTTGATTTCTCTAAGGAAAGAAGATTGCAATTTGCTTCTACCGATTTAATCTTAAGAGCATAATCTTCATTTTCCTTTTTAAGATTTTCATTTTCAGATACAAGAGCAAGAATTCTAGCATTTAAATATTTATTTGCCTTTTTAAGTTTCTTCTTGCACTCAATATATTTCTCATGAGTATTTTGAAGACTAGCAATTATATCTTCTTTTGGTAGATCATAAAGACTTACCTCTTCTTCATCTCCATTTGTTGTAGCAATGAAACACTCTACGTCTTCTTTTCCACTATCGCTATCGTCACTTGAATCATCCCATGCAGCTCTATATGCTCTTTCTTTCTTTTTGTAGGATGATTTCTTCCCTTTCTTGAGTTTTGGACATTCTCCTTTCATATGTCCTTTCTTGCCACATTCAAAGCACCTGGAGGAAGAAGTACTGGAAGTTTTGTTGGTTTTAAAACTTTTATATTGCTTACCATTCACAATGAGAGTTTCTTCTTCACTATCATCTTCACTTGTGTCTTTGGTTGATGCTTTGAATGCAATATCCTTCTTTTTCCCATGTTGGCGTTCATGTTCTCTCCTTTCTTCCTCTTCTAAATCTGCCTCATGAGCTTCTAAGTTTCCGATGAGCTGCTCCATTTTGAGGCGAGTGAGGTCGTTTGCTTCTGCAATAGCTGTTACCTTTGGTTTGTACTTTGGAGGAAGAGATCGAAGTATTTTTGATACCTGATCTTCCTCAAGAACAGGTTTCCCTAAAGCACTCAAACCATTAACAATAGTAGAAAATTTTGAATACATTTCACTAATAGTTTCGTTTGGATCCATACGAAAATGTTCAAACTTGGTTTTAAGCAAACTAACTTTAGAGTTTTTAACTTGAACAGTACCCTCATATGTTATAGATAATCTATGCCAAATGTCATATGCGGTATCACAGTTTGATACTCTATTAAATTCACTTACTGAAATGGAATAATATAAAATGCTTACTGCCTTTGCATTCATTTGAGCCATCTTTACCGTATTAGCATCCCATACTGCGAGATCGTCTTGTGGAAGTGTGTATGGTGTAGATACCATTCTCCATAACTCCCAGTTGATTCCTTGGAAGTAGAATTGCATCCTCCTCTTCCAATATTGGTAGTTTGTTCCATCGAACGGTGGAGGCCTAGCAACAAGTGTTCCTTCAATGTTGAGGTTGTTGAGCACTCCATCCCCCATCTTTTCTTCAAGACTTTGTTAGGGCTCCTTGAAGCCTGCTCTGATACCAATTGAAAACTACTAGAGGGGGGGTGAATAGAGTTTTATAGATAATTTAACAATTAATTAACTCAACCAACCACAAAGACAATATTGGACAAGGAGACACAAGGGTTTAGAGTGGTTCCTAGCCTTAGCAAATACTAAGGTAGTCAGTCCACTACCCGGTTGCTTACCCAACCGGGATTTGAAAAGAAATCTATTTTATTACCTCGCAAGGACTTTACATAAAATACAATTTCTTTTCCCAAACCCTTCAAGCAGCCTTCACCTAGAAGTAATCGCCCAACTCGAAGCAGCCTTCCCTTGAAGTAGATGCACCAACACCCGTTGCACCAGCCTTCTGAAGTAGCTTCCCGTGCGATAGCCTTCTTGAAGTAGCTTGAAGTCCCCTTCTCCTCTGAGAAGTCAACCCTCTCCAATCCGCAGCCTCCAACCCTAGGAGTAGCAAGGAGAGTACAAGGAATAAATAGGAACAAGAAAGAAATACAGAAATTACAATACCGTTGTAAGTACAAGGCTTGATTTTCCTATATCAAGCGTTTGGATCTCCTAACCAAGATGTATAACAATGTGGTGATTGTGTGTAGGAGATCCTAGTCTATAGGACACGAAATGGAAGCAATAGGAATGAGTAACAAGTGTGGGAATGCACTATTGCTTCTAAACAGATTGCCAATGTAGTGTAAGCTCAAGGATTGCACAATTGAGTATATGAGTGTATTTAAGTGTCCTAAGGCTTGTCCTATTTATAGGAATGGCCTATGGATGCTTAAGGACGTTCTAGACAACTTCTAGGGGGTTCCTAGTGCTTAACTAGCCGTTAGGAATAAGTTAGGCGCATTAGCAACGGCTAGTTAATTAATTCTGCAGTTGCTGTCAGAGACCATCTCGGTCGAGGACTTGTCGACCGAGATGCCCAGTCGGTCGAGGATTCGTCGACCGACAGGCTCTCTGGATTAACGTTTATTTGCAACTGTCAACTGCTGTGTCTAACGGCTACTTTTGGTCAATCTCGGTCGAGAAGTTTGTCGACCGAGAGTGTCTCGGTTGAGGAGTGTGGTCGACCGAGATTGACTCTGTTTCAATCTTTTAATTAAACCACTAAGTGTGTTTATGAGTGTGCATAATGTGATCCTTTTGGAAGGGATGACTTGTCTAACTATGGTGTGTAGCTAGGGAAGATCTAACGCTTGATTTACATGCAATCTAAGTACTTGTACATTATATAACTGTACAAGTTTTTTACAATAGTGATTACATTGCATGAAAGTAAATATGTAAGTTCGTGATTTCCCTAGTTGCTTTGTCATCCACCATAATCCTGCACACTCAAGTATCTCGTTAGAATAATAAGAATGAAATGTTTGTCATCATCGAAACAAAGGGATTTATCATAATGTCCAATTTATCCAACACCTTTAACTCCTACAACATTGAGACACAAAAGTCCACCATTCGGTTTTGGTATTTCAAACACCAAATGGTTTTGAAACCGTTTGATTCCAAACGGTTTTGAAACTGTTTGACCCCTAATGGTTTCAAGACCATTTGGGCTCAAATGGTCTCAAGACCGTTTGGGCTCAAACCAGCCTCAAAACCACATGGGCACTTAGGACAATCTCCAATCAAATTGATTATAATTTACACCATTGAAATTTCCATTAATTATGCAATTGAAATATTCCTCAATCATCACCATTGGATCTCTATCGATCAATCATGAAACAACCTTAAACCCTCCAAATGGTTTTGAAACTATTTGACTCCAAATGGTTTTGAAACCGTTTGACCCCAAACAGTTTCAAGACTGTTTTGGCTCAAACGGTCTCAAGACCGTTTGGGCCAAATCAGTCTCAAACCCGCAAGGGTTCACTAGATACATTCATCAATTGGTTGAACATGATTTGCTACATTGAAACCTTCAATCAATTGAGTTATTGAAGTTTAACAATTATTGGCTCTTAGATATCCAATCCTCAAATATTAACCATTAGATCACCAAATGGTTTTGAAACTATTTGATCCCAAACAGTTTCAAGACCATTTGGGCTCAAACGGTCTCAATACCGTTTGACCCCAAAAAGTCTTGAAATCGAATGGATTACTTTATGGAACCTCCTACAAATTGATTAGGGTTGTAATTAGTGGATTGTCGATACATTTAATCATTTAATTGGGTCCATTGGATCATCATACAACATGTACTAGGGTTCAAACCTCAAACAGTCAACCCATCCAAATGGTCAACTACTCTAAACGGTTTGGGGGTCCAAGCCAAATGGTTTCCAAACCGTTTGGACCCAAACCTTGAAACCGTTTGCAATGCAAACCTGTTGGAAAATGAGCCTAAGATGATGTTATCATCATCAAGACTTAGTCCATCGAAAACTACTGTCATTATCATGGTAATTGCATCAACAAATCAAAGGAATTGAAAGAGGAGAAATTGAACATAGTTGATTGAGAAATTGAAATCAATAACAATGAATAGGGTTTCAAGTTATATAACCCACCTTAAATTGAGCTTCAAATCTTGGAACTTCACTTCAACAATGGTGGAAGAAGCTTTTCCACACCACAAGGATCGTTCCTCAAGCTTTTGAGTGAAAAGGGATGGTTAGAAGTGAAGATGGGATCGAGATATGAAGAAATTATGCATTGATTTGTGATTTCCACCATGAAATCAAGATGAATGAAGGTCAAGAAGCTTACCAACAGGTTGAGGGTCGTATTCCTTCTGCTCCTAGCTTCCTTGAGCATTTTTTCAATCAAAGGAAAGAAGTGGATCCGAAAAAGTCCTTGGTTTGAGAGGTAAAAGGCCTTTTTATAAGAAAATCAATGAGAGAGAAAATGCCTCATCTTAATCCTTTAAAATCCGAAATTGTTTCCACCTATCCCCCTAGGTTTCTTACATGTAAAGGTATCTCTATCCCCACCGAACTCACTTCCATTATCCATGAATTAAGGGAAAAGAAATTAAGCACCTTAACCTTTATAATAGTAATTATCCATAAGTGAGTGGATAATTCTTTTTCTTATAATAAGGTGAGTGGAATTTTCACCTCCTTGAGATATTTTCGTGGCATAGCAAAGTCACAAGGGTGTTCACACTTGAACAAATCCAACCATATCGTTTTTGGTTTAAGGCCCTTCAATTAATATATTTATTTTTGCATTAATTTGAAGTAAAGTTCCATTTATGTTTAAATCATGATTATTTTAATATCAAGATTCTCTCTCCTTCAAAGTATCTCAAATGAGATGCCCCTATAATTTTCTTGCCTCTACAAGATGTCATGAATATTAAGGACCTTATTGAAGTGGTAAATTGCATATTGAACCCTGGGTTTTGGGTAAATTGCACGTTACACAAAAACTAGGTTTTAATGCACAAACATTGCTTTATCAGCTCTTTCTTGGTACTCAGGCTTTCACTGGCCATGCCTCTACATCATCTTCATTCTCATGATGCTTTAACACATGAGGAACATATTATCATGCACAATTTGCAATTTAACCCCTCAACTTGGGTAATTTGCACTTTAGTCCAAAGTAAGTAAAACATTATTTTCAACATTATTCAAAATGGACTAAAATTGAAAAATAAGTTCCTCTTGAGTCTTAATTACTTTTCAAAAGATAATATCAAGCATATAATTATCTTTGTTAAAAAAACACATAGGGTTAAAGCATAACCCAAGTCAGGGATGTTACAAATTATCCACCCCTAACAAGGATTTCGTCCCCGAAATCAACAAAACATCAAGAGAAAAGAGTAGGATATTTCCTCCTCATCTCTTCCTCTAGCTCCCACGTAGCTTCTTCAATTCCAGAGAACTTTTACAAGACTAATGCCTTTCTTTTTCAGCTTTTTAATTCTTCTGCCAAGAACCGACACAGGTCCTTCAACATAAGATATATCATCATTTAACTCTACCTCGATAGGTTGAAGAACTAACTCTGTGTTAGGATGACACTTACTCAACATGGAGATATGAAACACTGGGTGCAATCTATGCAACTCAGGTGGTAACTCCAGCTTATAGGCTACCTTTCCTATCCTTTCAATGATCGATTCAGGCCCCATAAATCTAGGAGCTAACTTCCCCTTCTTTCAAAATCTCAGGATACCTTTCCAAGGTGAAACCTTGAGGTATACTCTGTCTCCAACTTGGAACTCTAAGGGTGTACGACGCTTATCAACATAGGATTTCTGTCTATCCTGGGCAGCTTTCAATTGTTTTTGTATGACTTTAATCTTCTCAGTTGTTTGTTTTACTAGCTCAGGACCCAAAAGTTGATATTCTCCTATTTCATACCAACATAAAGGAGATCTACAACGTCTACCATATAATGCCTCATATGGTGCCATATCAATACTGTGTTGATAGCTATTATTATAAGCAAATTCTATCATGCTCAGGTGTAGATCCCAACTTCCTACAAACTGAAGGAAACATTCTCTTAGCAAGTCCTCTAAGGTTTGTATGGTCCTCTCAGATTGTCCATCTCTCTGTGGGTGAAAGGTTGCACTAAACCTTAACTGCAGACTCAAAGCTTTATGCAGCCATTCCCAAAAATGACTCGTAAACTGGGGACCTCTATCAGATACAATTCTAGTTGGAACCCCTTGCAAACACACTACCTCATCTATGTATATTTGTGCAAGCTTCTCAGCTGTGTAGGTTGTTTTTACAAGTAAGAAATGTGCAATCTTTGTCAACCTATCAAATATCACCCAAATGGAATCATGACTTTTGGTTGTTCTTGGCAAACCAACAACAAAGTCCATGGTTACATGATCCCATTTCCATTGGGGTATAGGCAAAGGTTGCATTGTTCCTGTGGGCTTTTGATGTTCAACTTTAACCTGCTGACACACTGGACACCGCATAACAAATTCAGCAACATCTTTCTTCAATCTAGGCCACCAATACATATCTTTTAAGTTATGATACATCTTGGTGCTCCCTGGATGCATAACATACATTGAAGAATGAGCTTCTTCCTGAACCAACTTTCTTAAGTTATCAACATTAGGTACTACCATCCTGCCATGTGCGGACAGAACCGCAACACTTCCATGAACCTAGCTTCATATTTGTTAATGTTCATATGTCCTTGCCTCGACCTCTCAAATTGAGAGATTTTCTCATCTAGATACGTCTTGGGAAAGTATCTAGTAAACTCACGTTAGAATTCATCCAATCCGACTTCAACTCCTGGCCTCTTGCCTTCTTCAATGGTCCACCAATGGCCAGAACTCCCCTTCAGTAGGTAGACAGCATGTCTCACCTTCTCGTCTTTAGGAATCATAAGGATTCTAAAGGCTTTCTCCAGCTCAGTTAACCATAAGTCAGCATCTGTTGGGTCAACTTTGCCAGCATACTCCATGGTTCCTACCCTCCGAAGCCTTTCAAAGGTCTTTCCAACTCCCTATCTTTCATTGTTTACTAGTGCCCTTGGTGCAGGTAGTGGCATCCTATCGGTCAGATGAATCATAGTTTCCAAAAACTACCCAAACATTGCTTGGAAGAGTGGGTTCCCCATATCAGCTTGATTGAACTGGGGTTGTTCAGGTAAAGGTTCCTCCCTAGATTGATCCCCTGCACCTCCTCCTGGTGCAGCAACGCTGCTCTCAGCAGCATGTTCATCATGCGATCCAGACATCTTCAAGTTCTTCTCCTCCTATATGAGTAGAAGTGTAATGAACGGGCCCACTGCCCAAGGCTCTAGGAGAGTTTCATGAATGATGACTGGCCCCACATACGACCACTAGCCTTAACTGCACGCTTTTGTCCACTCATGCGCAAGCCAGGATCAACTTCCCGACTGGTCACCCATCCTAGTACTACTCCAAGTTGAGCACGCTTAACTATGGAGTTCTTTAATAATGGGTTCCCGGAAAAGGAGGTGCACCTTGGTGATATGGGTAGTCCAATCATTCCTTTTAAGATCATCTTATCCAAGGACTAAAATCATGGGATGTTACAATCTACCCCACTTAGACTCTTGACGTCCTCATCAAGGCTCAATCATATGGCCTCATAATCTTTCCCCATTTCAGTGTAGACCCACGTCAAGGCTCAATTATATGGCCTCATAATATTTCCCCATTTCAGTGTAGACCCAAATGTCCCATGTACACCCAGCTCCCGATCATGGGTACCAACGCAAGGGTGGCTCCATCAACTCGGATAGCCATTTCCAACATGCTTGGACACTACCAGTGCATGGGCAGCTCCATCAACTCGGATAGCCCTTTCCAACATGCGTAGACCGCACGACTCAAAGACTGGCATGCCACAGGCCCATGTGGGCCCCACCTACTGGAGGGGAATTGGCTCTGATACCATTTGTAATGAACGAGCCCACTTCCCAAGGCTCTAGGAGAGTTTCATGAATGATGACTGGCCCCATAGACCACCACTAGCCTTAACTGCATGCTTTTGTCCACTCACGCGCAAGCCAAGATCAACTTCTCGACTGGTCACCCATCCTAGTACTACTCCAAGCTGAGCACGCTTAACTATGGATTTCTTTAGAGATGAGTTCCCAGAAAAGGAGGTGCACCTTGGTGATATGGGTAGTCCAATCATTCCTTTTAAGATCATCTTATCCAAGGCCTGAAATCCTGGGATGTTACAAGAAGACACTATCAGATAAACTGGAAAACACTAGAACAGACTCAACAACCTTAATCCTATGTCTCTATAGACTCAGCGAACCTAGAACTCGGATACCACTAAACTTGTGGCATCCGACTCATAAAAACAAGATTAACTAATGCGGAAGCAATCGTTAGCAGTGGAATTACTAAAAATCACTAAAAATTAAAACGTTTTTATAAAAAGATCCATTACCAGAGATTCTTTAAACAAGAATCACAGAAGTATATTTACATACTGGTCCACATTAGACATTCCATGCATCATCAAATCAAATTCTCAGGTTGATTATAAAACACTATCTACTGACTCCTAGGACCTGAGAGTACAAAGATGACACATATGCCTTTATGTACAAAGCCTGACAACCAGTATCCCCATCTGGGATGTTACTGTTGTCCTTGATGTTGCTGCTGTTGCTCTTCCTCTACTACAGAGGTTCTGTCTCTTTGTCAGCATCTACCTAAAAATGTTGAATCCCACGGAGGTGAGACAATTATAAAATTGCCCCAGCAAGAGATATAACTCTCTGCCGTAACATTATTATTGCAGTTTAATAGAAATAAACCGAGCAGTGGGATAATATAATTCAATAGCAGATAATCACTATCTATGCAGGTTGGAGAAACATTCCTATTCAAGTATTTCAGTTATAACTTGACAAGGCAACATGTCTCTTATTCAATATAAAATTGAAGAACATAAGTGACATTTATGTATTAAGAACATGTTAAGCAGGATAACATCAAATAGTGATTCTCGTATTTCAATCTTATGCAAATATGCTACACAGATGATTACATTTTACAATCATTCTTAAGCTCTGAGGAGATGAGGTATACCTCTCATACTCCAACCGATCACTGCAAAGTCAAAATTAGTACCATACAAAGTCAATGGAAGAGCCGACTTCCATGACTTCCCACACCTCGGTCAGTGCGAGATTACATGCAGGACATCTTGTGTCTCTGCTACATAGCTTGCCAGGGTATAGTGGCATCTAGCTATAGAGTTACAGTGGCGACTGTACTCTCTTCGCAATCGAGAGATCTTGTGTTTACCTCCATCGATCTGGCATTAACATCATTGGGAGATTAGTGATACATCCATCCCAGAAGCATGAAGGATTGGGAGGTTTAATTTTTACCTTCCATCAATTCCCTCATAAGGACGTAAGGATAGTTTCGCCCATTGACCCCCACATATTCAAAATATGTGAACTCCAGGAGATCTCGTAAGAAAACCTGTTTCACCATCACCAGCTTCTGATGATGATGGATCTATGGTCAGAGCACTACATGAATAGCTTTTACTTGATTAATTAAGTACATTATCATATTTGTTTAGCATCAGTCATGTTTTCAAACATAACTTATGAGGACAAATGCTACAGAGATACATGTACTATTTTCATCAGTTACTTCTGAGTCTTTAAAAGACATTGGGATCTCAGTCCCTCACATAAACATATGGTTCTGGGTATTCAAACTCTCAGTTCATCACTGAGCAATGTTACCACTTTTTCAGGTAACCATCACCTTCAGGTCATCTGACCAAGGTACACATGACACTTGCTATACAAGCATATCATCTCAGACTTGAGGCCCATAACTCTCTTGTCGCCTCTTACCAGGCAGCAAGGTATATTATGGAACATAAGGCCCCATAAACAATAATGAATAAAGTATCATAGCACATACTTGACTATGATCATCATTCCAAAATACCTGCATGGTTAGCACAAATGATAACAATGATATCAATTACATATCAGTACCATAAAACACAAATATAGCCTCACAATTAAAGGGTAACACCACTATTCCCTTACTAGGGTTAGGGTTTCCCATTTCATGTTATTTGGGAATATTCATCGCATTACCCAAATCAGGGTTATGGTTTATCACCATATTGCCTAAAATTAGGGTTTCATAAGGTATTACTTAACATCACCCTGGATTTGAGTTTCTCATTACCTCAACACATCAGGGCTTCACATTACATTACTTGAATTAGGGTTACACATGATTCCTCCCTCAATTAGGGTTTACATTGATTAACCCAATTAGGGTTTCACATGAAATCAACCTTTATTAGGGATTTACATGGAATCATCCTTAATTAGGGTTTACTATTCATTCCAATTAGGGTTTCATTCAATTACCCATGAATTAGGGTTTACTATTTATCCAAATTAGGGTTTTGCACTTCATTTCCCTAGATTAGGATTACTCATGTCATCACCCTTAATTAGGGTTACATTATTACCCTAGATTAGGGTTTCTCTAAGAATCACTCTGAATTAGGGTTATAGTTCATTAGCCTTTTTTGATTGGGGTTTTCATGATCTCTTTCACCAAGGATCATACCCTAATCATCACATGATTATTACTCATGTAAGATTATCATCTTCTCAACTTAATTAGATCACATCAACCCTTCAATCAAGTTAATACAACTATAATTAACATAGTGTACTTGAACATTGCATTTATAAACAATTACGGCTTATCTTATTAGATGAACCAATCACCTAGGTACTTTAGGGATTCTAACTTTGTACCTATCATTGATTTTCATCATTAGAAATCATTGGATTAATGGAACAATCATTACCTTTAACACCTACAAGATTGAGACACAAAAGTCCACCATTTGGTTTTGGGATTTCAAACACCAAACGGTTTTGAAACCGTTTGATTCCAAACGATTTTGAGACCATTTGACCCCTATGGTTTCAAGACCGTTTGTGCTCAAACGGTCTCAAGACCGTTTGGGCTCAAACCAGCCTCAAACTCGCATGGGCACTTAGGACAATATCCAATAAAATTGATTATAATTTGCACCATTGAAATGTCCATCAATTATGCAATTGAAAGATTCCTCAATCATCACCATTGGATCTCTATCCATCAATCATGAAACAACCTTAAACCCTCCAAACAGTTTTGAAACCGTTTGACTCCAAACGGTTTTGAAACCGTTTGACCCCAAACGGTTTCAAGATTGTTTGGGCTCAAATGATCTCAAGACCGTTTGGGCCAAATCAGTCTCAAAACCGCAAGGGTTCACTAGGTACATTCATCAATTGGTTGAACATGATTTGCTACATTGAAACCTTCAATCAAGTGAGTTATTGAAGTTTTACAATTATTGGCTCTTGGATCTCCAATCCTCAAATCTTCACCATTGGATCACCAAACGGTTTTGAAACTGATTGATCCCAAACAGTTTCAAGACCGTTTGGGCTCAAATGGTCTCAGGACTGTTTGACCCGAAAAAGTCTTGAAATCGAATGGATTACTTTATGGAACCTCCAACAAATCGATTAGGGTTGTAATTAGTGGATTGTACCTACATTTAATTATTGAATTGGGTCCATTGGATCATCATCCAACACGTAATAGGGTTCAGACCTCAAATGGTCAACCCATCCAAATGGTCAACTCCTCTAAACGGTTTGGGGGTCCAAGCCTCCAAACGATTTAGAAATTGTTTGGTCTCCAAACAGTTTTTGTGAAACCGTTTGGACCCAAACCTTAAAACTGTTTGCAATGAAAACCTATTGGAAAATGAGACTAAGATTATGTTATCATCATCAAGCCTTAGTCCATCGAAAACTACTGCCATTATCATGGTAATTACATCAACAAAGCAAAGGAATTGAAAGAAGAGCAATTGAACATATTTGATTGAGAAATTGAAATCAATAACAATCAATAGGGTTTCAAGTTATATAAACTGCCTTAAATTGAGCTTCAAAGCTTGGAGCTTCACGTCAACAATGGTGGAAGAAGATTTTCCACACCACAAGGATCGTTCCTCAAGCTTTTGAGTGAAAAGGGATTGTTAGAAGTGAAGATGGGATCGAGATATGAAGAAATTATGCATTGATTTGTGATTTCCACCATGAAATCAAGATGAATGAAGGTCAAGAAGCTTACCAACAGGTTGAGGTTCGTCTTCCTTCGGCTCCTAGCTTCCTTGAACGTTTTTTCAATCAAAGGAAAGAAGTGGATCCGAAAAATTCCTTGGTTTGAGTGGTAAAAGGCCTTTTTATAAGAAAATCAATGAGAGAGAAAATGCCTCATTTTAATCCTTTAAAATCTGAAATTGTTGCCACCTCTCCCCCCTTGGTTTATTACATGCAAAGTTATCTCTATCCCCACCGAACTCCCTTCCATTATCCATGAATTAAGTGAAAAGAAATTAAGCACCTTAACCTTTATAATAGTAATTATCCATGAGTGGATAATTCTTTTTCTTATAATAAGGTGAGTGGAATTTTCACCTCCTTAAGATATTTTCGTGGCCTAGCAAAGGAACAAAGGTTTTCACACTTGAAAAAATCCAACCATCTCGTTTTTTGTTGAAGGCCCTTCAATTAATATATTTATTTTTGCATTAATTTGAAGTAAAGTTCCATTTATGCTTAAATCTTGATTATGTTAATATCAAGTTTCTCTCTCCTTCAAAGTAGCTCAAATGAGACGCCCCTCTCATTTTATTGCCTCTAAAAGATGCCATGAATATTAAGGACCTTATTGAAGTGGTAAATTTCATATTGAACCCTGGGTTTTGGGTAAATTGCACATTACAACAAAACTAGGTTTTAATGCACAAACATTGCTTTATTAGCTCTTTCTTGGTACTCAGGCTTTCGCTGGCCATTCCTCTGCATCATCTTCATTCTCATGATGCTTTAACACATGAGAAACATATTATTATGCAAAATTTCAATTTAACCCCTCAACTTGGGTAATTTGCAATTTAGTCCAAAGTAAGTGAAACATTATTTCAACATTATTCAAAATGGACTAAAATTGAAAAATAAGTTCCTCTTGAGTCTTAATTACTTTTCAAAAGATAATATCAAGCATATAATTATCTTTCTTAAACAAAACACCTAGGTTTAATGCATAGCCTAGGTTAGGGATGTTACATTTATCTTCTGGACCTATCTTGCCTAGTAATGATGTTACTTCTATTTCTCTTGAGAAAGATTCTTATTTGACTTAGAGTCTAACCTTTTTGATGCTAAAGATGATCTTGCTAGTTTGTATTCTACTATTATATCTCTTAATGATGATAATCATAGACTTAGAGTCTTTCTGTAGAAATTCCTCAAAGGGAAAAACACCCTAAATGAAATCCTTGACCATTGTACCAAACAAAGTGGTACTAGTGGTTTGGGATTTGTAGGGGGAGCACCTAAGGTAAAGAACAAAGCCAAAGTAAAAAAAGAGAGTAAGTAAACTTCCTTTTTCATTGGAGAGTCTTCTGGCACTAAGAACTCAATGATTTGTTCCCATTGCAAGTGTGATGATCATTACTCTACTTATTGTCCTTACAAGCCAAAGGAGACCAGCCCAAAGATGAAATAGGTCCCCAAGCTAACTCCGAATCCCAATGTTTGAGTTGGGAACTAACACTCTCTTTTCTTGTAGGAAAAGGGTAGATGGATTGTTGATAGTGGCTGCACTAAGCACATGACATGTGATATAAGCCATTTCAACAACTTCACTAAGAAGAAAGGAGGTTCTGTTACCTTTAGGGACAATAAGAAAGGTAAGGTTAAAGGTGAGGGTGATGTAGGTGAATCCTTGTGTATCAAGAATGTTCTCTTTGTAGATGGCCTACATCAAAATTTGATAAGTGTAAGTCAATCATGTGAAAATGGTTACCTTGTGCTATTTCCTTCTTTTCAATTCTTGATTCTAGATTCCCTCACCTATCAAGTCATATATAAGGGAACTAGAAGTGGTAATCTTTATGTAATTTTGCTTGACTCTATTAAGCCTATTGTTGATATATTCCTATTAGTCAATTCAATTGATATTTCTCTTTGGCATCTTCGACTTGGCCATGTAAATATGCATCAGTTGAAGAAGTCGAGAAAAATGGTCTTGGTCATGGGATTCCCAAATTGGATTTTGAAAAGGATGAGGAATGCCAACCTTGTACCTAAGGAAAGAAAACCAAGTACTCCTTCATATCCAAAGGAGTCCTTAGTAGCAAGTGAGGTCTTGAACTTCTTCACATTGATATATTTGGACCAATGAGAACTCAATCGCTTTGTGGTTCCAAGTATTTCCTTGTTATTGTGGATTATTTCCCTAGATATACTTGGACCTTCTTTCTCATTTCCAAGAGTGACAGGCTTGATGTTTTATCTAGTTTTTGTAAATGAGTTGAAATGAAGCTTCTTGTCAGATTGTTTCCATCCGTAGTGATCATGGGGGAGAATTTGAAAATGATCTTTTTGAACGCTTTTGTGAAGAATCTAGGTATGCACATAACTTTTCTTCACCTCGAACACCATAAAAAATGGGGTTGTAGAGAGGAAGAATAGGTCCCTAATGGAGATGTCTAGGACCATGCTTTTGGAATATGACACCCCAAAGAAGTTTTGGGCCGAAGCTGTCAGTACCTCATGTATTGTGAAAAACTGAGTTTTTATACATCCTTCTTTCAAGAAAACCCCCTATGAGCTACCACATGGTAGGAATCCTTCTATCGAGTATTTCCATGTTTTTGGATGTCCTTATTTTGTTTTGAATATGATTCTATCGACAAGTTTGATCCAAAATCTTAAAAGGATTTCTTTCTTGCCTATAGCACTACCAGCAAGGGTTACAAAGTATTTAATGTTGATCTTGCTAAAGTAGAAGAATCCATTAATGTTAAGTTTATTGAGACTAACCCATCTATTCCTAAAGATATTGTTCCAAATGATGATGTTGTAGGTGAGTTAATTCAACTTCTAAAAGAACTCAACATCACCCAAAAGGGAAAAGAGATGGTCATTCAAGAAGAAGAGAAATATGAAGAGAAGAAGGATCCAACTCCCCGATTTGCAAAGAATCATCCAAAATAGATGATCTTAGGTGACCCATTTAAAAGAGTGAAGACACGGGCTGAATTCAACAAAGAACAAGCCAACAACGCCTTCATCTTACAGCTTGAGACAAAAAAATTCAAAGAAGCTCTTAGGGATGACGAATGGATCCTAGACATGCAGGAAGAGTTGGAGCAGTTTGAAAAGAACAAAGTATGGACCCTAGTGCCAAGACCAAGTGATAGAAAGATCATTGGTGCCAAGTGGGTCTACCACAACAAGCTATATGAAAGTGGCAAAGTTATAAGGAATAAATCAAGGTTAGTGGCTCAAGGCTACAATCAACAGGAAGGTATATATTTTGATGAAACATATGCACCTGTATCTGGACTTGAGCCCATTCATATGTTGCTTTCTTTTCCTAGATATAAAAACTTTCCCCTTTATTAAATGGATGTAAAAGTGTGTTTTTGAATGGTATAATTGAGGAGGAAGTGTATGTTGTACAACCTCCGAGCTTTGAACATGATAGTTTACCTAACCATGTTTATTTATTGCAAAAAGCTCTCTACGGACTCGAACAAGCACCTCAAGATTGATATGAGAAAATAAAGAACTTTTTGCTAGATCATGGGTATATCATGGGCAAAGTAGATTCTACCTTGTTTCTAAACCACACTTCTAACAATTTTCTTATCATTCAAATATATGTTGATGATGTCATTTTTGGAGAAACTAATCTTGATGTTTGCAAAGAGTTTAGTGAACTTATGTAGAGTGAGTTTGAGATGAGCATGATGGGTGAGCTTACATTCTTCCTTGGCTTTCAAATCAAGAAAACTAAAGATGGGAACTTCATCAACCAAGGCAAGTACACAAGTGAGCTACTTAAGAACTTTGGGATGGAGAACACCAAGCCGATGGACACACCCATGTCAAACACCACCAAACTTGATAAATATGAATAAAGTGAGAAGTAGATGAGAAGCTCTATAGAGGTATGATCGGAAGTTTACTTTAGTTAGCTGCCTCTAGACCTGATATAATATTTAGTGTTGGCTGGTGTTCTCTCTTTCAATCAAATCTGAAGAAATCACATCTTATAGTTGTTAAGAGGATTTTAAGGTACTTAGCCAAAACTCCAAATTTTGGACTATGATATCTAAGGTCAAGGGACTTTACTCTTACGGCTTATAGTGTTGCAGATTACATAGGATGCTTGATTGATAAAAAGTGCACAAGTGGCACTTGATTTCTCCTAGGACCGTGCTTGGTGCTTTGGTCCTCCAAGAAACATATGATAGTTGCATTATCAACTACCGAGGTTGAATACATTGCAGCCAGGAGTTGTTGTGACCAGGTCCTATGGATGAAGCAAATGCTCCAAGACTTTAACATTCATTTTGATGCTTCTCCTATCTATTGTGATAATGCCATTGTAATTAATATGTCTTACAATCCTATCTTTCATAGTAGACCTAAGCATATAGAGGTTCGTCATCATTTTCTTCATGATCACATTGCCAAAAAGGATATCTATATCACACATGTGGACACAGAAAATCTGTTGGTGGACATTTTCACTAAACTTCTAGCTATAGAGCAATTTAATTTTATTAGATCTAAACTACACAACTACTTTGAATGAATCTAATATGCCTTCTAGTTAGTTGTCATCTATCTTGTATGATTTGCTTATGTTTTGATCACCATTGCTTGCTAATATGCTAAAACCAATTTTTCATGTTCTTTTTGCGTTGTTTTTTGCTTATTTTAGGGTACTTTTTGCAAACACTTGTTTTATTGCAAAATTATATCCAATGATGAGTGATATGTTCCTAAGTATGTTTCAAATGCAAAATGGAAATGAAAAATAAATTTAATTACCACTCTAATGGCTAGAAATTAAGATTTCTAAAATTAGTTCACGTGGACCATCGATCGAGTTGCCAACTCGACCGATCAATGACTGAGAGCTTTTATAAAGAGCCAATAGGTCAAGTTTTTGAGTTACAAAACTTAATCGATGGCTAGGATGGAGCAAACATAAGTTAGGTTCGGCCAACTTTTCTCCCTTTCAACTAGAGAAAAATCAATCGATCTAACCTCCAACTCCTTCTATCTCTCAACCGTAGCCCTGACCATCCTCTCCCTAGCCCTAGTTCAACCTAGATCAACCTTCCATGACCACTTTCCCATCAACCCTAGGTGTATGGATGGTTTTTGGTGGTGTTTCCTCATTTTTGTTCTCTCCATCTTTTCATTTTGTCTCCATGGTGTCAAATAGGAGAAAGAGAGTCGCCCCATCCAGAGCACCATCCTCCTCTTCTAACTCACATCTCATACCCTTCAACGATACCTTATTTGGCTCACATGGTGCTCTAAATAGGTACAAGGAGCTCCTTCCTAGGAACCCCTTTCCTTTTTGTAGCCTTTTTGAGCCAACCCCAAGTAGAAAAAGGGTTATCGATCAAGTAGTTGAGTTGCTATATGACCACCACCTCTCTGCCTTGAGTGTTGAATGTGTGGGCTTCCACAATTACATCACAAGCACAAAAGTCATTCATGAATTCTATACTAATTTGCAATGGAATTATGGAATTCTCATTCCCCCGCCTCATTATCAAGAATTCCTTACTTCCATGATAGTCGGGAAGAAATCCCAAGTCTCTGAGGGTGCGTTGAACAACGTTTTCTTGGGTACTGAGGTGATTGATACTTGTAGGAAGGATTACCCTGAGTATTTTGACCTATCTGACTCTGAGGACATCTATAATCAATATGATCTCACTCTTCCTGATATTCATAAATTCTTGAAGGAGCTTTAGTTCCCCTATAGAAACAAGTGTACCCTTCCCTCCTCATCCTTAGATCTCAAGAACTACATACTCGCCCGAGTTGTTAACTGCAATAACCATCCCAAGAAAAATCCGACTAAAATTTCAAAAACATTGTGGTGATTATGTTATGTATCTTGAAGAACATCAGAGTCAAATGGGCCAGATATGTCCTTCACCACATGACATGTTTTGACTCTGGTAAGAACACATGTAGAACCCACCCTCCCTACCCTACCCTGATCTATGGTCTTTTTTAGACCGCCACTGGCAAATCTCTTTTTGATGACCTTCACTACAAACCTATCCGGAAAGGAGTTTGCATCAGTGAGACCACCCTTCAGAAGTCTATGCCTAACCCTTCCTCTACCACACCTGGAGCCTCTACCTCCACTCGTGCACCTCCACCACCTCAGCCATCCCAACCTGCCCGCGCCTATTTCCATGTATCAAATGAAACCCTCATGGGTTACATGATGCATCAGTAGATATACAACCTTCACATTCAGGATCATATGTATCCGAATCTCTATACCATCATGTCTACCATGAACCTTTCCTATGCACATCCCTATCGTGCCTACCATCCCTAACCAGAAGGTGACTATGCATCATTTCCATACGATCATTTTTACCCTGCCCATCCCCCTGCTCCTTCTCCTACTACACCCTCTGTTGTTGGTGGATCTAACCCTATCATGATACCTCTCCCTACTATTCCTATGCCTACCCTACTTGTAGTACTTGACATATGTGCTCCTCCTTACCCTCAAGCTCAAGAATTACATGACCATGGTATGTCTTTGGCTAAGCAGAATGCCAGGTGGCCCAGTTGTGGTTTCGGTTCCTCTGTCAATGAGGAGATGCAGATCAGGCCATTGAGGAAGTTTCTGCTATTGATGAGGAGGCCTCTTCGGATGATGGTGATGAAGGTTCTGGTGTCTCTACTAGTGGTCCTTGTGATGAAGGCAATGTTGATGTCACAGCTACACCTTCAGACAAAGAGGATGACAATGAGCCAGAAGCCTCTGCTGATGATGTTGATGATGTTGATGATGTGGACATAGATGACCTAGATGTTTAGATATTTTAGTTTGTAGTCTATAGATGTTGATCATATATATCTTTCTAGACTATCTTGTACTAAAAACATTTAGGCACCTTTTCTGAGTTGTACTATTTATCATCATGTTTTCATCATTTTCACTTATAGTTGTTTCTGAGGACATGCTCTATGGGTTGTAATCTTAATCCTATGTACACTTACTATTTGATTTACTATATCTCATGAGTTGGTGACATTTTACAACATTTTGATTATGACTTAGACTGCTTGTTTCTCTCTCATCTCTATTTAGCATATGCTTTGAGATTGCATGTTTTATGTTGTGGATGTATGTTTTTTGGTTGTTCTTGGAGAAGACCTATTTTTGTGCTCTTCAACCCCCTTCCTTTTTGATAATGTCAAAAGGGGGAGAGAAGTTTAATGTTTTGAAGCTCAACCATATTGCTTTTATTGTCTATGTGATCCTTTTCTTGTTCATTATATGTTTTATCATGTATCTTACTAAAGGACCATATAGTATACATGTTATATTATTTTGTGTAGATAAACTAACTATGTAGGTCATAGTAAGAACAGATTGAGGGGGAGCAATTAACACTGTTAAAATTCTGAATCCCCTTGCAATTCACAAGGCAAAGGTATAACTTTACATATCCTTTTCAATATGATTGAGGAATGGTTTGTCATTGTCAAAAAGGGGGAGAATATTGACTTGAGAGTTATACATTTACCATATTTTGATAATGACTTAACAATTCCATTCCTACGTATCTAATATGTTTGTTCAAGATTTACTTTAGGCTTTAGGTACATGAAAAGGATCAAACTACACAAGCCCTAGCTTTGTTCAAGTCTAAGTCAAAAGCAACACAAGTGCATGTTTTGGGAAATCACTCCCAATGACCTTAGATTAATTTTGTAATCACTTTTATTGATGATATGACTTGTAACTAAGACAAGAAAAAATCAATGACACTTAATTCCAATGTTTGGTCACTTAAAATTCAAATTAGAAAATTTGTCATAGGCTGTTTATCGGTCAAGTTGGAAACTTGACCGATCGAGTGATGGATTTTCTAAAGATGACCAATTGGTCGAGTTGCACACTCACAGAACTCAATCAATCGATCAACTAAGCAAAATTGATTTTGACTCATCGGTCGAGTTTCCCAGAACCAACTCGACCGATAATTTGAAAATTCTCTTTGTCGCTTAGTGGATTGGTCGAGTTACCTTTATTGAAACACGACCAAATGTACTGTGCGAAAAATGTAGAAAAAGTGATTATAACCGTTGGAGAGTTGTTTTGAGTGAGAATAGATCTGTTGTATCTTGGAAAATGTCTATATTTCACCCTTAAGTGATCCCACACTGAAGGGAACACCACAAACTATAAATAGGACCCCTAGGAGTTCATTCCAAGTTTGCTCATTCATGCTATTCTAAGTCCTTGTTATAGTTGATGTGTTGCATCTCCTTGAGCCCCCTTTCTATCACTCATTTACAAAGCATTTGTGATTATGAGTGAGTTAGGAAAGTTGTAAGAGAGCAACCTTCATGTGCTTGTAAAGCTCTCATTCCATTCCATCTTTCCTACCCCCTTTCTCAAAGAACAAAGGTTGAAGCAAGCTACTCTGAGTGAAGGTGAAGTTGTTGATTTTCTTTTTCAAGGTTGAAGAAGAGGTGAAGATATTCTCCAGGTGAAGGAGAAGGGAAAGGCAAAGATTCAAGAAGAGTGGTTAAATCCCTCAAAGACAAATACTTGATGCCAGTGTGGGTAAGTCGTTGTTGAAGGCTGAAGCCATCTTGATCAAGCAGGTAAGTTCTTGTGTAGGTGGAAGACTCTTGTCTTGAGTAGGTAAGTCCTTGAATGTATGGTGGTCTCCTTGTATCTCTTATGAATGAATATAAGTATACACAAATTGCAAAGTTCTAGAGGTTGACCTCTCTAGGTAGTGGATTGACTATCTCATAGTTTGGAGATTGGAACCACTATAAACCACCTTGTCCAAGTGCATGTTCCAATTTCTGTCATCCTAGCAATGCTTTCTTAGTTAGGACTTCAAATTTTTCTTAAGATATTAGTTTTGATTGATATAATTTGAAGGTCTAACTTATCTCGTGACAAGTTTGAAGCTCTATTCAGCCCCCCACCTCTAGAGCCCTGATCCAACTAGTTTCCCTTGTGTCGTTGCCATGTTTTACCACTTCTTGATGACAACCAATGGGGCAATTGGGTTTAACAACCGATGGGTTTCTGGTCCATCAACCAATGGAGGATCTAACTCTAAGATTCTATGGTCATACGACCTGCGGCCATCAATGGATGGTGGAATGAGTTCAACACTCGATGGTGTCAACTGATGGGAATTTCAAATCCATGATCTGAACATGACACTAAGTGTCATAGACGACAGTAGTCCTAGACACCACAACTGATGGTGGTCCTAGACACAACAACCAAGAACAATTTCGATATCTTGTTTTTAGTTACTACTATTCATATTCGTGATGAAATTTTTTTGTAAACCCATATCCATATATATGGATATGGTTCTTGGTAATACTGGGTCTTATGTGATGATTCTTTTAAACCCTAATTTGATTGTTTTCTTAGTTAAATGATTCAAGCATTGACTTATACTTCAATCGATGGTTTTGAACAAAGAATATCATCCAATGGTTAGGGTTTGATGCCTCAACATTTGATGGTTTTGGGTGAAGCCATTAGTGTGATGTTTTGGTTTTGGTAATGTGAATTCAATGGTTCAATGCTCTTTACCTTGTAGTCTTACATTTTCCCTCGTATGAATATAAGTGATAATCACCATAATGAGTTGATGTGTAACTCTAATGAAGCATAGCTTGTTACACCTAACCCTAGTATGAGAAAGTGATGGTGATTGATTATGATCTTCTCTCTTGAATGATTAATGTGATCATGAAACACTCTCTTATTTTTGTTGAAACTATAATATGCTACTACATGAACATCATAATTTGTTTATATGTTCTACTCATATGTTACATGTTTAGTAATAGATTTTTGAGCCTTGTTATAAGGCATGGAAAGATAATAATGGTCTTGTAGGGAAAGATTTTATGGTCTTAGTGACCTTTAGGCATAATTGAGAATTTATGGAGGTGTAATCCTCTTTATGGTATGACTAGGGTTGAATCTGTAGAATATTGTGATAAGTATTCATATCCTATGATGTTATGATGACATGTTTGGTCTCATGAATGACAATGAATGGTACTATGTGGTTCTTGTGATTAATAATTGTACCTGATACATTTTATATCTTCTGGAGTTGTTATATTTGTATACTTTCTAGAAATGATTTAGGGTTTGTATGTCCACTTATTTGATGCAAGCTTGATTCACCCAATTGGCATTAACTATTCAAGTAAAACCCTAATCATGTAGTGCCATGTGCCATAAGATCCATTTTAGTGTTAGGACTTGTTGGATGGTGAAATGAGTATTCCTGAGGAAACTCAGAGTGAATACAATTGAGTATGTGGGGTTCAAGCGACTATGTATCCTTGACATCCAGACACCAAGGTTTTTAGGATGCTTACAGACATATCTTAGTAGGAGAACAAATAGAATACACTCGAGTGTATAGATCACACCGTACACCCCAGTGGTGTTTGCATATCTAAGCCATGATTGTGCAAAATCTAATCCATTGATCTTCATGGTTACAATAATAATACACTGAATATAAAAGTTGAGCCCATTTTGATGAGTGTAAGTCACTCATCCAAGGACAACAAAATCGACACACAAAATTAATTTTAAATGCATGATTTTTACCTCCTTTGGATGCATAACCTATAAGTGTCCAAATTAGCTGAAATTTATTATATAGTATGTTCTTATAATCTTCAATAAGGCCAATGGTTTAGATTTATAGAATAATTTCTTCATGATGGAAAATGATTGAGGGATATAGCTTCTCCGGTACACTCAAATGTATTCCAGCTTATATATATATATATATATATATATATATATATATATATATATATATATATATATATATATATTGAGTGTATTCCAACTTCACTATATATAAATAAATATATATATATATATGTGTGTGTGTGTATATATATACAGACATATATATACATATATATATATGAGATGGAGGAAATTTTTTGGTGTACCTTGGATGGTAGTGTTTCATACCCACCTCCTTCTACTAGTGTCGTGACCTATAGCAAGGACGGACTAGTCTGTTAGTAGCTTGACCTTATGTGTCATTGGGGAGGACTCATAATGATCGAGGGCAAAGAAGATCTTAGGAATATGTCTTCTCCTAGATCTTGGATGACATGGATTTTGACTTAGAAGTGTCAGTTGGAATTTGACTGGTTTTCCTCAAATTCCTCAGGGCATAATAAAATATGTAATACAGATGTGTTGCATACCTGTTAGGGTTAAATATGCTTAACAATGGTTTTTAAACCTAACCATGTCCCTTAAACTACATAGTTTCTATATGATTCAATTAGAGTGATATATTGTTTGAAGAAATTTATTTATCAATTTTCTTTAAATACTCTAATAAACATGCTTGTTGCTAAGATTGTCTGATTAACTTTCTTAGTGTGATGGAATTGCTTACTCATCCTCCTCAATTTGTTTACCATTAAATAATCTATTGTAATCAATAATCATTGTGGAGAGTTATATTTCTCGCTGGGACATGGGTCTCACCTCATGGATCACCATATCTTTTTAGGTGGTCTTTGGTGATGTGGTCAAGATCATGCAGCAGAAGAGGAGCAGCCTAGTGATCAGTAGGCACTAATGGTTGGAAAGCTATAGTCATAGTAGTAGAGTCCTAGCGTCATCCCTATACTCTCAGATCCAGACATGGAATGTGGTTTGTATATGATATATATGTATCGACATGAGTTTTTGGTAGTATGCTGGTGTTTGTATATATGGAATGTACATGTGGAATGATATATCTTTTGTATGTAGGTTGTGGATGAGGACATTGGATTCAGATGTAAATACCTAGAATGGTATATGAACTTATGAAAAGGTTGGACCTTTATATAAAGTTTTCAGAACAATTTTGTGATATTGTAATCAAATTTAGTTATTCTACTTTTCAGGAAGTGTGATCAGTTAGTTTCTCATTGTGTTTTATGTTTTAATTAATCTCGTTTGGTGTGATGGTGTGTCACAATTAAGTAGGTATCAGAGATCTAGGTTTGATGAGTTTATGGGGACATAGGACTTAGGTTTTGTGTTTATTCTTACATAATCCAACATATCTTATTGAGGCTTATGCTTATGCAGATATGTCTAGAGAGCATGAAAAACATGCTGAGAGAAGCTATATTGCACCAGGAGGTGGTGCTAGAAGGAAGGCATGTGATGATAGAGTGCCAAAGGTGGAGCACGAGCAGCCCGAGATGCCTAAGTTTGACCCAACAAACATGGCCAACCATGTGTTTTAGTCCATGTTTGGACAATTCATGGCCATGATTACGCATCTAGCAGGTAGAGAGCCCACACCCAAGCTATGGAAGATGTCCTTAATGCGGAATCCGAGGTTGTCGGGAAGACATTTAAAAGGCTCAGATGTGTTGGGGAAATCAAATATGTGGGTACGTCTGACCCGGTAGACTCTGACATGTGGTTGAAAGAACTACAAAAGGCATTCAAGGTCTTGAACATTCCAGAATAAGATAAGGTGAAGCATGTTGTGTACATGTTGAAAGGTAGTGAAGGGCACTTGTCAGCCATAGAGGAGGAGAAAATACCTAGAGTCATGATAGGATGGGGAGAGTATCAGTGAAATTTTTTGAGTTGATATCTTCTAGAGATATACTTGGATGAGAAGATCTCACAGTTTGATAAGATATGTTAGGGATAGATGACAATCGATGAGTATGAGTCAAAGTTTATGGAGCTTCTGAGGTTCTACCCTCATATGGTTGTAACAGATAAGGAAAGGGTTCGTAGGTTTGAGAAGGGTCTGAGTATGAGTTAACTACGAGGGAATTAACTTTGGATAATAGAAATATGTTTTCCACCTTTATGGAATCGGTAAGGTGGATGGAGAGGTCTTCTAAAGAGAAGTGTGAAGCTAAAGCTAAGAAGAGGCCAACTCATTTTTAGGGAGAGTCATCTAGAGGCTTTATGAAGTTGAGGTTCTCTTCATTTCACTCGCAACAGAGGTTGCCTTTTACCGAGTAGAGGACACTTCGAGTTGGGAAAATGCCATAGTTTTTCATCGGTAAGAGCTGAGAGCATAGTGTCACTGAGACTGGCGGGATCGTCTCAACCACAGAATGATTGCATGATGTGTCATCAGTGTGGATAGATAGGGCATATCATATGAAATATCCAAGTGAGGAATGGGGGAGTGACACAACAGCCAAGGCAGAGTCAGCAAGGGTATGAACAACATCAGTTCAGTAATGGTGGTGGCATAGGACATTGTCAAGCATCATAGATAGGATCTTCTAGACAAGCTAGAAGAGGATGTGGACAACATAAGGTGACGTCTAGGTTCTGTGTCATTAGATAGGTGGAAGGAGTGGTCAATTCATGGGTCTTGATAGGTTAGATGAATTTATTTCATTCTAATTTGTCTACTTCTTCTTTTGTATCTATCTTGGTTGACCTAGGTGTGACACACTCTTTTATCACCAAAGAGGTGATAGATAGTTTTTATCTACCTATTAGTCATATATCTTATAGGCTTCAGTTGGAAACCCCTTTAATTGGTTCCACTGAGTTGTGGGAGGTGTGTCCCTCTTGCATTCTTTCTTTCTCAGGATGGATCACTCAAGGGGATCTTATGATACTTGATATGCATGGATTCAAAGTGATCCTAGTGATGGATAACTTGGATAAGTATAAGGTTGTTTTGGATTGTAACTCCAAGGTAGTGACTTTTTATGATGGTTATGTCTCTTGTATCTTCTAAGGTGATAGGAATATTTTCCTGACATCATTTGGTGCCCCATGACAGCGGAGAGGTTGTTGAGACAATGGTGGGAGGCCTTCTTACCACATGTTGTTGATACAAAGTGGAGAAGTCCTAGTATTCAGGAGGTTCTAGTGGTGCGAGAGTTTGAGGATGTCTTTCCTGGTGTTCCTCCTCCTAGAGAGATTGATTTTTACATCAACCGGGTTCCTAAAACACAACCTATAATGCAAGCACCTTACATAATGGCACCAGCAAGATGTAGGTGTTAGAAATAGTTGCAAGAGCTATTAGAGAAGGTCTTTATTAGACCGAGAACTTCCCCTTGGGGTTATCCTATGTTGTTTGTCAATAAGAAAGATAGTTACATGAGGTTATGTATACATTACTAATAGTTGAACTAGGTAACGATAAAGAACAAGTATCCATTATGTAGGATTGATGACTTTTTTTATCAGTTGACAGGTGCTACAATATTATACAAGATAGATGCGAGATCAGTTTACCACCAGTTGAGTATCAAGGTGGATGACATACCCAAGTCAACCTTTAGGACTAGGTATGGTCACAATGAGTTTGTGGTTATGCCATTTGGGCTAACCAATGCACCGACAACATTCATGGACCTGATGAATAGGGTATTTAGGATCTACCTTGATCAGTTTGTGGTCATATTCATATATGACATCTTGATTTACTCTAAGGATAGACATAAACATGAGCAACACCTTTTCCAAGCATTAACACTATTGAGGCAGCACAAGCTATATGCTAAGTTCACCAATTGCGAGTTTTGGTTGTCGGAGGTGTCTTTTGTGGGGCATGTTATATCTGCTAAGGGTGATTGTGTAGACCCTAAAAAGGTGGAATCTATCCTACAGTGGGAACAACCCAAGATACCAATGGAGGTTTGTAGTTTCCTAGGTCTGGCAGGCTACTATAGAAGGTTCATCAAGAACTTCAGTGTTGTAGCGTTACTCTTAACAAAGTTGACTAGGAAAGACGTTTCTTTTGTCTCAGATGGCAAATGTTACTGTTCCTTTTAGCTATTGAAAGAGACGTTGACCAAGGCACCATTCCTAGTGTTGCTAGAGCAAGGGATGGGCCACATCATCTTTTGTGACGCATCAAAAATGGTTTGGGATGCATGCTAATGTAGGATAAGAACATCATTTACTTTGCTTTGGTGATAGCTTAAGAGACACGAGGAGAACTATTCAACATACAACTTGGAGCTTGTATTTGTATTTCATGCCTTGAAGATCTAGAGAAACTACCTTTATGGATAAAAGTGTCAGATCTTCACTGACCATAAAAACCTACAGTATATCTTCTCAAATCAAGACTTGAACATGAGGCAGAGAAGATGGATGGATTTGATCAAAAATTACAATTGCACGATAGACTACCACCCAGGCAAGGTGAATATAGTGGCTGATGCATTTGAAGGAAGTCATCTTTGTCAGCATCTACATATCAGGCACAATTATGCTCCTTAGTGTTCCATAAGCGAGACACGTTGGTGTCGCTTTGCCAAATGAAAGTCCAACTAGAGGTTTTCTTACTGGAAGCGTTATTGGCACGGTTACATGTCAAACCTACCTTGAGGCAGTCCATCTATGATATACAGCAGAATGATATAGTGATACATAATTTCTGATCAGAGTTGGGAAGTCATAAGCATGATATCTTCCATGAGTTAGATGACAGTACAGTTTGCTTTCACAATAGGATAGTGGTTCATGATGTTGATGGGTTGAGGAAGATTTCTCACTCCTCGATGTATGTGGTACATCCTGGAAATACCAAGAGGTACCATAATCAGTGGCCAGGTCTAAAGCATGATGTGGAAAAGTTTTTTGCTAGATGTCCAGTTTATCAACTCGTCAAGGTTGAGCACTAGAAGCATGTAGGGTCGTTACAACCTTTGCCAATACTGCAGTGGAAATGGAATCCTGTCACTATGGACTTTATGGTTGGTCTTCCTAGGTCATTCAAAGGTCGTGATTCCATTTGGGTGATAGTGGATAGGTTTACCAAGTCAGCTCACTTCCTTCTAGTCAAGACAATGTAAACAACAGAGAAGCTGGCAGAAATATATGTTAACGAGATAGTCCAATTGCATGGTATTCTAATTACCATAGTTTTTGACAAAGGTCCACTTCACAAGTCATTTTTGAGAATGTCTGCATATGGTGTTGGGAAGACAGTTGAGGTTTAGTATAGCTTTCTACCTACAGATAGATGGCTAGTCTGAGAGAACTATTCAAACTATGGAGGATCTTTTGAGGGCATGTGTTTTATAGTTTCTAGGTAGCTGGTATGTACACCTAGGCTTAATACAATTTTCTTACAACAACAACTATCAAAGGAGTATAGATATGTCACCTTATGAAGCTCTATATGGGAGATGTTGTTGGTCACCACTCAACTGGTATGAGACATGTGATATCATCTTTTGGGTTTTGAGCTTGTACTACAGACTATAGACATGATTAAGGTAATACAACAACAGTTAAAAGCAACCCATGATAGACAAAAGTCTTATGAAGACAACCATCACAGACTACTTGAGTTCCAAGTGGGAGATAGAGTGTATCTTATGGTTTCTAATTAGAAAGGTGAAATGACATTTGGTAAGAAGTGTAAGTTGGCCCCTAGGTTTATGGGACCATACCCTATCTTGGCTCGTGTTGGAAAGGTGGCATACAAGTTAGAATTACCACCAAAGATGTGCATGCTACATAATTTCTACCATATATTCATGTTAAGTAAATGTTACCTTGATGCAGAGTAGACAATCCATCCAGTGGAGGTTGAGTTAGATGAGAATGTTTCCTAATTTGAGGGTCATGTGTTGATCCTAGATAGGAGGGTGAAAAAGTTGAAGAAGAAGGATATGGTGTTAGTAAAGGTTTTTTGGCATCACCTTGGCATGGAGGAATTCATGTGGGAATTATAAGATGAGATGTGTAGGAAGTACACATCTCTCTTTACGTAGGATTTTAGGGGAGAAATCCTTGTTAGGGGTTTATGGTTGTAAGACCCATGATCTTGCTTAAAATTTTTAACATGATTAATTATCATAATTGAGTGCTTAAAACCTTAATCAAACCATAATATGTGATTTGATATCACATGATAAGGTTAAGTTTCAAGTTTGGTCTAGTTTCGACACTGTTTGAGCAAGTTGTGCAATTTTGTGAATGGTTTGTATTTTTCTACAATTTACCCATATATGATGTTTTTCTTGAAATTTGTCACTTTCTTTATGTTCCTTATATATTTTCTTATCATTCTTGAGCTTTTTGTTCCATGGGGCACCTAGATGTACCTTAGTTCGGTGGTGTTACCCTTCTTGGGTAAGTTAGGGTTTTGGCTCTCATAGATCAGCTACCTTGAGAGGCCATCAAACCAATGGTTCTTGTAACGACCCCACCTCCCCAAAAACCCCAATTAAGGAAGTCCAAGAATCTAGAGTCATTGTCCCAAATAGGATCATTTGGTTTTGCAAATAATAAAAAATAATTAATAAATTCTACCACAACTTATCTTAAGCAGGATATACAAATTTTCTTTTCACATGCCTTAAAAAGGATTTTGGAACTTTATCCAAGGAGAGAACTAGCGAACTATAATCCTCCGAACATTATTTAGCCTTGTTCTTTTCAATGTCACCTTTTATTGAGCATTCACTTTCAATAGACATAACTGCATATTTCCCTAAAACGTTGACAAATAAAACGTCAGTCAGTATAACAAATTATACTAGTATGTGGGGAAACAAAATGTTTGCATCTCGTTGTAACAACATATTTCAACAAAATTAAAGTTTACATCTTAAACATAAATACTCAATCATGACATATCCAAGTCTCTATTTTGTCCCTGTAGTGGACATGGATACTACTATTCCCATATGGTAGATCCTCAATATTCACTTTTGGTCCTACCACAAAGGTATACCAAGACTTAGAGTTGTATATTTGTATGATCCTAGACAAAGGTAGACAAAACCTTGAATCATGATAATCTGTTGATCCTACCCTAAGGTAGATCAATACCTAGATCATCACTTTTTACATATACACAAAGCTACAGAGGATGATAAGGATCAGAGCTAGTCATGCACATATTTATGGTGATAGACATAGTCACTTTATAGTTGTAGGAATTACAGTTCTCCCAAGCAATTGATTTCAAGCACACCGGTGAAAGCTCAGAAACCACCATGAAACTAGAGAAATTAAGAATAAGCGTAACCACATACCTGATTTGGCAGTCTCAAAACCAAGTAGGATAGGTAATCTAATCAAGAAGTTCAATCACCCAAGCCAAGCAATAAATCAAGAAATTTGATCCTAAAAAGTATTTATAACACCTAACCATTATAATCTCATCCAAACATCTTTTATTTACTTGGGATTCCATTCTAAGGTTTGTAAGGCTTATTAGCGTTTTGTGGTTTCCAAACTTCCCTTTTTCAATTTTACTCTTTTTAGGTCAACAAACCCTAAAAGCACTTTTCCACTCAAAAAAACCCTAATTACTCAAATTATCCAAAGTAAATGTCTTTTTCACAAACTCATTTAAGAACATCATTTTCATGCCTTCTTGATTGATTTCCATATTTAAATCCATAAAACCTCATAATTATCAAAATTAGGGTTTCTAAGTTCATTAATGCACATTTTTAACTCAGCCTATAAATGCCTCACGCAATGCGCTCCCCACGATAGCACTGGTAGTTTTGCTACCCTTTGGTCCTTGCCAATATAACAGAGAATCAAGACAAATCTATGGCTAGCTTACCACAACTGTTTGTTGACTAACAATATGCGGGCGATCCGGAAGCTCACCGCATATGCGTCTTGTTCCAGATGCAATCACCCGTTGGAAATGACTTTACATGCAATCAGGGATTGTCTGGAGTCGACGGCTCTTTGGACAATATTACTACCTCGGGAGGCCACCTTTTTCTTCTCTAGTGGATCTATCACGGAATGGATAGACTACAACTTAAAGAAACTGAACAAAGAGGAGCATTGGGCTCAACTTTTTGCCATAGCATGTTGGTGGCTATGGAAGGGTAGGAATACCCACATCTTTGATAATCGTTGCATTCCCACGATAGTCCTGGAGACGAATAGCAGAGCTGATCTCCAGATTGCGTGTGAAGCTTTCTCGAGAAGGAAGAGCCCAGCTCCCCAATCCTCCATCAAGCATTGGCAGGAAGCGCCAACAATTGGAATTGAGTTCGTTATACATGTTGATACAGTTGTGAATATATCAGGTAATATTCTAGCCACGAGTCTAGTCACATGCTCAAAGGATGGTACATGGATCTGCGGCCAGACCTGGCATGAATGGGGGACAAATCATTTGAGAGGTGAACTCATTTCTCTTAAGCATGGTCTGGAATACGCTTCACAACATCTCAGAACTGTTGGCATCATACTCTCCGACTCCTTGACGGAAGTGCAGTGGATACGCACTGAGGAAGAAGTTCCTCGGAAATACAAGCTACTGGTTCAGGCTACTCGTCATCACTGGTCTAACATGGGCACTCTCTCCATAAGCTATATTAAAAGAAACCAAATCACTCTAGCAGACTGGCTAGCTAAGCAATGCCTCAAGCAGCCGACGAATAGCAGTAGTTGGCCATTCTGCCCTCAACCTCTCCTGAAGGACCTTCAGACAGATGCTGTTTCTTTTCCTTTCCAGTTGTTTTCTCCTACCTCTATGAACATGGATTGTAACCAGTAGAACCTGGTGTTTTACAAAAAAAATGCACATTTTTAATCATGGAACCCTAATTAAGGAAATTATGAACAAATATTATCCAATTAGATCTAATCCATCCTTTTTATTCCAAATGGATAAACTTTGTTCATAATAGACATGCAACATCATTAGACCCATTAATCTTCCAAACTTATGGTTTTAAATTAATTAAAACCATTAAAGGTAGCACCTTTACATACTTTTCGAGTTACAAGCATATTTAGACCTTGAATCCATTTTTACTGGATTCTACATATTTTTTTCAAAAAAACCCATATATTACATGTTCCCATTTGATAACCCTATAATTAGTTATGATTTTATAAGATAATTACCTTTAGACCAATAGCAGAGTGCCACATCAGTTAAGAGTAGATTTGCACCTAGTTTCCATACAGGACGCCATAGGCCAATAACCTCCCACCACGTAAGTAGCTCACCCTGCACGAGCAATTCCTTCCACATGTGTCATTGTGAAAAGACAACTTGGCCCCTATGGTTTTAGGCTTGGGTCCTCGTGTGATTGAGGACAAGAGGGTATTTCCCCTTTCCATCATCTTCCTCCCACGGCCTACATCTTTGTTGCGTCTGGATGGGTCAACAACAAGGTTGACTTCACACGCCAGGGCTCCTGAGCGTCGGGTAAGAAGGGAAAGACCACCGCTGCAACCTATCGAATCTATTAGGGTCATTGAAATCATCAGAGTGGGCTGGGATAGGGATGAACCTCATTTGAGTTAGGGGTGACACACAAGGTGTTGTACAGAGAATCATAGAGCAAAACAAAATAGTAAAGCATTGTTTGGTTAGGAAATCAGAGGCAAGGTGGGTCTCCTTTAAATCTAAGGGCATAGCACCAACACTAGGCAGAACTCTGGCACCTTATATAGGCAGTGCCAAGAAGAACCACCAGTTGAGAGGTATGTACCTCGCCATCAAAAGGGGAAAGTTATTAATGATCTCTGAAATAGGGCAATCTAGGGATCGTCTTAACCAGAATCATCTCTCGAATCCAAAGATCAAATTTATAGGATCCCTCATACATTAGAGAGAGAGAAGGGTGTGAACAGAGGAGGGGAGTTATTGTTCACGTTGTTTCCTTTTTGGCTGGAGGTAGGTGATGAAGGTGTTGTCATTGGATCTTAGATCTGACGGTCCCAGTTCCACATGCTAGAAAAAGGCTGATGAGAGGATTTCTAATATAAATCGAAATTGTGACATTCAATAATATTCCATTCACTTTAGGAATTTTTATAAAATCCATATCTTTCAAACCATAAACCCTTTTAACCCCAAATTTTAAGTGAAAGTTTCTAATGATTTAAATCACTTGTGTGCAAACTTTGGAACCAAAACTCAAAAACAAAAGAGACTTTTCTTCATATGCAAGTCATCCATTTATAAGGCAGATATTACGCATTTAAAATTCACCTTTTCTCTTTCTTTCTCTTCTAGTTTCTTTATTTTGATTTCTCTTCTCATTAGAAACTAAAAGTAACTAAAAACTAATGAATAGTGGTCATCCATGACACTTTCTAGAGAATTCTTCATAATTCTCATATATGCACACAATTATCCTTTTATTTCTTTTCCCGTTTACTTATTATGGAATTTATTCTATATCTTTTCCCTTGTGTCATTATTGGATGTATTAAAACAATATAAACCACGAACTTATGCATCCAAGGGAAAATTTACAAAGGAATCAATTCTTTGAAAATAAAGCATACAAATTTCCATTCAAATCCCTTTTATTTGCAATATTGCATTTCAATCAATACAAGCAAAATTGAGGTTATAACATCCTTCCCCTCTTATAGGAATTTTGCCCTCAAAATTTGACTAATCAAGCAAAGAACTCAGGGTAAGACTTTTCCATGTCCGTCTTTAGCTCCCATGTGGCTTCATCCTCTCCATGATGCTTCCAAAGAACCTTTGCAATCTCTATCCTTTTACTCCTAAGCACTTTCACCTTGGTATCTAGTACCCTTACATGTGACTCAGGGTATGTCATCCTCCCTTAGGGTTCAATAGGTTCAATGCTCAGCACATGGCTTGGGTCCTTCACATAGTGCTTTAGATTGGATATGTGGAACACATCACACATCATACTATACTAAGGGGGTAAGGCTATATGATAATCATTTTCACCAATCCATTCCAAAATCTCAAATGATCTGACATATCGGGGAGTAAGCCTCCCTCTATTCTTATTTATAGCTCAGAGCGGTCGGATTTTTAGAAACACATGCTCACCCACAATGAGGTGCAAGTCAGTCTGCTTCGCATCACCATACAATGTTGATCTTAGGCTCTCTTCAGCCTTTGCTTGATCAAAGCAACTTTATCAGCACACAACTATAGTTCCTCTCACCTCAACAAGGTCATCTCACCGACATCATCCTAGTGAAGAGGTGACCGACACAGCCTCTCATAGAGATCTTCATATGGAGCCATCCTGATATTGGCTTGGTAGCTGTTATTGTAAGCAAACTCAACTAAGGGCAGGTGTTGCTCCCATGATCCACCCTAATTGAGCACACATGCTCTCACCAGACCTTCTAAATTATGGATTGTCCTTTCTGACTATCCATCATTCTAGGGGTGATAAATTGTGCTAAACTTTAGTCTAGTGTCGATTTCTTCATGCACTTTGTTCCACAACTTGAAAGAAAACTTAGGATCACAATAAAAATAATAATCAAACTCGAAACACCATGCAGTCAAACCATCTCTCTAATATAGAGTTCAGCTAGGTCTGTCACCTTGGTAGGGATCTTTAAGGCTAGGAAATGTGCTAAATTGGTAAGGCAATCTACCACAACCCATATTGCATCATGATTTTTCTTTGTCTTGGGGAGACCCGCCACAAAATTCATGGTGATCTATTCCCATTTCCATTTAGGAATTTTAATTGACTATAGCAATCCACTGGGTCGCTGGTGTTCATCCTTCACCATTTGGCACATGTGAAAACTCACCCCATATGCTACTATGTCTCTCTTGTTTCTAGGCCAAAACATCGTTGCAAGTATTTAAACATCTTGGTAGTACCAGGGTGTACTATATACATAGAACCATGACCTTCTTGCAAGATATGATTCTTCAAGTGTGAATCTTCAGGAACCCAAATACAACTCTTATAGTGGATTCCACCATCTACTCCCACGCAGAGAGGTGTCTGAGGTTTCTCTAACAAACCTTTCATCTTGTCAAGTTCTAGGCTAGCTAACTGGGAAGCCACCAACTCGGTCAACATGTCTAGTTTTATTTGAATGTTAGCCACACAGATCTGGTCTTCTAATGGCTACAGAGTGCACCTTGCAAACTCTTCTAGTTCTCTCCACTAGGTAGATAAGACAATTGCACACCTAAGTTGTTTCCAACTAAGTGCATCTACTACTGCATTAGTCTTCCCAGGGTGATAGGCGATGGTGAAATCATAAACCTTCATATACTCCACCCATTATCTCTATCTCAGGTTTAGGTCCATCTGATCTAGTAGATACTTCAAGCTTTTGTATCGATTATTTTGGTCACTAGATCCAATCTTAACTCATACAATTCAAACTACACTTGATAATTATATCCTCATCTAAGATTTCAATTTGGTAATTAGATTTGTTCATATAGGTTTCTAAACCATTTATCTAATATTCTCTCATGAGGATGTGGTAAATCCTCCAATCCTCAATTATCACAAAAATATTTCAACTTAAGTATTTATTCCTCATATCACTTCTATTCCCAATATGGCATGCATCTGTCCCATCTATCACACTCATGACAAGATGAACTAAACATTTGGTTGCAGTCCAAAACAAAGCTCATCCCATTCTAAGAGTAGAGATGGTGCATCACACCTCATCATTTCAATTCCAAATTTAAGTTGACTCATTCTCCACCTTCCACCATTCCCCTAATATTATGCATACCTATAAGGAAAAGCTTTCCTCATAACCTTTGAGTCATATCGCGATCCTTAATTAGTCATTTCCTCAACATCTCTAGAATACTGATACTTTTGGAGTGATCTCATCCTTATGCATCTAGAGATTGCCTCTCGCATTTTACCCTTGGGCCCCATGAACTCCTGAAGGTGACCAAACTCCTAGCCCATGGACCTCGGGAAAATGTAGCCATTACCTCTCGACCCTATGGTCTTGTGCATTTAGGGAACAATCAAATCATACTCCCATCAGTCTCATCCCTTCTTGTCCTTAGCAATGATTTAGGATTCTATCGTAACTTTATTATTTCATCACTCATTTTTCTTGTGGTTCCTTTGATGATATTCAAGTGCATCGAATCCTTTAGAATTCTCACTCAAATTTCCATCACCTCTCCGGGCACTCATACTTTTCCTTATGTCCTTGTATGGGAAACAAGGTGACCTACTCATCTAGGCCTGACCCCATTCTACTGGTCACTTCCATAGTGACTTTTCATTATGTCCCTTAGAGATGGTCATACTTGGGTCTAAAGATTCATACTCAGTCTATGTGCTTTTGTGTTTTATGCATGTAATCTCTCAAGTTCTTTTAAGTGACCTATAAAGTTACGTCCATTCTTAAACAAATTTTGGTACTCACTTTTTTATTAAGGGTCCTTTCCCAGGACAGGAGAAAACTATCACTTGACAGTATAAAGGGTCACAAAACTTTCTTTAATCCATAGTATATATCATCACATTAAAACCAGGGAGTCATAAGGAAACAACAGTAGCACATGTACATGAACAATAAACAAACCACAACACATGTTCACCATTTAACATATAATTACAACATAAATTGTTACCGCATTTCATAATACATATTGAATAGAAAACTTCTACATATACATGTACTAACATTAAACAACATGATCTTAAGACAACAGGTCCACTTGTACATCAACTCGCCACACAACTCTCACTATCTTGGATCTTCAAAAGCACATATCCACAACCTAAACAAAATATTACATGTGGTACATGTCAGCACAATATTCAATAATATTGTACTGAGTACACTGACGTGTCTTTTATATACCTCTCATCATATCTTGGTAATAAGATAAAACTAATACTTGGCAGCAATAAACAAATACAAGAAAAGCATATACTTGCACAAAAGATGTCCATTAACACAAGAGAAAACATTTATTTTAAACACATTTTCCATTATATGTAAAGTTGATCAACCAGATGCACTATTCTACCAAAGAGATTTAGTGCTCACTTGTACTATTCTGCCAAAGAGATTTAGTACTTTCATAAATGCACTATTCTACACAAGAGATTTAGTGATCACATGTACTATTCTGCCAAAGAGATTTAGTACTTTCATCAACGCACTATTCAACCAAAGAGATTTAGTGTTATCATATAATGGAATAGATATATTATGTTTCTTGTGTTCATAACAATAAGTATGGTAAATCAAGAAACATATCATACAATAATAATCATTTCATCCAGTACCATATGCCAAGTATTTTACTAAAGATATAACATAAGCATAATGTATTATAAGCCAAGTAAGAGGTAATGGAATACCTTGATCACAAATATTCTAAACCAAATATTCCTGATGTCAACTACCACAATGGTCAACCCTTATAAAGACAAGAGCATGTATCACCATCATATTCTCATCATCTTAACCCTAGTTATATTCATTTTAGGGTTTACTTAACTCATTAGGATAATCCTACTTTTACTTGTATTCTTATCTTAGAATTATTTTACTGATGTCATTTTCTAGATTATGGTTCATTATCTGAACATTATCTTCCATATCCTTCTTGTGTGCATATTAACCCTAGGTTACATCATAAACCTAGATTAGGGATTCAAACCATGTATTAAGGGTCAACTTCATATAACATGTATTTCGTGTATAAAACTGATATGAGATTTATATATTAACTTCAAGTTACTGATATGAGGGTTTTATGTGAATTTCAACATTTGTTGAGCATGTATGTATTTATTGCATTTTATTTAGGGTTAAAAGCCCTAATTAGCCATATGAAGCAAATTACATGATTTCATGCCACAACATCATAAATACTGACATCAGATGGATTATAAGTCATTAATTAGCCATGTGGTACATTCTCATAATTTTTAGCCATCATTTCTTATTTATTATCCATCATATGAGCATTTCACCACTTACATGATATCACTATTATTAATGCATCAAAAGCCTAATATTAACATTCCACTCTGTTCTACTCATTTTTCTGAGAATTTTGATATATTATATGTATTTTTCTAATATGCGTGCTAATTACTATGAATTATACAAACTGAGCATTATTGTGGAAATTACCTTTTCCTGGCCAATCAGGTGGCGACACATGGCTGCCTTACTGGGGTCAGACGGTCCAGGTATGTGGGTGAATCCACAGATCTAGGGATCTGTTAGCCGGATTAACTCTTTCTTTGACTCGTGTTCTCTTTTTCTCGTACAGTCTCCCGTGTGACGCCATTGAAACCGCCACTGCCATGGGGTTCTACTCCAGTGTGCTCACGCTCACTGAGTCCCCATCACGAATTAGGTTTCCCAATCATGAGCGCCGCCACCGCCTGCATGTGTGGGTGCTCTTCTACCTAAGCTTCCATGAGCCCAACGCTCTCAGACCTGGGTGCCACCTTGACAAGCATCTTCGGAGAGAATAGGTCGTCATGCACCTATTCTCCAGGTGACCTTCTTCTACCTTGAACGTCATCAATCCCTTCTCCTTCATGTTGAGCATGTGCCCGATCTCTGTCTCCACTCCCCCCACATTCTCACATGGTCACGGCTGTTGCCCAGCCGTCGTCGTGCTGCTGGACCCTGTCCATGGCCGCCGATGATGGCCTCTATTGCGGTGGTGTCCTCCTCCGATGAGTGGTCTGGTCTCTCTCCCTTCCTCATGTTTGATATGTTGTCATCCTCCCAGTGTGAATTCCATGCTGTGAGATCCTCCCAAAAGGTCCACGATGATGCCAAGGCGAAGCACACCATCGTCATATGCCATGAAAGCTCCGGTGTGGGCTTCACATTGTTGTTTCATCTATAGATCAGTTTCCATTCTTATCCCTCTCCTCTTCATACAATGTTCCTTAACCTCCGCATGTACTTCCTCTACTCTACGCGTAACAAATCAACTCCAGGTTTCTGAAATAGCCTCGTAATGGGGGGGTGGTTAAGAGTGAGTTGGTTTCCCTTCTAGCCCCACTAAGGGTGATCATGTTGGTGTGGGATGGTCTCATCACACTGCTCCCCACGTCTTCCACTCAAATGGTAGGTAGGAAAAAGGGACCTGCTCTATTCGATCTGACCATCCAAAGATCTTGATGATGCCCCATAGCCAATCCGTGTCTACATATCTACTGTACATATTCAAGTGAATTTCTGCATGCGTGATGTCTCTGTTGTGGATCAACTTAGGTTAGAATGATTAATAGACTTATTTCTAAAGTATCCAAAACATGCACATAAATAACCAACTTCAAACCACAATAACTCGTTGTAGGAACCTTAAACTTCGGGGAGTTTTAATCATAGATTTATTATTATCCCTATATATATCCCATCAAAGATTGGCCTCAATATATCATTATTTGACCAATACATTAAATTCCTCAAATAAGCATAGACTTATGGATCATAATAATGATATCAACATCAATCAACACTCAAACTTCACAAAACACTTAGAAACCTCAAAGTAAGTCAAACTCACAAGATTCACTTGTCTTACTAGATGTTTAGATATTCCAAAAGTCCACTCCATCACAATTCTCTTTCCATAGACGTAACTACATATTTACCTAACATGTCGACAAACAAAATATCAGTCAGTATAACGAATTATATTGGTAAGTGGGGGAAACAAAATGTTTGCATCTAGTTGTAACTGCATATTGCAAAAAAAATATCGATTAATAGATCAAAATTTACATATTAAACATAACTACTCATTCCTAACATATCCAAGCCTCTGTTCTATCCCTGATTATGGAGAGGGATACTACCTTTCCCATATGGTAGATCCTTAACAGTCCCTTTTGGTCCTACCCCAAAGGCAGACCAAGACTGTAACATCCCTAACCTGGGTTATGAAGTAACCCTAGGTGTTTTACATTATGAGAGTAATTATATGTATTCTTTTGTCTTTGAAAAGTAATTAGGGCTCAAAAGGAATTTATGTTACAATTTTAGTCCTTTTTGAATATTGTTGAAATCAATATTTTGCCTGTTTTGGACTACAGTGCAAATTACCCAAGTTGAGGGGTCTATTTGCAAATTGTGCATGATAACATGTTCCTCATGTGTTAAAGCATAATTCGAATGAAGATGATGCAGAGGTATGGCTTGTGATAGCCTGAATACCAAGAAAGAGCTGATAAAGCAATGTTTGTGCATGAAAACCTAGTTTTGGTGTAAAGTGCAATTTACCCAAAATCTAGGGTGCAATATGTAAATTACCACTTCAAAAAGGTCCCTAATATTTCTTGGCATTATGTGGAGAAAAGAAAATGAGATGGGCGCCTCATTTGAATTAAGTTGAAGGAGAGAGAATCTTGGTATTAAAATAATCAAGATTTAAGCATAATGGATATATTAATGCAAAAACAAATAAAATAATTGAAGGGCCTTCAACCAAAATTAAAATTGTGGAATTCATATACATGAGTGGACGTCCTTGAGCTTTGCAAGGACCGAAAATATCTTAAGGAGGTGAAATTCCACTCACCTTATTATAAGGAAAAGAATTTCCACTCAAAAATATATATTAATATTATAAGGGATTAAGGTGCTTATTTTCTTTTTCCTTAATCCATGGATAATGGAAGAGAGTTCGGTGGGTTTGAGTTGCCTTTTTGTGCAAGTAAACCAAGGAGGAAGAGGTGCTACCATTTTTGGAATTAATTTATTTTTAATAAAATATTTTCTCTTTCATCAATTTTCTTATAAAAGAGCCTTTTCCAACCCACCTAAGGGTCTTTTACGATTCCTTTCTTCCCCTTGCTTGCAAAATCGACCAAGAGAGCTAATAACATCAGGGAGCACGTCCTTAACCTGTTGGTAAGCCTTTGACCTTCGTTCTTCTTGATTTCATGGTGAAAATCATAAAACAATATATGATTTCTTCATTTCCTCACTCCATCTTCAACCCTAGCCGATCCTTTCACTCCAAAAGCTTGAGAAACGACCTTGGGAGGTTGCTAGAGCTTCAACCACCATTGTATCCGTGAAGCTTGGAGCTTGGGATCAGATTTGAAGGCGGGTTATATAACTTTAACCCTTAATCTTTGTCATTGAATTCGTTTTCTACTTGCAATTGATTTAATTGTCATTATTGCAATAACCTTGCTTAATTGATGGAGTTGCCATGGAAATGGCTGTAGCTTTCATGAGTTTAAAGGTTGAAGATGATAAGCTGTTCAAAAGCACACACCTTAATCAAATAACAACAGCAAACAGTCTTGGACTTTTGGTCCAAATGGTTTTACAAACCGTTTGGTAAAGTTGGTTTTCCAAACCGCATAGAATGGTTGACCGTTTGGTATAGTTGACCGTTTGGACTCCAAACCACATGGCATGGTTGATCATTTGGCTTAGTTGACCGTTTGGGGTCTGAACTTAATCATAGTTTGGATGATGATCCAATGGACTCAATTGATTGATCCAATGTGTGCACGATCCTTCAAGTGGAAACCCTAATTGAATTGATTGAAGAAATCCATGATTGGTCCTAATGATTTCAAGAATTTTTGGGGCAAATGGTATTGAGTCCGTTTGGGACCAAACGGTTTCAAAACCATTTGGTGGATTGAAGGTTGATCCTTGACCAATGGATGATGATCTAATGGTTTAGATTGATGAACCCTTCAATTGAATAACTAATAGTCGATTCAATGATGCAATTGGAGATCAATGGAATTGATGGTTGACCTAATGAGCCCTTATAGTTTTGGGACTGATTTGGCCCAAATGGTCTTGAGACCGTTTGAGACCAAACGGTCTTGAAACCGTTTGGGGACAAACGGTTTCAAAACTGTTTGGGGTCAAACGGTTTCAAAACTGTTTGGTGGCAAACGGTTTCAAAACCGTTTGGTGTTGAAACTTCAAAACCGCATGGAGGTTGTTAGTGGTTCAATCATTTGGATATTGAAGGCAATGATGGATCCAATTATCCAATGATGGTTAGTCAATAAAGGTACAAAGGTTAAACCCTAATAGTACCTAGGGATTTGTGTCAATTAAGGAAGAAACCCTAATGGCTTATAAGAGCAATGACTTGGTACACCATGTCACTCATAGTTGTATGAACTTGATGGGAGGGTTGATATGACCTAATCAAGTTGATAGGATGATAGCATGGATTTGTTACATGAGTTTAATTCATGTGGTGATTTAGGGTATGATCCTTAAGTTAAAAGATCATGAAACCCAAATCATGAACCCAAAACCCTAATTGGGATGAATAGTAAACCCTAATTATGGGTGATGGACTACGAAACCCTAATTGGGATGAATAGTAAACCCTAATTGTGGAACAATGAATGTAAAACCTTTTATAGGGTGATTTTGATGTGAAACCCTAACTAAGGATTGTTTCATGAGAAACCATGATGTTTGATGTGTTGTAAAGCTCAAACCCAGGGTAATACTATGTAATGCCTAATGAACCCTAATCTTGGGCAAAATGGTGATAAATCATATCCTTGATGTGATAATGGGATGATTATCCTTAAATGACATGTAATGGGAAACCCTAACCTTGGTAAGGGAATAGTGGTGTTACCCATGAATAGTGAATTCATATTTGTTGAACATGGTTCTAATATGCAATTGATATCACTGTATCATCTGTACTAACAATGCATGTATTTTGAAATGATGGTCATGGCCAGATATGAGCTATGATGTTTAATTCACTATTTTGATTGTACTTTAAGTGCCATAATATACCTTGCTGCCTGGTAAGAGGTATCAAGAGAGTTAATGGGCATCAAGTACCAAGTGTGATGCTTGTAATGGCAAGAATCATGTTGCCTTGGTCAATTGACCTGAAGGTGATGATTACATGGAAAAGTGGTAACAATGCTTAATGATGAGTTAGGATTTAATTACCCAAGGCCATATGATTATGGTGATGAAATTGTGAAGGGATGAGAATTCCCAGTTCTGAAATAAGGGGCTGAGTCCCCAATGCCTTTTTAAGATTGATGAAAATAGTTCATGTTTCTTTATAGCATTGTTATAATAAGTTGTGTTTGAGAACTTGCTTGATGCTAAACGAATATGAAAATGTACTTAATTAATCAAGTGAAATCTATTCATGTAGTGCTCTGACCATAGATCCATCATCGTCAGCAGTTGGTGATGGTGAAACAGGTTTTCTATGGAATTCCTAGAATTCACATATTTTGAATATGTGGGAGTAAATGGGCGAAAATATCCTTACGTCCGGGTGAGGAGATTGAGGGAAGGTAAACACTAAACCTATCAATCCTTCATGTGTCAGGATAGATGTATCATAAATCTCCCGATGGTTGGGAAAGATGTATCATTAATCTCCCAATGTTATTTTATGTCGGGTCGATGGAGATAAACATTAATGCCCTCGATTGCCGATGAGAGTGCAGTTGACGTTGTAACTCTATAGTGAAGTTCCAGTATACCCTGGAAAGCTATCTGAGCAGTCGACATAGTCCTTCTTGTAGTCCTGTGCTGACCAGGATGTGGGTGGTCATGGGAATCCGGCTCTACCATTGACCTATTTATGGTACCAATTTTGATTCTAGAAATGGTTGGTTGGAGTATGAGCGGTATACCTCATCTCCTCAGAGCTTAAATATGTTTGTAAAATATAAATAGTCGTGTAGCATATTTACATAAGATTGAAATACGAGAAACACTGATTGATGATATACTACTTAGCATGCCCTTGATATAGGAATGCACTTATGTTCCTTTAATTCATATTGAATATGAGATATTTTACTTAATCAAGTTATAGCTGTAATATTGCATAAGAATGTAGCTCTAGTCTGCATAGATGTTGATTCACTTGTTATTGATTTATATTATCCCACTGTTCAATTTATTTCTATTAAACTGCAATGACAATGTTTTGGGAGAGAGTTATATCTCCCGCTGGGGCATTTCTATAATTGTCTCACCCCCATGGGATCTAATGTTTTTAGGTAAATGCAGACGACAAGGCAGAAACTCTTCTGTAGGAGAAGAGCAGCAGCAACAGTCACAAGGACAGTAGTGATCTAACAGGTGGAGACATTGGCTGTCTAGTTTTGTGTAGATAGTCCTATAGTCGTCTATGTACTCTCGGGTCCTAGGAGTTAGTGTTTTGGTACTTCGATCTGAGATTTTTTGCATGTATGCCTCGAGGTGCAATGATGCATGTACTGTATATATGAACTGGATGTAATGTTTTACTTTGGTTCTAAATGAAAGAGTTTTCCTGTGAATGGATCTCTTGATAAATGGTTTTAATTTTTAGTGATTTTCAGTAATTTTGCTGTTAATAATACACTTCCGCATTAGTTAATCTGGTTTTATGAGTTGTATGCCACAAATTAGTGGTATCAGAGCTCTAGGTTCACTGAGTCTACAGAGACATAGGATTAAGTTAGTTGAGTCTGTTCTAGTGTCTTCCAGTTTATCTAATAGTGTCTTCTACTCTTATAGGAGAAGAAGAACTAAGGATGTCTAGATCACACGAAGAATACGCTACTGAGAGCAGTGTTGCTGCACCGAGAAATGGTGCAAGAGACCAAGACAGGGAGGAACCTGTACCTGAACAGCCCCAGTTCAACCTAGCCAACATGGGGAACCCAGCCTTCCAGGCTATGTTCGGGAAATTTATGGCACATATGATCCACATGACAGATAGAATGCCTGTAACTGCACCCAGGGCAGCACCCCATGATGAAAGACATGGTGCCGGTAAGACTTTTGAAAGGCTTAAGAGGGTAGGAGCCTTAGAGTATGATGGTACAGCTGATCCAGCAGATGTTGATCTATGGGTGACTAAGTTGGAGAAAGCCTTCAAAATCCTCATGATTCCTGATGATGAGAGGGTCAGACATGTGGTATATCTCCTCAAAGGAAGTGTTGGACACTGGTGGACCATTGACGAGGGTAAAAGACCTGGAGTTGTGATTGGATGGGATGAATTCAGATGTGAATTTGTCGCTAGATACTTTCCCAAGACGTATCTAGATGAGAAGATCTCTCAGTTTGAGAGGATTAAGCAAGGACCTATGAACATCAGTGAGTATGAGGCTAGGTTTATAGAGTTGTTACGGTTCTGTCTGCACATGGCTTCTAATGATGAGGAGAGAATTTGGCAGTTCGAGAAGGGGTTGAACGCTAAATTAACCACTCTGGTGTCTGCTCTAGAGAACTGAGAGAGGTTTGCAACCTTTTTGGAGTCTATAAGATGCATAGAGAGGTCTGTAGTTGAGAAGCGACGGGCCAAGGGTAAGAAGGAATACCCTTAGTTTCTAGGGCAGAGTGCTGGGAGTTTCAAGAAACCAAGGTATTCTATGTCCACACCACCACTAAGGTTTAATACCCAGACGCAGTGGACGTCAAGTAAGGGTAGAAACCATAGTTTACCACCAAAGGGAGCTCAAAGGTCAGCCTCTATGTCAATAACAGGACCACCTAGACCACCAAGGGGGAATATAACCTATTATTGATGTGGAAAAGAAGGCCACGTGGTGAGAGAATGTCCTGAGAAAGTCAGGAGTGTGACCCAACAACTGAGGCAGAGTCAGCAGGGCTCTTATAGGAAACAACCTGGTAGTGGTGCTAGATGACGTGGACCAGCGTCCCAAGCCGGTTCTTCGACATCTAACAATCGAGCACAGGGTCAACAGCAAGTGACGGCTAGGTTCTATGCTATGAACCAGCCTGAAGTAGTAGTCAACCCTCGGGTTGTGACACATCAGATGGAACTACTTTATTCTGATATGTCTTTATCCTGCTTCGTATCTGTGTTAATTGATCCGGGTGTTATGCACTCTTTTATCACTCGAGAAGTAATTGATGACTGCAATATGATTGTTAGTCATAGAATAAATAGCTTGCTATTAGAGACACCTTTGATGGGATATGCAGTTCTGCGGGAAGTTTGTTCTCCCTGCAATATTTTCTTTTCTGATCACTGCATTCAAGTGGATCTTATACCACTTGAGATGCAGGGTTTTGATATAATCCTTGGAATGGACACCTTAGAGAAGTATAAGGTTGTCTTGGATTGTAGTTCCAAGCAAGCTGTGTTCACAGATGGTGGTGACACATGGATCTTTCAGGGAGACACAAAGATTCTTCCAACATGTCTTGTGTCAGCTATGGTAGTTGAGAGGTTGATGAGACAAGGATGCCTTGCATTCTTAGCCCATGTGGTTGATACCACAATGGAAAGCCCTCATCCTTTTGAAGTTCTTGTAGTCAGGGAATTTGAAGATGTATTTCCTAAAGAACTTCCAGGTGTTCCGCCGCCCCGAGAAATTGATTTTGAAATAAATATAATCTCGAACACACAACAAATAGCACAAACGATGTATAGGATGGCACTTGCTGAAATGGCAAAGCTCAAGAAACAACTGCAAGAGTTTCTTGAGAAAGGTTTTATCCGATCGAGCACTTCACCCTGGGGTGCTCCAGTCCTTTTTGTTAAGAAAAAGGATGGGTCGATGCGGTTATGCATTGACTATAGACAGTTAAACAAAGTCACCATAAAGAACAAGTATCCTCTACCAAGGACTGATGACTTGTTTGACTAGTTGTGTGGTGCAACTGTCTTTTCTAAGATAGCTCTGAGGTTGAGATACCATCAGTTGCGTATCAAAGAGGGTGACATACCTATGTCTGCCTTCAGAACAAGGTATGGTCACTATGAGTTCACAGTTATGTCGTTTGGACGAACTAATGCTCCCACTGCATTTATGGAACTCATGAATAGAATCTTTCGACCTTTTCTGGATCAGTATGTTGTCGTCTTCATAGATGACATTTTGATCTACAGTAGAGATGCTCAGCAGCATGAGCAGCATCTTCACCAAGCTTTGACCTTGCTAAGAGAGCATAATTTGTATGCTAAGTTTAGCAAATGTGAGTTCTGGTTGCCATAAGTTTCCTTTCTCGGACATGTAATATCTACCTCAGGTATTCGTGTTGATCCTAAGAAGGTAGAATCTATCTTGCAATGGGAGCAGCCGAAGACACCGACAGAGATAAGAAGTTTCCAAGGACTGGCTGGCTATTACAGGAGGTTCATTAAAAACTTCAGTTCAATAGCCTTACCCCTGACTAAGTTGACAAGGAAGGAGATTCCTTTTGTGTGGAATGACAAGTGTCAACACTCTTTCCAGTTGCTGAAGGAAAGATTAACATGTGCACCTGTGCTGGTGCTACCTGAGCAAGGAAAGGGGTACATAGTCTTCTGTGATGCATCTAAGAATGGCTTAGGATATGTGTTGATGCAGAATAAGCAAGTGATTTCTTTTGCTTCTCGACAACTTAAGAAAAACAAGGAGAATTATCTGACACACGATCTAGAGTTAGCTGCTATGGTCCATGCCTTGAAGATTTGGAGACATTATCTCTATGGAGAAACATTCCAGATTTTCACAGACCATAAGAACCTAAAGTACATCTTTTCTCAGCATGAGCTAAATATGAGGCAAAGCCGCTGGATGGAATTAATCAAGGACTACGATTGTACAATTGATTATCATCCAGGGAAAGCCAATGTGGTTGCTGATGCACTAAGTAGAAAATCAGCAACACCAACCCTAGATAAAGCACAACTAAACTCCTTAATGTGTTTTAAGAGAGATATGTTTATATCCTTAAGGCAAGACAATGTACAATTTAAAGTATCATTGTTAGTCGGGTTGTTAGCTAAGATGCACATAAAACCAACTCTGAGACAGCTGATTAAAGAAGCACAACAGACTGATTCTACGATTCAGCAGATCAGGTCAGAATATGGTAGTGAGAAACGGGATGGCTTCCATGATTCTTATGAACAGGTAGTCTATTACCATTATAGGATGGTAGTACATGATGTTGATAACCTAAGGAAGTTAGTTCTAGAGGAGGCTCATTTTTCAATGTATGCTATGCATCCAGGGAGCACCAAGATGTATCATAACTTAAAAGATATGTATTGGTGGCCTGGTTTGAAGAAGGATGTTGCAGAGTTTGTTATGTTGTGTCTGTTGTTTCAACAAGTTAAAGCTGAACATCAAAATCCCGTAGGAACGATGTAACCTCTACCCATACCATAGTGGAAGTGGGATCATGTAACTATGGACTTTGTGGTTGGTTTGCCTAGAACAGCTACAAGTCATGATTCCATTTGGATGATAGTTGATAGGTTGACAAAGACAGCACATTTCTTACATGTCAAAACAACCTATACAGCTGAGAAGCTTGCACAAATCTACATAGATGATATAGTGCGACTGCATGGTGTCCCAATTACAATAGTTTCTGATAGAGGTCCTCAGTTTACGAGTCGTTTCTGGGAACGAATTCATAAAGCTTTGGGCACTCAACTGAAGTTTAGTATAGCTTTTCATCCTCAGACATATGGACAATCTGAGAGGACGATACAAACCTTGGAGGACTTGCTTAGGGCATGTGCCCTATAGTTTGTGGGGAGTTGGGATCTACATCTGAGCTTGATAGAGTTTTCTTATAATAACAGCTATCGACACAGTATTGAGATGGAACCATATGAGACTTTGTATGGTAGACGTTGTAGATCTCCCCTATGTTGGTATGAAACTAGTGAATATCAACTTTTGGGTCCTGAGCTGGTCCAGTAAACAATTGATAAGATAAAGATCATACAACAACAATTGAAAAAAGCCCAGGATAGACAGAAATCCTATGCTGACAAGCATCGTAGACCCTTAGAATTCCGAGTCGGAGACAGGGTGTACCTCAAGGTTTCACCTTGGAAAGGTATCCTATGATTTGGAAAGAAAGGGAAGTTAGCTCTGAGATTTATGGGACCTTATCCAATCATTGAGAGGATGGGAAATGTAGCCTATAAGCTGGAGTTACCACCTGAGTTGCATAGATTGCACCCAGTGTTTCATATCTCTATGTTGAGGCAGTGTCATCCTGACACTGAGTTAGTTCTAAAACCTGTGGAGGTAGAACTAAATGATGACATATCTTATGTTGAAGGGCCAGTGTTGAATCTTGATAGAAGAATCAAAAAGCTGAAAAAGAAAGACATTAGTCTTGTAAAAGTCCTCTGGAATCACCGTTGCATTGAAGAAGCTACGTGGGAACTAGAGGATGAGATGAGGAGGAAATATCCTATTCTTTTCTCTTAAATGTTTTGTTGATGATTTTGGGGACAAAATCATTATAAGGGGTGGATAAACTTGTAACATCCCTGACCTGGGTTATGAAGTAACCCTAGGTGTTTTGCATAATGAGAGTAATTATATGTATGTTTTTGTCTTTGAAAAGTAATTAGGGCTCAAGAGGGATTTATGTTACAATTTTAGTCCTTTTTGAATATTGTTGAAATCAATATTTTGCCTATTTTGGACTAAAGTGCAAATTACCCAAGTTGGGGGGTCTATTTACAAATTGTGCATGATAACATGTTCCTCACGTGTTAAATCATAATGGGAATGAAGATGATGCAGAGGTATGTCTTTTGATAGCCTGAATACCAAGAAAGAGCTGATAAAGCAATGTTTGTGCATGAAAACCTAGTTTTGGTGTAAAGTGCAATTTACCCAAAACCTAGGGTGCAATATGTAAATTACCACTTCAAAAAGTTCCCTAATATTTCTTGGCATCATGTGGAGCAAAGAAAATGAGAGGGGTGCCTCATTTGAATTAATTTGAAGGAGAGAGAATCTTGATATTAAAATAATCAAGATTTAAGCATAATGGATATATTAATGCAAAAACAAATAAAATAACTGAAGGGCCTTCAACCAAAATTAAAATGGTGGAATTCAGATGCATGAGTGGACGTCCTTGATCTTTTCAAGGACCGAAAATATCTTAAGGAGGTGAAATTCCACTCACCTTATTATAAGGAAAAGAATTTCCACTCAAAAATATATATTAGTATTATAAGGGATTAAGGTGCTTATTTTCTTTTTCCTTAATCCATGGATAATGGAAGGGAGTTCGGTGGGTTTGAGTTGCCTTTGTGTGCAATCACACCAAGGAGTAAGAGGTGGTACCATTTTTGGAATTAATTTATTTTTAATTAAATATTTTCTCTTTCATCAATTTTCTTATAAAAGAGCCTTTTCCAACCCACCTAAGGGTCTTTTTCGATTCCTTTCTTCCCCTTTCTTGCAAAATCGACCAAGAGATATAAGAACATAAGGGAGCACTTCCCCAACCTGTTGGTAAGAATTTGACCTTCGTTCTTCTTGATTTCATGGTGAAAATCATAAAACAATACATGATTTCTTCATTTCCTCACTCCATCTTCAACCCTAGTTGATCCTTTCACTCCAAAAGCTTGAGAAACGACCTTGGGAGGTTGCTAGAGCTTCAAACACCATTGGAGCCATGAATCGTGGAGCTTGGGATCAGATTTGAAGGCGGGTTATATAACTTTAACCCTTAATCTTTGTCATTGAATTCATTTTCTACTAGCAATTGATTTAATTGTCATTATTCCAATAGCCTTGCTTAATTGATGGAGTTCCCTTGGAAATGGCAGTAGCTTTCATGAGTTTAAAGGTTGAAGATGATAACCTGTTCAAAAGCACACACCTTACTCAAATAGAAACAACAAACCGTCTTGGACTTTTGGTCCAAACGGTTTTACAAACCGTTTGGTAAGGTTGGTTTTCCAAACCGCATAGAATGGTTGACTGTTTGGTATACTTGACCGTTTGGACTCCAAACTGCATGGCATGGTTGACCGTTTGTCTTAGTTGACCGTTTGGGGTCTGAACTTAATCATAGGTTGGATGATGATCCAATGGACTCAATTGATTGATCCAATGTGTGCACGATCCTTCAAGTGGAAACCCTAATTGAATTGATTGAAGAAATCCATGATTGGTCCTAATGATTTCAAGACTTTTTGGGGCAAACGGTCTTGAGACCGTTTGGGACCAAACGGTTTCAAAACCATTTGGTGGATTGAAGGTTAATCCTTGACCCTTGGATGATGATCTAATGGTTTAGATTGATGAATCATTCAATTGAATAACTAATAGTCGATTCAATGATTCAATTGGAGATCAATAGAATTGATGGTTGACCTAATGAGCCCTTGCAGTTTTGGGACTGATTTGGCCCAAACAGTCTTGAGACCGTTTGAGACCAAACGGTCTTGAAACCTTTTGGGGTCAAACGGTTTCAAAATTGTTTGGTGGCAAACGGTTTCAAAACCGTTTGGTGTTGAAACTTCAAAACCGCATGGAGGTTGTTAGTGGTTCAATCATTTGGATATTGAAGGCAATGATGGTTCCAATTATCCAATGATGGTTAGTCAATAAAGTTACAAAGGTTAAACCCTAATAGTACTTAGGGATTTGTGTCAATTAAGGAAGAAACCCTAATGTCTTATAAGAGCAATGACTTGGTACACCATGTCACTCATAGTTGTATGAACTTGATGGGAGGGTTGATATGACCTAATCAAGTTGAGAGGATGATAGCATGGATTTGTTACATGAGTTTAATTCATGTGGTGATTTAGTGTATGATCCTTAAGTAAAGAGATCATGAAACCCAAATCATGAACCCAAAACTCTAATTGGGATGAATTGTAAACCCTAATTGTGGAACAATGAATGTAAAACCTTTTATACGGTGATTTTGATGTGAAACCCTAACTAAGGATGGTTTCATGAGAAACCCTGATGTTTGATGTGTTGTGAAGCTCAAACCCAGGGTAATACTATGTAATGCCTAATGAACCCTAATCTTGGGCAAAATGGTGATAAACCATATCCTTGATGTGATAATGGGATGATTATCCTTAAATGACATGTAATGGGAAACCCTAAACTTGGTAAGGGAATAGTGGTATTACCCATGAATAGTGAATTCATATTTGTTGAACATGGTTCTAATATGCAATTGATATCACTATATCATTTGTACTAACAATGCAGGTATTTTGAAATGATGATCATGGCCAGGTATGAGCTATGATGTTTAATTCACTATTTTGATTGTACCTTAAGTGCCATAATATACCTTGCTGCCTGGTAAGAGGTATCAAGAGAGTTAACGGGCATCAAGTACCATGTGTGATGCTTGTAATAGCAAGTATCATGTTGCCTTGGTCAATTGTCCTGAAGGTGATGATTACCTGGAAAAGTGGTAACAGTGCTTAATGATGAGTCAAGGGTTTAATTACCCAAGGACATATGATTATGGTGATGAAATTGTGAAGGGATGAGAATTCCCAGTTCTGAAATAAGGGACTGAGTCCCCAATGCCTTTTTAATATTGATGAAAATAGTACATGTTTCTTTATAGCATTGTTATAATAAGTTGTGTTTGAGAACTTGCTTGATGCTAAAAGAATATGAAAATGTACTTAATTAATCAAGTGAAATCTATTCAAGTAGTTCTCTGACCATAGATCCATCATCGTCAGCAGTTGGTGATGGTGAAACATATTTTCTATGAAATTCCTAGAATTTGCATATTTTGAATATGTGGGGGTAAATGGATGAAAATATCCTTACGTACGGGTGAGGAGATTGAGGGAAGGTAAACACTAAACCTCTCAATCCTTCATGTGTCGGGATAGATGTATCATAAATCTACTGATGGTTGGGAAAGATGTATCATTAATCTCCCAATGTTATTTTATTTCGGGTCGATGGAGATAAACATTAATGCCCTCGATTGCTGATGAGAGTGCAGTTGACGCTGTAACTCTATAGCGAAGTTCCAGTATACCCTGGAAAGCTATCTGAGCAGTCGACACATTCCTGCTTGTAGTCCTGTGCTGACCAGGATGTGGGTGGTCATGGGAATCCATCTCTTCCATTGACCTATTTATGGTACCAATTTTGATTCTATAAATGGTTGGTTGGAGTATGCGCGATATACCTCATCTCCTCAGAGCTTAAATCCGTTTGTAAAATATAAACAGCCATGTAGCGTATTTACATAAGATTGAAATACGAGAAACACTGATTGATGATATACTACTTAGCATGCCCTTGATATAGGAATGTACTTATGTTCCTTTAATTCATATTGAATATGAGACATGCTGCTTAATCAAGTTATAGCTATAATATTGCATAAGAATGTTGCTCTAGTCTGCATAGATGTTGATTCACTTGTTATTGATTTATATTATCCCACTGTTTAGTTTATTTCTATTAAACTACAATGACAATGTTTTGGCGGAGAGTTATATATCTTGCTGGGGAAATTTCTATAATTGTCTCACCCCTGTGGGATCCAATGTTTTTAGGTAAATGCAGACGACAAGGTAGAAACTCTTCTGTAGGAGAAGAGCAGCAACAGCAGTCACAAGGACAGCAGTGATCCAACAGGTGGAGACATTGGCTATCTAGTTTTGTGTAGATAGTCCTATAGTCGTCTCTGTACTCTCGGGTCCTAGGAGTTTGTGTTTTGGTACTTCGATCTGAGATTTTGTGCATGTATGCCTCGAGGTGCAATGATGTATGTAATGTATATATGAACCAGGATGTAATGTTTTACTTTGGTTCTAAATGAAAGAGTTTTCCTATGAATGGATCTCTTGATAAATGGTTTTAATTTTTAGTGATTTTCAGTAATTCCACTGTTAATAATACACTTCCACATTAGTTAATTTGGTTTTATGAGTTGTATGCCAAAAGACTTAGAGTTGTATAGTTGTATGATCCTACTCAAAGGTAGACCAAACCTCAAATCATGATAATTTGTTGATCCTACCCCAAGGTAGACCAATACCTAGATCATCACTTTCTCACATATACACAAAGCTACAAAGGAGGATTATGATCTGAGCTAGTCATGCACATATTTGTGGTGATAGCCATAGTCACTTTATAGTTGCAGGAATTAAAGTGCATCCAAGTAGTTAATTTCAAGTAAATCGATGAACCATCAGAAATTGTCATGAAACTAGAGAGATTAACCATAATTGTAACCACATACCTGATCTGGTAGTCTCAAAACCAAGCAAGGTAGCTAATCCAATCAAGAAGTCCAATCAACCAAGCCAAGCAATAAATCAAGCAAGTTGATCCTGAAAAGTATTTATAACACCTAATTGTTATATTCACATCCAAAAATATTTTGTTGACTTGAGATTCCATTCTAAGGTTTTCAATCCATATTTGGGTTTCCTTAGGGTTTCTTGGTTTCCAAACTTTCATTTTCCAATTTTACCCTTTTTAGGTCAACATACCCTAAAAGAACTTTTCCGATAAAAAACCCTAATTACTCAAATTATCCAAACTAAAGGTCTTTATTCACAAATTAGTTCAAGAACATCATTTTCATGCCTTCTTGATTGATTTCCATATTAAAATCCATTAAACCTCTAAATTATCAAAATTAGGGTTTTTAAGTTCATTATTGCACTTTTATAATCATGAAACCCTAATTAAGCAAATTATGAAAAAATATCATCCAATTAGATCTAATCCATCCTTTTTATGCCAAATGTCTAAACTTTGCTCATAATAATCAGGGAACATTATTAGATCCATTAGTCTTCCAAACTTAGGGTTTTAAATTAATTAACATCATTAAAGGTAGCACCTTTACATACTTATCGATTTATAAGTATATCTAGGCATTGAATTCATTTTTATTGGATTCTACATATTTTTCTCATCAAAATCCATATATTACATGTTCCCAATGGATAACCCTATAATCAGTTATGATTTTTTTGTAAAATAATTACCTTGGGATCAATAGCAGAGTGTCACGTCAGTTAAGAGAAGATTTTCACCTCGTTTTCACGCGAGATGGCATAGGCCAATGACCTCCTGCCACACAAGCAACTCGCCCCGCCCGAGCAATTCCTTCCACGCATGTCGAGGCAAAAAGACAACTTGGTCCCTACGCTTTTGGGCTTGGGTCCTCGTGTGATTGAGGACAAGAGGGTATTTCCCCTTTCCTTCATCTTCCTCCCATGGCCTACATCTTTGTTGTGCCTAGCTCGGTCAACATCAAGGTTGGCTTCACATGCTAGGGCTCCTGAGCGTCGAGCGAGAAGGGAAAGACCTCTACCGCAACCTATCGAATCTATTGGGGTCTTTGAAATCGTCGGAGAGGGCTAGGATAGTGAGGAACCCCGTTCAGGTTAGGGGTGGTGTACAAGGTGTTGTATAGAGAATCACAAAGGAGAACAGAAGAGTGAAGCACCGTTTGGCTAGAAAAGTGGAGGCAAGGAGGGTCTCCTTTAGACTTAAGGGCTTCACACCAACACTAGGCAGAACTATGGTGCTTTATAAAGGCATGGCCAAGCATAACCACCCGTCGAGGGTCTGTATCTCGATGTCAAAAGCAGAAATTTATTAACAGTCTCCAAAATAGGGCTATATGGGGTTCATCTTAACCGGAATCAACTCTCAGATCCAAAGATCAAATTTGTAGGATCCCTCATACATCACTGAGAGAGAGAAGGGTATGAACAGAGGAGGGGATTTATAGTTGACGTTGTTTCCTTTTTGGATGGTGGTAGGTGATGAAGGCATTGTTGTTTGATCTTAGATCTGACGGTCCCATTTGAGTGTGCCAATAAAGGCTAATGAGAGGATTTCTATTACACCCCAATCTCACATTTTTCCTCAAATCATGAGATTAGGGCGTAAGATGGGATTTATATATAACACAAAGAACACCCATAACTTTTTCTTATCTTTTAAACTCTTGTTTCATCGCATTGAACCACATATCATCTTAACAATGGAATCTGAACATTTCTTTTTACAAATCAGACTTCAATAGTAAAGATACATGTATAAGCATTCATGATGTCTTTCACACATTATGCACATGAAACTTGCTAATTAGCATACATATCAAAGAGGAACAATATTACACATTGTAATTACAACTCTCTCTCTTAACTCTTACTGAGGATCTAGAGTGACAAGGACCGACTGACTCAACTAATCTCATACTTGACTCCTGTGGCAGGTCTACACTGATGCTCTGATCATCTTCAAGTCCACGCGGTTAACCCTAAAATGTTTGAGTAGAGGGGTGAGCCTACTCGCTCAGTGAATGAGTACTTCATGGAAACAGACTAATGCACTAATGTGATTACAGATATAATTTGCATAAACGATATGAAATTTAACAACAGTTAATGCTACACTGAGCAGTTCTAAAACAATATAATTGAAATAACAAAGAATGTAAATATTGCATCCAAAGAATAACTACAAGAAGACTATGCTTCTAGTCTTCCTTAACTCTTTCATTTATAAAGAACTCTGTGAACCTATATGATCATATTTTAGATTATGCCCTAAACATATGCAGTGTACTCTGCATATGAAGATCCGCAACAAGTTCATGCTACGGTCCCACCGTACAAGACTTAGCGACACACCCGGGAAATGCTAAGTCTGACGCCAGCCCTGTTCTGCCACAGGACCACAGGCTCTCCGGCCTACAGGCTCTCCGGCCTCAATGCACTACTCCGAGTGCTCTAGACACCTCCTCTAATCTGAGTACACAGGCAGAGAGTCTCACGGGGTTACCACAGTGACTCCGCACAGATTAATGTTGAATAACCCCCATTTTCCTCCAGTGCCACCATGACTCCGCACGCGTTGTTGTTGGACACTGCCTCTCTTTCCTCGTTTGTCCATGACACAAGCACGGATGATGTTGCAACACGAGTTTCACCCCTAAGTTGCAGATACCTCTTAGGGGTTCTACGGTGTTAGGGCACCTAGGTCTATTAATTAATTAACAGATAAACAATTAAACAGGAATATCACATAGCAACGTAAAAACTCATGTATTCAACATATATCATATCTCATTAACATCCCTTTCTAGGGCATGTCATATCTCATCACCTGCAATTTACAATATATGTATTGAAATATAAGGAGCCCTGCAGTATGTAGATATCAACTCAGAGAGAACAAGCATATAAAGTTAAATGCACTAGAAACATACAATTCAACAGTTAAGTATCACCACATCTCATATCGAGACCTTTCATGTCACCATAACATGATTCATTGAACACCCTATACTTAGGGTTTAATTTGCCTTATTCATTCATCACATGCCAACACCCTACTCTTAGGGTTCCATTTGCCTCAATCACTTGTCACATGGCTCTTATCATGATCTCATAAGATATAAGCATTCACTAAATAAGACTGTTTCCAACAAATCATATATAATCAATATAGATATGAAATCATGGAAACTTAACTAAATTTAGATTTTCCATTTCATTTACCGAGATATCATTTATCAAGAATAAAATTCCCTTAAGATAACCCATGAGATACATCCTAACCAATTATAGGATTACTAGTCCTTTTTCAATAAGGTTGAAACACTAGTGATGTCTCAATTAGGTTAAACCCTAATTACATCATTTGATATAAATCTGAAAGGCATTCTCACTAGGAAGTGTTGCATACGTTTTTGATATGAATCTACCATCTAGGAATCATTTAAAACAGAGAAGGAATCCATATCATATCAATTTGCAACAATCTTAAATCAAACGGACATTTTAGGTTTTAGAATCACATACTAAGGAATTAGGGATTTAGATGCTATAATCAAATTCGTGCATTAGAATGTTTGAAGGAAGAACCCACTCACCCTAAGGTGTGAAAACACCTCACAACTGCAGCTCAACTCAGGGAATCTCGAATTCCTATCAAATCCCTAGCAAATCTCCCAATTCTTCATCCATTCAACTCAGAAACCTTGAAAATGAGGAATTATGAAGAAAGGGTGAGAAAAGAGGGAATTTCGACATCATCTTGGATCAAATCAGAGCAAGGACGGAATCTTGACATGAGAGAGAAGATTCACCATAAAAGTCTATGCAAGGAATCCGAACTTACTTGATTTCACCCTTCCTGGAATCGCAAAACCCTAATTCAGCAATTCCCCCACTTTCTCCACTCAAGCCCTAATTCTCTCTCTCTCTCTAGGAGCTCGTTTCTCTAGAATGAATGACGAAGAATGAGAGCTGCTTGTGTGTGTGGTCATTCATATAAGTCAATTGAGCTGCTTGGGTCAATTACATATTGACCCAACACATAACTTTAATTATATAGGCTGAATATTCAGTTATACAAAAGTTACTGTAATTCGTTTATTTCAGAGATCAAACATTCTCCAACAATTATGGGAATTTAGCACGTTGTTTATAATTGATCTATAAAGCTTCACTTAAAATTTGAGATCATTTGGAGTTACCAATAATTAATTAAAAATCGAACAGTGCACTGCTATATTGCAGTCTGCAGAATATTCGGCCGAGTTTGTCCTGCACAAACTCGACCGACACCCTTACTGTAGGGATTCAAAAGTCATCCAAAAATTATGCCAATTTAACAGAGTGTCTAAAACTGTGTTTTTCAGGCACAGTTAAAATTTGAGATCAATTGGATATACCAATAAAAAGATAAAATTCAATTACCACACTGCTGTAAAATTCTGAAATTATGATCGGTCGAGTTTGAAACTCGGCCGACAAACAGGTCAGAGCATTCTTCAAAAATTCTGATATTTTCCAATGTTGTTTACATTTTATATATCTAAATCATATCCAAATTTGAAGTAATTCAGAGATACACATAAAATAATAAAAAATCATTTAGTGAGACATTCTACTTATCAAATTCTGTATTCATGCATCATTAAAACCCTATTTGGGCCGATTAGGGTTTATGCTTCTCAAACCCTAATTCTCAAGACAAAAGAACAATTAGACTTCTTATCATAGTTAAAACATCCTAATTGTGTTATTGTCATTAATTATATTTCAAGAATGATTATTCTAATTAATCTTTGCAATTGTCTAGGCAAACCCTAGTTTACCAATTAAGCTCAGATGGGGTCGTAACAACTCTCCCCCCCTCAGAATGTTTCATCCTCGAAACATAAACCTACAAGAAAGATACATTCAAGGTTATTCTAAGCTTCTAAAACCTTCCATTTCATTATATTCTTGTATTTCATACCTGAATGTAGTTTTCAACATTAGATCTTTTAATTCTTTACTAAATCACAACATATTTCAAATAGTTCTCAATGATATCAAGCAAATTCTTTATGCCATAGTCAAACATAGAATGCAAAGATAAACCACCACGCTTTCACTGCGCAACTCTGATACTTTGATACAACTATCTCAACTTATGCTGCTCAGAGAGTTCTATTGTTCTGTATCACCCTTAAGTGACAAAAGCAAGTTCACCATGCTGTTTTAAACTTTAATAACATGCTACTCAAATAGCAAAACAGTCTTGAATTAAAAGACTAGATTCAACAATCAATTGTACAATACTACTCTTGGCATCCCCATTGGGTCATGGATGCATGAGGTGAAGCATTACCACCTCATTCCATACTATCCTGTTTCGATCCCGGGGCCTGTGGGTTATGGGCCCACACACAATTCAAAGTGTAACCATCGTATTATCTCATTTTAGGATTTCAACACAGTAATAAGGTAATCCACAATTGTATCAGTCATTCAAGAATTAATCATACTCAATTACCATCACTTAGTTTTATTAGATCTAGGTATAACAAGCTACACCTCATTAGGGTTACTTATCCAAACAATCTAATCATCATCCCTTTCTATTAATATGAGTGAATAAGTATGACTACCTTGTTCATGATATCCCTCCATGTGTTCTGACATCATCCAAACCGTATCACCATGTCACAAATACACAATAGTAAGATGCATATCAGGTATGAATTACTACCACTATCATACGCCTTTAGTTTAACATATAGCTTGCACACATACACTGAAATCATATGTAGAACCAACTTTCATACCCTAATATGCCTTCAACAAATCATACATGTAAAAACAAATACACGTATTACACAAAGCTAGTATTTTCTCATATCTCTCTACTCATTCATTACTTCTTTACTTTTTGCTACCTATCCTTTTCATATGATTATATACAATAAACATCATTAACATTGAAGGATTGAAGGTAGGAATAGATTATTCATCATCCTTGCTATCACACAAGAATTTATTTCTTATCACACTTCATCATATTGTATGCCACTATTACATTCACTAGATGACTTCACCAAGGTAGTTATGCACCATATATGATTCATTTTCTCTTATCATTTCATTCCCATCTTGCTCTCATTAAGGAATATATGAAAGAGAAGATGATTTTAAGACTTGGAATTCTTGTATTCAAACATTCCCTTAATACATTCTCGTATGTAGATTTACTTAGTTATCAACAGAGATATTTGATTAATTAGCACTTGCTTGAATTTCACAACCTCTTTATTTTATAATTTCTCCATCATATTTCAAACCCTTTCTTATGTTCCATAGTCCTCTTACCATATACTACTCTTTAACCCGTCATCTTAAATCTAAATTTTTCTCTTATGACCATGTTGCTTATTCATATGTATGGTCATGTATACCATGTTGCACATATTTCCACCTTTATCTTTATACTATTGTGAAGTTAACATTCTAAATTAATAGTCCTTCTATTAGTTTTTACTCATGTTGAATACATTACATATTCTTCATTTTTACATCAAGTGGATCATGCATGGTTCAAACATAGTTTCTCTTTCAATCAAGTTTTTCTCTTCTGAATACAGTCCACCTTTATATGACTTATTCATTCATTAAACTATACCTATGTTCTTTGCTTATAAACTAGTTTGTTGTTCTAGTCTTATGAATTACATGTTCATACGATCCTCTTTACTTTTATGGACCTATTGAATGCTCAACCCTATTCTCTACTTAGCCTTTGCTTTAGAGTTCATAAAAGCATTATACTCTATTATATGATTCATTCTTCATGATTGATTCTTGTTATCTTGAACCACACATACATTTCACATATCTTTTCTATATTTCATATGTATAGTTCATGTAATATTAATCAATAAACTGATTATGGACTTCATATCATGTTCTACTATTCCCAATTAAGGGTTTCACATTTGAGACCCCAAAGTTAAACCTCAGATATCAGTTTCAACTAATTCTTAGTTGTTCTGATCTTGCCCATATGTTTCAACATCTTACTATATGTACATTCTTACTCTGATGTGGGTCTAATTATTCCAATTCTATTCTTATTATGCTATTGATAGGATTCATTAGATCCTAATAACGCATCCTGCCAACCGGACCAGGCCAAACCTGAAATCCTGAAGCCAAGAACTACAAAGAATTACATTCTTCCTGAACTGCCACTCACAGCTCAGAAACTCGGCCGATCACTCTGGAACTCGGCCGATCGCCTTCCAGATTCTGAAACTCGGCCGACCAACTTCGGCCGATCAGCAGGAAACTCGGCCGATCCTCTGGGGAACTCGGCCGATCGAAACACTACGTGTTTACCTACAAAGAAACTCGGTCGATTCAAGACCAAACTCGGCCGACAAAACACTGTTTGAAATCCTAAACAAGGAACTCGTCCGACCAAAACACGGACTCGGCCGAACCGCGCACAGACTGAAAACCTAAACAGACCTGCTGATGTCAATTTCACTCGAATCAGCGGACAAAACCATAGAAACAAAAGCCCATTCAAAAGTCAATTCTAGTCTACTTGTTACAAAGAATAAAATCAATAAATGCTACAATTGCATAGTGTACAACAGATATTAAAGACCCATATTTCAAAGTATTGAATATCTCAATTCAAACATATAAGAGCATTTCTATACATTTCCAACAAAAACAACATTATGAAATGTAAGTTCTATCTCCTTTTACATTTATGCTCTTAATTCTTGTTTCTTTTCTCGTTTTCTAACCCTAACATTTCTAGGGTTCCTCTCTAGCCCATTCTTCAACTATATACCTGGCCAGGGTATACGTGAGAGAAGACAGAGTAGCTTGTACTGGCTGATCCAAGTACTCAGATATCGGGCCAGGATATCCAAATACTCAAATCCCCAAAGCTAACATCAAACATCTCCTATCTGCCACACATAGGACTCTAACTTACTAACTTAATGGTCCTTGACAACTCACCCTAAGCTCTGATACCAAAGCTGTTACACCCCAATCTCACATTTTTCCTCAAATCATGAGATTAGGGTGTAAGATGGGATTTATATATAACACAAAGAACACCCTTAACTTTTTCTTATCTTTTAAACTCTTGTTTCATCGCATTGAACCACATATCATCTTAACAATGGAATGTGAACATTTCTTTTTACAAATCAGACTTCAATAGTAAAGATACATGTATAAGCATTCATGATGTCTTTCACACATTATGCACATGAAACTTGCTAATTAGCATACATATCAAAGAGGAACAATATTACACATTGTAATTACAACTCTCTCTCTTAACTCTTACTGAGGATCTAGAGTGACAAGGACCGACTGACTCAACTAATCTCATACTTGACTCCTGTGGCAGGTCTACACTGATGCTCTGATCATCTTCAAGTCCACGCAGTTAACCCTAAAATGTTTGAGTAGAGGGGTGAGCCTACTCGCTCAGTGAATGAGTACTTCATGGAAACAGACTAATGCACTAATGTGATTACAGATATAATTTGCATAAACGATATGAAATTTAACAACAGTTAATGCTACACTGAGCAGTTCTAAAACAATATAATTGAAATAACAAAGAATGTAAATATTGCATCCAAAGAATAACTACAAGAAGACTATGCTTCTAGTCTTCCTTAACTCTTTCATTTATAAAGAACTCTGTGAACCTATATGATCATATTTTAGATTATGCCCTAAACATATGCAGTGTACTCTGCATATGAAGATCCGCAACAAGTTCATGCTACGGTCCCACCGTACAAGACTTAGCGACACACCCGGGAAATGCTAAGTCTGACGCCAGCCCTGTTCTGCCACAGGACCACAGGCTCTCCGGCCTACAGGCTCTCCGGCCTCAATGCACTACTCCGAGTGCTCTAGACTCCTCCTCTAAACTGAGTACACAGGCGGAGAGTCTCACGGGGTTACCACCGTGACTCTGCACGGATTAATGTTGAATAACCCCCATTTTCCTCCAGTGCCACCGTGACTCCGCACGCGTTGTTGTTGGACACTGCCTCTCTTTCCTCGTTTGTCCGTGACACAAGCACGGATGATGTTGCAACACAAGTTTCACCCCTAAGTTGCAGATACCTCTTAGGGGTTCTACGGTGTTAGGGCACCTAGGTCTATTAATTAATTAACAGATAAACAATTAAACAGGAATATCACATAGCAATGTAAAAACTCATGTATTCAACATATATCATATCTCATTAACATCCCTTTCTAGGGCATGTCATATCTCATCACCTGCAATTTACGATATATGTATTGAAATATAAGGAGCCCTGCAGTATGTAGATATCAACTCAGAGAGAACAAGCATATAAAGTTAAATGCACTAGAAACATACAATTCAACAGTTAAGTATCACCACATCTCATATCGAGACCTTTCATGTCACCATAACATGATTCATTGAACACCCTATCCTTAGGGTTTAATTTGCCTTATTCATTCATCACATGCCAACACCCTACTCTTAGGGTTCCATTTGCCTCAATCACTTGTCACATGGCTCTTATCATGATCTCATAAGATATAAGCATTCACTAAATAAGACTGTTTCCAACAAATCATATATAATCAATATAGATATGAAATCATGGAAACTTAACTAAATTTAGATTTTCCATATCATTTACCGAGATATCATTTATCAAGAATAAAATTCCATTAAGATAACCCATGAGATACATCCTAACCAATTATAGGATTACTAGTCCTTTTTCAATAAGGTTGAAACACTAGTGATGTCTCAATTAGGTTAAACCCTAATTACATCATTTGATATAAATCTGAAAGGCATTCTCACTAGGAAGTGTTGCATACGTTTTTGATATGAATCTACCATCTAGGAATCATTTAAAACAGAGAAGGAATCCATATCATATCAATTTGCAACAATCTTAAATCAAACGGACATTTTAGGTTTTAGAATCACATACTAAGCAATTAGGGATTTAGATGCTATAATCAAATTCATACATTAGAATGTTTGAAGGATGAACCCACTCACCCTAAGGTGTGAAAACACCTCACAACTGCAGCTCAACTCAAGGAATCTCGAATTCCTATCAAATCCATAGCAAATCTCCCAATTCTTCATCCATTCAACTCAGAAACCTTGAAAATGAGGAATTATGAAGAAAGGGTGAGAAAAGAGGGAATTTCGACATCATCTTGGATCAAATCAGAGCAAGGATGGAATCTTGACATGAGAGAGAAGATTCACCATAAAAGTCTATGCAAGGAATCCGAACTTACTTGATTTCACCCTTCCTGGAATCGCAAAACCCTAATTCAGCAATTCCCCCACTTTCTCCACTCAAGCCCTAATTCTCCCTCTCTCTCTAGGAGCTCGTTTCTCTGGAATGAATGACGAAGAATGAGAGCTTCTTGTGTGTGTGGTCGTTCATATAAGTCAATTGAGCTGCTTGGGTCAATTGCATATTGACCCAACACTTAACTTTAATTATATAGGCTGAATATTCAGTTATACAAAAGTTACTGTAATTCGTTTATTTCAGAGATCAAACATTCTCCAACAATTATGGGAATTTAGCACGTTGTTTATAATTGATCTATAAAGCTTCACTTAAAATTTGAGATCATTTGGAGTACCAATAATTAATTAAAAATCGAACAGTGCACTGCTATATTGCAGTCTGCAGAATATTCGGCCGAGTTTGTCCTGCACAAACTCGACCGACACCCTTACTGTAGGGATTCAAAAGTCATCCAAAAATTATGCCAATTTAACAGAGTGTCTAAAACTGTGTTTTTCAGGCACAGTTAAAATTGGAGATCAATTGGATATACCAATAAAAAGATAAAATTCAATTACCACACTGCTGTAAAATTCTGAAATTGTGATCGGTCGAGTTTGAAACTCGGCCGACAAACAGGTTAGAGCATTCTTCAAAAATTCTGATATTTTCCAATGTTGTTCACATTTTATATATCTAAATCATATCCAAATTTGAAGTAATTCAGAGTTACACATAAAATACTAAAAAATCATTTAGTGAGACATTCTACTTATCAAATTATGTATTCATGCATCATTAAAACCCTATTTGGGCCGATTAGGGTTTATGCTTCTCAAACCCTAATTCTCAAGACAAAAGAACAATTAGACTTCTTATCATAGTTAAAACATCCTAATTGTGTTATTGTCATTAATTAGATTTCAAGAATGATTATTCTAATTAATCTTTGCAATTGTCTAGGCAAACCCTAGTTTACCAATTAAGCTCAGATGGGGTCGTAACAATTTCTAATATAAATCGAAATGGTAACATTCAATGATATTCCATCCACTTTAGGAATTTTTATAAAATACATATCTCTCAAACCATGCATCCTTGTAATCCCAAATTTTAAGGGAAAGTTTTTAATGACATAAATTACTTGTGTGCTAAGTTTGGAAATAAAACGTGAAAATAAAAGAGACATTTCTTCATATGCAAGTCATCAATTGGTACGACATATATTATGTAATTAAAATTGATATTTTATCTTTCTTTCTCTTCTATTTTCTTTATTTTGATTAGTGGTCACCCATGTCACTTTCTAGAGAATTCTACACAATTATCATATATGCACACAATTATCCTTTTATTTCTTTTCCCTTTTACTCATTATGGGATTTCTTTTATCTCTTTTCCCTTTTGTCATTATTGGGTATATTAAAACAATATAAACCATGAAATCATGCATATAAGGGAAAATTTACAAAGGAATCCATTCTTTGAAAACAAAGCATTCAAATTTCCATTCAAATCCCTTTTATTTGCAAAATTACATTTCAATCAATACAAGAAAAATTGAGGTTATAATTGTTCCCCTAGATGAGTGACATATGATGGTCATCATGAGTTGGATAACTTGATGGTGATCTCTATAGGTGGTAGGTCGATGGTTTTTTTTCTCTTGGGTTCCCATGGACCGGTGGTTTGCTTGGAAAGGGTGATCAAGTGATGGTTTACCACCTAGTGACCTAGGGTTTCAAGAATCGATGGTCACCAAGTGATGAAACTCGATGGTTGTCCTAGGAAGACAACAATTGAGGCTTTGCATACTCCCACAACTGATGGATCTAGTGCTTGCATGGGAATGATGGCTATAATCCTTGGACACATGGCAAGCCTAGTAGGACACCTCAAGCCTCTCTTCTCCTTTATCCATAAGCTTTATATACCCTTCCTTTTGTACCCAAACGATCCCTTTAGATCCTTATATCTTCTTTGCTATCTAAATCTTAGCCCTCCCCTACTTGGTGGAGAAAAAGGTGTCCAAGGGTGAAGAAGATGGTCGATCACCTTGCTTGAGCAGTTAGGGTTCGAATCTGGTCTCGTTTTGAGCTTGTGAAGCTACCCTTGCTTGTTCCTGACCTAAGCAAGTAAGTTCTTCCTTTTCTCCTTTGTTTATCTAGATGTTATACCTCCTTCTTCCTTCTTCCTATATGGAACCATGGTTTATTATAGTAGATCTTGATATAAAGCTTAATGAGCCCTTCTTTCTTTCTTCCTTGACCTAGGGTTTTTTTTTGTTGTAGAGAAAGAGCTAGCTTGGCTGAGTTCAGAGCTAAAGCAACTAATTCTTTCCTCCTTTGATCGAGCCTTCTTTCTATTTGTAGCTTTTTCTTCCTCCTAGAGGTGATTTATATAACTTTCCTCCCATTTACTGCTTATTACTACCTCGTATGCTCAAATTCTATCTTAAAAACAAAGTTCTACATATAAAGAAGCTTTCTTTGCTTAGAGTTTAAGCTTTAGTGTTGTTCCTTGAGTAGTTTATAAACCAAGATGAACCTTAAGTCTGATGTACAACCTTCCTGAGGTATAGGAAGCCTTAAACCTTGCTTACATGTCAAATGATGGTTCATGGTGCTTCTTAAATGATGGATTACACTTTGGGTTTTGAGTTTTTTCTTATCATGTGTAAGATCTGATGGGTTGTATTCTTGCTAGAACCGATGGAGTTTCTTTTAGTGCTGTTTTACTTGTGTTTCCTATAAAAACTAAAGGTCACACCTTAGTTCTATTTTAGACTCTTTTGGATGCTTACCGCTCGATGGATTTAGTGCCCTAAATAATGACTTCAATCGATGGTTTTCTATCCTATACCAAACAATGGTTTCTCTTGTGGTGTTGCCTTGTCTTACTACCTATTGATGACAACCGATGGGGCAACGGGGTCTAACAACTGATGGCCTTGTGGTCCATCAAACAATGGAGGTTCTAACTCAAATATTTGATGGTCACTGACCTATGACTATCAACCGATGGTGGTACCGGTTCAACACTCGATGGTGTCAACCTATGGGAGTTATGACTCCATGATCTAATGGTGACATTGAGTGTCACAACTGATGATAGTCTTGGACACCACAATTGATGGTGGTCCTAAACACCACAACCAATGGTAATACTTGGTCTTATGCGATGATTCTTTTAAATTCTAAGATGATGGTTTTCTTAGTTAAATGATTCAAGGGTTAGACTTATACTTCAACTGATGGTTTTGAATAAATAACATGATCCAATGGTTAGGGTTTGATGCATCAACATATGATGGCTTTGGGTGAAGCCCATAGTGTGATGTTTTGGTTTTGGTAATGTGAGATTGATGGTTCAATGTTCTTTACCTTGGAGTCTTATCTTTTCCCCCATATGAATATAATTTATTATCACCATTATGAGTTGATGTTAAACTCTAAAGAAGCATAGCTTGATATACCTAACCCTAATGTAACTAAGTGATGGTGATTAACTATGATCAGCCCTCTTGAATTATTAATGAGATAATGAAATACTATCTTATTGTTTTTGAAACCCTAATATGATACTATATAAACATCATAGTTCCTTGCTATGTTCTACTCATGTGTTACATCTTTGGCAATGGAATGTTGAGCCTTGTTATAATGCATGGAAAGATAATAATAGTCTTGTAGGGAATCATGTTATTGTCTTAGTGACCTTTGGTCATACTTGAGCCTTGATGGAGGTGTAATCTTGTTTATGATATGACAAGGGTTGAATCCTTATAATAGTGTGATAAGTATTCATATCATGTGGTGTTATGATGACAAGCGTCGTCTCATGAATGATAGTGAAAAGTACTATGTGGTGATTGTGATTAAGAATTGTACCTCATATGTTTTATATCTTTTGGAGTTGTTATACTTGTATGCTTGCTAGAAATGAATTAGGGTTTGTGTGTCCACTTGTTTGATGCAGAGTTAATTCAGCCAATTGGCATTAACTAACCAAGTGAAACCCTAATCATGTAGTGCCCTATGCCATAAGATCCATTCTAGTGTAAGGACTTGATGGATGGTGAAACGATTATTCCTAAGGAAATTTTGAGCGCATATTATTGAATACACGAGGTGTAAGTGACTGTGTGTCCTTGACATTCAGACAACAAGGTTTTGAGGATGGATGTGGTCATACCTCACCAGGAGAAAGACTATGGTATATCTCAGATATTTATAAATATATATATATATATATATATATATATATATGTATAGGGTAACGATCTAGTGAGAAATAAATCTGGTGAGAGCATGAGAGGAATTTGAATAACTCTCCACCTAGATCAAATTTTCATAATCCAACCATACAGATTACAAGTATACCTTAATATCTACCTTCCTATAAAATTGTATCACCATCCAATTTGTAGATCATTCCCAAAAACCAAATATTTTTTGACGCTCTATATTGAATTTCAGGCTGACCGTTGGATGTAAAAAGTGTATATTGTTCATATGGACATGTAAACAATGTCTGATTGTAGTGATTTTTTGCGAGAAGGTAAATGAAATGATGTTTTTTCCATCTATATGGTTGGATTTTAAAAAATAGTTACTAATTTGTAGTTATTCAAATGCCTCTCATGCTCTCACCGTAGGATGTTTCTCACTAGATCGCTACCCATATATATATATATATATATATATATATATATATATATATATATATATATATATATATATATATATATATATATATATGATGACATGGACGACAAGTGCAGTTGTACCTAGGATGGTAGGGTTGCATACCCACCTCCTTTCACTAGTGACATGGCCTGTACCAAGGACGGACTAGGTTGTTAGAAGCTTGACCTTATGTGTCACTGTGGTGGACTCATACTGACTGAGGGCGAAGAAGATCTTAGGAATCCTGCTCTCCTAAATATTATATGACATTGATTTTGACTTAGTAGAATTCAATTAGAATTTGAGTGGTATGCCTCAAATTCCTCATAGCATAATAAAAGATATAACACAACCGTGTAGTATATCTGTAAGGATTAAATACACTTTACATTGGTTGTTATCCCTTAACATGTCTCTAATACTACCTAGTTGCTATATGATGCAATCAGAGTGATAAACTGTTTGAAGAACTAGATTTATATATTTTCTTTATATACTTAGATAAACATGCTTGTTGCTAAGATTATCTGATTGACTTCCTTAGTATGCTAGAATTGCTTAATCTGCTCAGCTACTTATTACATACTCATCCTGCTCAGTTTGTTTACCATTAAATAATTTGTTGTAATCAATAATCATTGTGAAGAGTTATATCTCTCACTAGTACATGGGTCTCACCTCGTGGATCACCACATCTTTTTAGTTGGTCATCGATGATGTGGTCGAAATAGTCCAATAGAAGAGGAGCAGCCTGGTGATCAGTAGGCATTAATGGTTGGACATGTGTAGTCATAGTAGTAGAGTCCTAGTGTCATCCCTATACTCTCAGGTTCTGGCATGGGATGTATTTTGTAGATGATATATATGTATCGACATGAGTTTTTGGCAATATGCCAGTGTTTGTATATATGGCATGTATATGTAGAATGATATATCTTTTGTATACAAGTTGTGGCTGAGGCTATTGGATTCAGATGTAAATACCTGGAATGGTATATGAACTTATGAAAAGGTTGGACCTTTATATAAATGTTTCAGAACATGTTTTTGATATTGGAATCAGTTTTAATTATTCCTCTTTTCTGGAAAAGTGATTAGTTACTTGCTGATTGTGTTTTATGTTTTGAGTAATCTCATTTCGTGTGACAGTGCGTCACAAATTCTTTCAAGATGAAAGACATTTTTTTAAGAATGGGTAAGTCCTTGGTGAAAGCGGAAGACTCGTCACAAAAGTGGTAAGTCTTTGGTGAGATTGAAGACTCTTGTTCTTGGATAGGTAAGTCCTTTGTAGGTATTGGCTATCTTCTCCTCGAAGGTAAGGTTTGGTATCCTTGGCCCAGAAAAGGATGGTAATATATTGTATCTCTTATAATGGATAAAAGGAAGGTTCAATGATTGCAAAATCCTAGGGCTTGACCTCGCTAGGTAGTGGATTGACTTACTCCTAGTTAGGAGTATGGAACCACTCTACATATCTTATTCTTGATCTCATTCAATCTCTCTCATCCTTGGTATGTATGTTTAGTTGCACTCAAATTTCATATTAGCAACCTTATCCTGTGATATATCTTGAAGGTCTAATGAATTTGGCTTAAGTTTTAATATCTCTATTCACCCCCCAACTCTAGAGCCCATCATCCATAGATCCAACAAGGATGAGGTTGTCGTGTGGTACCGGAGAGTTATGGGGGACTACGCCCAGTGAAGACAATAGTAAGGTACTTAACATTAATTGAATATTGCTCAGAGGTCAACACTTGCAGAACCATTGAGTAGTTAAGCTAAGTGCTTCACTCTCTACCTAAGTAACTAAGTTTAGAGGACCAATCTAGTTTATCTGATTAGCTGATTAGTCATTGAGGCTAGACATGTTGAACCCTATTGCAGATCAGAGAGCTAGTTAGAAGAATTAGAGTATTAGGTATACTCTAAGTCTTGTATGGTGAGATCATAGCGTGCTTCTATACTTCCACATGTTATGGTACACTTCATGTAGGTCTAGGGCATAACTAAAGATATAAGTGATTAATGAATGTATTTAGTTTATTCATTTATTTTATTTATGAGACCATGTTGAATGGTTTACATTTTTTGACTATTAATTCTTTGAATAGTATACATTTGAATTATCATGGTTTCTTGATGATTTTTTATGCATTCAAGAAGAGGAATCAAAAGCTTGCTTTCATTAAGAGTAGATCAACCAAGGTCTTAAGAAGAGTACCTAGTTTAGATAAATGATCTCTTATCCTTCCTCTAGTCTTGGGAATGTGTGAGTGATAATTAAGAGAAGTTTTGTAATTAGTTGCAATTGATGTACATTAAAGAAAGAACTAGTTTGTTTCAGTTAATAATGATGTAAGAGTAAAACTCAGTTATGAACATAGGATTCTTGTTCTTAAATCAAATGTTATCTCTCAAGTTAACATGATGTTTCATTAGTTTTATTAGAGAAAATTAATGTTGGTTTTTCATTAATGACTAATAGTGAATGGTTAGTGTAATCCCTCTTTGGTGGGCTTAAACCCTGGTCAGTGGATTTAGGTTGCATCATAGGGTATCCAAACCTATGAAATATATGACGCAATGGGATGAAATGTAGAAATGATATGATCGTTCATGAATAATCCACCAACAAGTAGATGATTTCTTATTATGGGTTAAATCCCTTGAAGATGGGTGCTTATGGTTAAAAGTGATGGAATACATGGGAGGAGATCTTGAGAGATGAAAAAATGGTGGAAATAGAGGTAAAAAGAGATAGAAAATGGGAAAAAGCATGTAATGGTAACAAGTTGAATTGTATCTACATATAATAACCTAGCCTAAAAATATCTATGAATCCCTCTCAACTGATGAGATTTTATGAGGCAATAGAGGTGGATGAAAGAAGAGGTGTTTTTCATTAGATGAGATGGAATGTAGTGATATATGACAGATGGAAGGGGTGTATAATACCAGTTAGACATGATTGTGTCTGGAGGTGATGTAGAAAGCTAATAAGTTAGTAAAAGTGTGTATGTTGAATAGAAAAAGGGGAAAGTTGACCATTTCAAAACAATAAAAATAACAACATGTAAATAATATTTTAGAGAATCAAATATATTGTTGTTCAATCTGTCACTCTCAAATGAATGTTTTCTTGTTCACTGAAGGTTTGTTTCCATACGCAACCTATGTGATTCAAACTGGATCAACTATGTTGTCTTTGCTACAAAACATACAAACATTTGCCTCATTATAAGAGTTTTTGCCACTCACATGCACCATTGACCACTATTTGCCATCACCATCTTCTTCTGTATGCTTCCATGCTCCACTGTTAATGATGTCACTATTTGTCCAACAAAGAAATTAAATCTCATAGGGGTCTGGTCAAGATGGTGCTTCTTCCAATAAGTAAGACCTTAAGAAGAACTGTGAATGTAGTTGATAAAGTTGTATTTTAGCAAATTACATTGGACATGGAAAGTCATGTTCATGGGCATATTAGTTATGTAGATAATTGGGGTTTTGATACCATGTTAAAGATTATGATTTAAATACATTAGTCAAGCATGTATAACTCTCAAACTAACATCGGATCAAATAAAACCTTAGGAACAATTTTATATTAGAATAAACACTTTCATGAGTGCACGAACTAAGTAATGCCAAAGTGAGGATATTGTGGGTGACTTTTGAAAAACCCCAAAAAAGAAAGGGATAAATTGTTCAAAAAATACAAATGAACCTCATAGTGGTAGGAGAGGACTACAAACAAGCCACAATTCTGCCGTTGCGTTGTGGAAGCCGAGCTTTGTTATGACCACATTTCTCGGTGTCATTGTACTACTAAATCTCATGCCCTGGTCAATGCTTGTTGGCCACTGACCGTCTGCGTATTATTTCGACAATGTCAAATGCCCAACTAGTAATTCAAAAGGAAAAGATGAATTGCACGTTACATTCCATGGCAAGACATGATAGTTCCAAGTTCTTGCAAACACAAAAAGAAAGATGAGGTTCCAAGTGGAATTGGCTGGCGGCGTGATATCATGAGGCCGTTGTTAGATCTGAATGCGGGCAACCCAGCGGACAGGGACAACCTGAGCTGGCTGCCTACAAATATGTGATGGATGTCATTGCCATAGACTATGTATAACTACAACATGCAAAGGATTGCCGTGTCAAATTGGACATGCGATGGAGTGCTTTGCTGCCTTGCTTTTTATCACTGTAGCTGGTTGGTGGCCGCGGAGTTGCTGTTGGTCATATCTGCATTTTATCACTGTGCGTTCTCCCAACTTTTATGGTTATAGTAATGTATAAAGAAGCCCCCGTTTGGGAAACAACCTAAATTCAGAAATCCCTATTTAGCTGGTCATATTTACATTTTAGATTTTGGAATGACAAGTTATGAAAAAATTGCTGTTGGTGTCCTTGTGTAGGACAAGCCCAAATATAGACTGCGCCTAAGTAGAAATATGCTTAATATTCTCTAGGTTAAGGGATTCGAATTAATGGAGACTGAACACAATCAATCCACCTATACTCAATCACTTACTCCTCCAAGTCCCAGCTGAAGAATGCTGGTGTGACACACAAAGAAATATGAGGCTAATTCCTAACAAAATAGGAAAGAAGCCTTTGTTTCTCCTTTCAGTGAATAGCTAAATGTGAAAACCAGGCAGTAATGTCATATAACTTTATTTTTACCGTATGGTGGTGTTTTTAAGGAACAGAAAGAAAACTTAAATTCAAACCGCTTTAACGGTAAATTACCTTTAGGGCATAAATAGAATGCTTAAAGTATAAATAATGGGGAAATTTCGTTCGAAAATGCTACACAGAATATAAAGGTATAGGGCCGGTACTTTAAATCAGTGGGTTTGCTAGGGCGTTGGTCGTATACCGGTATGAGTGATCCTGAGGTTGAGAGTTCAACCCTCTCTCAACTGTTGCTATCATTTTTAAGTCTTTATCATACCAGTGAGCGCATCGCTCGTAACAACTCTTTTTCTTCTAGTTCGTACAACTTTGCCCTCTTGGTATTGTTGTTTTCCTGCCCACTTGCTTTCCTCAGCCGCGTTGTTTTAAACACGTATAATGAAAAGTTACATGGGCCATGAATAACCATTTCTTAGGGCCTCTGTGATCCGGCTTCTACATCGTTATACTTCGGCCTTTCCAAGCCTAGTAGCGTTCTTCATAAAGATCGGTATGCCATGATATGTGGCCTGGTTGATTATGGTACGAATGGCAATAATATAAGCATCTTGTGGAGATAGTGTGACAAGATCACACCCTATACATTTTATATCTTCTGGAGTTGCGTTATTCCCTTACTTTTATAGAACTTGTTTTGTCTTTGTACATTATAACTTAATTAATGTTGAAAGGCATTTAAATAGACTTAACTAATCAAGTGGAACATGAACATGTAGTTATACCATATGCCATAGATCCATCTCAGTGTCAGCACTTGCTCAATGGTGAAACAGGCTTTCCTTTAGAGGAAGCTTGGTGTCATATACTGTTGAGTATATGCATTCACAAGATTGGTTGCAGGCCATACCCTGGAAGGAGTGTGGTTGTGGACTATAGCTCAATGATATCTTGCTTATGTGGTCTCACAGGATTGCATGTGGGCCATACCCTGGAAGGAGTGTGGCTATGGGCCATAGCTTAGTTTCACTAGCGCCACAACATGTACCAAGGTGGGATTGGACTTTCATTGTTTGACTATATGTCACATGTTATAGGTTAATGGTATGTCTCTATAGTGTACTTGTGCACTGATCATGAGGTTTAGTGAGGTCGTGGATTCTATATCTTCCATAGACCTTGTATGGCACCGAGTTTGACTTAGTAGTGGTCGGTTGGATTTCGGTGGTACGACTCAAATCATCATGGAATAATAAAATACATAATCAGGCATGTAGTACACTTGCTTAGGATCAAATAATAGAACATTGGTTGTAGCCAGGCCTTGCTTTTGTACATGTTATTTGGTAGAGAATATACATGTGGTTCATATTCCTTCATAGATTATTGATTGTTCTACAGTTCAAAAACAAGTGCCCAGTAGTGCTTAATTTTCTTAATTCAATAGATACATATCATTTAACTGAGTTTTTTCATCTGGCTTAGTTTTGTATCTACTTGTTTTAGTTATATGTGTTAATAATAGTGTTGGTGGAGGGTTATATCTCCTGCTGAGATTTAGAATCTAACCTCATGGGTTGCCCACATCTTTTAGGGGGTCATGCACGAGGAGGTAGAGATCGTGCAGTGGAGGCGGATCAGCAACAAGGAGGATAATAGCTGCTAAGGTTGGGAATGTTGCTTGTGGTCCTTTTGTTGTTAGATTCCTAGAGTCTTCCTTGTACACTCAGGTCTTGGGGGATTACATATGTTCCTTAATGGTGTTATCGATATGAGTTTTTAGTTTACACACCCTTGTTGTATATAGTTGGCTATTGTACATGTTTATGTAAATGAAAAGATATCACATGTTGAAGGTAGTCTTTTATGGACATGTTGTAAATAATGATGTTTTATGATATATAATTCAGATGGTAAGTTTTGGATCCTAATGTAATAAGTTTCTTGATGTTGGTTCTTATTGTAATTGGTTTTAAATTTTAGTATTTTTTGGTAATTCACAATAGAGTTTTGTTTTAATCTCATGGTTTGTTTTTGTGTGACAAAGGGTGTCACTATTTGGTTGGTATCATACCTTTAGGTTCACTGAGTCTACATGGACTAAGGACTAGGGTTTGTGTTTGTTCTTGTGTTTTCCAATCTATCTTATAGTGACTTTTGCTTATGCAGAAGAAGAAGAAAAGCTTAAAGATGTTTAGAGAACATGAAGAACATGCTACTGGGAAAAGTATTGATGCACCAGGTGGTGGTGTAAGAAACTAGATGTAAGAAGATTGAGTGCCTGAGGGTCCCTAGTTTGACCCAACCATGCTTGAAAACCCTACCTTTCAGTCTCTTTTTGGGCAGTTCATGGCTACTATGACGCATATGGAGGACAAGATGCTCGCACCACAGCCTAGGGCATCTATTCCCAATGTGGAATCTTCAGGTACTGGGAAGACTCTTGAGCAAATTCACCGTGTTGGGGCAGGGGAGTATGTTGGGATGGATGATCCAGAGGTTGCTAATCTATGGCTTACTAAGCTCGATAAAGCCTTCAAGATCCTTAGCATCCTAGAGGCAGATAAGGTGAAGCATACAGTGTATCTTCTGAAGGGGAGTGTTGGCCATTGGTGGGCCATAAAAGAGGAGTAGAGGCCTAGAGTGGCTATTGGATGGGAGGAGTTACGACATGAGTTCGTCAGTCGGAACTTCCCACAGACCTATCTAGAGAGAAGATCAGATAGGTTGAGCGGATCTGACAGGGATGCATGTCGATCAACGAGTATGAGGCCAAGTTTGTGAAACTTCTTTAGTTCTGTCTGCACATGGCTACCATAGATGATGAGAAGATATGTCATTTTGAGAAGGGGTTGAACACTGAGTTGTCTACCCCGGTGGCTACTTTGGAGAATTGGTAGAGGTATGCCACATTCATGGAGTCTGTTCGGAGGATCAAGAGGTATGTGATTGAGAAGTAGGAGACGAATAAAGGGAAGAGGTCTGCATAGTTCCAAAGTTAGTCATCAGGGGGCATTAAGAAGATGAGGTTTTCTGCACTGCCTCCACCACATTGGTTCAGCTCTCAGATGCAGTGGTCACCGAGTAGAGGTAGAGGTCATAGCCTTCCATCTACTAGAGCTCACAACACTGCGTCAGTGTTAGTGACGGGGCCGTCTAGGCCATAGTTTGAGACCATAGTGTGCCACAAGTATCGGCGGGTATGACACTTGAGGTGAGAGTGCCCAGTGAGAGACAATAGGGTGACCCAACACCCGAGGTAGAGCCAGTAAGACTTGTAGAGTTAGCAGTTCAGTGGTGTAGGAGGATGAGGATGCAGGCAAGAATCGCAAGCTAGATCGTATGCTCAAGCAAGCAGGGGATGGGGATGAAAATACGCAACTACTAGATTCTACGCCATGAGTCAGCCGAAGGTGGTGGTCTACTCGTGAGTAGTAACAAGTCAGGTGGAGTTATTACGTTCTACTTTGTCTTCTTCTTGCTTCGTATTTGTTTTGGTTAACCGAGGTGCAATACACTCTTTTGTCGCTTGTGAAGTGCTTGACAGTTGTCTTTTTCCTATTAGTCGTAGGAGAGATAGTTTGTTGTTAGAAACCTCGTTAGTTGGTTCCATAGTGTTGTAGGAGGTGTGTCCTTTCTTTCCCAGGGAACATCATACAAGTGAATCTCATACCACTAGACATGCATTGATACAATGTAATCATTAGAATGGTCACCTTGGAGAAGTATAGAGTGGCCTTAAATTATGGTTCCAAGTAGGCATTGTTTGTATATGGTGATGAAATGTATATCTTCCAAGGGGATAGGAAGATTCTTTTGATGTGGTGTCAGAAATGGTAGCAGGGAAGCTGTTGAGATAGGGTTGTGAGGCGTTCTTGGCACGTTCTAGATACTAAGGCAAGGATTCATAAGTATTCAAGAGGTGCCAATTGTTAGGGAGTTTGAGGACGTGTTTCCAGAGGAGTTCCCCAGTGTTCCCCCACCCCGAGAGATTGACTTTGAGATCAATCTAGTCCCGTACACATAGCCAATAGCTCAGACACCATACATGATGGCTCCAACAGAGATGGCAGAGTTAAAGCGACATTTGGAAGAGCTGCTTGACAAGGATTTCATTAGGCTGAGTACATCATTGTGGGGTGCTCCAGTGCTTTTTGTGAAGAAGAAGGATGGGTCCATGAGACTATGTATAGACTATAGACAGTTGAACGAGGTGATGAAAAAGAAAAAGTATCCCTTACCAGGGTTAGACGACCTGTATGATTAGATGCCAGGCGTGATAGTGTTCTCAAAGATAGACATGAGGTTAGGATATCACCAAATGAGGATTAAGGAGAACGACATACCTAAGTTGACTTTTAGAATGAGGTATGGTCACTAAAGGTTTGTGGTTATGTCGTTTGGGCTGACCAATGCACCGATATCATTCATGGACTTGATGAACAGAGTGTTATGACTATTTCTTGATCAATTTTAGGTGGTCTTCATAAATGACATCCTAATATACAATCACGACAGCCAACAACATGGGAAACATCTTGAATGTGTTGAGGTAGCATCAACTATACACCAAGTCCAACAAGTGTGAGTTCTAGTTGAAGGAGGTAGCTCCTCTAGGGAATGTCATATCTGTTGAGGGAGTTCATGTAGATCCCAAGAAGGTTGAGTCTATGAAATAGTGGGAGAAATTGAGGACACCCATAGAAGTTTGTAGTTTCTTGGGTTTGGCAGGCTAATATAGGAGATTCATCAAGAACTTCAGTGTTATCACTTTTCCCCTAACAAAGTTGATAAGGAAGGATATGACGTTCATCTGGGATGATAGATGTCACCATAATTTCAAATGTTAAAGGAGAAGTTGACAAGTGCACCAGTGTTGGTCTTTCCTGAGTAGAGGAAAGGATACATAGTCTTTTACGAAACATCCAGGAATGGCTTGGGTTGTGTGTTGATGCAGGACAAGAAAGGGGTTTCTTTTGCTTCTTGACAGCTTAAGAAACATGAGGATAATTACCCAAACCATGACCTGGAGTTAGTTGTTGTGGTCCATGCTTTGAAGATCTGGAGGCACTACCTTTATAGAGAGGTGTCAGATCTTTACAGATCACAAGAACCTGAAGTACATCTTCTCACAATAGGGATTGAACATGAGACAACAACACATGATGGAGTTAATCAAGGACTACGACTTCATGATTGATTACGATCTAGGGAAGTCTAATGTTGTAGCAGATGCGTTGAGTAGGAAGTCTTCATCTTCTCCTATGGATAGTGCCCAGTTGAGTTCTTAGGTGTGACACAAGCAAGACATGTTGATCTCCTTGTGTCAGATGAATGTACGGTTGGAGGTATCAATGCTGGAAGGTTTGTTGGCACAGTTGCAGGTGAAGCCCACATTGAGATAGTAGATTAGAGAAGCACAATAGGTCGATACTGTAATATAGTAGATTAGATCATAGTTTGGTAGCAAGAAGTGTGATGGCTTCCACGAGTCAGATGATGGGACAGTTTGTTACCATGGCAGAGTAGTGGTTCCTGATGTTGATGATCTAAGGAATATTTTGCTGGAAGAGGCTCACTCATATATGTATGCTATGCACCCAGTTAGCACCAATATGTATCATAACCTAAAGGACATGTATTGGTGGCCTGGCTTGAAGAAAGTTGTGGCTAATTTTGTTGTGAGATGTGTTGTGTGTCAGTAGATTAAAATCGAGTACCAGAAGCCTAGAGGAACGTTGTAACCGTTGCCTATACCACAGTGGAAATGGGATGGTATGACTATGGACTTTGTGGTTCTTCTGCCTAGGACAATCAAGATCATGATTCCATTTGGGTGATCATTGATAGGGTTACCAAGTTAGCACATTACCTACCTATGAAGATGATGTATACATATGAGAAGCTTGCCCATATCTATGTTAATGAGATAGTGTGTTTACATGGAGTTCCAACTACCATTGTGTCTGACCGAGGTCCCCAATTCATGAGTTGCTTTTGGGAATAACCACACATAGCTTTGGGTACCCAGTTGAGGTTTAGCACCGCCTTCCACCCATAGACATATGGTCAATCTAAAAGGACCATTCGACCTTGGAGAATCTATTGAGAGCTTGTGTTCTCTTGTTTTTGGGCGGTTGGGATGTGCACCGTAGCCTATTAGATGTTTCCTACAAAAATAGTTACCAGAGTAGCATCAAAATGGAAACGTATGAGGTGTTGTATGGGAGGTGTAGTAGGTCTATGTTGTGTTGGTATGAGATAGGTGAGTATCAACTTCTTGGTCCTAAGCTTGTGCAACAAACAACAAAAAAGATCAAAGTGATTCAATAGTAGTTGAAGGCAGCACAGGACAGGCAGAAGTCATATGCATATAACCTCCATAGACCTTTGGAGCTCTAAGTGGGAGACAAAGTGTACCTCAAGGTCTCTCCCTAGAAAGGTTTTTAGAGGTTTGGGAAGAAGAGTAAGTTGGCTCTCTGGTTTATGAGACCTTACCCTGTGGTGGCACGTGTTTGGAAGGTGGCCTATAGGTTGGAGTTGCCACTTGAGTTGCACATGTTGCATTCAATATTTCACGTGAGTATGTTGAGGAAGTGCCATCATGATACAGAGTCAGTGCTACAACCAGTAGAGGTAGATCTTGATAAGGGCATGTCTTATGTTCAAGGTCCAATGTTGATCCTTGACAGAAGAGCAACAAAGCTAAAGAAGAAATACATAGCGCTTGTGAAGGTTCTATGGCATCATTGTGGTGTTGTGGAAACCACATGGGAGCTTGAGGAAGAAATTAAGAGGAATTACCCCTCTCTTTCCTCTTAGTATTTTGGGGGCAAAATCCTTATTAGGGGTTTATGGCTTGTAAGACCCCTGACCTGAGTTTTGGGGTAACCCTATTTGGTTTAGCATAATCATGTGCTTATAACCTTTATCTAATATTTTAAGATGTAATTAGGGATTGTGAAGAGCTTAATATTCAAGTTTTAGCTTGGTTGGATGAAGTTTGTGCCTTTTGTGCTAGTTTTGGTTCAAATTGTAATCTACCCAATGTAGGGGGTTGATGTGCAATTTTCCACCTCTATAGTATTCCCTCTCTTTCTTGACATCATCTAGAGGAAAGAGAAAGATGAGGGCTCCTTGTTTGAGCCCTGGTTGAGGAGTATCACCCCAACTGGTGATTAGGGTTGATTTGAGTGTTGAGTGCCTTGACCATTGTGTTGGTTGTGTTGTCTTGACCTTGGGTCGCGACCAATGTTGGTTTTGGAGGGTGTCACTATCGTTACACCTCCTCTAGGTGTTGGGGGTCATGACCAAAGTTGTCTAGGGTGGTCTTTGGTCGATATGGTTGGCCTAGTATAGGTTGTATCGACCTAGGGATGGTATTGGGACCTTGTCTTGACCTAGAGATGATGTTAGGTGATGGTGTCGCGACCATGGGAGGTGCACCCTAGGAGGGTCGTGATTGTGACCATGTGGGTTGACATGGTGATTGAGACCCTACCTAGAGTGTATCCCCATGTCTTTCATACCATGCTTAAGTGGTTGCATGTTGGCCTTTTGAGTGGATAATTGTCCCTTGCGTCCCTTAGTATGTTGACACTTCACCCTTTGCTCTCTCTCTCTCTCATCTTCAATCTAAATAACCCCTTATCTCTTATTGCTTGCAGCCCTTTCAGTCATCTATCTTCTTCCTCCTTTTCTTGTTCTTGGATCATGGTGGATCAAGGAGGTTCGTCCTTAGAGCTTGGGGGATCCATCTCCTCTTGCATGTGGTAGTGGTGGTGATCCGAGCTCATCTTCCATCCTTGGTAAGTGTTTGTCTTCTAATTTGATATTTCTTTTCATCTCCTACCTTCATCTTCCTCTCTTTTATCAGCCCTAGTCCATGATCATTTTGGGAGAGAAACTCATCACAAGGGTCATAGACCATGTTTTGACAAGGTAGACGCAAGTCTGATGAGGATTTCTCCTCTCTTTCTCCCTTTCTCTTTTGGTTCGCCCAAGAGCTTCTTTGCTTCTTTCCATGGGCTAGCTTTGACCTTGTGTCTTCTCCTTATTGAGGTTCTCTTATGGCTAAGTTTGGAGCTTTTGGTGAAGCTTCTTCAACCCTTGGATCATGTGCTTGGAGCTCTTGAACTTGGAGTTTGGAACTCTTAGTGGTGATCATCTTAAGGTGGGTTATATAACACTAAACCTACTCTATCATTGCACTTCTTTATGCTTTTTATTATAGAGGCAATCTCTAGAGTTCGTTTGGTAGAGACACCTTGCTTGGTTTGGTAGAAATTTGAAACCCTAATCTATGTGTACCTGATTTAGTAGATGATGATTTGTAGAGATTCTTCTCTAAGTTTTGCCCTTGATCTTTCTCCCATGCATGGTGTTCATATACCTAGAAGTTGGATATATGTTAGGTTCTGTCTTGGTTACCCTGAGCATGGTTTTCCCTTCTTTGGAAGAGGTTCTTTCTTGGTGATTTCTTGACCTATGCTTTAGGGTTTGTTGATGGGTTGCTTGAGTTTTCCTTCATGGTGACGTTGGTTCTTCCCTTGGTTTCAGTTCTATTTTGACTCCTAGATGGTGCATCTTGGTGTGGTTGCAACACTTCCCACTTGGTGGTCATGACCTTGATAGCTTTGGTCGAGATGCTTCATTGTGGTTGTGTTTGACCAAGCAGTGATAGGTCAAGGCTTTTGGTGTTAAGTGGTCTAATAATCCCTGGAATTGGTGTATTGTTCAAGCCTTTCATGGGTGGAGACTCACTCTACAGTTTAGGGTCACAACCATGATGGTCTTGGGTCATGACATGGGTGGAGATCGAGAAACCTTTGAGACCGAGAGGGGTTTGGTCAAGACATGTTGAGGTCTAGATGCTTTGTTAAACCCTAACCCTAAGTGTCATAGGAACGACATGACCTAGAGGGTGGAGGTCATGACTTATTGGTGAATGGTTGAGACACATGAGTGTTACGGTCATGACATGGACCATGATGGGTGGCTATGACCTATGTGGTTATGTGGTCAAAATAGGGTAATGGTAGGTGGATGAAAAGAACATGCGAACACTTAATGATATTCATATAGAAATGATACATAAGCCATATATAACGTTGTTTGGAATGTTATCTAATCAATCCTTGTACACTCTAAGATGATGGAGGGTGATGGTTCTAGGGTTTATGGTTGAACCTAGTCTTGTAATCCCTAATCAGCTAAGAGGAAACCCTAACCCTAACAATGAACAATGATCTTACTTGTTTCTCTAGCATGAAAGGATTATGATGTTATGTGGTTATCTCTCTCTTGTTTATCAACTTATAACCATGCAGATGTTATGAGCTTGATAATCATAGCTAGTGTAGGCTATGGTGATTATGATATGACACATGTTGAATATGCCCTTGTGAGGCATGTTGAGGAACTTGTGATATAGGAATAATGTGAATGGGTCCTATGACCTGGCATTGACTTGTTGAATAATTTGAGATGCCTATTCCTAATGATGAGTTGAGGGATCAGTATCTCATGATATGTGGCCTTTTTGATGATGGTATGAATTGCAATAATACATGCATCTTGTGGTGATAGTGTGACAAGATCACACCCTATACATTTTATATATTTTGGAGCTCCATTATGCCCTTACTTTTGTAGGACTTGTTATGGCTTTGTATATTATAACTAGATTGATGTTGAAAGGAATTTAAATAGACTTAACTAATCAAGTGGAACCTAAAATGAGTTCTTCCATGTGCCATAGATCCCTCTCAGTGTCAACACTTATTGGATGGTGAAACAGGATTTCCATTAGAGGAAGCTTGAAGTCATATATTGTTGAGTATATGCATTCACATGATTGTCTGCGGGTCATATGTTGGAAGGAGTGTGGTTGTGGGCCGTAGCTCAATGATACATTGCTCATGTGATTTCACAGGATTGGTTGCAGGCCATACCCTGGTAGGAGTGCAGCTACGGGTCGTAGCTCAGTTTTACTAGCACCATAACCTATACCAATGTGGGCTTGGAGTTTCACTATTTGACTATATGTCACAGGTTGCAGTTGACCAGTATGTCTCTATTGTGTACTCATGTACTGACCATGAGGTTTGGTGAGGTCATGGATTCTGACTATTCCATGGACCTTTTATGGCACATATTTTGACTTCGTTGTGGTCAGTTGGATTTGGGTGGTACGACTCAAATCCTCGGGGCATAAAAAAATATGTAATCAGCCATGTAGTACACTTGCTTAGGATCAAATACGAGAACATTGGTTGTAGCCTTTCCTTGCTTTTGTACATGTTAGTTGGTTGAGAATATACATGTTCTTCATTTTCTTTCTTAGATTATTGAGTGTTCTACTATTCAATAATAAGTTCCTAATAGTGTTTCATCTTCTTAATTCAATAGTAATTTAACTAAATTTGTTCATCTAGCTTAGTTATGTATCTACTTGCTTTAGTTATCTGTGTTAATAATAGTGTTGGTGGAGAGTTATATCTCCCGCTGAGATTTGAAATCTCACCCTGTGGGTTTCCCACATCTTTTAGGTGTCCGTGCATGAGGAGGTAGATATCTTGTAGTGGAGGCAGATCAGAAACAAGGACGACAATAGCTATTAAGGTTGGGAATGTTTCTTGTGGTCCTTTTGTTGTTAGAGTCCCATATTCGTCCTTGTACACTCAATTCTTGGGGAAGTTATGTATGTTCCTCGATGGTGCTATCGATATGAGTTTTTGGTTTATGCACCCTTTTTATACAAGTTGGTTGTTGTACATGTTTATGTAAATGAACATATTTCACATGTGGTAGGTAGTCTTCTATGGACACATTGTAAATAATGATGCTTTATGCTATATAATTTAGATGGCAAGTTTTGGACCATAATGTAATAAGTTTCTTGATGTTGGTTCTTATTGTAATTGGTTTTAATTTTTTTAATCTTCTATAGAGTTTTGTTTTAATCTCTTGGTTTGTGTTTTTGTGACAAAGGGTGTCATAGTAATAGAACCAATCTCCAAGTCATCTCCATGTTTCTCCTCAAATCTTTTAAACTCATCAAAACCACTTATAAACTCCAAAGTGAAGCAATTTCAAATGGACTATAACATCTCTGACCTGGGTTATGTACTAACCCTAGGTGTTTTGCCTAATTAAGTTGATTATATGTTTGCTCTTATACTTTGAAAAGTAATTCAGGCTCTTGAGGAACTTATATTTCTATTTTAGTCCTTTTTGAATAATGTTGAAACATTGTTTTGTTACTTTTGGACTAAAGTGCAAATTACTCAAGTTGAGGGGTTAACTTGCAAATTGCACATGATAAGATGTTCCTATGATTTTGAGACATCATAAGAATGAATATGAAGTAGTGGTATGGTTTCTACATGCTTGGGCACCAAGATAAAGCTTGTAGAGCAATCTTTGTGCATTAAAACCTAGTTTTGGTGTAATGTGCAAATTACTCAAAACCTAGGGTTCAATATGCAAAATATCACCTCTAGAGGGCCTCTCATGTTTCTTGGAATCACGTAGAGCAAAGAAAAGGAAAAGGGTGCCTCATTTGAATTATCTTGGAGGAGAGAGAACCTTGAAATTAAAGTAATCAAGATTTAAGCACAAATTGCTCTTTAATATAAATTAGTGCAAAAATAATTATATTAATTAAGGAGCCCTTCAACTAAAAGTTGAGGGATGTGTTTGCAATAAGTTGGATGAGCGTGTTCCATGTTTGGGCAGAAAAATGTGTTGGTTGAGTGGAAGCCATTTACATTAATATTATATAAAACAATATCCAAGAAAAGGATTGATATTAATATACATTTCTTTAAGGTGCTTAGTTCCTTTCCTATTAATCTTGGATAATGGAGAGTTTGGCAAGGAAAATAGAAGGTGTCTATGAGGCCAAAGAATGGAGGAAGATTTGGTGGAGATTAGTTGGAATTAAAGAAGATAATTCTCTTTTTCCTATTTCCTTAAAAACCCATATACATATCTCTTATGTATATCTTTTGCAATACACATGAGAATCGTTCCCTTAGTTCTTTCTCTTTTCACCTTGCTTTGGCCGACCAAGGAAGAGCTCTGGAGCAGAGGAAGTGTTACCAAACCTATTGGTAAGTTTGGATTATCATCTACCTCGGATTCATGGTGGAAACCATAAAACAATGGTTTAATTGTTGGTTTTCTTCACACGATTTCCATTTCTAGCAAGTTTGTCCATCCAAAAGTTGAAGGACGGACCTTGGACAAACTACTAGAACTCCATCCGCCATTAAATCCGTGGAGCTTGGAGATTTGGATCAGTTCTAGAGGTGGGTTTTATAACTCTAACCCTTAAGCATTAGTATTGCACTCTTTTCTATAAGAATCGTTGGTTACTTTTCTTCCTTTGATACTCTTTTGAGTTCTTGCTATAACTTCCATGAAGAACAACAACAGTTCTTGGTATAACAGAGGAAGACGAAGGTGACATAATTCTAGATAAATATCCAAAAAGTTACTTTACCAAATGGTTTGCTTTTGTTGCTCAAACAGTTTCCCAAACCGTTAGGAAGCAAACTGTTTCAAATCGTTTGAATGCAAATAGTTTCACTAAACTGCATAGAAGCAAACGGTCCAAGACCGTTTGGTGGCTTTGACCAAGCGTTGACCATTTGGAGACCTGTTGAGAATAATGTAGGTCAATTCTCCATCAATAATTATTAATTAACTTCAATTGGTTCACTAATTGAAGGTCCAATAATCACCAAAACCCTAATCGGGTTAAGTGCTGATTTGATAATTGATTGAGTTTGAAACTTGGGTTGATTAACCCAAACGGTTTTAAAACCATTCGGGGATCACCCAAACGGTCTCAAGACCGTTTGGTGATCACCCAAGACCGTTTGGGGGTTTAGGTTTAAGTATGGTTGAGCAATTGAAGGTCCAAAGATATTAAGTTGAAGTATAATCAATTGCTGATTTGGTGACCAATCCTAGGATCCAAATCCTAATTGAATGACATGGTTAGTGATGATGTGATGGGAAAACGGTCTCAAGACCATTTTTAGGTCATACAAACGATCTCAAGACCGTTTTGGGGTCACCCAAGACCGTTTGGAGGTCTAGGGTTGACTATGGTTAAGTGATTGAAGATCTAATGATGCTATGTTGAAGAGCAATCAAATGTTGATATGATGATCAATCCAATGAACCAAACCGTAATTGGTTGACTTGGATTTTGATGTTGACTTTTGAAAATGATCTCAAGAGAATTTGGAGGTCATCCAAACAACCTCAAGACTGTGTGGGGTCAGGTCATGTCCTAATTGGATGATGGTTCAATGGTTTCAAATCAATTAGACTCACATTGGTTAGTGTTGATGGGTCATCAATTCTAAACCCTAATTCAATTGACTCAAACCCTAATTGATGATTAATTGAGGGTCAAATCAGTTGAAGGTTGACCTAAATAACTTAATTGAAGTATGGTGACAAGTCCAATTGATGAGTGATAACATGATTACTATGGTTGAAGGAATCGATCATGGAAACCCTAAATTGATTGAAGTGGTTGAGACCCTTTTTGGTCCTTGCGGTTTTGAGGGGGTTTGGACCAAACAGTCTCAAGACCGTTTGAGTCCAAACGGTCTCAAGACCGTTTGGGACCAAAGGTCTCAAGACCATTTGAGACCAAACGCTCCCAAACTGTTTAGGTTCACGCAGTTTCCAAATCGGTTGAGTTCATGCAGTTTCAAAGAGGAGTTCATGCGGTTTCAAAAGTCAACCTTGGCAAACGGTCTTCACTACCTACTTTACCAAATGGTCTTAGAGGTGGTGCAAGACTGCATGGAGGTCTAAACAGTCTTAGAACGTTTGGATGTTTGTGGTCAAGATCGTTTGGGGACTTTGTAGCTAAGATCGTTTGGTGAATAATTAATTAAAACCGCATGGATATTTAAAGTGGTTAAAGGTTAAGTTGGTTAATTGTTTAATACAAGATGTAATCAAAGATGATTATGATACTTGTATCTTAATGGGATAGTGTGATTAATATCCAATAAGTAGTTAAGCCTTAATGATCATAATGTTAATGACATAACCCATTATGTCAATTCTCTTTTATGTTGAGTTGACTTAGCCTAATCAAGGCTGAAGTAAGCATCATTCTATAAAGGATGAGAAAGAAAGGATTACATACATAAATTTTAATTATGTAATGGACTCTCATTATGAATAGATGTCTAATTAGGGTATGATCCATGATAGTGAGATCATGAAACCCTAATTATGAAGGTTAATGAATCATAACCCTAACTAAGGGTATTATTGGAAGTAATCTTAATACATGGTGATAGTATGATCTCAATTCATAGTGATGACATGATAAACCTTAATTTAAGGTAATTTGATGATCACTCCTGCATGAGATGTGAATATTAAACCCTAACCTAGGGTGATGTAATATGAATAGTAAACCCTAACCTAGGGTGATGAGATGTGAATAGTAAACCCTAACCTAGGGTGATGAGATGTGAATAGTAAACCCTAACCTAGGGTGATGTGATTTGAATAGTAAACCCTAACCTAGGGTGATGAGATGTGAATAGTAAACCCTAATTCAAGGTATGTTGAACATGAACCCTAATCAAGGGTGATGCAATGTGAATAGTAAACCCCAATTCCAAATAAAGTAAATGAAAGTGTGAAACCCTAATTCTAGGTTATGCTTTATAGCATGAAGCTCTATGATTGGATAATGAAATGATAAGTCATTAATCCTAATTGAGTTTAGGGGATGATTAACCCTAATTGAAATGAAAAGGGAAACTCTAACCCTAATAAGGGCATCGTGGTGCAACCCTTGAATAGTGATGTTATCATTGTTTTGCATTGTGCTGATATGAAATAAATGTATCTGTTATCATATGTACTAATCATGCAGGTTTTATGAGATATTGAACATAGCCAGGTGAGGGCTATGATGCTTTGTTTAATGAAAGTACTTTATAAGTTTTGTAAGCAATGCTATGCTATGTTGCCTAGCAAAAAGGTCATAAAAGAGACTGATAGGCTGTATGAGCCAAGTGAAATACCTACATTGCTACTATTATGTTTACACTGTCAAATAACCTGATGGCATTGTGTTACCTGTTAAGGTGGTAACAAGTGATTTGATGATCTAAGGGTTTGTACACCCATATTCTTGAATCATGATGATGAATTGATAAGGGATTGAGATCCCAATGTTTATAAAGTTGAGAAATGAACTTGATAAAATAGTACTCCTTCTTTATGGCATCTGTTAAAATGGTTTATGCTTGAAAACATGCATGATGCTAAAAGAATGTTGTAATGTACTTAAATAATCAAGTAAAATGATATCATGTAGAGCCCTGACCATAGATCCATCATCGTCAGAAGTTAGATGATGGTGAAACAGGTTTTCCTAAGGGAACTCCTGGAGAGCATACTTTTGAGTATGTGGGGGTTATGGACACAAATATCCTTACGTCCTAATGGAGGAATTGATGCGAGATAAACATTAAATCCCTCAATCCTTCATTATATGTATATGTCGGGATGATGTATCACTAATCTCCCGATGACGATGTTAATGCCACATCGCTGTGAGATAAATAAGAAATCCCTCGATGGTGAAGCGAGTACAGCATGCCACTGTAACTCTAATAGCAAAGTTTCCAGAATACCCTGAAAAGCTATTTTAGCACAGACACAAGATGTCCTGCATGTTGTTCCTCACACTGACTGAGGATGATGAGGTCATAGAAATCCGGCTCTTCTGATGACCTATGTATGGTACTGATTTCGATTTCGCAATGGTCGGTTGGAGTATGAGTGGTATACCTCATCTCCTCAGGGCATAAGTATGTTTGTAAAATGTAATCAGCCATGTAGCATAATTGGTTAGGGTTGAACTACGATAATCATTGTTTGATGATACATTGTTTAATATGTCCTAGTTGGATAATTAATATACATGTTCTTCATATTCCTTATTAAATGAATGGCTTACTGCTTAAACAAGTTATAACTGAAATGATTGCAAATAGAATACTGCTCTGCATATCTTATTCAATGAATTATCTGCTGTTGAATATTTATAATTTTACTACTCAGTGCTATTCTATTATCAGTAATAACAATGCTTCTGGCGAAGAGTTATATCTCTCACTGGGACAATTTTCAATTGTCTCACCACCGTGGGATTCAACTTTTTAGGTAGACGTCGAGGAAAAAGAAACCCATAAGTGGGTGAGCAGCAACAACAGTCACAGCAGTAGCAACAACAAGGACAGTAGTGATCCACAGGTGGAGGCACTGTCTGTTAGGTTATGTACATAGAGAGTCCTATGTGTCGTCTCTGTACTCTCAGGTCCTAGGAGTCAGTAGATGGTTTAATGTAGATCTGAGATTTTTGGATTAATGCCTCAAGATTTTTGTATACTACTTATGTGCAGTTCAATAGGGCAATCAATGTTATGACTCTCGAGTTGAGTTGATACAGAGATGAACTGATGTATTAGAATGTAAATAACTTACTTTAGTTCATTATGAAGGAGTTCTTACCGTTTATGGATCTCTGTGTAAAAAGTTTTTAATTTTAGTGATTTTCAGTCATTCCACTGCTAAGGATTCGCTTCCGCATCTGTTAGTTTAGTTAATCTTGTTTTTGCGAGACGGTCGTCACATGGACATTCAACATCAATCCATTCTAGAATAAAATAAGTTTGAATATTAACTAAAGTTGATTTTTTACAAAAATAAATAGAATGCATATTAGTGAATGTGTACAACTATCCCATTTTAGAAAGCACAACCCCACTATTAAGTGTATAATGTGTGTTTGGTTTCCAAGAATGTTTTGACAACATATCCCCATAATTATGCAAGTATACCACTATAGATGAAAAAACACCCACCTAAATATGTACTCATAGCACAAATGGGAAAGAAAATGTTAAAATATTCTTGAAAATTAGATACTCATTCTATACTCACATCCTAAGTGAGATTAAGTGTTCATGAATAGTCTAAAATTTGAGAGTATCTAAGATTTACTCCTAGTTAGTAAATTTAGAAGGACGTCCAAGCCAAGAGAATACATGTAAACAATCATTTATGTACCTATTGTTTAAATTAAAAGTTAGTTACTACATCATGTTAAGTTCAATTAGATTGTAGGTGTCATCATTATATCCTATGTGAAAACTAAATATACACTAAAATATATAACATAATTTGTATGTTTAAACAAATGAGTTCTAATAGTTATCATATTCTATTTACACAACGTAAACAAAATATCTAGGGGTGTTTTCTAATTAGACATGCATGCCATATATTGTTCAATTGATGATATGAAACTAACATTGATTAATTTGATTTCAATATGTAGCATAAGTACGAATTTATAGAAAACATACATTAATTGATTTCATTTCAATATGTAGCATAAAAAAGCACTTCGAGAAACCAAATTTAATTGATTTCATTTGTATGTGAAGCATTAACAAGAAATAGATAAAACCAAAATTAATTGATTTTATTGAATATTTGATTTATTTCAATATGTATTAGAAAAGAAGAAGATAAACAAAGAAAGGACCTCAACTAGCTGGTGGTGCTGACAACATTAAGGAAAGGAGCAACATTTAAAGAAGGTGTTGTTGGGGAGAGGAGCAACAGTTGGTGGCAGCAGGTCAAAGATATGGAATTTAGCAACATCAATGACTGAAGATATCAAATAAGAAGTAGTTGTAGTAGGTGATAAAAATAAAGAACAGTAGTGGGGAGGAGTGGAGAAGAAGGGAACTGTGACGACCTCAGATTTTCTAAAACTTAATCTGATGTGTGACGTCCAAATTGAAACCCTCACCTCAGCGAGAATCCCAATTTAAACATCCCACACAAGGCTAAGAAGAAGAAAATCAGAGGAAGTCAAAAGGAAACAATCAGTAGCACATGTACATGAACAATAATATAACCATACACACATGTTCACCATTTAACATATAATTACAACATGAATTGTTAAAACATTTGATATTACATATTGAACATCAAACTTTTACATATACATGTACTATCACTAAACTATAAGATCTTAAGATAATAGATCCACCTGTACATCAGCACACTACAAAAAAAAGATGTTTTATCTACAATTATTCTAATTACATATATTTTATGTATAGTCAAATCATCTTTTAATTACAAACTTTAAAAATATAAATAAAGTAAGTGTAGATAGTTCAATTAGTTACATGTAGCTACACTTCCTCTCTCTCTGCCTCAAATGTAAATAATAAAGTATATTTAATACATTTTAAATAGTTAATCCTCTCAGTTAAAACATCACTTCACATAACCTCTAATGTATTCAAAACAAAAATGAATTTCATAGCGGCATTCATCTCCTGTGTGTCATTTTTCATCTTCCACTCGGGCTTCTTTCTTCCCCAACCTCAGTCTTCACCCTCTATGCTCCCTCCCAACCCAATCACGATCTTCTCCCCTAATCTCTTGTTGTCTCCGCATTCGTCCCCAACCATAGTCGTCCAACCTTTTCTCCACACGCATAGACTTCTCAGTGGCACACATTGCGGCAAGATTGCCTCTCAATGTTTCTGCCCTACAGCCTGAGTGCGCCGCAGGTAGCTATAACATCGACTCCACAAGCCTAAGAGCAATGTAGGAAGTAATCCTAGTGCCTTCGCCCAGCGTGAGGCACCATAGGCGGTTCTTCCTTGTAGTGCTTCCAAATAGCAGCCTGAGGGTTCCTTCAATATTTTTCCTCTTTGGCGGCTCCGCCTAACAGTCTGAGGGCAGTGTGTGTTACAGATTGCAAGACCGCCATACTCAGGTTCTGTCAAAGCTTGCTGTACATTCTGATTTAGCTTAACGTATTCTTCCATCATCTACTCATGTTGTGATATTTCTTCCATAATGATCAGTGCCTTCTCTTCCATATCACTCGAGACCTTTTCTTGTATAGTTGCCTAATGTTCATATTGAACTAATGTTTTAAGAGCCTAAAAAAAGAGAGAACCAAAAGGGGCCTTTGCTATTTCCACCCATTTATGATTGCTCAACTGACTTCTGAATACTATCTTAATGTGAGAACAAATATTTACTACGTCCCAGTATGTGGTGTCAAGGTGGCTAAGTGGGTGGGTCTTAACATTTCTGAAAATGGAATTTGTGGCAAGAGGAACAACTACATAATTGCAATAATCTTAATTTAGGAACTTAAGCATATTACAAGACATCATTACGATCTGTCCCCTTGTATCCTTGAGTGGCTCAACAACAACAGTGGTGAATCCATTATTAGATGCCACTCGCTGACAATGTATATCATAAAGGTTTCAGTAGTGAAGGCATCCCAACAAATTACTAAGATTTTGGCTGCCCTAGCTATTGCAGTACATATGAGTTAAGGGAACATCAATTCATATTTTAATTACACCAACAGGGAGGGGAAGATTAGGTATTAGTCTGGCTTCAAGGTGCCTTTTATGTAAGTCAGCTAAAGAAGATGTGGATCACTTGTTCTACCTGTCATTTTACCTGAGTTGTTTGGAGACTTGGTTGCTCTACTTTCACTTTTCAGATTCTTGAGAGTTTGGAGGATCTCTACTCCCTTCAAGGTAGGAAGTATTTGATGATCTGCATCTGTGTTTTTCACTGGATATGGAAGGAAAGAAATGACCGAGTTCACAGAAACTATGAGAGGGTTGTTCAAATTTTGTGGATGATTATCTTGGATGATATACATCAAATTTTGGGGTGATTAGCTGGAGGATGCTTTCTCTCTTTTCTGCCCTATCTTTGATGCCTCTCCATTCCTTTGGTGAGGTGTTAAAACTTGTGTAGTTTCCTTTGTTCTTTATTTTTTGTCCCTCGTTGTACACATTCTTTTGCTTGTCTACTGCAAGTAGAGTGTATAATTACTTGGACATTTACAAAATTTCAAAACAAGCAATAGAAGAGATGGGTTCACCAAAAAAAATAGGGAGGGGAAGCCCCATCTTTGTTCTTTTGGTTTCTCAAACATCCGCCCATCTTTTCAAGTTTGTGACCTTTTAAATAATCAGTAGTTGAGTTACCGTTCCTGTGAGCTGTCCAAATTTGAAAGATGGCTTTCCTCTCTGAAGACACAGTGTGATGATAAACATCATAACTTTGATAAAGGAATTTTTGAGTGAGGATTATTAAGCTTGTGGGCTACACTGTAGGTGTTGAAGATGGAGCTTCCAAGACTTAACTACATGGATTACTATCTATGTGTCCCTATAGAGAAAACTTCTCCTAAGGTGAATTCAGCAGTTTCAGTTGTAGCATCATCACTTTTTGCCTAAGCAATTTGATAAAAATTTAGTAAAGTGTTGTAACATAGCCCTTTTAGCCATGTCACCAACATTCCAGAGTCCCTGAATCTATTTTATGGCACTCTAGTTATATTACCATTTTCAAATATATGAATTCACAATAAAACACTTCATTGATCCATGCAATCTTGATACTGGATTCCACAAGGCCTATGTGCAGCTTCACAATAATAAATGTAGCTAGTTGACATTACATATAGCTAGTTCTTTCTATGCCTGATCATCAAATATATCACAATCATAAATGTATCTTTTAGTTGAAATTTTTATGTGGAACTATCATACTAAGATTCTGACAGAATAATAGAACAATTGAATCGATAGGAACATCTTTGATATGATTTATTCTTGATTAAACTAATCGATGGTGCCACGACCATTGTTGTGCTTGTATTCAGAAGGGACACTGGGGATGACCATTGCGCACCCACATAGACCATATTCATTCCAAGTTGACTTTGACGATGCACATGAGAGGTTATAATGCATTTTTACTCTAATTTTCCATCTTTATTTACAATTTTAGAACACTCCTAGGGAAACAAGTGGTATCTTCAAACATCTTGTTGTGTGTTTAACTTGACACCAATTGTCTCACAGTTATGCTCTTTTTTTTTCATTGTTGCGACACTAGGCACTTACTATTTGCCACAACTCACCCTTTTGCTAAAAAATTACAAATTTTTAGTTTTTCTAGATTTTCGTAAGTTACTTATTCTATGATAGGTGTAATCTAGGAAGCACAGACACTTCTCGGAGTCTTCCATGTCCATGTCCAATGCGTGTCCAACATGGACACACTTTGGACACGCCTGGACGCGTGGCGGACACGCCTCCAGCGTGTCCACTTTGATTTTTTTTATTGAAGTGTTGGACACTGCTTGGACACTCCATGGGGACCTCCAGGACACACCACTCTGACCCACTTAAGCCTAGGCGTATGAAAAATTTCAAGCCTTCTCTAAATCTTTGCCTCCTTTCCTCCACTACTCACCCTACTACCATTAGTTAATTAAGCTTCAGGTGCTACATGCAAGTCGTTGACACCCTTCTTATCATCTCCACTAGCTGTAGCAACATCTGGGGAATGCCACATCAACCATGAGATGGAAAACAATCGGATTCACCTCCTCTTGATAGTACATGTTGTTAATCATTACTTCCATTAGAACTATTGTCCCTAAAATTCTACTACTCTTAATTTTTACAATTCATATTACAACAATATCATATAATCAAGCATCATAATGTTTGTTGTGAACTAATCCATATTGTGACTTGTAAATTTAATGTTATATGTTGATTGCTTGTTGGATTTCATGGTGATTGCCCATGTGGATAATCTATCTAGATCATTTTGTGTTAATACACATAGCATATTACACATTATATGTCATAATATGTTATCCAAATATATATACATATATTTGTCGTGTCCATTGACGTGTCTGTGCCCTATATTTTTGGAAATTGACGTGTCCCGTGTCTGTGTTCGTGTCTAAATCCGTGTCTGTGTCTGTGCTTCCTAGGGTGTAAGTGATTCATTTTGCATTTGATCTAGATGTATTGTGATCTCTAATATGTTTGGTTTTGTATTGTCTTAACTATTTTTCTCATAGATCCGTTACTTCAATGTGTCTTAAAAAAACCAATGTTTAAAATATTGACAAAATTGTCAAAATTTTACCAATTTTATTCATGTCACTGGCAATCAGACATCAAAATGGACTGAAAAAACTCTAGAAATAGGAAGATCATACATTTTTTTTCACTTTTTCATATACTATGTACTACTTAGAGCATTTTTTGCATAGTTTTGTGTCTTTAAGTCTATACATTGTGCTTGCAAACTATAATGACTTAATTCATTGATTTCACCATTGAAAAATGACATCAAAATTCCCCATGGAAATGTCCATCAAAATAGTTCAGGATCATTCACTCACAAATGAGGAGATCCCACCCCACATCCAATATGAAATATTATTACATATTTTAGTAGATCGACACTTGTAGATCACTCTAGTAAAAGTTTGTAAATAAATTCATTAATTTCACCATCGAAATGATGGGAAAGGAAACTATCGACATTTCTGTTGAAATTTGTCATAATTTATATTCATGTGGCCATCGAAACTACATAAAAATTGAATATTTTCTTCCTTGCTAAAAACACTATGAAATATTGGAAAATAGACTTTTTAGTTTCAACCATGTAGTCTCCCTCTATGATTCTTCAATTAGATATTCCTGTCAGCTATTTATGATTCTGACATTATTATGTCTGTAGGCGTATATGGCATATCTTGCACCAATAACATTCCACTTTTCTAGATTCTTCATACGAGCTTGATGTTTCTTTCCTTCATTGTGTTGCATAACTGAACACTTAACCATGCAGAGGATGTTACAAGAGACATCCTTTTTCCAGTAGACCGTTCTAATTATTAGACATAAAATCGTCCATATCCAGTTTGTATTTGTGCTCGTGCAATTGAAACATGAGGTTATTCTCAGTTGTACAGTAGAGTATGCAGACATCTTGCCAGTAATTTTAGAACATCGGTTTTGGTGGCCAAGCTACTTTACACTTGGTACAAAACACTTGTCCCAAAATGGTTCAGTATTTTATTAAATCTGAGATTGTTGCTGACACCTCTTATTGGAAAGATGGATCTATATTGGAGGAAAGAACCCCATTTTGATATTTACAGACAAAGGGGGACATTGAATTATAGAATTTTGTTTAATTAGGAGGAACATCACCATTGAAGCTTCTTACAAGACTTCTGAACATCATATGCCAGTAAAATTTCATTTCGTAAGTTTATCCTTCTAATGATTCTATAGTGGGTGGTGTCGAGTTACCAGCAAGTTGTTGTAGCTTAACATTTTTTTAGTATTCATGCTAGCTTATTAATTCTTCCTTCCAGGTAATCGTCCATATATTAGGCCCTCTGTTTTCCATGTTACCTAACAAATCTTCTTTTTAGCACTTATCTGTGTGGTTCCTGTTGTTCAACATTGGTTGACTGTGATATTACTGCAACTACCTACACATCAAAATGTATAATTATAGCTCTAGAAACCTAAAATGCTACTTCATGTGCTCCTACTCTATATGAAAATGTTGGATCATTATGCAGAAGTAGTTATTTATGTGATCCAAATTGTCATATAATGAATCATGGATCTCAAGGCTTTAGGGGCCAATTTGACTGGGTATCAAATTTTTGGGAACTCCATATAGTGACACTTGATCTAGTTTTAGAGTATTACATGGGTCTATATTATCTCCTCTATCTCAAGTTATTAGTGGCATACAAGCATATCTAGACTAGAGAAAATACACCCAAAATTCTACGTAATAAATGATCCCATAGAGATTTCATGTGTTTGCTTAGGATGTTCAAGGTTCCTAGACATCATTTTCTTTTCAATATTTGAAGGATGAGGGCCAGTTTCACCCTGTACTGGTGGAAAAAATCCTCCAATAGTGATCTCTTCTATATATTTTTATCTACCACACTCTTTTTGTGTTTTTTTTACTTTCCCTGTATATGCAAAAAATCCGATTTTAGATGTTATGACTGTGATTGTGGGACATTTTTCTATGTCAATCACATTGCTAGGAAATGTTACAAATTTCAGATATAATGAAGCATGGAAGTAATTGAGAGGAAAAATATTATGGGAACATAAATAACATCATTCACTTGTATTATTTGTGGGTGCAATCATCTCTGCGTACTCAAAATAAATATTGCAAGTCTAGATTATTATCTGAATTGCATATTTTTAGCTTCCTTATGGCTAAGGAAGGATCCATGTAGCCAACCCCAACATAGTTGGGATTGAGGCTTAGTTTATGATGATGACGATGATTATGGCTAAGGAACAAGTTCTTGCTCTCTAATAAAATTGAATCAATTTTCATAAGCATGTTCCCTATTTTTCTACTCCCTCAATTGTGACCTTGATGTTGGACAATAGATTGAACTTCTTCCTGTCATTCAACTTACCACTTACATTCACTAACTGGTTGGTAGTCTGACCAACATTTAAACAATTTTTCATACTGTATTAATAGTTGTTGCTAATGAAAATGAGAGAGACTATTAGAAATTAATTATCAATTTTGAAAGGTTTGATTAATCCTTTGTTTAGTTATGTGTATTTGTAAATTATTGGCTTAATTCATTTCTAATGATTATATAAAATGTTTAGGCAATGGTCAAAGACGTAGTGTTATAAGTATGTCTGAAATTGAACGTTTGAGTATAATAGCATGTTAACGTGCATGTCTCCAGACCCACTTGTTTCACCAATCAAGTACGTTGTCCATTTGGCTTTTAGGGATTCATCATTTCTACAAACTTAAGGATTGAAAAATAGATAGCAATTTCTATCTGGTGCCCATAACCACAGTTTTTAAAGTCCTAAAGAGCTATGTTTCAAGACTTCATGATATCTTGTCTCCCTATTAATCACTACATTTTAAATATCAGTAGAAATATTTTTTAGTTTAGGCAATGATGGCTTACGTGTACATAATCAGTATATGCAGTAAGTTCATATCTACCATCCTATATGTAGTAATCAATTTATGTATATTGTCTGATTGATACCAATATCTAATAATATGCATGATTCATTAAGATTATTTTGATTTCCTGAATTTTGTGATATATGATACAAAGTCAATATTTTTCTTCTTCCTTTAGGTAGTTTTTTTGAAGACATATGAATCATATTGTTAATGCTGCTCAATATTTATCCGTACTGAAACCTATATTTCGGTTGTTTCTCATTTTTAGTAGTATTGTATGTGTGTTTGTGTTTTGGATATGGTTTCTTCAATTTCCCTTTTATAACCCAATAACTTAAATGGTCTATTATCTTCTACATTTTAACCCCTTTATTGTAAACAACTATAAGCTATCACATCCCCTGCATAGTCCCCACTCAGAAATTGGTAGAAATCTATAGAAAACAAGAAAGCATATATTAAATTTTATAATCAAGCCTTCAGATTAAGCATACATGCTCTATTTGTTTTGTGTTATCTAACTACTATTTTGAATATATGGTTGTTTCATAGTACTAAATTTGATTATTACTAGTCATATATATATAGTTAGCTTCAGAAGAATATCTTATTCAGAATTTTAGATATGTCAGACATTTATTTGAATGATCATAGTTTTGGTTGACTTACAATTGGATCTCCCTTAATTTATAACATCTGCAGCCTTGGCACAAATCCTCATACCATGCTATGCCAGCTATGCATCACAAAAGATGATTGGTTTCAATGCGAGGAAAATAGGGAGGGAGATAGAAATGCTCACAATTTGGTATATGCTTTTAAAGCACATATGGATGAACTTGTTCTATATGTTTATGTTGTGGACGCATGACCTAAATATCAGTCTTCCCTTCCCCTAGTTGCATGTTATGGTGGTCAATCAAAATTTTAGGATTTAGTATTAAAGTGGTATGCCCTGGGGACAAGATAGGTTGTGTAATGCCATGGTGGTTCCTAAATGTGACACTACTGCTCACTATTGGTTTATCTCCTGGTTATATGCAATGGAATTGATGTTAAGAAGCCTAGTGATATCTATAAGCCTATACACATCCAGGTAAGGTTTTATCATTCCTTTTCATACTTATACTAGAGTAACGGGCTTGGAACTAATTTGTTATGTTACATTGATGATATAATCTTCACCCATGTGAACCTTTAATATGATTTAATAATTCTCATGAGACCATATTCTTTATTCTACTTCCTTTCTCGCAATCTGCTTCTGAATTATTCCTATTGTTGTTGATAGGTCTGTGATAAGCATAAAGAACATGTATAGGTGTGTCACGTGTGTGATCCCACAGATATCTGGGAAATTCTAGTATTGAGGAAAAACACATGTCTATCTAGTGGTGATTGTTGAGCATTCTATACTGAGAGATCGATTTAGTGCAAGGTATGTCGCCTATATTATGTCTTGTGTCAGTCGTATAACTATTTGTATCTTAGTAGAACCTCTTAGTATTGATTTTTTTATTGTAAAAGTCTGGAGATGGTTATAAATTAGAAATGGTGAAAATATGACGAGTGTTCCATTAGATTGAGAAGTCAAATTGACTTGTCTAGTTCTCTGTCGATGGGCCTCTAAGATGAAATGATTTCTTCTGAAGGTTGCATCTTATGTTTTGATATATCTGCTGACCTTCCATCATTCTTTTGCAAGATCTCTTGGAATGTATCACCCTTACCTTTGGGTGGATAGCTTTTAGTCTCATCATAGTAATGAACACAATGATGTTTGATGATTTTACCTGAACGTATTATATGGTTTTTGTGTTTGAACTCATAGGTTACTAAGGCATTCAACTGGGTCACCTGGATATAACAACTTAATTTTCACGTGTGGCCCTGCTGATTCCATATTGACAGATAAATTTGCCACTTAAATGGTATGTCTTCAACACTTTTGGTGTCACCTTAAATCCATAATGCGTACTTGCTCATGTTTTCATATATATATATTTATTCTCTCATCCATGGGTCTCCACACCATCAACAATTTTGAATATAGCAAGAAAACAATGCAATTGAAATTGAGTGGAATGTCTCGCCCTAGTACAGGTGCAAACCTTACTAAAAATATAATTAATAACTCAAGATTATATTTTGTTGTGAGGAAAGAAAATAACCACTCACCTGAGTAATTATAATAGTCAAGTCAATGTGGTACATGCTAAGGAGTAGCAGCTTGAATTAGAATATGATATAGTATTTGAAACTTAAAATTAGAACTAGAACAAAATATTTTAAAATATGTTGTCATCGTTGCTCCTCTATTGAAATGTAAAGGTACAAGGTATCTCTCCATTCTGCCAGTTTCATCATATAGCATCTTTGAACTTTCATAAGAAACTCCAGTTGGATAAATCATATTTGGAGTTCCAATTTTTCAGTACACTACTGACCATAAAAGCCACGAATTTCTGTAGAATATGATGAGTACATACTGCTTGTAATGGGTTGGGAGTACCACAAGGGGGATACTTTCATGTCATAGGATCCTCATGGATAAAGGACCAAAAATTGTAAATACCCCATAAAAATGATCACAATTACACTTGTCACTACCCATCACAAAATGAAGCACCTGTTGTTATTTCTTCCGCCTATAACTACAATGATACATTTTACATTTTTATAGGAAGCATCGATGTTAAATTTGTCCCAACCTTCCTCTGGAGGCTGCCATGCTCGATCTTCCTTCTCTTGTGAGTTCCTTAGATTCATCCCCTACTTTTACCGAGCATCTAAAATACTATCCAATAACATCTGCATGTGCATGTGGTGATTTCTGGTCTACATGATCTCCTTCTGAAAAATTTCAAGGTTCCCACACTCCCACATATAGTGGCATGTGACGGGAAAAGCAACTCTAGAATCATCATTTTGTCTCTTTGAATTTTAGAAACACTGCAGGATAAGCCTCCAATTATGCTCGTGTTGGGTAATGCTCGCCAGTGAATTGATCAAGTAAAAAAATCTCTTAGATGGTTGTTGAGATCATTCTCTCCTTCAATCCATCCACCATTTTCATTCTTAAGTTTAGATATTTATGTGTCCCTCCTTTTTAGTTTTACTATTGTTTGATAGAATTGTTTGTTGTTGTTTCCTTTAACCAGCTAGTCTGAGTGACTTCTTTGCCTCCAGTTAGTCTCTTCCTCCTATAATATACTATCATATCTTCTATAAACTTCCAAGCATTTGTTGTCCATTCCTACTTTGTACTAAAGATTCTCCTACAATGGTTGTATCATTCTACAATTTCCTTTTAGCCTTTTTTTCTTTACTTTGTTGGTTGTCCCATTCAATCAGTTTTTCCTTAGCTTTGTTTGAAGCATCATAATAATTCATATTGTCTAACAGAAGACACCAAGATGGTTAGACACTCGGTTTGTTAGTGAGAGGTCCCAGGATCGAGCCCAGGCCACAGGATGAATAGAATGGCCAATTTAAAAAAAAAAAATTCATATTGTCACCCCAAGCATGCACCAGAACCCTTTGGAAGTCAGAGTGTGATTGCCAACTTGCCTTGGTCTTGAAAATTGGGGGCACTTTCTTCCTTGTACTGGATTTTAATAAAACTAGATTTTGGTCTGACTGTATTCATGCTAGATTTTAGCCTATTGTACGCTTGAAGTTTTTGTTACTAGAACATGCCCATGGGATCTCATTTTGGTGATGGAATAAAGTGGCTATCAAGTTAATTGCAATGGCTAACTATTTTCCTCAACACGTGGAAGCTCAGAAATGAGCTAGTCTTCACCTCCAAGCAGTCACATCCAACATTGTTTTACATGAATACACCAAGATGGAATCTCTATCATCATGATGTAGTTAAATCTGATCCTAACCAGCAACCAACTACTATCCAACGCAGTGGGAACAACAATTGGTTAGAGCCTCCTCTTGGCCTCACCTAAATGGATGATGGTGCACGTCTCCTCTGGCCTCACCTAAATGAATTCCTGTGCAACTTGTTTTGCTGGCAAGATGGTGTCTGTAGCTACTATTTTTAGATATTTCATATGAAAGATTATAGGTTTTTTTTCTCACATAATAATGGGTATCTGACTCCCCCATTTAGTTGAATGTAAAGCCCTGTTGCTAGGACTGTAAATGAGGTTAATCTGAATAGCAAAGCGGTAATTGTTGAAACTGATTCTACAGTTGTGTTCAAAGATATTGCCAAGTTTGATCATAGTCGCAAGCATGTTTCGTAGGTCCACTTAGAGATTAATGCCTTGAAAGAGTTGTTCATTACTATCTCCTTCCAACATACTTATAGAGAGGCAAACATGATAGCCCACAACCTAACAAAATGGAAATTGGGCTAAGCAAACTACTATCACATGAGATGTTGTGCATAATAATAATATGGTTTCCGTATGTCCTAAGTTAAAATTCCAATATTCTCTTGATTGATTTTCTAACTAGAATGTTTTGTACATACTGTTATAGATGCCTCAATCCTAAACTTGGTGATTTATTTTGTCTATTTCTAGCCATGCAATGGGGGTGAAAAGATTTCTTGCAAATTTCTTGACGCTGATTTTTGATCCATTCTGTAGAAGCTGATCTCTATAACTTACACACCAATTGAGCATTTGCTGTAGATTTCTCGCAAATTTTAGTTTGCTATGCTAGGCTTTGATTGCTAATATGGGTGGCCGTGACAATGATGTTGACTCCCAAGGTACTTCTACTGTATGGTTTTGGTTATGTAAGGTCTACTGTAAATCGAATATATTAGATTTCTCAATTACAAATTTATCATTCACACCCGATCATGACGTGCACACTATCAAATCACCCTATCTTGTCACTTGAACATTGTAAAATTCATAAGGTAGGGCTCTATGATCTTAGGACATTTTCTGATTATTTTCATTACAGTAAATTCGTGTGCAAAAGTTTCAATTTTGGTGAGTTATTTGTCACTATAGTAAACTGGATCTAGCTATACTTGCACATGCTTCAGAAAAATAATTCCCTTCTTGAAGGGAACCATGTTATCAGTAGTACATGTAGAAGATGTTCAAGCTAATTCATTCATTTACCTTTACAAGTGCTTCATGACCTATGTTTCAAAATTTAAAATGGAGTGCTTAACTTTAGGAGATGCTAATATGTTTATGGCAATAAAATTACCTCCAAGAATACACTAATTAGTATATGTATTTCCCTTCACATACACGATTCAAAACTTTATTCATTCCTATAACCAAATTAGTAATGTAAGTAATTAGGTTCGAGATGGAATGCTATCAGTTCTAGCCATGTTGTGATATTTTTTTGTCATATTTGTTTCTCATTCACCACATAAGAACTTCCATTGATCTATATTCCTTTCTAGGAAGAAGCACCACTAAATTGATATCACTACTAGTTGTTGTTTAAACAATGTTTTCATTTATAATTTGTTCCAGAATTTCTCATTGCCTTCACCTTAGCCAACACCAAATGTGTGTCCTCCTACTCTAATCGAGTACCTTTGTTGAATCATTCCTTGCCTCATATAATCATCCTACCTAACTAAGACGAGGAGCTGTAGGAGGTATTATGGATACTCCTAGGTGTTGCTCATCCCTCAGAGGACTCTGTACCCCACTGACCATGGTTACAAGTCCTTTGGAGCTACCTAGAATAATACACATGGCCATCTTGCTGTTGGCTGAAAGCATGAGGTAGCAACCTTGGGGCTCCAAGGTTAGTAGTGAGGAAGAAGGAATGGTCACATATTTTGCAATTTGCTTCCTGATCGAACCCTCCTACAATCTTCTCCTCATCTAAATATTCTGCAGAAATCAATTTTTATTGGGATTCTACATTCTCACCTAATTAGTTTCATTTCCAATAATATTTGAGCCCCTTTTCTTTGTTTGGATTTAGGATCTTTCCAATAATATGTCCTACTTTTTCATGCCAAGCTACCTTAGACAAATTAAAGTGTGGCCTTGGCATTGAAACAGAAGAATGCCTGACTCCAGAGATCTATTGGCAGTGGTAAATACATTTTATGAGTTGTGGTTGCTGGGTCAAGCATGCAAGATCTAATGGTATACCTATTATTAGGTGTAATAGTGTATGAAGTGAGGTCCATTTTCCTAATCCCACCATCTCAAGATAAAGACCCTCTCTGCTGCACTATCTTTTATTCTTTTCCATTTCCTGCCCTTGTTATTGATATCAGAAGAAAGAAACAATAGTCATATAAGATATACAGGGGTAAGGTATACAAAGAAAGAAACAAGAATCTATTCATAAAAACCTAGTGTATAATAAGGAAAGAACTAGGTAATAGACTGGTCAAGTCAGATTTGATGAGTTCTCAATATGAAGATTGTGTGGACTCTTTTCCACTGAAGTATCTTCGGTTCCTTTCAACCCATAACTGGTACATGATAGCCAAAGCTAAACATAGGAGCATGTATCTATGCTTGAGCCTTTTCCCTGGTTATTATTTATCGTGAAATGTATTAAATTGTGATGTTCTATTATTTGGATCTATGTGTATGAGGTTTATCTGAATATGTCCTTCTTCCTCTACTTTTTGTCTTTTGAAGTTTTTTGATGGGTGCTAAGCATTATTGCTCGATCTGGTATTCTATGATCTCTCTTTGCTATCTGGTGTGTGAATCAGACCTATTTCCCTAGTTAAAATCTATTTTTACAAGCTATTATATCTATTTGATGCTCCCTTGACTTGTTCATACTTCATGAGCCTCTGTTTTATAGATGTTTTCTCACTCAGTTAACTCTTTCACATCTTCATAGAACTTTGTACTTGTTTACTTAGCTGATGGTAAGTGGTCTGCTGCTACTCTAAATAATTTGACTTCTATAATGATGCCATGTGGTTTTTTGCTATTTTGAAGCTTTCTCTAAGTGGTTTTCTAGTTCCTTGGAACTGGTTCTTTTTATTCACAGTTATAAAACTTAACATTTATATCAGTTCTGGATCTATCCCTAATCACCTTTGTATTCAAACAAGCCCACAACATGCATTGGAATTATGAGGAATATGAGCTTAGTGGATGAGAAATACACCCTATTTCTTCAAAAAGTTAATTATGAAATATATCTAAGTATGGTGCTTATTAGGTTTCTAAGCAGATATTTTTCTTCACGCTGCACTTCACCAAGTATTTCAGAAGGATTTTTGAAGGATGTATAGTTTACTGCTTCACATTCCTACAAGAATGCTCAATAGTTGTTTTTTCCTGCGCAATTTCTTTAGTTCATGCCTCTATTATGAATCCCTCTTCACCTTTCCTGTGATATCTGTCAAAGTTTGGACATATGTAAGGTTAATATCAATACATTTACAACTACTAGTTGTAGGTTACCCATTTATAGATTTACCTAGTGATATCTCTGCTCCTACATTCTATATATTACTGGGTTAATATCAATAATGTACGACATGTTTATTATCCTTTTCAAACTAAAGATTTATATATTCTACAGGAAACTACAACTGCACCCAGATCGACCTTGGCATATGTAATATTTTTTATTTCCCCTATCTTGATTCACCTTTCTCTGTCTCAATCCAAACATACCTTTGTGGGGTATAAGGATTAAAGGACGAACTGCAGAGTGACCATATCAGAACCATTAGATCACATTCATCTAGATTTCATACTTCAAGGTCAAAAATATGCTTATGGGACTGCATTTCTTCAAGGTTATCATATTTTGAAAGCATTTAGTTTATATAATATATCTCGTGTATCTCTTTAGCACTAAACTGACTCAATAAGAGTAGATTTATTCACTTTCTAATTTATTTCAGTATGTCAGATTTTGAAAGTAGTTAGTTATGATGCTTGGTAATAAACACACATGGAGATTCATTTATGCAGAAAAATTGGCATTATAAAACCAAATATTTGGCAAATATGTGGGAATTCATCAAACTTTGTACTAGGTGACTCAAAACTAGATGTCACTCGGTACCTTTATAGAGCATTTTTGTTTTAGGCCTCGTGGTGTGTGCGAGTACTAGACGTTATAATATAAGGGCACAGTGCATCCACCTGCCATTATACTATTGATTCCTTTTTCTAGAAGAAAATACAGACATAGTAGGATTGTCTATTTTTCATATGTATATAACTTTATGTATGTAGAGTTTCCATCACTTCAGTGCCTCAATTTTAGACACGTATTTTGGCTCATGAAATGTGGCATTCCCACTAGCACAACTTGTCCCACAATCTTCTCAAGTTAATCTCACTACCAGAATTTGTAGCTCCATTTGCTAGTTGTTAAGTTAATAGCTTATCTTATGCCATATAGTGTATTTTTTTTACAGCCAAGCAACCTTGAGATACAAATGACTTTCTATGTATAGGAAATATGTCAAAGAACTCATGTTACATAACACATTCTTGCCTGGAACCATGATATCACTCAAAGTCTGCTTTTCTTGTTAGTGGAAGGTAAAAATGTGAAATGGAAAATGCTCACTCCCATAAAAAATGCATATTATCAAACGTTTCCAATGTACAATTGTTGATTTTTTTTGGTGTACTACAGCTACTACGACCTTCTTGATCATTGAGGAAGCAAGGAGGGCAACCCCCTCAACCTCAAAGGCTAGAACTGTATAATGTGTATGCCTATTTTCTTTGACGTCTCTGATTCAATATTTTTTCAAGCTTTTTTTAGCCTCCAAACAGTATGTAGTGTCATATTTAAGCGTACTTACATATGGAGATGCATGTGAATGCTATTTGTAGTAATATTCAATATGATTCTAGGTTTGTATATTCTAATTTTCTCTTGAAATCTTTCATTTTCACAGAAGTTGATCTTTCTCATCTATTAAAAAAGCACTCTGATTTGCTCTTGAAATCTTTACATGTCTTTAAAATAAATCTTACAGAAATATTTTCTCTAGGGAGCTTCCTTTGTGGTCATCATGTTCAATATTATTACCTCTCAACAAGGTAACGCTGGACCTTGGCATCCTTAGGGAGTCCCTGGAGACAGTGTCCCTGATCTCGGGCCCCGACATTGATGCAACGACATCCCAACTATAGGTATCAAAGGTGATAGAGAACCATGTGGAAGATGTGCAAGATTGGCATAGTAATCATAGCCGCAGATGGGTACTAGATCAAAATGGAACTTGCAGACCATGGGTAGATATGTGTCTTTGGGATTTTATTGCGAACCCTTTCTAGGACATCGACGTTATAAGAGGAGGGAGATACAAAGGATACATCTATTGATATTTGATACTTTAAGGGGGAATAGACTCCAGCTGCCTTGACCAGCTGTTATGGTTGCAAAGACCTACTGTTATAGAACATTCTTACCTCTGGTTTCTGGTTGTTTGTAGTCGAATGTAATAGAATATGTATGTGTTGTAGAGTGTCATGACCATCCTATCCTATCTAGTTATGGCGGTAGGAAAATGATTCTAATGCGAGGCAAACAAGCAACATCAATGAGAAACCTAGGTATGCTTTATCCTAAATCATGATCATGTTATTCTTCTATCTTTCTTGTGTTTTTGATGTTTACCCTATGATTTTCAATTTAGTGTGTCCATCACTCTACTTTTCCATCCATGCTTTCTTCAAACTGCATAATTCTTAGCATTCACTCAATATGGATGGTAGACTAGGCAAACTACATGGTTTTTGAGTTTTTGATATATTACAAATTCTAGATGTTATGCATATATTGTCTTTCCAGCTGGTGATAGGTCTTAAACATTGGTTCACTGTGGTAGAGTGAGCATGTTGTTGCTGGTTGTATCAGCTGTAGTGGAACAAAGACAAATGGCAGAGGGCGTGGCAGTTCACACTGTGAAATCAGCATGATTGACGAAGTTCCAAATTTATGTTATGCCGAACACTGGACTTGTGATGGTGGTGATAAACTTCAAAACTGGTATGATTTAGTAAATTCAATACAATGACTCTTGGGACATTAAATGTACTTATCCAAACGTAACCCTAGTGTGCTTTCCTTAAGTCTGGACAACCTTTATGGTGGTAAGTGCATAAATTCCATGGAAAATGTGTATCTTCACACAGGAAAGTATTATTACAATCCTCTTTCTCTTGATTATCTCTTAGAAAATGTACAAGAAACCTCACTTTGCTTCAACTTCATACTTTAGAACAAGCGACGTCTTGTGCTTTTGGAGTTATTAATGTTTGTTGGTACAATTAAATCAGTAGAATCTAGCCAAGCTTACGATGTGTAATTTCCATGTTGGATTGATTCGCGGAGACCATCAAAATAATTGGATAATGTTGATGTTTAAGGATCATAATACAACTATTCCATAAAATTTTAGGTTATCCTCTACTATGCTTGTTCACCATGTGAGGAATCATGTATACTTTGTTCTTTTTGCTTAAATTTTCATGGGTCACTTCATTCCATCCATCTGGCATCATGGTAATTTCCTACAAATTAAATGAATAGGAATATGAAATCATCTTGAGTATATATACTATGAGGAGATGTGAAATTCATGGAGACAATCTGTGGTCTCATTTAAAGTACCACCACCATTAATTGTGGTCATTCGTATAGCTACTGCTTTGCTACTTGGGAGTTTACTTTGGTGGAAGATGTGTGGTGTTGACTTCTTTGCGGAGTCTTGTGTCCATTAAGATTCTAGATTCTATTTCTCCATTAAGGTTATCTATAAGATATGAAATTAAAATTTTTAATTTGCAGCAGCAATAAACTACCTCTAATTCAGGGTGAAGGTTTATCATGATTTTAGGCCATTTTGATAAAGCTTTAGCAAGTACTGTGTAATATATGCAACATTCCTAGAAGCAAGTCATATTCACATCCAAGTAATATTTTCCAACAAATCGTGGACTATATTGTTGATATACCAGTAGTTATAAACCATAGACCCCGTTCACTTATGTAAAAGTTCCCATGTACTTTATTTTGATAGATCAGACTTTCCACCTTATGTTCCTCAAGATCAATAACCAACTTTAGGTGACATGGAAGCCATCGTCTTCATCCAGACTAGCAATTCCACATCATTTTCTGCTAAAGTTTACAAGATGAACTACATTCCCCACCATCTCTAGTCCTACCAACCCCTCCCCCACAACTAATCAACTTTGGTGATCATGCACATTGCCAGTTCATGGCTTACCAACTGATACACCATCATCCACCTCATATTACCGTGATGTTCAATAATATAATTTTATTTGCTAATACATCAAAGTGATGGTTGTTACCTTGACAATCTTTTTTCTATACCAAACATGGTTTTATATTCTAGTTTCTATAGTGATCAGTAAGGTGCATCTTAAATGAAATCAATGATATTTATTTCCCATTCAAAGATACTTATTGATTTCTATACATTTAACTTTGGGGGAAACAAAATTCTAACAATTTATTTGATGATTCACAAAGTTGAGTCCAATAATAGGTCTATTTTGGGTACACTGTTTTTCCTTCAAACTATGAGAAAACATTAGAAAATCATGAAGGCGAGCCATCTTATATCCAGAAACAATCTGTTGATACCTCAAACTTGAAATATGCAGAGCCTATCTAAAAATAATCAATTGATAGTTTAAACTTAAAAATGCAGAGACTTTCCACTGTCGATCTAATTCATTCAAGGATCCAAGTTATTTTGTGGAAATCCACCATTATTATTTACTGATATTGGTTACCATTATAAATCTTACTTACTTTCAAGCAGTTCACTCAGGAGCCAATCTTGAGTCTGCCTTTGCAACTTGCACGGGATACCAACCTGATGTAACATAGATCCATTATCACCTAATATGAACTAGTTAAGATTGGCTCAAATGTCGCACTATTTTTTTTTCTTTCAATTTTACTTTTTTATATAACTAATATGAACTATTCTAATGAGGTTCTTTGACATACTGACTTTTCCTTCTTTTTAGTTTTTCCCCACTTTAAAAGCTTTGTACATTACACACTAGTACTTCTCATCATGATCTTTGCTATAATTTACTTCAAGAACAAGGATGTCTGTGATCTTCATCATGCCACACTAGGGGGGGTTCATACATGTTAGATTTAGGATCATAAAATTGTGGTGGTGGACCTCACAAGGATGACTAGGTGGTGGGTTTGGCATAGTGAATCCCCTCTACGATGCTAAGATCTAGTCCAACCCCCCTCAGTTTCCCTGCCATCTTCTGTCTAGAAATCATACAGTGGTTTTGAGACTCCTTTTTGATGGGTAGATTCTATACAACAGGTGTAGAGCTGAAGTATCCCCCCTAACATGTATTACATTTCTTGGTGACTTTTCCAAGTTTGCAACTGCAAGGCTCTTTACTGAGCTGAAGATATACAATTCTATGAGATTCTATTAGAATAACAAAACATATTGTCTAAAGATATATCAATTTGTAAGTTCTCAATTTTGTTCATATTCAAATTCCGTTTATTAATATTTAAGGGTTTACCCGAATTAAAATATGATATGATGATTTCGTTGATAGAAGTCCAATTTTTCTTTTTACCTTCTACTCAAATTATTCTTCCTGATTTGCATGATAAACTCTTTTCATTGCAAGTATCAAATGACCCTATTTAGTTTATTTGATCTATAGGTTTTAAAACTTATTAAAGTTCTGTTGATATGTATATAGGTAATCAATAACTATGGAGTATGGTATCTACAGAAGCTTAAACTCTTATTAAAGTTCTTTTGATATGTATATAGGTAATCAATAAATTTGAGTCACAGTGTGTAGAGAGTCAGATTTCCAAGGTTGCCTACATTCCAAACCATTGATGTTGTCAACTACTTAGATACGATTACTATTTTCCATTGACATCATATCTAGTGAATGGCTCTTTTAGTGGTACAACGATTACCTTGCAATGTGGAATGAAGTATTCTGATTAGGCTTCATCCAAGCATAGTATGCATCAACTATATCTTTTGACGTGTTATTCTAATATCTATATATAGTTGATAAATTTTTAATGCCTCCTCATTTGTAAAACATTATTTTCAGGATGAAGAAAAGTACAAGCTTAGCCATCATAGCAACTTCCATTACTTGAATTAGAGATTGAGCTTAAAAACATCAAGAATTCAAATACATATTATAAGAAGTATCTAAGACAACCCAGGTGCAACAGATGCTCTCTTGTGAAGCATGATAATGCAACTCCATTTGAAGCCCAGGCCCGCCCAGTCACAGCTGCAGCAACTGCCATAGGCGCAACAATGTATCATGATATGTTGCAAATTGATATGGCTCTTTTTTGCTATGAGAAGGCTGCATTGCATAGACCTATGTATATATTTGAACAGTCACTATCAGCAGCTGCAAATATAGTGACCAATTTCATAGGGACAATATTCCTTCTATCTTTGCTCAGAGGGTTCCTTTCAGATTCTTATCTTGGGTGCTTTTAGACAATGTTGGTTGAACAACAAGAGCTTGAACAAAAGAAAAAGACAATAAGGGTGTTAAAACTGGCCAAGAAAGACACAACTCTTTCACAAAGATGTTAGTAGACCACTGAATCATTAACATATGTATATAATTTTCTTTGTACATGTTGTGTAATAGGGGCAAGGTATACATCCTCCCCATGTACATTCGATGCTTCATTATAAATGAAAGTAAGATTGTTGGCATAACGAGCATAACTTGTAAATACTACAATTTTGTTACTAAAAGATCTTGTGTACTAACAGATTACAATATATATATATATATATATATAATGTATATGTATATGTATGTATGTATATGAAAATATAGTCAAACTAAGCATATATGTATGTGTACTAAATGGTACTACATATGTATCTAATTGCATAATCAATTACATATATATGTATATATTAACTGATGTCTTTCCCTACACATTAAATACATATAAAATGTATTAATTTCATGTTTTTGCTACATTATGACTATATATGCAATTGTAGTCACACATTTAGCTATAATTATTACTTATATTTAAATATGTAAGAACACAAGCTAGCTATGCTTCCGGATACATATGAATTTGTAGTGAATGGATTATCTAACTGCATATTTGAAAAATATAGTTAAAGGCTTTAGCTGTACGAGCATATACTACAATTTCTATGTGTAAAGAAATATGTAGTTAAAGCCTTTAGCTACAAAATATGTGGTTTTCACTACAATATTTTTTTATAGTTAAAGATCATTTTTTTAGTAGCCACACAACTCTCAACTATCCCGGGTCTTCGAGATCATAACCACAACCTAAACAAAAGATTACATGTGGTACACGTCAGCAAAATATTCAAGAATATTGTATTGAGTATGCCTACATGTCTTTTATATACCTCTCATCATATCTTGGCAATAATATAAAACTAATATACTTTGCAGTAACAGAAGAATATAAGAAAAGCGTATACTTGCACAAAGATATTCATTAGTAAAAGAGAACACATATTTTAAGCACATTTCCAACATATATCTCGTACATCTTCCCCTAGGGCTTTGATGGTTTTAGGCCTTATGATCTACCCCCGAGGAGTTTGTGATCATTGTACATGTGATCTACCCACTAGGAGTTTGTAATCACTCTAATGCACTATACTACCAAAGTCATATGATGGATCAAATATTTTATGCTTCATGTGTTCATAGCCACATTTGTACAGAAAATCAAGCAACATATCATACAAGAGCAATCATTTCATCCAATACCATATGCCAAGTATTTTACTACACATATAACACAAGCATATTGTACAATAAGCCAAGTAAGAGGTAATGGCGTACCTTCCAAAGAGATAGATCATTCTAATCACATATTCCTCATGTCATATATAACTTTGTTAAACCTGATCAAGACAAGATCATATACTATCATCAGGTTCTCATCATTTTACATCTCATCTTAACCCTAAATACATCCATATTATGGTTTAGCTTAGTTCACTAGGATGTGTACATCATTACTTGCATTGTTGTCTTGGAATTATCTTACTGATGTTATTTTCTAAAATATGGTTCATTATATGATCATTATATTCCATATCCTTTTTGTGCACATATTAATCCTAGGTTACATCATTAACCTAAATTAGGATTTAATAACATGTATTAAGGGTCATCTTCATATGACATGGATTTAATGCATAATCATGATCTCATAATTAAAACTGAGGTTCCATATATTGATATCAGCTACTCTGTATACTTTCATCAATTATTGAGCATGTATGTATTTATTGCATATTAATTTGGGTTATTGGCCCTAATTAGCCATATTAAGCAAATTACATGATTTCATGCACTCAACATCATAATTATTGACATCAGATGCATTATAAACAAAATTATGAATCTACTAATATTTTTCCATAATTTTATATCATCATTTGATATTTATTACTCATGGACTAAGCATTCTACATCTTACATGATATCACTAATATTTATGCATTAAAATCCTAATATTATTCTTTCATATTGTTCTACACATTCTTCTGAGAATTTCGGTACCTTATTATTATTTTTCTGATAAGCAGGCTAATTTCTATGATTTATTCAAGAATTGAGCATTTTTTGATTAATTACCTTTTTGGATGAATGGCGAGTCGCCACGTGGCCATGACTTTCTCATCTAGGCAGGGACCCGCCCAAGCTTGAGCCAACTGGGATCACTATTGAACTGGGTGGTCTGATTGGAAATTGATCAACTCACTGTTGTTGGACCCAGTTTCTCTTCTCATCTTTTTCTCTGCTCAAAACGCGTTCTCACAGACTCAGGAACAGAGTCGCCGCCGTGCAAGGGACCTCCGGTGAGTAATAGCTTGGGCTCGAGTGCTCCTCGTCGGCTCTCAGGGCTTCCAACACCTTCATTCGTCTCTCCTGACCTCCCATGGCTACTCCGCTCTGGCATTCCATCACTGGAGCTCCATGGCTAGGAGCTCGTCGGCCATGGCAGCCGTCGTGGATCTAGAAAAGGGCAAGAAGTGTTTGTAGGTCCTCACATCGATCTGAAGCTTCCAAAAGCTTATCAAGAACTTTATAGACTCACCCCCCCTCCAACATTCTTGGGGAGGAGTGTCGCGCACAGGCCTATGAGCTTTTACCCCCTCCTCCGGCGATGTCCACCTCCTCGACTCGCAAAACGACCATCACAAACCACAAAAATACCAACATTCATCTCCACAGGTCTTCAACTTTCTTTTCCCTTCCTCATCTTCCTTTGATCCGCTATCTAGCTCCATATTACACCATGGCCACCACCTGCTCAGTGCGGTGGAGATCCAATGGCAAAGGAGGGCTCTAACTCTCTACTGGAGGGGTCTCATGCCTCAGTTAAAGGGTCACGGGGAAGGTCATCTCCACCTGCAGCTAACTGATCAATTACCCTTGCATGTAGTCTTCTCCTAAGCCACGATCAGAAAGCACCATGAAGTCATGGTCCCTTCTTGCGGTCAAGGAAGTAACCACAAGGTTAGGGGCAACACTGGGACCCTTGATCTTTGATCCATTGGCCTGAGTTAGTCCTCCACTTAAGCCCATATGTGGATCACTCAAGTTAATGATATCAGCTGCCAGATCAGATATGGACGGTTGATATTCACCCACACAAACCCAGCCCATACCAAGGGGTGCATGACACCCCATTTAGTCAACCACTTAGGCTAATCAAACATCAATAACGCACATTATTTCACAAATTTCATACCATCATAACTTCCTATAGGAACATCCAATTGCCACCAAATTTCAACCATAGATTCCCTACCTCTTGAGCTACATTCTACGCAAATTTGGTGGCAAAACTCAACTATTAGATCATCCGATTAAATACCTCAAAAAAAGACATAAAGTTAAGGATCTTAATCATAGTATCAACATCAAACAACACTCAACTTTACCACAAGCACTTGTAACTCTCAAAATAACTCAATCATATGATTTCACTTATGCCATTGTACATTTAAGGATTTCAAAAGTCCACTCCATCACATCCTACACACCTTAAAAGAAATTTCATCCTCGAAATTAAACCAAAATCCATTCTTTCACATAATATACATCATAAAAGAAATTTTGTAGTCAAAATTAAGCCATCCTATTACTTCAAGGAACTTCATCCATTTCTAGGGCACTATTCTAGGTGAAACATATTCACAAAAACAAGGTTCTGTGAACATATCCAAACCACTATTAGGAGTTTTCAAAAGCATCTAGGGTGAACAAACGCCCATTCAAGGTTGAACCCAAGGTTTAGAAACTCTGATTAGGTCATAACATATCTCATTGTTAGGGTTTCATCCTTATCTTTGCCCATGAATTAGGGTTTCGACATCATATTACCATGTTCTAAAGGTGTTAACTAGAGTTAAGCCATTATGTCAAGGTGTCATGAAGATTTTTTTTGAGCATTTGTTAGAACATGTTCAACATTAATATATGCCTTTTAAGAGAGAGTTAACAATAATTAACCCGCATTATCCATCTAGATCATATCAAGGTGTTATAATCATTATGTTATGCTACCTATCAAACTATATTTTCCATCTTTGTTAAGCACTAAGATTAACACCTCGTGTAACATATTTCATTTATATGATCTTATTTCATTACTCATAATAAATTGCAACATTTATTAATGAATTCATCACAAGATTAACCAACACTATCAAATTATCATCATTATTCATGTACATGGTTAACAATTTATTCCTTGATATCTATTAAACCATTTCTAGATTTCCATCATCTCATATCCATATCTCAAGATTAGATCACCATCTTACATATATTTTATCATGGTTCTGCTAAACCAACTTATGTGAGTGACTTATTAAACATATATAAAAAACTTCATCTAGTCCAACTAAGGTTCTCCTAAACCATATCACGAGGGTAGTTTCATGCTCAGTCTCTCTGAGCTAACTGAACTCTATGAGTATCTCATATGTATATGCTTTATCTTCCCTCTCTAGTCTAGGGTTCTCAGATATACCTCATTGACACTAGTTGATCAACTTCATAAAGTCTAGCCACATAAGGACCAACCAAAACATCACATGACATACACTTATCAGCTCTATACCCATGAAAACTATTTCTCAACTCTCTTCCTCTTATATACACACCACTAGATTCCTATATGGGAACCACCAACCCGACCATGAGGCTGTACAAAAACTAACATAGCTACCTCCTCCAGGGTCTTGGGCTTTCTCCCTCACCCAGATGGCAGACACTCATATTCATGCTCACATATGCACACATATAACGAGCCTCTCTCTATCTCTAGGGTTTGGTCCTCCCAAGGACATCTAGGGTTCAAGAAAACTATAGGAATCATACATAGATCGACTCAACTCAATCACTCAGGAGTAGTCTAGTTTAGGACATATCATATCACATATCTCATAATTCTCATATCTTAGAGTTTAGGTTCTCTAACCTTCTTCCCATGGGTCTCACTCTCTTTGGAGTTAACCCTAAAATTGGTCCCAACATTAGAGGTCCTCCTTTGTAAAAGATCTTGAGGCTCAGGCTGATCCACATTCTCGTCTTAACTTAACATATCTTATCTCATAAAAGCCTATTTGCTTGCATCATCAAAACTCATCTTGCATCCTCAAAACTTAACTTAAGTACTCAAATCCAAACATATATTATCGTAAACCAACTTATACCATCTGTATAAGCCCTACATCATATCATCAAAACTTATTTCAACTATTCCATTTATCATATATTCCAACAAGGCTCTAGAAATCTAATCTAGAACTACTCTCTCTTCTAGAGTGATTTCATTCACTTTCACTTAGGTTGCATGATCACCTCCTATACATACATGCGTGGGGACACATTTTTGCAATACATATACATAATAAAATATTATATAGTTTTTCTCTAATAAAAGAAGCATCAGAGAAAACTATCAAGGTTCGATCCGTTTGGAATCAAAAACCAAATCTTAAAAATGAGTATCCCACACATAGTAGAGAGTACAGTGACATGAAAACTAGTGAAAAGGGTGAGAACAAGGGGTTGACTAGTGTATCTACTCTATACAATGTGCACAATATGTCTAGGGCTTCTCTTCCCTTGATGTACGTCATTTCCAAATAGTGCAACGTCCCATATCGTTGCGCTAGAAGGAAAGAATGGCATCTAAGGACTTTCTACTCAACAAATACTAGTCTAGACCTAGTTTTCAGACATCTAGGTGCTAACCTAGAGGCTAGGTCAGATCTAGTCTCTAAAAGACAACTAATCTAACCCTACAGATCATTAAGTTCAAGGTTCTTTAGTTTTAAGTTGCCTAATGAGCAAATGTCAGGCTTTGCTATTGTTCATGCTCTGATACCACCTGTGACATCCCCACATTTTCTAAAACTTAATATGATGTGTGAGATCCAAATTAAAACCCTCACCTCAACAAGAATCCCAATTTAAACATCCCACACAAGGCTAAGAAGAAGAAAACCAGAGGAAGTCAAAAGGAAACAATCAGTAACACATGTACATGAACAATAATAAAACCATACACACATGTTCACCATTCAACATATAATTATAACATGAATTGTTACAACATTTGATATTACATATTGAACAACAAACTTTTACTTATACATGTACTACCACTAAACTACATGATCTTAAGACAACAGATCCACCTATACATCATCTCGCCACAGAACTCTCAACTATCCCCAATCTTTAAGATCATAACCACAACCTAAACAAAAGATTACATGTGGTACAATTCAACACAATATTTAAGAATATTTTACTGAGTATGCCTATGTGTATTTTATATACCTCTCATAATATCTTGGCAATAAGATAAAACTAATATACTTGGAAGTCACAGAAGAATATAAGAAAAGTGTATACTTACACAAAGATATTCATTAGTAAAAGAGCACATATTTTAAGCACATTTCCATCATATATCTCGTACATCTCCCCATAGGGCTTTGATGTTTTTAGGCCTTATGATCTACCCCTGAGGAGTTTGTCATCATTGTACATGTGATCTACCCCCTAGGAGTTTGTGATCACTCCAATTTACTGTACTACCAAAGAGTTTAGTGCTATCATATGATGGATCAAATATTTTAGGTTCCATGTGTTCATAGCCATATAAGTATGAAAAATCAAGCAACATATCATACAAGAGTAATCATTTCATCCAATACCATATTCCAAGTATTTTACCACACATATAACACAAGCATATTGTTTACTAAGCCAAGTAAGAGGTAATGCTGTACCTTCCAAAGAGATAGATCATTCTAATCACATATTACTCATGTCATCTATAACTTTGTTAAACCTGATCAAGACAAGATCATATACTATCATCAGGTTCTCATCATCTTACATCTCAGCTTAACCCTAAATACATCCATATTAGGGTTTAGATTAGTTCATTAGGATGTGTACATCATTACTCGGATTCTTGTCTTTTTTTTAGTCGGTCAAAAAGTGTGTTACTATATTACCAAAAAATTTGGGCACAACGTACCTCATTACAGCAAGAACAAAACCTTGATACCAACAAGCTAGTAATCAAGGGAAAAAGAACCAGAACCCTGAAACTATACATAAGGCTTTAACCCTAAACAACTCGACCTAATGACATGAAGCCTTTAGCAAAGACAAGCACTCAATAACATAAACCACCCACAAAGTATGAGTACAATGACATTGTAGATGGACCACACCCTAACAGACCCAGAAATCTAGGATCTCAGCACCTACACACAAAAACAAGGCTATCAGAAAATCCAAGACTTAGACGAGGTCCAAGACAATAGTTGAAAGTGCAAGCACTTCCTGCAAAATAGCCAGGAACCAAGCAGCAATGTCAACCCCTACTCCTTGGTCAGCTCAGTCTTGATTTTCAGAACCCTGCTATTTGTACAGCAACACCCTAGAGCATCCAATAGGTAAAAGAAAGAACCAAAGGGTCCATCAACCACCGAAACCATAGGATCATATTGCCACAGCTAACTAATCATTCACACACTAGCATTATCCCCAATCTCTGAAATTGTGTGGAATAAACAACCAACAGGAAACAACAAGGTCCTTTGAACCAACGCCAAGAGCCCAAGAGGTCAACCCCTTATGCATACTAGAGACCAACCAGCAAGAACCGTGGAAATAAGTTGATGAAATCAACCCCCTTCCCTTCTCTTCCTTGCTCCTTTCTATAAGGTCGAATCAGGCAAGGACCCCGGCCAGAGACCAAATGCCCATGTGTGCACAGAGGCATTTCACCAGGCACCTTGTGGATGCACCTTCACGCGATGCCTCTGTTTGCACAGTGGAAAAACATCGAACACTTGGAGAGTGTTCCTTCACATAGTAGCGGGGGGCAGCAGGCAACCTCCAAGATGACGCTGCACCCCTACTGTGTCGGGAGCAGAACCCCAAAGCAGGGGACAAGGCCCTAGCACAACACTGCATCGTGGTTGAGGGAGAGCCCTACGTAGGACGACGTCGGAGTGAGTCCAGACGCACCCCGAGGAGCCATACTCTGCCTTGGATGCCTAAGAATGACCAGATGCAAACGACAAAACCGTGAACCTGTATAACCAGGTCATATCTCAGGGGGGGATGGTGGCACAAGTGCTAGGGTCGGAGGAGAAAAAGATGTGAGCGACGACAGGGGAAGGCTCATCTCCATTCGTCTCACTTGAACGAGAAGGAGCCGATGACTCGAAGGTGCCAACCTCATCAAATTGCGGCTCTCGCATCACAGCCCAACCCGCATCTTCCAGGACCGAGAGGGCACCCATCAGTGCAGTTGGATTGTAGCTCGACGCTTTTCCTCCAGGAGTAGATCAAAGCTTCAATCATCATGGTTGATAAGCCAGGGGGAGGGTGCACCTAAGAAGATGCCCCCTCCCCCCAGCGGCGCCGCCGGGTCCTTGCATTCTTGTCTTGGAATTATCTTATTGATGTTATTTTCTAAATTATGGTTCATTATTTGATCATTATATTTCATATCATTTTTGTGTGCATATTAACCCTAGGTTACATAATAAACCTAAATTAGGATTTCATAACATGTATTAAGGGTCATTTTCATATAACATGGATTTTATGCATAATCATGATCTCATAATTAAAACTAAGGCTCCATAAACTGATATCAGCTACTCTGTAAACTTTCATCAATTATTGAGCATGTATGTATTTATTACATATTAATTAGGGTTATTAGCCCTAATTAGCCATATTAAGAAAATTACACAATTTCGTGCACTCAACATCATAATACTAACATCATATGCATTATAAACATAATTATGAATCTACTGACATTTTTCCATAATTTTATATCATCATTTGATATTCATTACTCATGGACTAAGAATTTTACATATTACATGATATCATTAATATTTATGCATCAAAATCTTGATATTATGCTTCCATACTGTTCTACACATTTTTCTGAGAATTTCGGTACCTTATTTGTATTTTTCTTATAAGTGGGCTAATTTCTATGATTTATTCAAGAACTAAGCATTTTCTGATTAATTACCTTTTTGGACGAATGGCGAGTCGCCACATGGCCATGACTTGCACAGCTGGGCAGGGACATGCCCAAGCTTGAGCTGACTAGGATCACTATTGAAACGGGTGGTCTGATTGGAAATTGATAGGCTCACTGCTGCTGGACCCAGTTTCTCTTCTCATCTTTTTCTCTGCTCAAAACACATTCTCACAGACTCAGAAATAGAGATGCCACCAAGCAGGGGACCTCCGAAGAGCAATAGCTCAGGCTCGAGTGCTCATCGTCGGCTCTTAGGGTCACCAACACCTTCATCTATCTCTCCCAGCCTCCCATGGCTACTCTGCTCTGGCGTTCCATCACTAGAGCTCCATGACCAGGAGCTTGTTGGCCATGGAAGCCACCATGGCTCTAGAAAAGGGCAAGAAGTGGTTGTAAGTCCTCACATCAATCTAAAGCTTCCACTTCTCAAGAACTGTACGGACTCGCCCCCCTCCATCATTGTTGGGGATGAGTGCCACACACAGGCCTCTGAGCTTTTACCCCCTCCTCCGGCGATGTCCACCTCCTCGACTCGCAAAACCACCATAACATACCACAAAAATACCCGCCTTCATCTCCATAGGCCTTCAACTTCCTTTTCCCTTCCTCATCTTCCTTTGATTGGCTCTCTAGCTCAATATTACACCTTCTTCCACCACCTGCTCAGTGATGTGGAGAGCCAATGGCAAAGGAGGGCACTAACTCTCAACTGGTGTGGTCTTACGCCTCAGTTAAAGGGTCACGGGGAAGGTCATCTCCACCCGCAACTAACAGATCAATTACCCTTGCACGTAGTCTACTCCTAAGCCATGATCAGTGAGCACCATGAAGTCATGGTCCCTGCTTGTGGTCAAGGAAGTAACCGTAAGGTTGGGGGAAACACTAGGACCCTTGATCTTTGATCCATTGGCCTGAGTCAGTCCTCCACTTAAGCCCATATGTGGATCACTCAAGTTAACAGTCCCAGCTGCCAGATCAGATATAGACGGTTGAGATTCGCGCACACAAGCCCAATGCAGACCAAGGGGTGCATGATGCCCCATTTAATCAACCACTTAGGATAATCAAACATCAATAATGCACATTATTTCAAAATGTTCATACCTTCATAACTTCCTATAGGAACATCCAATTGCTACAAAATTCAACCATAGATTCCCTACCTCTCAAGCTACATTCTACTCAAATTTGGTGATAAAACTCAACTATTAGATCATCCAATTAAATACATCAAAAAAAGCCACAAAGTTAAGGATCTTAATCATAATATCAACATCAAACAACACTCAACTTTACCTCAAGCACTTGTAACTCTCAAAATAACTCAATCATATGATTTCACTTATGCCATTGTACATTTTAGGATTCCAAAAGTCCACTCCAACACATCCTACACACCTTAAAAGAATTTTTGTCCTCAAAATTAAACCAAAATCCATTCTTTCACAGCAACAATGATAAATAGAGCAATTGGTGGCATTAATAGTGATTGTGGCAGACAGATCAACAACATGGGTTGGTAGGGGCAGCGACGACGATCTTGTAGAAGGGCTTAGTGGTGATGGATTGTGGTTATGCGGAAAAAGAGAATGAGGGAAAGAATGGTTTCATGGGGTTTATTAGATAGGAAGTAGTGTTATCTATAGAATTTAAACCGACATGATAGCAAAATTGGTACCCGGGATTTGGTGGTCATGTTGGTTTTTGACTAAAATTGAGGCAACCTAATGTTCTTAATGGGTCAATCTTGGAAAAGATCTGATATCATATTTTATAAAAATCCTAGGTTCTAGTCATGTTTACAATGTCAATTTAGTGACCAAAGTTACAACCGTAAGATTTCTTAGTGGCGACATATGAATTAACATTTTTGGCCAAAACATTCTGACACATCTCATCAACAGCCTTTTTTGTAGACATGCTTACACATCATTTTACCATTCAAAAGATTTTTTGGAGGCAATATTTATTTTGCATGTGGCATCTGGGGAAACTATATTGAGTGGTTTTAGAAGGGTAAAAAGCGACACTATGTTTCATTAATGGATCAAGTATGTTACTATGTTATGTTTGTGTGATCACCAACAACTAATGTAGTAAGGTTTTTTTAGAGGGAACATTTATTTTATGGGAAGATTTGATTTGGAAGCATACTATGTTGGTTTTTGAAGAACTGATGTTCTTGTTCTTGCCAAAAAAGTTCTCGAGAAATTAAATTTCCTAGGCCAGTTGTAGTAGAGGAAGTAAAGCTACAATGAAAGTCGTACCCAAACTTTTCCTTCAAGGAAAATTGTCAAAGTAATGCATTTTTTTCATATTGTAACTAATGCTAAATTTTATTAGGTTGTTAAATTTTCAATCGACATTATATAAAATGATATTATAGACCAAAAATGCACTAGTAGTTCACCTCTATAGTTCTTTGAATTTCTCCTTCATTCCAATTGAGTCTAGGAGCTAATTTCCACATTTGATGCTCAAGTGTGTTGATCGACGTAGATTCCTCATTCATGAACTAAGAGACAATACCTTCAATCCAATCATATTTTCTAGGATGTCTCTAGTGGATGTGATCGTGTTGTTGATATTGAGAGTTATCCTTCTAAATCAAGTTCATTATTTCTACACCCCATATTGTAGGAGTTTGTGAATGGGTTATTCATTGGGTTCTTCCCTATGAATTAACTTATTCCTCACTATGTGTGAGGCATAAGAATTTCAATATGTATTATGGCATGGACCATTATAAAAGTCACACACCACCACCTTATTTACATTGTCGACACTAATGGCATTGATCTTAGTGAGTTTGTCTGACTTTCCATTAAGAGATAAAATATCTTTCTCATTAATGCTTCCATGATCCATCACCCTAACAAACTGGTTTATAGACATATTTACTATTATTTCTTGCCTTTGAATTCTTAGTCGAAAACTCTTTCCTTTGATTACATCATGGTCAATATTATATTGTGGGATAGACCTTCATAAAGGTGCTAAGTTGTGTCCACTCTAAAGGGTTATGGTGTTATACTAACAAAGAATCTCTTCATATACCTCCCAAGCATCAACTAATGTTTCTGTAGGTTGTTTCTCAAAGTTGGAGGTCTTCTTGATGATCTCTCTGGTCTTGTAGGGAGAAAAGAACATCTACAATAAATATGTTAATAAGGAATTGCAAGTCTGGAGAGATCATTTCTCCATGTCTTTCATCAATTTCTTGGCTCATGCTCATAGTGCAAGGAGAAGAGGAAGATACATAGTGTAAGACCCCTGACCTAAATTTATGCTTGATTGTGTTTTTTTGTATAATGAGATTCTTAAACCTTAATCTAATATTTTGAGTTACTCTATAACATGTGGCACGCTTATGTTTTCAATTTGGTCCAGTTTGATGGATGTTTGAGCTATCTTTGCCATATGTGTACATGTTTTGGGCCAGATTGCAATTGACCCAGGTGTAATGGTTATCTTGAAAATGGTCACACACAGAGAGTGTTCTTTGTGCCTTAGCATCATAAGAGAGAAGATGATGCTTTGGAGTGCCTTGTTTGAAACATGGTTGATGATGTGACATCACATAGTGATATTAGGGTTTCTAGGGTTGCCTTGTTGATGTGGTGACCATGCTAGGGTTTGAGTGTTGCAACCACTACATCACTCTTGGGTGAGTGTAGAGACCTCAACACATACCTTAGGGGTTGTTGTTTTGACCAAAATGACCTAGATATAGGTTGGTCGACATGGTTTGTCATCTAGTGAAGTGTGTCGACCATGTGTATATAGTGATCTAGTATTTTGGTTGCTACAAGTACATGGAAGTGTTTTGGTTTCTACAATATGGAGGGTAAGTTTCCTTTTGATACTCTTATGTTTTGACACCACATAAAGTTTTACTTCCCTCCTACCTTGAGTATATAAACCCTTCTCTTTAATTGCAAGTATCGTTGTTCAGCCCTACTATCCTCCTTCTCTCTTACACCCATCCTTGGTGCTTTGGAAGTGAAGCAGGTCTGATCATAAAGGTTGGGTGGAGATCAACCTTTCTTATGGAGGATCTTGTGTTAAATTAACCCTTCGATGGTGATTCTTCTCTTGGTAAGTGATCTTACATCTTGATCACATTTTCCCTTTCTGAAAACCCTATCATCTTCTTCCTCCTTCTTGACCATGAGACTATGGATTATCCATGGTGTTTTCTTTGAGATCTCTTCTTTACAAGGGTAAGAGACTATGTTTGACATAGTGATACCCGAGTGAGAATAAGACCTCTTATTTCCTTCTTAAATTGATCTAGGGTTTGATTTTTCCATTCCTTGAGCTCTCCTTTGACCATGGCATTCTTTTCTTTTCTGGAGGTGATCTTATGGCCAAAGGTTTGAACCAATTTGGAGGCTTATTTCTCTCTCATAGAGCTTGTGATCTTAGAAGCTTTGATCTTCAATCAAAGGTGGGTTATATAACTTTTTCCTCATCTATTATTCACATCTTAAACTTGATCATATGTTGCTGTTCTAAATCTTAAAAATGTGTTTCAGTTATGATTGAAGAAGAGATAACATTTAGGGTTTAATTTTGTAGTATTCTCAAGAAGATTACTCTTTTTTATAAACCCTATAATTTGTGTACCTGGTTTGGTGGTGATTGAAAAGATTGATATGTTTATTTGGATCTTTATCTACGGGACTGTGTCACTTTGTGTGTGGTTCGTTTACCATGTATAAATAAGGTTTTGACTAAGTTAAAATGCATAGTAAATTTGGTTTTATCTCTGTAATCATATTTCTTTTGGTAACCTTCTATGACCCATGTTCTAGGATTTGATGAATATCTTTGTATGGATAGTTCTTCTTAGATGAAGTTTGGTATTCCTAGAGTTGATCATCTATTTTGACCATGTTTGGATCTGTTTTGAAGTTGGACACATGGATGAATTATGGTCTCTACACCCCTTGGACTTTGCCTTTGGTCAACACCTTAATGGATGGTTGTTGCAACCGCAACAACACTAACCCTAAGGGATGGTCGCTACACATCATGATGGGCGTAATGCAATATTGCTGCTTGACTACTTACTCTGTGTGTCACTTTGTGTGTGGTTCGTTTACCATGTATAAATAAGGTTTTGACTAAGTTAAAATGCATAGTAAATTTGGTTTTATCTCTGTAATCATATTTCTTTTGGTAACCTTCTATGACCCATGTTCTAGGATTTGATGAATATCTTTGTATGGATAGTTCTTCTTAGATGAAGTTTGGTATTCCTAGAGTTGATCATCTATTTTGACCACGTTTGGATCTGTTTTGAAGTTGGACACATGGATGAATTATGGTCTCTACACCCCTTGGACTTTGCCTTTGGTCAACACCTTAATGGATGGTTGTTGCAACCGCAACAACACTAACCCTAAGGGATGGTCGCTACACATCATGATGGGCGTAATGCAATATTGCTGCTTGACTACTTACTCTGTTGGATAACGTTGAGTTTGAGATGGTTAAGTGTGATAGTATTAACACTTGATTAGGACCTTATAGAGGTTGAAACATGATTCTTTTAGTGACACAGTTACTACACATGAGTTGGTTACGGGTCATAAAACACTTTTGAATGAATGGTCGAAACACCTTAGTATAGTAGCGATCATAACACAACATCACCTAGTGTGACGGTCGCAACATAGTGTTGCATGTAGTGGTCAATACACCTATAGGTGTTACGGTAGTGACACCATGTTAGGTGATCAAGGTTGACACACACACATGTATGTACATGGTCGCAACACTTACTACATCATTGACCGCAACATATGACATATGCTCTATGTATGATGATGTGATGGTGTATAACTAACCATTAGCAATGTTGTTTAACACCAATACTCTCAAAGTATGTGGGAGGTGATGGAATTAGGGTTCAGAGGTTGTGGGATACTATGAAACTCTAATTGACTACACATGAAACCCTAACCCTAAACTTATGATAATGTGATGGATGTGCTTAATCTAATTGCAAATTATTATTACATGATGGTGTTTTCTCTTTCCTACTTGTGTAACCCTAACTTGTATGTGAGATGAATGCCATAACTATGAGAATGCTATGGTGATCCCTATGTAATACAGGGTGGTGATTATGTGTATTGTTGAGACATATTGTGATATTGATAGTGCATGAATTATGTGATTGGGTCTAATGACCTGGCAAGTGCCTTGTGCATAGTTTGAGATGGAATCCTCTAGAGATGTAACCCATGGTAATTTAATGTTGATAATGACCTTGTGAATTTTAGTAATACAAGTTTCATGTGATGATGATACAAGTTCTCACTTTGTACATTTTATATCTTCTAAAGTTGTATCCCACCTTTAATTTTGTAGAATCTTCTTAGGGTTTATATGTTGTAACTTGATTGATGCATTAAAAGGCACCCAATTGGAATATCTAATCAAGTGAAACCCTAATCATGTAGTTTTCCCGTACCATATATCCATATTTAGTGTTAGTATCTAGCTATATGGTGAAATGAGTAACTCCCATGGGAAACTCAGAGCACATATTATTGAATATGTAGGGACAAGTAACTCCTACAGGAAACTCAGAGCACATATTATTGAATATGTAGGGTGCAGGTCGAGGTATCTTCTTGTACCCTTAAATTGTTGTTCTAGTGGTATGATGTATTATTTTGAACAACCATGTGAAAGTCTGTTCTCTAGAGTCGTGCCATGTACAAAGGTAGGCAAATTGTTTTACAAGACCATAGATTTGACTATGAGTTGTTGTCAACAGGACTATAGCTTTAACTATAAGTTGTTGTTCTGCAATTTGACTGATATGTTAGTGTTCCAGACTTGAACTGACTGAGTAGTGTAGGTGATGATCATGGAGTCTGGCTCTTCTATAGATCATGTATGGTATTAATTTCGACTTAATAGTGGTCAGTTAGATTGGAGTGGTACGCCTCAAATCCTCAGGGATATTAATTGAAAGAGTTAAACAGTCGTGTAGTATATCTTCTTAGGATCAAATATGAATCACATTGGATGACCCCATACATTGTTTCTTATATTTTTAAGTTTATAATATTTATACATGTTCTTCATATTCCTTCTAAAAGCATAAAATGTTCTACTGCTCATTTATAAATTCTTAAACTACTCAAATAGTGTTAATTTCTTTATTTACATGCTCTGTTGTATTACTATGCTTCTTATAGATTTTGGCAAAGACTTATATCTCTCACTAGGACATTTGGTGTCACCCCGTGTGTTCCACATCTTTTTAGGTTGTCATGCATGAGAAGGTAGAGCTCATGCAGTAGGTGATGAGCAGCAAGGAGAACAATAGTTGTTAAAAGGTTTGAGATACTACTTATGTATCGTAGTAGAGTCCTATGTGTCGTCACTGTACTCTCAGGTCTTTGGGGAGATTTTGTTGTTTTGTATATCGACACATAGATTTTGGCTTTATGCCATGAGTGTATAGAAATGGCATGTATATATCTAAACATGTTGTAATATGTAATATTGGTGGCTTGAGAGCCTTATACATGAAATGTAATATCTTTTGGCATATATGAAATATAGATGGCATGAGTTTGGGGCTTGTTCATGATATGTTATAGGTTGAGAAATTGTTTTACAAATGGTTTTAATTTACCCTATTTTGTGGTAATATGATTGTTAGTGATAATTCTGTGCTTTGTTTTAAGTAATATCACTTTGTGTGGCGAAGGGTGTCACACATACAACATCATTCATCATCGTGATTATCTTCAAAGTGTCACATTGCTTGAGGAAATTCTTCACATGAATATTGGATCTTCATTCGCCATGCTTGAAAACTTAGTATGCTACATGATGCCAATTAGTTCAGTCTAACTTGAAGAAAGAGGCTTACATGTTGGTCTCACAATATCCATAACAGGTACCTCATTAGGATGAGGGGAGGTTTAGTTAAGAAAATCCTTCTTAGATATCATGCTTATAGTATTAATGATAGCTATCGTGGCCTTATTTTGCTTTTTCCTCCTTGTCTGTGGTCACCTACTAGTTAACACACACTCAATGTTGTCTACGATTTATGGAAACAAATCTCGACTATATTAATTTGGAATGATTCATGGTTCCATATGAACAAAAAGAGAATGGTTTCACTCTCAATAGATTTAGTATGAAACATAATAAAACAAACTTTTTAGGAGATTAATTCGATGGAAGTACATAATAAATCTAAACAAACTATGGTTGAATTATAAAAATAAATTTGCTCGCCATCAACAACATCAAAAACTAATGTCACCTCATGAGAGTATGCATGCTATTAACAATATGAACATAAAATAATACTCAGTTAGGCAACAATAGGATGTGTCAGCATATAAAGTATATCTTAAGATTGTCTTCACAATGTCCAATACAATTCATTGAAAAAATGGCCAACTAATAATGTAATCTAAACAAGAAATGTTAATTTTTTGATTAATTCCTAAACTAACTAAATTTTTCACGGACTATCTTTTAAATGATCAATTTGTACAAATGCAATTGGTGCCTAAACATATGTAACTCCTGAAATAAACAATTATGCAAATAGATATGATTTTTCTCTTTTTCACATATCACACGCCATTATGGTTATGATATTGACCTATCAAGTAATTATGTGGCTAGATTACTCATCCCTCAACTCATAATACTAGCAAACAATATTAAGCTCTCTCAGATCACTCCAAAGAGTCATAAATCCACAAGTATTACTTGCACAAGGAGACTTAGAATGCATGAATCCATGTTTACCTTAATATAATTGGAATTATAGCTCCAATTGTCCTCCAATAAATTTTTACCTCTCTCATGATACAAATAACTTAGAACTTTGATTCTCATGATTATTTAACAAAAATGATAGAAATATAGAGATATTCCTAATATTAAAAGAATTTTTTATGAAATTACTAGTAGGTTTCATTTAGGCACTAAACACAAGGGAAACTACTCCTATAGGTGTTACACAAACAAGGTTGGATACCATAGACTTAAAAAGTTCCATGGAGTAAAGAGAAGAAGTAGAGTGGAAGAGAAGGAGAAACAAGATACAATTCTTATAGAGGTGATATCCTCTAAAATAGAGCTACACAAGTATCCCAAGTTTGGAGGGAGAGAAATCCACCTATAAATCACATTTATTCTTCATTTTAGGCTCTTGTGGAGTTCAATGGCCTCTTAAGTTGCCTCTTCATGTTTATCCCGATTTCAAATGAACCAACTCCTTCCCTGCATATATTTTCCAATTACATGACCATGCATGTTGTGCTCCTCGGTGGTAGCTAAATATCGGTCTTGAATGCATTTTGCAGGTCACGCATGTGTAATGCACATTGATTAAAACATTTGGTAGTGTGATTACTGATAAAATTGTATAATTGTGTCATTGATTGGACATGTCATGCGATGATCAACAAGGTTGCAACTACTGATGTAGCACATAGAATGCTAGGATGCAGCACGTCATGCAGATTATGGTCAATTTTTCTAGTAGCTTCTAGGATCTAACACATCATGTACATGCAATGGAAGTGGGTGAAGCATATTGTATGTTTGGATGTGTGAACACCATGACTATGGGAATGTATGCATGCTTTTGCATATAAAGGTTGTTAAACAAATTACTAGAGTTCCTTGAAGATGTTGATGGATGAATTTTTTGAAAGTGAATCGAGCTTCATAATGTCTACATGAAGTACCTTCGATTAGTACCAAAGACATCAAATAAATTTATTAATCAAAACATACAACTACAAGCTTGAAAGTTTGCCATAACATAAAATTTTGATTATTAAGTGCATTAGATTTGGATATTAAAAGTACTATGAACTACATTCAACATCATTCTTATTTTCTTATCCTTCCTACTCCCCCAACCCTATAGGTTGTTCTCTTCCATAGATGGAGAAATAATTCATCATTTATCTTCTTTTCTTTGAAAATTTTCCTTCTAAGACTAGAAACGGGATCTAAATGTGGATCCCACCAAAAGACTAGTGGATTGAGGAGTTCTTTCTAAACCCTATCAAGGTGCATACAAAATATTTCATGCTACCTAAAATAAGGTGAATGGATAATGACAAATAAAAGCAACGAAGAAAAAACTTACCTTATTCTTTAGAAGAATTATTCTTGTTCTAATTCTTACTTTAATGGATGAACTTGTACTTGTGAGAATGGGATAATTGTTATTAACATTTTCAATAGTCTTGATTTGATGCTTTTTGTTGAATATGCCCTAAATTTATGGACAACAATGAGAAATGTAATGAATTGGTATTACGAATGAGAATGGATATGGAATTTAGAAATGAATATGGCTCTTGAGTATATGCTACACACATCTTAATACATGTTATTAAGCACTTACTTTTTGGTTTTGAATTACATTTTAAGAGCTAACTCATGATGTGCATGATATTCAAATAAAAACATGATTTTTTTGATAATGGTAGGTCACATACATTAATTCATCAAATTATGTGATCTAAATTCCTTAAGAGTATTGTTATTCTTAATCTTATAAAGAGATAACCTATGATACTTATCTAGGTTCCTGTAACACTATGAACCCTCGTCGATGTGTTGTTCGATAGATAAACATGTCTTTATTTTCATGCATATTATATATAAGTCAAAAGCCTTATGTGGATTAGATCTTAATGACTAACTTGTGAGAATTTAGGGGGGTGGAGAAGCATAAATGTGGGAGTTAGGCCCCAACTCTCTTAGTGTGAGATAAGAAAAAAAAATATACTTGATAGATCCCACATTGTTAGGAAACTTAAGTGAACTATGAATGATATAATCTGAGAGATGAGAAATGATATATGTTTGACCAAACCTTGCAGTAAGTTGTGATAATGAAAATATAGAGATGATATATGCTCTTACCTAGACCTATGGTGGATCTATGTTGAGTCACTTGTCTTAGGGTGTTTGGCTAAACTCCAAGGCATCGATAATGATTCTTGCACTTGAGTACATTGTGGCGACTTCTATTTGGTCAGGTATAAGCCATGTTGTTTCTAGGAATTAATTAAAATATAAAATTTAATGGTCTTACATGTAAATTATTATTAATATACTTACTTGCTTATGTTATACTTTCTTGACTACCAAATGTGGTGCTAAAATCTAATAGTATACATAAATAATAACTATCTTCTATCATATATGCTCTACATAATAGAAATGAAGATGATCTTATATTTGATTAGTTTAATGTTTGATCTGTTCAATTAGATAATTGCTAATCAACAATGAATAGCTTTGTATCTCATGAAGCCAAGTCTTCTACCTTTCAATTTTTAAGCAGATCTGAGTGACTCTACTTCTACGCATAGCCAAATTTTGTTGAGTGAGTGTTAGAAAAGTTAGTGTACTATCGTTTTGGGACAACTGTGGGTGGCTATGTAAAAGAATGTATATGTAACATAATGTTATCATGTGTATATTGTTTTAGAACTACACCATGTTCTCTTGATGGTTATGTTGTGCAATCATGGTGTGTCATATTACATGTTATTTAGATATGATAAGGTTGGAATTTGCTAACCAATAAAATGAATGTTGGACTTCACCGCCAATGCATGATGATGTTAAGTTGATAGCTTATTTTTTACTTTAATGTATGGGATGATGTTCACGGTTTGTATTTTTCCATTTTAGTTTCACTTCTAATAATATTAATAACGACACATAACACTATAATAGTAAAATTTTTCCATTTAGCGAAAAATATGATACAATACCAACCACAAAAAACACTGTCCACCCAAAAATATATTTATTAAGTTGCAAATGGTTGTCCATAAGTAAGACTAACTTTGAAGAAGCAACATCCCTACTTATAGCCTCCACCAGTAGTGGTGTATCTACATTCAAGTCTGTTTGGGCTCACACTTGACTCATGATTTTTCATAATACCTTGCCTAACCAAAATGTGAACACATTTCCTAGAAAAAAATTTAGGTTGTACCCTACTCAATATTAGATCCAAAAGTTCAAGTTAGTGGTGCCCCCATTGAGCAGATTTTCTAATTCTTCCCCTATCCATTGGCCTTTTCCCCTAACTTGCTTTCTGATATGCGGTACCCGGACGAGGATATTTCATTTAGTAACAAGGCAACATCGGTGTGACTTCACTCTCATCAGTGAACACACAAGGCTACCTAAATTAGTCCCCTATCGCAACCTGCTCACCCAACCCATCTCATTCCACTCTTTGACTTCTATTATCATTTTTTGGTTTCTATGTTTGTATCTAGGCACTAGTAGAAATTATGGGATGTACCCAAACTTGTAATATATGAATAAGTACTCATTTCATTTAAAAAATGAATCATAACCTGTTCAATATTGTTACTCCTAGTGATTGGTGATCACGAAAGTCCCTGCATTACAAAAAAATATAGAAATTGAACCACTTTTGATTTATTGAATTCATATTGGAATTTCTCATAAATGGGCTATTTTGTGATAGGGATCAACATAACGGTCATATCACCCTAGGTTTTAGCAAGCTCGTGTGCGAATGTATATGTTTAACTTCGTTGTAGGCCAAGTTTAGGCCCAAATAAAGTCCGGAAAACTTGACCCACGTAATCAACATATATTTTGGGTCGACTTCTTTTGACCTAGATAACACAATAAGTGAAGATATTTTCAAAATATACATAGAAAAAATTGTTGACAATGTTTGATAAATGTGTATCAACATATACGTTTATTCTATGCATATCATCTGAACTTACATATGTAACTTATTATATATATCCAATAGATGAAAATAATATCATATAGATTAAACATATTTAAAAATTATGGTCATATCTCATTTATATATGATTTTTTATTGAAAAGCATCAAACCATTAATGATGTTTCTACAATTAATGTTAATGAGAAAATGAACATTTGTATATCCATTAATGGTGCACATGTGATGATCGAGATGATTTGAAAACAAATATAATATAAGGATAACATTACACACCACCATCTATATATCCTTTCTATACTCGGTTCCTTAGGAATAAGGGGGTTTCTCGGTAGCCTACATCTCAACACATTCTTATATGGAAAGTCGAGACGTCCAAGAGTGAGAATACCTTGAAAAAATGGAAAGTGCTCCCTATAGATTAATTTCTTATAAATATCATTGATTAGAAAATACAAAGAGATATTATGAAAGATAATTATTACAAAGTAATTTACCTAAATAAAAATATTTGATAAAAATAATATTTATAAATAAATAAAACATTACAATACAAATAATAAAAGTACTAAGAAAACATAAAATAGTACCCAAAAATAAATAAAACAATACAATACACATAAAAAACTAAATGTACTACACAAAAACACAATTGTACTCATAAATAAATGAAATATACAATAAAAAATCATAAAGGTCCTCAATAATAAAAAACAGTACACATAAATAAATAAAAATACAAAACAAAAAATATAGAAGTACTAGAAAATAAAAGCAGTACTCATAAATTAAATTAAATAGTACAACTACTCATATTTTATTGAAGTAATAAAAAATTAAATCATAAAATATACAATCATGCTCATAAATAAATCAATAAGTTAATATAATATACATATATATAAATTATTATCATTTATATATAATTAATTATTATCTCCCCACACATAAATGTCATGATTATCTCTAAATAATTATTCATTTCTCTTTTCACATTAATGAATAGTTGTTATTGTAGTTTTATTCTTTGTCTCTAATTTTCCTTTGTTTCTCTCTCCAACTTGATATGTAGTATCAATGTCTTCCTATAAAAATGTGTTTTCAACTTCTCTGCCTGAGGTACATAGTATACTGTAGGGGGTAGAAGGGAGGATACTCATTATTTTCCTTAAAATAGCATAACATCCAATGTAACGACTCCCTACCCAGTAATCCCCAATTAAGGTGGATCTAGAGGGAAGGGCCATAAACATAATTCCAAGAATCGCAATTTGAAAATAACCAATAATAATACAAAAAAGTCATTGAATAGAAGCGAGGGTTTGATATCAATATGAAGATAAATCTTGTCAAAGGAGTTACATGATATAATAAAAGGGAAAGTAAATTTAAAATAGGAAAAGAGCTATTATTTGAAACCTCCAATAGTCAGTAGCCATAGATTCTTTTGTGTCAGCTTTTAAATATCCATGTTATCATGTAATATGCAATTTAACATTAAAAAACCAACAATTGAAAAATTAAATCAGTATATTTCTATATTGTGTATATGGAGCAATAAAAATGTGTGCAAGTAGGTGTAATAATATACACAAGCATATTAGAAATTATCATTAAACAATCTAACATGCTATTTTCTATCTAACTTGTTATCCCATAATTTCCCTATCTATGTGGGTATACCCTTATAGGGTTTTAATCAAACAATGGACTCATGATTTCCTTTCCTACTGATCTTGGCCTTCCCTCCTAGACTTGGCCCCTTAGTGACCTTCCTTCACGATCTTGGCTACATAATATTAGCCACTTCATTAGTGACTTACCCTTAGTTTTCTAGGACTATTACCTACTTCAACTACCTCTTAAAAGATTACGTTATTGGGTTCAAAATGTTATTTTCTTAATATAGGTGATATACATAGGGACCTTATAAATTGTATGAACTAAATAAACTTCCAATACTTTAATTGCAATACATCGTGAAACTTCACAAAACTTGGAAGTCAATAAGTGTGATTATTCATAAGTAACCACATGCCTTTATTTAGAAGTGTTTAAGATCCAAGAAAAAGGAGTAGTTTATCACCCAACCAAACAATCAACTCATAATTAATGTTTAACAACCAAGTACTACTATATGTTCCCAAAATAACTCCTAGGTTTGACTTGGGTCCTAAGTTAGGGTTCTGGGTCAAATTAGGGTTACATTAGGGAGGCTTTGCAAACCCAAATTCTCACATATTAAGGCTATATGAGTTATGAAACCCTAATTTGATATCATGTGAACCCTACATATTAAATTATATCTAATTATGCCTTTACATCAAATTAGATCAGACTTTATTCACTAAGATTAACTAAGCAAGATATGATCATCAATTTCATGAATTTAGGGTTTTCATGCATTAAATACCATCAAAGTATGTATATCATATACTTCTCTAATTGGTGATAGATACAAGCATTGAAACCTATTTTATTGAATTGCACATAATTTTCGAATCATTTCCATATGTCTATTCACTAACATCCAAGTAACCATCTATTTTCTGAAATTTTCACAAAATTAAATATTAATTGACCAATCAGGGACTACCATGTCGGCTGGATTTTTATTTATCCACGTGTGACATTCCCTAATTTACATCATGGAAATAGGCCAATTTACACATTATGATGTAACATTTATGTCACGTGGATGGGGGGGATTTTGTCCAATCTGTTAGGGATTGTTCCCTTACACGCCTACCCAAATAAGCAGTTGACCATGGGGTCAACCCATGGTTGACTTTGCTACTGGGTGAACAACAACTGTGGATTAGGGTCTAGTGCCTTTTTCCAGGTTCTATCAAAGCCAGTCAGCTAAAGAATGATAGTGGAGGTAGCGAGAGTGGGAGTTAGGGGTCTAAAGTAGAAGAGTGAATGAAGAACAAGTCAGGTAATTACCTCAAACCACGATAGACTAGGGCCTTGGAAAGATTACTTGGTGTCTTCAGAAGATCTTCCACCACTCTTCATGCACTACGATGGCTAGAAATGAGTTCTAGATGAATCTTTGCAAGCTTTAGATGTCACGACTGGAGAAGTGGTGACAATGGTTTTCTCATCACCTCCAAACATGATGGACTACTTCAGTGGGTTCCCACAATATTGTTGTCCAAACCAATTGGCATGAGGTGCTTCACAAAATGGGAACGATGGATGTGGTTCTCAGTTTATGGGGGAGATTGAGGTAGGGGTGATGAAAGTAGATGGCAACCAATTGTTGGTGGCTCTTAAGTGTGTGAAGGCACAAGGGTGGTAATGGTACCCTATTTATAGGTTGGGGTAGAGTGTACGGGGAAATCATGCCCATCCTAGCTCTTTGGTTTGTCAGAGATGGGTATAATTGTTTCACATGATGATAATGATTGTTGTCTAGATTTTTAGCCTTGTGATCCTCTTCCAGTTCCAATGAGACTTATTTGAGGGAGAATAGTTGAGGAGTAAGAGAGATATGGTTGGAGACTAGAGTCCAGGCTTTGTTGCACTTGGACTAAAATGATGACGATGATGAAATATAGTCTGATCTAGATCAAACAACTCAGTTTGATATCCAAATCTTCGTCATATGACTAAGTCTCCCATTACATTGACTTTAGACTAGGTGGTAGTTATTTAAATGTTGCTAATATATGATGATTTTTAGGATTACTCACTTTATCTAATCATATATGCTTCTAGAAAACTCCAATTGCTCCAAAATTTTGAGGAAACCTTTAATTAGCATTATCTCAACTTGTGTAAAAGTTGATAACAAAATATGAAAGACAGTTACCTTTTCCTTTCCTTCCAAGTAAATTTCTAATTTTAATTATCTAGGTCACATTTTTTCTCATTGTCTATTCAAACTTGGCCATTATCTCTATTTAGGTACTTTCATATGTTGGGTCAAAGGTGGGGCCAACTAAGCTCATTGGTTTCCCTTGACTTGATATCAAAGCAAAAATAGGGTATTATCATGTGTTAGTTATCAAACTATTTGATATTCTTGAAATCTTCTAGATTATTGAAAATTCCTACATATCATTACTCATCATTCATTAATATACTAATGAAAACAACAAAGCACATGAAATTCCTTTTATTTGTAAAATTCACATTCATAAACCAAATTTGTTAAAAAAGGCATAGGAAAATACGGATTCAAATATCACACTGATAATACTTTACTTACATATAAGTAAAATAAATGCACAAAAATTCAGATTGTAACATCATTCCCTCCTTATTAGGAATTTTGCCGTAAAATTTGGCCTAACTAGTAAATAGGTGAGGGTGAGTCATTTCCATGTTCGTCTTTAGCTCCCATGTAGCTTCATCCTCGCCATGGTGCTTCCTAAGAACTTCAAACATCTCAATCTTTTATTTTTGAGCTCCTTTGCCTCCAAATCCAAGATCCTATTAGGTGACTCAGGGCATGAAAACCTTCCTAAGAGCTCTATCAATTTAATTTTCAACATGTGAGAAACATCCCTCACATAGAGCTTTAGGTTGGACAAATTGAACACATCATGCATTGTACTATACTATGGTGGTAGGTAAAGCAAATATGCAGCCTCCCCAATCCACTCCAGAACCTCAAACATACCCAAATATCGGGTACTCAACTTTCCTATATTCTTGGATATGGATCAGAGGGGTCAGATCTTCTAAAAGGCATGATTTACTACTCAGTAGTGCAGATCTGTCTGCTTTGCATCCACATAAGACTTTTTTTTTATCATAGGTCTTCTTCATCCTTTTCTTGATTAAAGAAAATTTATTAGCATGTACTTGCAGTTTTTCATACGAAGTAGGGTCCTCTCACAGTCATCATCCTAATGAAGCAGGAACTGATGCAACCTACCATGGAGAGCTTCATACAGAGACTTCTGGATGTTGGCTTGGTAACTGTTGTTGTAAAGGAACTCAACTAAGGGTAGATACTACTCCTACAATGCACCTAGTCTAGGACATATGCCATTAACAGATCTTCCAGGATCTAGATTATGTGCTCTGACTAACAACTAGTATGATGGTGGTAGGTTGTTTAAAACTTCAACCTTGTATAGAGTTCTTCTTGATGTTGTTTCCACCACTAAGCGATGAACTTAGGATCATGATCAGAGAAATCAAACTCGAAATTCCATGCAAACATTCTATCTCCTGGTTTTATATCTAGGCTAAATTTGTAACTTTAGTAGTGATCTTTTGGTTGAGAAAGTGTACCAACTTTGTCAAGTAGTCCACCACGATCTATATAGTGTCGTTCCCTTTTTTTGTCTTGGGGAGACCCACCATAAAATCCATGGTGATATGATTCCACTTTTACTCGAGGGTTTGGACGAATGTAATAATCCACATGGGCATTGGTGTTCAGCCTTCACCATTTGATATATGAGACAACTAGACACAAATGAGGCTATATCTTGCTTCATTCCTTGCCACCAAAAGAACTACTATATGTCTTTGAACATTTTAGTGGTGTCTGGGTGCATGGTGTACTTCAATCCATAGACCTCCTATAGAATGTGATGCTTCACTGGTGAGTCTTTGGGAGCCCAAATACAATGTTTGTACCAAATTCCTCCATCCCCGCCCACTAAGAGGTGGGTTTGATGCTTTGCAATTAGAGCCTTCATATTCTCTAGGTCCGTGTTGGCAAACTGGGATACTGTAAACTCGATTATAATTTTAGGGACAATTTGGATTTTGGCCAACCAAAACTGATCCGCCAAAGGTTTTGGGATCCATCTGGCATAATCTTTGAGTCTCCTTCATTGGGTAGAGAAACCAGTCATAGAACTGAATCATTTTCAACCATGGGGATCATCCACCACTATAGCTTACCATGATGGTAGGCTATGGTGAAGTCAAAATCTTTCTAATACTCAATCCAACATCACTTCTACATGTTGAGGTCTTTCTATGTCAACATGTACTTCAAGCTCTTATGGTTGGTGAATATGTCGAAGGTGGCTCTTTATACTTAGTGATTCCCTATTTTTAGAGTATAGTTGGTTTCCTCAAGATCCAACTCATGATTCAAATAGTTCAACTTGTTTGGCTTGAGTTGTCTTCAGGAAAGGGTGATGGCATGTTGGTCTTGCTCTAAGACACATCCTGAGCCCATCTTTGATGTATTAGTGAAGATGAAGAATCTGAAGTTGCCCAAGAGTAGGGTCAACATTGGAGTTGGGGGTAAGCTTTTACTTCAAATCCTAGAATTGTTCTTCACATAGGCATACAAACTTCATATCATTATGAGTGATATTGGTGAAGCGTAGAGTAGTTTTTGAGAAATCTTTTATGAACAGTTGATAATATTTGACTAGTCCAAGGAAGTTGTGTACTTTGGATGGTGTCCTTGGTGTTGTCCATTCATGAGGCTGCCACTTTGGCTGTATTTCATCCAGATATGGTATGTCATATGAACATAACTCAGTCTATCCAAAACTCCCATTTCAATAATTTCACATAGAACTTCTACTCTCTCAAGATATCAAGGACCCTATTTAGGTGGTAAGGGTGTTTCTCTAGGTTGTCTCAAAAGACTAGGATGTCATCTATGAACACTAGGACAAAGGCATTGAGGAAGGGATGCAACACCCTATTCATGAGGTCATAAACACACTAGGGGTGTTGGATAATCCAAAAGGCATGACTAAGAACTCACATTGGCAATAATTGGTTCATACAACAGTTTTGGGGATGTCTTCCTTCCTAACCTATAATTGGTGGTACTTAGACTGTAGATCGATCTTTAAAGAAGACCACAATTTTGAGCTGGTCAAATAGGTTGTCTATCTGAGGTAGAAGTTACTTATTCTTAATTGTATCCTGATATATCATTCGATAATTGATGAACATGCGGAGCGATCCGTCCTTCTTTTACACAAAAAGGATAGGATCTCCCTAAGGGGATGAGATGGGTTAGATGAAGTTCTTGTTTAGGAGTTCTAGTAGTTGCATCTTCAACTTAAGCAACTTGTTGGGAGCCATTTTGTAAGGGGCCTTAGAAATTGGGTTTGTCCCAGGAGCTAGCTCTATGGAGAATTCAACTTCTCTTTCTGGAGGTATTCCTAAAAAGTCATATGGGAACACATCAATATATTCACTAACTACCTCTATTTCCTATAATAGGCATATATAAGATTCTATCTCGATTACTACATCTAGAAATGTTATACAACCTTTAGCAATCATTCATCCTGCCTTTAAGTTTGACACACACTAACTAGTGGTACCATCCTTCCTATCTCAAATAGTAAATGGTGGATGACCTAGTCATTCTATGCATATCCTCTTATCCCTAGTCTATTTTTGCATCATAGTTATAGATCTAGTCCATTCCTACAATGACATCAAATTCATTCATGTCAAGGAGGATAAAGTCAGTTGGGAGTTTGTTATTCAGTTATATAACAAGGATGACCGATGTTTTCAAGAGGGATGAGAAAATTTGGTCACTGGAGGTGCTGAATTCTTAAACATACGCTGAGTCCTTGAAATGCAAAAAAAGAATAGTCATGGGTTTTGAGAAATAAAAGTATTGGTAAAACCATATTCAAATAATTCCTTGACCAAGTGGCCCATAATATCAAGAATCCCTGCATTTTTTCATAGTATTTAGAATATAACATGTATATCTGTGCTAAAGGATAGGGAAAATGAAAGAAAAGGGTTGATACCATCTATGAGCCGATTTGCATTTGTACGAGCTTCCACATTGTCAATGGTGAACACTCTGGGTTGTCGATGATCACCAGTGGATGGGGCTATCATAAGTTGAGATGCATCCACTGATTGAGAAGCCACAAATTGATCTTCCACCAGGTCATACCCCAAATTAGGGAGAGAATAGTTGGTTAGGAAGTGTCCATCCTATTGGTAGCAAAAACACACCCGATTCTCAAAGAAGAATTTGTCAAAGTGCCTTTTTGTGCAGTTGCGACACTTAGAGGTTCTCCATAGTTAAAACCATCATTGTTAGGATTTCCCTATCTTTATTTCTTCCCTTTCCATGGTTTCATTCCTTAGCCTTCCTCCCATCATTCCTTGAGTGGAGACACCTTCCATGAACCCTAAATACCCCATTAGTGGGTTCTTAGAGGGCTTAAGAATTTTCTCCATCTTCCAGACAAAGTCAAGAGCCTCAGTGAAGTTTGGGGTTTTTCTTTCCATGACATGGGGTTGAAGCTGGGATGCAGATGCTTGAGGAAGTGCTCCACTTGTCATTCCTAGGTCATCATGTAGGCAAAGTATTCTAGGATTCTGAAGTTCTGAGCTTAGTCTGTCAATGACATGTTGTCTTGGTATAGGAGCATGAACTGCTTCTCCTTCTCCTAACAGGTAGATCTAGGAATGAATTTCACAATGAAGATGGTGCAAAAGTCATCCCAGGTCATTGGATCAAGGAGCATGTCTTGGTTGGAAACATAGTCTCCCCACCACAACTTTGTTTCTTCCTTAAGTAGGTGGGAAGCAAAAATAACATTCCAACTGAGTTGTAGTTCTAGGATGCAAAAGTCATTTTGGATAGCCAGAAGCCAAGCATCCGCCTTATCGACAAATTCGGTCTTGTTTTGTCCCCAAAACTTCTCTATGTTCAGCTTGATGAATTTGAGGATGGTGTCTCTAAGGCAAGGGCAGACAGGATGAGGTTAACCATTATCGTCTCTATTGATGTCTCTAAGAGAAAAGAAACTAATTATAAGGACCCTGACCCATGTTTTGGTATAGCCCTATTTGTTTTTCCTAAGTAAGTTTCTTTGAACCTTTTTCTAATAATTTGATATGTAATTAGGGCATGTAGAAAGCTTAAGTTTGATGCTTGAGCTTATTTGGATGATGCTTGTATTTTGTGGTGTGGTTTTGGTGCAAATTGTAATCACCCAGAGTAGGGGTTGATGTGCAAGTTTTCCACCTCAAGAGTGTTCCTTCTCTCTCTTGGAATCATCTATAGGAGAGAGATGGGAGTCTTGTTTGGGTCTTGGTTGTGTGGTAGCATCCTTGGTGGTGTTTAGAACACATGAGTCAGGTGTATTTTGCACCTAGATGTGTTATCTCAGGTTAAAGAGCCTTGGAGAGGTTGTGTATCAATTTCAAAGTAAGTGTGGGGATGCATCTCGGTCTGGTGAGTGTGTGGGAGGAGATGTGTCTCAGTTTGGATTGTTGGAAGGATGCATATAGGTTTGGGTGTGTGGGGGTATGGCATCTCGGGTTAGTGAGACTGTGATCTTGGTAGGAGACCAAGAGGCTGAGATCTAGCCTAGATCATATCACCATTTCTTGCATGTTGTTGGATGTGGCCCTTTTTTTAGGACAAGTGTCACCTAGGTTCCTAAGGTGATGACACCTTTCCCATGATCTCTCTATCATCCCCCTAAGTATATAGTCTTCTTTCTCTCCATGCAAGAGAATCCTTTTGTCCATTCTTTCTTTCTATCCTTCCTGGTGGACGACCTTAAGAAGCTTTAGGATCTAGTAAGGTTCTCTTGGATCTTAGAGGATGAGTTCCAAGCTTGTGGTATTCCTTGATCACCTTTCATCTTCTACCTTGGTAAGTTATGTTTCCTTATCTCACTTCTTCTTCTTGACCATGGATCATGGATGTCTCCTTTTCATCTCGAGCTATCTTAACCTTGGTCTTGTCTTCTACCTTGGAGGTGTTGTGGTGATTGTGTTTGGTGGGTCATCTTCAACCTTGAACTCATGAGCTTGAAGCTTGGCCTTGGAGCTTGGATCTTATCGGTTAACTTTGAGGTGGGTTATATAACTCCTAACCTCTCTATTATTCACTTTACCCATATGTTGCACTTGGTATTTTATATTCTTTTCATTTTCCCCTATCATGTTAGTAAGATGTTAGTTTCAAGAGATTCTTTGATTAAGGAAGTCCAGATGGTCGATCAGACTTTGTTCTTCTTGGAAGTGGACATGTTGATGTTTTTATAAGAAATGATGTATGGTGGCCGACATGCTTGAGCTTGAAGATGATCAAATCGATATCCTTAGTCGATAACTTTTGTGAAACCAGTATGGGTTGCTAATCTGACACCATGGGCTAGTGTTAAACCGGGATGACAAGTTGATGGGCATGTAGTACTCTAGTCGGGATAGGCTGAGGGTGTCAACCTGATGCACACTCTAGAGGAGACAAACTGATATTTTCAGGGCTCTATCCCCACATGTCATGTGATCGTTAGACTGGGATGATATCATGTGAGTAGGTATGCCTTGAAATGCCAAACTGAGATGCCCTTGGTTGAGTAATAGGTCGACATGATGATGTCTAACCCAACACAGCTTCAAGTAGGGTTAAACCGATACACCTTGGGGATGTTAACCCCTAGTGCCTTGCATAGAGGTAGTCGACATGTTATGGTGGTGACAAGTCGACACTCAATGTCAAGTATCAACCTGACATGCTTGGACTGATGCTAAACTAATACACCACATGATTAACTAACCTGACACCTTGAGGTCTAAATCGCTATCTTTAGATGATCTAACCTAACACCTTGAGGTCTAACCTGATATCCTTGGATGAGCTTGCCTGACACACCTTGGTGTGGTCAGGCTGACACATAAAGATGATAAAACTGGGATCCCTCTAGCCATATGAAACTGATAGCTTGTAATGGTAGTCATAATACATCATGTTGATGATGGGGTTATATGGTATGATGGGATACCCTATGAGGTTTTTGTATGAGAAACAAGGGAGTGTTGTTTTCTATAACCTTTAATTTCATAACATACCCTATATTGATTATGGAAGTGATGAATTGAGGTTGGTTATTGATCCAACCCGATAAACCCTAATTGGTCAAAGAGAACCCTAACCCTAATGATGTAGTGGGAATGACATGAATCTTTATGAGATGGTAGTAATGATGAAGTATTATCTTTCTAGTTATAAGTCTCTAACCATATAGGTATCACAAGTCGATAAGCATAGCTAGATAAGAGTTGTGGTTTTTATGATATGATTGAAAGGGCCTTATGAGACATGGGAGATATTGGTATTACAAAAGGAGGAGGTAAACGAGTCTTATGACCTAATGATGGTTTATTACGTAATATGAGGCGATAATTTTTGCAGCAATGAGATGAGGGGTTGCTACCTCAAAGTATGTGGTCCTTGTGATGAAAATATGGTGAATGGCAAGCATCAAGTGATAATGTAATGAGACCACACCTTATACTCTCAAATATTTTCTGGTAATGTATTAAGCCCTTATCTTTGTAGAACTTGTTTAAAGTTTATACGTTGTAACTTGATTGATGCTAAAAGGCACTTAAATGACCTAACTAATGAAGTATAACTTAATCATGTAGATTTTCCCTGTGCCATAGATCCATTTAGTATCAGAATTTGCTAGATGGTGAAACAAATTTAACTCAGAGAGAATTTTTTAATATTCGGGAGTGAGGACAAATATCTTCTTATGTCCTAGATATGTGATACAGGATTGGTTGTGGGTCATACCCTGGTAGGAGTGCGGCTTCATGTCGTAGCTCAGTGATATCTAATATAGGATTGGTTGTGGGCCACACCCTGGGAGGAGTGCGGCAGCGGGCCATAGCTCAATTTTACTAGCGTCGTGACCTGTACCAAGGCGAGCTAGGTTTGTAAAGCTGGACTATATGTCACTGGTAGCAGTCTGACAGATGATGTCACTACATGTTCACTTGTACTGACTGAGGCGGTGAGGTCATGGATTTTGGCTCTTCTACTAGACTTTGTATGGCACCAATTTTGACTAAGCAGTGGTCGGTTGGATTTGGGTGGTACAACTCAAATGCATGGGGCAAAAACAAAATACATAAACAACTGTGTAGTATACTTGTATAGGAGTAAATACGGAAACATTGGATGAGGCCTTGCTTGATTTTGTATAGTATTGTTGGCAGTGAATATACATGTTCTTCATATTCCTTTTATAATGTTAAGATATTTCATAATCTAATAGTAGTCATTTATTATGTTAATAATGATTACATGCTTATCATGGTTGTGACTTTACTACTTTCTTTAATGATCCTATCCATGTTTGTAATAGAGTTGGTCAAGAGTTATCTCTCCCGCTAAGATTTGGAATCTCACCTTGTGGGTTCCCCACATCTTTTTAGGTGGACGTGTACTAGGAGGTAGAGATCGTGCAGTCGAGGTTGAGAAGAATCAAGAAAGATACAAGCTAACAAGGTTGGAAGTGTTGTTGGATGTCCTTTTGATGTTAGAGTGCTAGAATCATCCATGTACACTCAGGTCTTTGGGTGTGTTTTGTAGACGTGCTTTCGATATTTGGTTGGCTTGTGTGCCCTTTTGTGTATAGATACGGTGGATATATGTATATATGTTTTGCACATGATTTTTTGAAACATGATGATGACACCCATGGTAAGTGCCTTGTGACATGAAATGACTCATACATAAAAGTTTTTGCTATTTGGTAGCTTAATGAAAATGGTTTTAAATTTCCAGTGTTTTTCTGTGATCCACTGATTTGTGGTTAATCACATTTTGTTTTGAGTAATCTCTCTTTGGGTGGCACGGGGCATCACATTTGGTTGTATCAGAACTTTAGGTTCGCTGAGTCTACAGGGACCTAATATTAGGGTATGTATATGATCTTGTGTCCTCCAGTCAATCTTATAGTGACTTCTGCTTACGTAGAAGGAGAAGAAGAAAGCTTAAAGATGTCTGGAGAACATGGAGAATATGTTATCGAGAGTAGTGTTTCTGCATTAGTAGATGGTGTAAGGAACTGGGCACGAGTAGATTGGGTACCTGAAGTCCCCCAGTTTGACCCAATCATACTTGACAACCCTTCCAATCAGCTCCTTTTTGGGCAGTTTATGGCTACTAGGACTCATATGGTGGACATGATTCTTGCACCTCATCCTGGGATGTGGGTTCCCCCTACTTAATCTTCGAGTACTTGGAACACTTTTGAGTGACTTTTCCAGGTTGGAGCATTGGAATATGTTGGGACGGATGATCCAACAGATGTAGATATGTGGCTTACCAAGCTTGAGAAAGCCTTTAAGATCCTTAGTATCCCCAAAGCAGATAAGATGAAGCATGTAGTGTACCTTTTAAAGGGGAGTTCTAGTCACTGTTGGTCCATAGAGGAGGAGAAGAGGTTGAGAGAGGCTATAGGTTGGGACAAGTTCTGATGTGAGTTCATCAGCCGGTACTTCCAATGGACCTATTTGGATGAGAAGATCAGCCAGTTTGAGTGGATTGGTAGGGATCTATGTCTATCAATGAGTATGAGGCTAAGTTATGGAACTTCTTTAGTTCTATCCTGACATGGCTGCTATGGAGGACGAGCGGATTTGCCATTTTGAGAAGGGGTTGAACGATGAGTTGTCTACCCCGGTAATTGATTTGGAGAACTAAGAAAGGTTTTCCACATTTGTGGAGTATGTTCAGAGGATAGAGCGATCTGTGATAGAGATATGAGAGGCAAACACCAGGAATAGGCTTGCACAATTCCAAAGACAGTCATCAGGAGGCTTTAAAAAGCTGAGGTTTTCCGCACCACCAGCATTGCAGAAGTTCAGTGCTCCAACACAGTGATCACCTAGTAAAGGTAGAGGCCATAGCTTTCCACATGGAGCTCACAACACAACATCAGTGGCAGTTACGGGGTCGTCTAGATCATAGCTTGAGACGTGAGTTTGATACAAGTGTGGGTAGATTGGACATTTGAAGCAGGAGTGTCTAGTGAGGCACGATGAAGTGACCCAACAACTAACATAGAGCCAATAGGGCTCTCAGAGATAGCAGAACAACAGTGCAGGAGGATGAGGACGTGGCCAAGTGTCACAGGTTAGATCGTCTACTTAGAGAAGCAGAGCATGGGGGTGACAACAGGCAATGGCCATATTCTATGCTATGAGTCAGCCAGAGACGTTGGTCAACCTGCAAGTAGTGACATGTCAGATAGAGTTATTTCATTCTGGTTTGTCTTCTTTTTGCATTGTATCTGTTTTGGTTTACCCAGGTGCAACACACTCTTTTGTCACTTGTAAAGTGCTTGACAATTGTCTTTTTCCTATTAGTCCTAATAGGGATAGCTTGTTGTTAGAAACCCCGTTAGTTGGCTTTGTAGTGTTGTAGGAGGTGTGTCCTTCCTATGTCCTCTCCTTTTTAGGGAAAAACATTCAAGTGGATCTCGTACCCCTTGACATGCATGGGTTCGATGTAATCCTTGGAATGGACACCTAGGAGAAGTATAGAGTGGTCTTGGATTGTAGTTCCAAGAAGGCTACGTTTATAGATGGTGGTAAGATGTGGATCTTACAAGGAGACAGGAAGATTCTTCTGACATGTCTGGTATCATCCATGATGGCATGGAAACTTTTGAGATAGGGTTATGAGGCATTCTTGGCACATATGTTGGTTAATGAGGTAAGGAGTCCTAGTATTTAGGAGGTTCCAATTATCAGAGAGTTCAAGGATGTGTTTCCTGAGGAGTTTCCAAGTGTTCCCCCACCATGAGAGATTTATTTTTAGATCAATCTGCTCCCTGTTACGCAACTGATAGCCCAAAAGCCATACATGATGGCTCCAGTCAAGATGGCAGAGTTGAAGAGACAGTTGCAAGAGCTACTTGACAAAGGTTTTGTAACATCCCAAGATTTGAGGCATCAGATATGATGATCTTAAAAGGAATGATTGGACTACCCATATCACTAAGGTGCACCTCCTTTTCCGGGAGCCCATCACTAAAGAACTCCATAGTTAAGCGTGCTCAGGTTGGAGTAGTACTAGGATGGGTGACCAGTCGGGAAGTTGATCCTGGCTTGTGCGTCATTGTGGACAAAGTGAGCAGTTAAGGCTAGTGGTGGTCTGTGGGGCCAGTCGTCATTCCTAAAACTCTACTAGAGCCTAGGGCAGTGGGCCCGGGCGTTACAAGCTTGCCCAGATCTATGTGCATGAGATAGTGTGTTTGCATGGTGTTCCAACAACTATCATGTCTGATATAGGTTCTCAGTTCGTGAGTCACTTTTGGAAGCGACTGCACACAATTTTGGGTACATAGTTAAAGTTTAGCACTTCTTTCCACCCATAGATAGACGATCAGTCTGAGTGGACCATTCAGACCTTGGAGGATCTATTGAGTGCATGTGTTCTTTAGTTTTCAGGAAGTTGAGACATACACCTCAGTTTGATAGAGTTCTCCTACAACAACATCTATCAGAGTAGCATAGACATGGCACCTTACGAGGCATTGTATGGGAGGCATTGTATATCTCTATTGTTTTGGTATGAGACAGATGAGTATCAGCTTCTTGGTCCTGATCTTGTGCAGTAGACAACAGAGAAGATAAAGGTAATCCAACAATAGTTGAAAGTAGCACCAGACAGACATAAGTTGTATGTAGATAACCGTCATAGACCCTTGGAGTTCTGAGTGGGAGACAAGGTATAGTTGAAAGTCTCTCCTTAGAAAGGTATTTTGAGGTTTGGGAAGAAGGGTAAGATGGCTCCCAGGTTTATGGGACCTAACCCAGTGGTGGCACACGTTGGGAAGGTGGCCTATAAGTTGGAGTTGCCACCTGAGTTGCACAGGTTGCATCCAATATTTCATGTGAGTATGTTGAGAAAGTGCTATTCAGATACAAAGTTAGTGTTGCAGCCTGCGGAGGTAGATCTTGATGAGGATATGACCTATGTGAAAGGTTCTGTGTTAATCCTTGACCGGAGAGTGAAAAAGTTGAGGAAGAACCTAGTGCTTGTAAAGGTTCTTTGGCATCATCGTGGTGTTGAGGAACCCATATGGAAGCTCAAAGAAGAGATGAGGAGGAAGTACCCCTCTCTTTTCTCTTAGGATTTTAGGGGCAAAATCCCTGTAAGGGGTTTATGGCATGTAAGGACCCTGAACCACATTTTGGGACAAACCTATTTGTTTTGCTAAAGTATGTGACAACCCACCATCAGACTGATGGCTAAATCACCACCAGTAATTACACAGAATAACCACAAGTAGTAGATTAATGAAAATTACTAAAAATTAAAACCATTTTGTAAAGAGATCCATTTCTATGAAACTCTCAAAGAAAGAACCAACACTTTATATACATCACGGTTCATATTGTACATCCATTGTACCATATCATCTCGAGGATAACATATACAGTTGCTTTTCCCAACATATACATAAGTACCATAAAACCTCGAGGCAATCAAGCCAAAATCTCAGATCATACATAAAACCACTACATACTATCTCCCAAGGACCTCAGAGTACAGAGATGACACATAGGACTTCTATATACAAGATACGGCAGACAGTACACTCAACCTGAGTTGTTAGTGTTGTTCCTATGGTTTTTTTCCTTCCTCTATATTACGGTCTCTACCTCCTCATACACGACCACCTAAAAATTGTGGAACCCATAGGGTGAGACAATTGACCCAACAAGAGATATAACTCTCCGCTAACAATATTATTATCACAGGTAAACAATATAAAACTAAGCAGATGATCTCTTATGTAAATAAGCATGTTTAAGCATTATTTAATTCCAGTGCAAAGCAATAGCAATGTTACAGTAGTTCAACTATCCATGACAGAGCCATAGATCATCTATTTGCTTTATAAGGAATATGAAGAACACATATAACATCTATCAACTAAGATGTATAAAAGTAATGGAGCATGAATAATTATTTTCCATATTCAATCCTTAGGAAAATACGCTACACTGTTGATTACATGTTCACAATCACACATATTCCCAAAGGATATGAGGTATACCGATCATTCTCTGACTGACCATGGCTATGTAAAGCATTGGTACCATACAAGTTCAAAGGAAGAGTCGACTTCCAAGACCTCAACTGTCTCAATCAGTACGAGACTACTGGTAGGACATCTTGTGTCAACTGCAAATAGCTTACCAGGGTATACTGGTATCTTCACTATAGAGTTACATATGTAGCATGCACTCTCTTTGGGATGATCACAAAGCTTTCTTGGTTTACTTTTCATTGGGATGGTCATAAAGCTTTCCCAGTTTATTTGGGGAGTTCACCGAGAAACCCCAATATGAAGGAGATTACATATTCAACAATATGTACACCAAGTTAAACTCATTTCACCATTCAAAAATTCCTGACACCAAATGGATCTATGGCCTGGGAAACTACATGATAAAATTCCACTTGATTAATTAGGTGTATTATAGTATCTTTTAGCATCAACCAAGTTACAAGAAAGAATTGTAATAAATGCTACAAAGAAAGGTGTAACACATTTATCAAGTACTTTCATGATCTTTGGAACACATATAAATCAAAATATCTCAATCCCTTATCACATTACTAGGAATTCTCATCCCTTAGCATTATCATCATGATTGCTAGATCTGGGTATCCAAACCCTTAGTTCATCACTGAACATTTTTACCACTTATCAGGTAACCATTATCTCTAGATCCTTGGACCAAGGTATACATTTTTCTTGTTGCACAAGTATTTCACATATCTCACAAAGCCCATTTAGATCTGTATCACATGAACATAATAGCCTATACCTGGCTATTTTCACCATCTCATGATACCTGCATGGTTAGTATTTCAGGATAACAACAATATCAAATACATATCATCACCATGTAATACAAGAGAAATACAACTTTCCCATTATTATGGTTAGGGTTTCCCTTTCTTACTGATTAGGGTTTCAAGTGCATACCATCACCCATTATTAGGGTTAGGGTTTCCCCTTTATTAACCGATTAGGGTTTCAAATCATATCATCACCCTTTATTAGGGTTAGGGTTTCCCTTTATTAATTGGTTAAAGTTTCAAATCATATCATCACCCTTCGTTAGGGTTAGGGTTTCCCCTACTTAACCATTTTGGGTTTTAAGATCATATCATCAAGAATCAAACCCTAATTCATACTCCACTCATATTAGGGGTATCAATGTATGCTCATTACATGATTATCACATAAGTATAATTTTCTCTCTTATCCTCACTAGGATGTTGATTGCATCATACTCTTATTGAATTGGTTCAACCCTTTCTTCAGAGTACATTAGCCTACTTATCAAAATTCATTAAACTCTTTACATCTTAATGTATTACTTGACATAACACACTACTTGTGTTACTCCATCATGTATATTGAATCGAGGTGCTTTCACCATGTCAAGCATAGAGGTGTGTGCTCGACACCATATCATTCTTCCATATGATGCTTGAGGTGTATCTTCATCACCATATCATGCTACCATATCAGGTTGCTTCATCATTAGGGTTTACATATGGTTTTACACCCTTATGCACATTTCCCATCAAACCTTCATGGTATCATCCTACCCTTCATCATGTAATAAGTGATAGGCTAGATATCATGTTAGTCTAAACCAAACTAGGTGTACAAACCAATAGGGGTTTGGAGTTCCAATGTATATTGGGTTCCATATTACCATGTTGGGTTTCAACTCCTTATCGGGTTAGAGTTTATACTGGACTCCATATCGTGCATAGGGTATGTTCTTAATCCCATATCATGCACAAAGTGTATGCTTGAGACCATGGCATGCACAAGGTGTGCACTTCATCATCATATCGTGCACAAGGTATATGCTTCATCATTATATCATGCTAGTGGTATGTTCACCTCACCATATCGAGTTTAGAGGTGCTTCAACCCAATATCAGGTTGAGCCATGATGATGTCATCATCATCAACCTCTGGACTCTTATTCTTACTATTCTAGTTCATGGACAACAGTCGTAAATAATGTTTAGAACTCATAGGATCATAAATTATTCAAGAGAATTCAAAATTGATAATAGATCAACAAGTATAACAGAATTGAAGGTGAATAATAACATATTTGGGTTCAAGTTATATAACCCGCCCCAAGAACAAATTCAAAGCTCCAAGCTCCAAAGCTTCACGTTCCCAAGGTTGAAGATGAGCTTCGTAACTCCTTTATATGCAAAGAATCACCATGGATAAGAATTTTTTGAAGAAGAAAGAAAGGAAGATCACAACCCTAGATCCATGCTTCAATCTAAGGTTGAAGATGATCATGTCTTCACCTTAAGGTTAAGACTTGAGCTCCTTCTTACTTCTTAGCACCATGCACAATACGTCACCACTTGTGCATGGTATCCCCTCACTTGTGGCCAATATCCCTTCACTTGTGGCCGATATCACTTCACTATGGTCAATATCACCTTGCTATGGCTGATATCACTTCACTATGGCCGATATCACTTTTCTATGGCTGATATCAAGGCTCTATGCATGATACCCCTTCAGCTTTGCATGATATATAGACTATGTGCAAAATATCTATGAGAAAGAGGGTGGTAAGTGGCGTGGTATATTATCACACTAACAAACTCACCCAGGGCTGAAATCCCTGAGTTTTTAACCAAAACCTTGTGCAATAATACCACCCGCAAGCGGACGGGTCTTATCATAGTATAGTTGAGGATCGAATCCCAAGGGACAATGTTTTTAAGAATCTTTTACTAGTCAAATCTAGTTGAATAAAGACTAATATTTAGAACAAGTTTGGTTGATTTGAGTTTAATTAAACTAAATGCAAGGAAAGTAAAGGAAAGATTTAAAAGTTGATTAAGGATTAATGATGGGAATCGTCGGGATGGTCCCAGGTTTCACTGCCACTAGACATGAAAACACATCCAATCACAAACATCCAGGTAAGATATAACTATCCAAATAGAGCTACTGCAAAACCCCCCATATAGGCGTCATGTTTGTGTAAGTATCACCTTAGGTATCAGATGTCTCGTCACCATCTGGATCACATACTTACTACTCCGAAGATACAGATATCCAACTGAAGCTGTAGGCCCCCCATGCGGGTGTCAGGCAGATAGAAGCATCATTGTGGTCTAGATGTCTCGTCGCCTCATGAATCATACACTTACGACCTCAAGGAATCCCATTCTATTTCTAGTTTGGGAGTCAACCGCGTTAATCGAAATTCAAATCCTACAAATCGAAGTTCTCACAACATAGGAAAAGAACAAGATAAATGCAATCAGATGATCAATCCACAAGCACACATCGACGATAAACAATGAAATGAAAAGTTATATACATGCCATGGAAAGTTTACTCGCTGAACATGTAAGCATGGGCAGCGGTGCTGGACCCCGCACCCCAGCAAAAGAAACTACTCACTCATAGTGAGAGAAACAAGAATAACAAGAGAGAGAAGATTCTGCCATGAGCATGGTGAAGAAAATGATCGCAGCTCGGTGGAGAAACGGTCTTCTACACAACGTCAGGGCAGATCAGGACGAGGAGGGAAGAACACCACGGCAGATGGGACATATCTTCTCTCTCCACCTTCTCTTTCTTCTTGTAGTCCTCGCTCGTAGTAGGAGGAACAACTCGTTGATGTGATGGTAGCATAGAAATGGCATAGATGCAAAAGATCTAGATCCATATCTAGATCTAGATCTAGATCTCAATGGAGTGGCTTGTAGATCTGGGTTTGTACCTCAGATCTGGGTGAACAAGGTGCAAGACCACCATGGAGGCAGGCTCTTGGCTATGAAGATCATCTCCTTAGGCTGAGGATGGACATGCATCCTAACGGAGTCTCTAGATCCCTCTTGAACGGTTGGGGGTAGGGTCCTATTTATAGGCCCGGTTGGGTGTTGTCCACTATGCCTCGGTCGAGGTCTTGCAGACCTAGTCGTGGTTCTTTTCTTGCTGCCAGCAGGTTGTGGTTTTCTGCTACAAACACTGTGATCGTGGTTGTTGGCTTGGGAACCAGAGGCGCGGTTAGCAGCAGGGGAGGTTGCAGTTTTCTTCTCTGCCCTTGGTCGCAGTTAGGGTCGGCAGGTGCAGATGGGATGACATTGATGGTGGAAGGCGAGGGTAGGGGCATGGAGGTGCGTTGTTGCTACAGCTAGGGTTAGCAAAGGTAGAGGGTAGAAGGTTGTTGTGATGTGCAGGAAGGAGGGGGGTCGCGGTGGTTAGCAGAGGAGGTCATGATTGAATTTTTCTGTGGTCACGGTCTTAGGAGTGTTTCTACGGTCACAAATGTGGAATTGCAGACAGGTGTCCGCAGTGTTGGAGGGGGTGAGGTTGCGATTGCTGGGGTAGAGGAGAATCGCGGGCAAGCCAGGTCGTGATATTGGGAAGAGGAGAGGATCACGGTCTTCACTATTGGAGAGGAACACCACGGGTTGCGGTTATGGAAGACCATAGGTGCGGCTTTACTGGCGTCTGGTCACGATATTTGGGTAGCAGAGGACCGTGGGCAAGCTAGCAGGTTGAGGGAACCGCGATCGCAGTTCTGTGTTATCGATGTTGCAATCATTGGCAGAGAGAGGGGAGACCGCAGTTGCTAGGGTAACCCACGATCATACCAACATGAAGAAGGAGGGCCATCTATTAGCGGATTGCCCTAGTGCTCATGGGCCCAAGTTCCCAAAATGACCTGCACAAAGGTGCAAATATTCAATAAAAATAGGGATAAATTCGATTAAACCAAAACAAATCAATTGTTAGAAGATATGGTCAATAAATGCAAGAATGTTAGAAAAACTAGGCCAAACAAGGCGACAAAACCCTAATGAATGCACTATCATCAAAACACCCCGAACTTAAACGTAGCTCATCCCCGAGTAACACAAAATCTAAAACAATTTCCAAATGAATACTTTCAACTCGTGTGATTGCCTCATCATCACATCACGATTGTTTCTTTTCTACTTGCTATGACTAAGCATCTCAACTTCTTGAGACCACTAAACACATCTTACAATATCTTCATTCCTGAGTTTATTTCCCAACTTCACTTCCTCTCCACTTTTTCTAAAATCAAGCATGTGTAAGAGTTTTGTAAGAGTCCAGAGATACCCGCAGAACAACAAGTGTGCACCTGATCTGACACTGGTGTTTTCAGGATATTGGTAAGCGTAGGCATTCATCGCACCTTTAGGTGGAAAAGGGAGTGAAGGGTGGTATGGAAGGAATAAGTAAATCTCTCCTCTATTCGACTCGAGATTTTTATTATATGGTTGCAATTTCATTGATTGCATTTTTTGTGTGTGAATCTCTCCTCTATTCGACTCGCGATTGCATTTTTGTGTGCACATTGGCATCTTTTCTTGGTGATACGCCCCTATTACATAGCGAGGGGTATGGAAGAAGTGAATAAAGAGAGAGGGGGTGTTCCACCCCGAACTTAGGGTTTGGCACTATATTGGCTATTTTTGTTTCTTTTTGATGGACGGAGGGGTAAGAAGCTGATGGAAGAAGTGTAGAAGAGAGTTCATATCAGAATGCAACTTGATTTACAATTCAGTGCACTGGATCATTCTCTTTGTCGTACTCTTCTCAAATAATGACTTGATGAGGATCCGGTGAAGAATCCATGCTATTGTTCCACTGGTCAGTTAGGAAGCATAATGTGTTTGATCCCTCTCAGTTTGACAGATACTTACCATTTTTACTGATCATGATGTTAGGATTCATAAGCTTCACACGGTGATTTGTAACCATTGGCTAGTTTCAAAAATTGTCCTCCTTGAGGCTTTGCTTTGGATAAGGAGGGTATAATGATTCAAAACTGCATGGAAAAATGGGATAGACAGCTAGGTAAAGGCTTTGATTGAAACAAAAATGTCAAAACTTCATCAACTTTCTATACAAACTACTTTGAAATTTTTTGAAAAAATTGCTCAAAAATGCAATGATGAAATCTTACGTCAGAAACAGATAGGAGTGGGTGGAAAGTAAAGTACGTACCACCCATCCTCCACCCCGAACTTAGAAATTTGCTCATCCTGAGCAAACTCTAAATCCGAGATGGAGGGGAAAACTCATGCCGGTTGAACCATCAAATGTAGTTACGTTCCAATCAGCGTCTATCCTCCATCTGAAATTTCAAAAATGAAAATTATCAGAACTTAAGACTGCATCATGTGATGCATTGACTATCAGGTGCAAAATTTCTTAAAAAGTAAAAACAAAATTAAGGAAAAGTTCTAAATCAAAATTAAAAGTAAAAACAAAATTGCTGATCGGGTCGCCTCCTGACAAGCGCCTTTGTTTTACGTCGATGGCTAAACATGATTCCTTCAATTTTCTGGTAGATATGTTGGTTTGGAAAGATTCATTAGTGCTAGTATCAGCTGTGGTGAAATATCTTTTCAAGCATTGGCCATTTGCTACAAAATCGCCTGACTTCTCACTCCATAAAGTGAATGCACCATGTGGATAGGTGCTTTTGACAATATATGGTCCGGACCAGTGAGAACAGAGTTTTCCTGGGAATAACCACAGTCTTGAGCTAAATAGAAGAACTTGGTCTCCCACTTGAATGTCCTTCCTTTTCAGATGACCATCATGCCACAACTTTGTGCATTCTTTATAGATTTTGGAATTCTCGTAAGCTGTCATATGGAGTTCTTCTAACTCTTGAAGTTGTAGAATCCTAGCTTCGCTAAATTTCTTAATGTCAAAATTTAGCAGTTTTATTGCCCACCATGCTTTATGTTCCAGTTCCACGGGCAAGTGACATGATTTTCCATAGATGAGTCTGAAGGGTGTTGTTCCAAGAGAATTTTTTAACGCGGTTCGGTAGGCACATAAAGTGTCATTGATTTTCACTAACCAATCCTTACAGTTGCGTCCTACTATCTTTGCTAAGATAGCTTTGAGTTGACGGTTTGAAACCTCTACCTTCCCACTTGTTTGTGGGTGGTAGGGGGAAGCTACCTTGTGTGTTACATCATATCTTCTTAGCAATGCTTCAAAGCTTCTTTCTAGAAAATGAGAACCTCTGTCGGATATCACAGTTTGTGGGATATCAAAATGGGGGAAAATAATATCCTAGAACATTTTGATGATGGGTTTTGAATCGCTAGGAACCGTTGGTATTGCCTCTACCCATTTGGAGACATAATCAACCGTGACTAGGATGTAGGAAAATCCATGTGAGGATGGGAATGGATCCATGTAGTCCACTCCCAAAGCATCAAAAACCTCGACTTCTTGCCATATATTAAGTGGAATCTCATCTCTTTTCATAATGTTTCCCATTCTCTAACACTTGTCACATGATAAAACAAAGTTGTAAGCATCTATGGATATGGTTGGCTAAACGAATCCACATTGCAAAACTTTCAGAGTGGTTTTCTTAGAACTCATATGGCCTCCAACTGGGCCTGAGTGGCATTGTTCTAAAACAAGATGAGCTTCTTCCTCAGCTATACAAGGTCTGTAGAGACCGTCATCACAGAGCTTAAAGAGGTATGGCTCATCCCAGTGATATTGTCTCACATCATGCATGAAATTCTTCAATGCATTGACAGTACATTCGGGGTGGATGACACTAGCGGCAAGGTAGTTCACATAGTCCAAGTACCAAGGAGTAGCTTCTGAGACTTTCATGAGATGGTCATCCGGAAGAGAGTCGTTAATTGGGATCTTCTCAATTTCCAAAGTGTGGATATGACTGAGGTGGTCTGGTACAACATTCTTTGTACCTTTCTTATCTTTTATCTCTAGATCAAATTCTTGCAAGAGGAGAATCCATCTTATCATCCTAGGTTTTGCATCTTTCTTTTTTAGGAGGTAACGAATAGCAGCATGATCTGTATAGACAACGACCTTCGAACCAATGAGACAGGATCTAAACTTGTCAAAGCCATACACGACTACTAGGAGTTCCTTCTCAGTAGTTGCATAATTCATCTGAGCTTCGTCAAGGGTCTTTGATGCATAGTAAATGACATGATGTTTCTTCTCTATACATTGGCCTAAAATGGCACCCAGAGCGTAATCACTAGCATCACACATTATTTCGAATGGGTGCCCCCAATCTGGATCTCAGATGATAGGTGTTGTTGTAAGATCACACTTCATGTTGTCAAAGATTTTGATGCATTCTTCATCAAAATGGAAACCAACATCCTTTAGCAACAAGTTTGTCATGGGCTTGGTTATTTTGGAGAAATCATTTATGAACCTTCGATAAAAGCCTGCATCGCCCAAAAATGCATGGACCTCTCTTACATTTGTCGAGATGGCGAGTTTGGCAATCACTTCTATCTTCGCCTTATCTACTACAATTCCTTGATTGCTGACTCTATGGCCAAGGACAATGCCTTCTTTTACCATAAAGTGACATTTCTCCCAATTCAGCACTATATGTGCTTCTTCACATCATTTGAGGACCAGGGAGAGGTGCTTCAGGCATGATTCGTACGAATCCTCATATATGGAGAAATCATCTATGAAAATTTCCATAATGGTTTCAGTGGGTCTAGCAATTATGGCTACCATACAATGTTGAGAAGTGGCAAGAGCATTACAAAGTCCAAATGGCATCCTTCTGAACCCATAGGTTCCAAAGGGGCAAGTAAAAGTAGTTTTCTCTTGGTCATCTGGATGTATAGGAATTTGATAGAATCCAGAGTAACCATCGAGATAGCAAAAATGTTCCTAGTGAGCCAATCGCTCTAAAACATGATCTAGAAAAGGCATAGGGAAATGGTCTTTGCGGGTGGCCTTATTTAACTTCCCGTAGTCGATACACATCCTCCACCTGGTAATTGTTCGAGTGGGGATGAGTTCATTATCTTCATTTTGTATCACAGTAGTGCCACCTTTCTTTGGGACAACATGTACCGGACTCACCCATGGCGAGTCAGAAATAGGGTAGATGATGCCGGTAGTGAGCAATTTGATGACTTCTCGATAGACTACTTCCTTCATATTTGGATTAAGCTTTCATTGATGTTCAACAGTCAGCTTGTGGTCTTCCACCATAGGGATCTTGTGCATGCAAAGCGCTTGACTAACCCCGATGAGATCACTCATCTTGTAGCCGATAGCTTTCCTTCTTTCTTTTAATTCTTTTAGGAGTTTACCTTCTTGTTCGGTCGTTAGATCGGAATTTATAATAACTGGGCAGACCTTGAGATCATCCAGAAACATGTACTTCAGTCCCTCGGATAGGGGCTTCATTTCAGGGGCATCTGGCTTCTCGCACGGCTCTTCAGTTGCATTCACAACCTTGAGTTCCTCGAATTTGGCTTCCGGATCCTCTTCGACGGTGTTGAAGTAAAGAACACAATCTTTAACTTGTTCATCAATGGAGTTGTCAGTAGATGGGTTTGTAAGAGTAACTTATAAAGGATCATCTTGTTCATACTTCTCTTGTATGAGGAGTGACATTTTCTCTATACAATCAATCACGTAGACTTCTTCTTGCATGCTTGGTCTTCACATGCTTTCAAAAACCTTAAACTCGAGGGTTTCTTTACCTAGTCTGAGCAACAAGGTTCTTGCTTCAACATCAATCAGAGCTCTTGTAGTGGCAAGGAACAGATGGCCAAAGATAAGAGGGTATCTCGCGTTTTCCTTTATGTCCATGATGACAAAGTCACATGGGACATAAGAGTCTTTTCCTACCTTGACTAGGACATCTTCAATGATTCCCAAGGGAAGAGTCATAGAATTGTCTACAAGGTGTATGGTCATGCCAGTTGGAAGCAGTTCTGCAAAACCTAGCCTCTTACAAAGGCTAAGTGGCATGATAGAGATGCTAGCACAAAGATTAGCCAATCCCTTCTTACATGAAGAGTCACTGATATGACACGAAATCCCAAAGGACCCCAGATCTTTCTACTTCTTGGGCATCTTGCTCTGGATGATATCGGAAGTTGTTGTTTCTAACTTGACTGTCTCATATTCTTTGGTTATATACTTCCTTGTGAGAAGAGACTTTAAGTATTTAGTCCAGGCTGGTATCTCAGCCAGTGCATCTTGAAAGGGTATATCAACATGAAACTTCTTCATAGATTCCTTAAACTTGTTGAATCGAGTATCGAGCTTTGTTTTATTTAAATGAGCAGGGAAAGGAGGATGAGGCTTGTACACTGGCACATCTAGCTCAGGTGTGTCTTCTGCCTCTACACCAATTGGTTCCTCCAATCTTGCTTTGTCTATCTTATCAGGGGTTCGTGGTTCCTTCGGTTGAAACTCAAGTATTGTAGAGTCTTGGACATTCACAAAGTCATCATCGTTTGTTGCTTCTATTGGTATCTTGGCAGGGGGGTCAGAGTATTCTTTCTCGAACCTGGTGGTAACGGACTTCAGTTGTTCAGGATGCTTAGGAATGTTCTTTGGTTGGCCAGTGAAAGTTCCAGCAGGTGGCTTAAGGCAAGCTGAAAGTTGAGCTAGTTGAGATTCAATAGCCTTTTGATGGGCTTGCTGGTTAGCTATCATAGTCTGTTGTGACTGTAACATTTTCTCAATAGTTGAGAGCATGTCATCAGGAGAGATAGGATTGGCTTTTTGTCCTTGTTGTTGTTGTTGATAGGGGATTTTGTTGGGACTCTGGAATTGCGAATTGTTTTGAAAATTATTGTAGTTTCTATTCTGGAAGTTACATCTAAAGTTCCCTTGATTTCCAAAATTTTGTTGTTGTCTATATTAGAATCCGGGTGGGCCTTGTTGTTGGTTATTTAAACCAAGTTGTCATGAGTTTTCCACTCCTAAAGGATTTTCATATTGAAAACCTGGATGTTTCCTATTATGATTCGGATTATAATACCCATGTCTAGGGATAGTGTTGATGGCATTCAAACTTTTCATTTGACCATTATCTCCTTGGATACAAATATTACCCAAAACGACATCATAGAGAATGTTATAGGCTAGAGTAGAATGATCAGTTCCATTAATTGCTTCATAGAAGAGTGAAGCTGACTTGACTTGTTCTTGTTGTCGAGGGGGCGAGTGTCTTCTTTCATATGCGGCAAAAGATGATTCAAGTTGGTCTTGCTTGGCAACTAGAAGCTTTAGAGACTCATCAATATACTTGTACTCAGGAGTAGCTTCTGCCATAGCAACCTTCAACACTCCTTTACTTATGGGCCTACCCCAGTTGACTTAGTTTTCAGCTCCAAGGGAGACAAATTTCCATGCGCTATCATAACTTTGACGCATGAAGTTTCCTCCAGATGAGGAGTCTAAAATTTTCTTGATATCATCATCCACTCCTCTATAGAAGATTTTAATGAGTTGATTCTTAGGAATGCCATGATGTGGGCACTTACGTAGGAGCTCTTTATATCTTTCCCATGCTTCTGTAAGGGTTTCACCAGGGACCTGAGTGAATTGTGTTATTCGGCCCCAAATTTCATAGGTGAGGGAAGGAGGATATAATTTTTCCAGAAAAACATTTTGAAGTTGTTCCCAAGTGGTGATGGGTTCACATTGCAAGGAGTTATACCAACTCATGTCTCTATCAACAAGAGAGTATTTGAAGAGATGGAGTCTGATGGCATCATCTGTGACTCCATTTTGCTTTGTCATTACGCATAGATCTATAAACCTTATAAGATGTTCTTGACTATATTATCCTTATTTATGACAGAAAGGGCTATTATGAAGTAGTGTAACCCAATGTGCTCTTATCTCAAAATTCGGAGTGTTGATGGGAGGGGGTTTCATTGGGTGATGAACATCAGCATCTTTAGGGATCAAGAATTCTCTAAGGTTCTTTTGTAACTCAGCTTGTTGAGCTGCTACTTGAACTGCTTGGATTTCTTCTTGAACTGTAGCTCGGGCTTCTTGCATAATCCTATCTCTTTGCGCATCAAGGGCTTGAGCTACCCTTCAGGAAATTTCCTCCTCTTAAGCCATCCTAGCTTGGTTCTCTCTATTCTGATGATGAAAGGTTCTGTCTATCTCAGGGTCAAAGCTAGCAGAGAGTCCGAGACTGTCCGAACGACGCATACACTAGACTTTGTGGGTACATAGGATGGAAAGATCTTTCGGTAGTAAGATGGATGGAGTAAAACTGAATTCAAGTATATATGATCGATAGTATCAAAAGGTAAAAGAAAATTCCTAGATTAGCCTTAATAGAACTAGATTTGACTAGATGATTTTGTTGTCCCCGACAACAGCGCCAGAATTGATGTGGTATATTATCGCACTAACAAACTCACCCAGAGTTGAAATCCTTTAGTTTTTAACCAAAGTCTTGTGCAATAATACCACCCTCAAGCGGACAAGTCTTATCATAGTGTAGTTGAGGATCGAATCCCAAGGGATAACGTTTTTAAGAATCTTTTACTAGTTGAATCTAGTTGAATCAAGACTAATATTTAGAATAAGGTTGGTTGATTTGAGTTTAATTAAACGAAATGCAAGGAAAGTAAAGAGTAGGATTAAAAGTTGATTAAGGATTAATGATGGGAATCATCAGGATGGTCCCGGGTTTCATCACCACTGCACATGCAAACACATCCAATCACAAACATCTAGGCAAGATATAACTATCCAAATAGAGCTGCTGCAAAACCCCCCATACAGGCGTTAGGTTCACGTAAGGATCACCTTAGGTATTAGATATCTCGTCACCATCTGCATCACATACTTACTGCTCTGAAGATACATATATCCAACTGAAGCTGTGGGACCCCCATGCGGGCATCACGCACATAGAAGCATCACCATGGGCTAGATGTCTCATCGCCTCACGGATCATACACTTATGACCTTAAGGAATCCCATTCTATTACTAGTTTGGGAGTCAACCGCGTTAATCGAAATTCAAATCCTACATATTGAAGTTCTTGCAACATAGGAAAAGAACAAGATAAATGCAAGTAGGTGATCAATCCACAAGCTCACATCGATGATTAACAACCAAATGAAAAGTCATATACATGCCATGGAATGTTTAGTAAATGAACATGTAAGCATGGGCAGCGGGGCTAGTCCCCACACCCCAGTGAAAGTAAACTACTCACTCATAGTGAGAGAAACAAGAATAATAAGAGAGAGAGAATATTCTGCCATGAGCATGGTGAAGAAGATGATCGCAGCTCGGTGGAGAAATAGTCTTCTGCACAGCATCAGGGCAGATCAGGACAAGGAGGGAAGAACACCATAGTAGATGATGTAGATCTTCTCTCTCCACCTTCTCTTACTTCTCATAGTCCTCGCTCGCAGCAACAGGAGAAACTCGTGGATGTGATGGTGGTGTAGAAATGGCGTAGATGCAACAGATCTTGATCCGGATCTAGATCTAGATCTAGATCTGAATGGAGTGGCTTCCAGATCTAGGTTTGCACCTTAGATCTGGGTGAACGAGGTGCAAGACCACCATGGAGGTAGGCTCTTGGTTGTGAAGATCATCTCCTTAGGCTGAGGATGGACCTATAGCCTAACAGCATCTCCAGATCCCCCTTGAATGACTGGGGTAGGGTCCTACTTATAGGCCTGGATGGGTGATGTCTGTTGTGATTCAGTCGAGGTCTTGCAGACTCGGTCACGATTCTTTGCTTGCTGCCAGCAGGTCATGGTTTTCTGCTGCAAACATCGCGATCGCGGTTGTTGGCTTGGGAACCGCGGGTGCGGTTAGAAATAGGGGAGGTCACGGTTTTCTTCTTTGCCCTTTGTAGTGGCTAGGGTTGGCATGTGCAAATGGGATGACGCTGATGGTGGAAGGTGAGGGAAGGGGTGTGGAGGTGCGTTGTTGCTGCAGCTGGAGTTAGCAAAGGTAGAGGGTAGAAGGTTGTTGTGATGTGCAGGAAGGAGGGGGGGTCGCGGTGGTTAGAAGAGGAGGTCACGATTGAATTTTTCTGTGGTCACGATCTTGGGAGTGTTTACGCGGTCACCAACATGGAACCGTGGATAGGTGTTTGTGGTGTTGGAGGGAGTGAGGTCGTGATTGACGGGGTAGAGGAGAATTACGGGCAAGCCAGATCGTGATATTGGGAAGAGGAGAGGATCATGGTCTTCTCTGTTGGAGAGGAACATTGTGTGTTGCGGTTATGGTAGACCGTGGGAGCAGCTTTGCTGGCGCCTAGTCGTGATCTTTGGGTAGCAGAGGACCGTGAGCAAGCTAGCAAGTTGAGGGAACTGTGATCACGGTTCTGTATTATCACGGTCACGGTCATTGGCAGAGAGAGGGGATACCATAGTTGCTAGGGTAACCCACGATCAGACCATCATGAAGAAGGAGGGCCAGCTATTAGTGTATGGGCCCTAGTGCTCATGGGCCCAAGTGCCCAAAATGACTTGCACAAAGGTGCAAAAATTCAATAAAAATAGGGATAAATTCGATTAAACCAAAACAAATCAAATGTTAGAAGATATGGTCAATAAACCCAAGAATGTTAGCAAAACTGGGCCAAACGAGGCGACAGAACCCTGATGAATGCACATTCATCAGTAAGATTCAAAAAATTTCACTAGAAGGTCATAGGAATGGTATATATAGTTGAGCTTCATGAAAAAAAGTGTATATGAGGTGTCATCACTTTACACTACTAGGTGACAAATGTCCATGCATGATTGACATGTATCCTTGCATGCATATTTATCTTGACATGAAAAACACTTGAGGATAATCTAGGGATAAGATTTCGGCCCTTAGTTATCTTATTGAGCAAGATATTTCAACTCAACATCACTTTATTCACAAACTTATACACTTTTTCTAAGGAAAGTTGCAAACTGATACACATCACCTCCCTGAGGTTCTTAGCCCATCATGGAAAAGGAAAAGAGTTCACAAACTGATATGAGACTCCCTCTATGGCTCCTTGGCTGATAGGAACTCTCACGTGAAATCTACAACTCGATACAACTCATAAAAAGGCTTCAACTATTCATCTTTTCTTGGTCTTTTCATCACCAAGAATGCTACCACTCAAAGATGATTAAAACATGGTGTCTACTTCTTTCTATCTCCTCTAGATGATACTTTTATGGAGTAGGGACACTCTAGAGGAGGTAATTTACATATCACCCTTACCTTTTGGGTAAATTACAATTTGTACCAAAATTGGTGCACAAGGTACTAGCATTATTAAAAAAAGTTTCAATTTGAAATTTAAGCTTTCCACAAGCTGCCCCTTAGCATCATTCTCTCCCTTATGACGCTAAAAAACATTAGGTACATTCAACATGTTCCATTTTGCAATATAACCCCTCATCTTGGGTAAATTGCACTTTACACCCAAACTATCATATATTGTACAAATAGTTTGCAAATAAGCTCAAACTTGAAAATTAAACACTAGGAGAGTCTTAATTACTTTTCACAAAATTAAAACAAGTTTGTAAATAACTTACTTAAGCAAACTTCCAGGTTCATGAAATAACCCAGGTCAGGGATGTTATAATTATCAACCCCTAAAAGGGATTCTGTCCCTGAAATCTCAAGAGAAAAGAGAAGGATACTTCCTCCAGCTCCCATGTGGCTTCTTCAATGCCACGGTGATGCTAGAGAACTTTCACAAGAACTATGTCTTTCTTTTTCAACTTCTTGATTATTCTGAAAAGAATCATCATTGGACCTTCCACATAGGATATATCTCCATTCAATTCTACCTCTACAGGTTGCAACACCAACTCTGTATCAGGATGACACTTTCTCAGCATAGATATATGAAACATTGGGTGTAGCCTATGTAGCTTAAGTGGAAACTCCAACCTATAAGCTACCTTTCCAATCCATGTTATCACTGGGTAAGGTCCCACAAATCTAGGAGCTAACTTACCCTTCTTCCCAAATCTGAGAACACCTTTCCAAGGAGAGACCTTGAGATACACTTTGTCTCCAACTTGGAATTCTAAAGGTCTACGGCATTTATCGGCATATGACTTATGTCTATCATGTGAAGCCTTCAAATGTTGTTGTATTATTTCAATCCTTTCAGTTGTTTGTTGCACTAATTCAGGACCTAGAAGTTGATATTCTTCTATCTCATACCAGCATAATGGAGATCTACAACATCTACCATAAAATGCTTCATATGGTGTCATATCAATACTAGTCTGATAGCCATTGTTGTAGGAAAACTCTGTTAAGCTCAAGTGTAAGTCTCAGTTTCCCTCAAACTGAAGAACACATGCCCTAAGCAAGTCCTCCAAAGTCTGTATAGTCCGTTCTAATTGTCCATCTGTCTGGGGCTGAAAGGTTGTGCTAAACTTTAACTGCGTACCCAAGGCTTTATGTAGTCATTCCCAAAAATGACTTGTAAACTGGGGGCCTCTATCAGACACAATTGTAGTTGGAACTCCATGTTACTGCACTGTCTCATCTATATAGATATGTGTAAGTTTCTCAGTAGTATAGGTTGTTTTAACAGGAAGAAAATGTGTTGTCTTAGTCAACATATCAACTATCACCCAAATGGAATCATGACTTTTGGCTATTCTGGGTAGACCAACCACAAAGTCCATTGTCACGTGATCCCACTTCCACTATGGTATAGGTAAGGATTGCAATGTTCCTATAGGCTTCTAGTGTTCTTCTTTAACTTGCTGACATACTAGACACTACATAACAAACTCAGCTACATCTTTCTTCAAACTAGGCCACCAATACATATCTTTAAAGTTATGATACATTTTGGTACTCCCTGGATGCATTGCATATGTGGATGAATGAGCTTCCTCCATAACTATCTTTCTTAAGTCATTGGCATCAGGTACTATCATCCTACCATGGTAATAGACTACCTCATCCTCTGACTCATGGAAACCGTCTCGTTTCTCACTACCATACTCTGATCTGATCTGCTGAATCACATTATCAGCTTGTTGTGCTTCTTTAATCTGTTGTTTCAGAGTAGGTTTCACATGTATCTCAGCCAGCAATCATGCTAACAAAGATACTTCTAGTTGTACATTCATTTGAATCAAAGAGACAAACATGTCCCATTTAAAGCATATTAATGAGTTCAATTGTGCTTTATCTGTGGGTGGAGATAAAGATTTTCTACTCAATGCATCTGCCACTACATTAGCTTTCCCTGGATGATAATCAATTGTACAATTGTAGTCTTTGATTAATTCCATCAAGTGATGCTATCTCATATTCATCTTGTGCTGTGAGAAGATGTACTTTAAGTTTTTATGGTCTGTGAAAATTTGACATGTTTCTCCATAGAGATAATGCCTCTAGATCTTCAACGCGTAGACCACTACAGCTAATTCTATATCATGTGCTGGATAGTTCTCCTCGTGTTGCTTAATCTATCGGGAAGCAAAAGAAACTACATGATCACTCTGCATCAACACACATCCTAGACCATTCTTAGAGGCGTCACAAAAAACAATGTATCCCTTTCCCTGCTCAGGTAAAACCAACACAGGTGCCCTGGTCAACCTTTCTTTCAACAACTGGAAAGAATGCTAACATTTGTCATTCCAGACAAAAGGAATCTCCTTCCTGGTTAACCTAGTTGGGGGAAATGCTACAGAACTAAAGTCTTTAATAAACCTTCTGTAGTAACCTATCAGACCTAGGAAACTGCGAATCTCAGTTGGTGTATTGGGTTGTTCCCACTCTACAATAGATTCCACTTTCTTAAGATTAACATGAATACTTGAAGTAGATATAATGTGTCCAAGAAAAGACACTTTTTACAACCAGAACTCACATTTGCTAAACTTAGCATATAGCTTGTGTTGTCTCAACAAAGTCAAGGCTTGACGAAGGTGTTGTTCATGTTGTTGACCATCTCTACTGTATATCAGGATGTTGTCTATGAAGACCACTAACTGATCAAGGAATCATTGAAAGATTCTATTCATCAGCTCCATGAATGCAGCTGCTGCATTAATTAGTCCAAACGACATAACTACAAACTCATAATGACCATACCTTGTCCTAAAAGCTGACTTAGGTATGTCATCCTCCGTGATACGTAACTGATGATATCCTGACCTTAGATCTATCTTAGAGAACACTATTGCACCATGCAACTGGTCAAATAGATCATCTATCATTGGTAGAGGATATTTGTTCTTTATAGTCACCTTGTTAAGTTGTCTATAGTCTATGCATAACCTCATAGACCCATCCTTCTTTTTAACCAAAAGAACTGGAGTACCCCATGGTGAATTACTCTTTCGAATGAAACCTTTCTCAAGTAGCTCCTATAACTATTTCTTAAGTTCTACCATCTCAGCAGGGGCCATCCTATAAGGTGTTTGTTCTATTGGTTGAATACCCAGGATTAGATCAATCTCAAAATCAATCTCTCAAGGTGGAGGAATATTTGGAAATTCTTCAGGAAACACATCTTTGAATTACCTGATGATAAGAATTTTAGAAAGACTAGGACTCTCTGCTTTAGTGTCTACCACATGTGCCAAGAATGATTCACATCCTTGTCACATCAATCTCTCAACTACCAATGTTGATACTAGATAGGTTGGGAGAATCTTTCTGTCTCCCTAAAAGATCCATGTCTCATCACTATCTATGAACATAGCTTGCTTAGAACCACAATCCAAGACAACCTTGTACTTTTCTAGGGTATCCATCCCCAGAATTACATCAAACCCATGCATCTCAAGTGGTATAAGATCCACCTAAATGATGTGTTATAAAAAGGAAAGAACACAGGGAGAACATACCTCCCGCAACACTGCAGATCCGACTAACGGAGTTTCTAATAATAGATTATCTACTCTATGACTAATAGTCATGTTGTAGTCATGAATCACTTCTCAAGTGATAAAGGAATGTGTAACACCTGTATCAATCAAAATAGATATGAAGCAAGATGAAGACATTTTAGAATGAAATAATTCCATCTGACCTGTCACAACTCATGGGTTGACCACTGCCTCTGGCTAATTCATAGCATAGAATCTCTTCGTTTCCTACGGTCGGCTCCGTGCTCTATTTTTTGGTGCAGATAAACCTACTTGGGACATGTGTCTATGTCCTCATGTACCACTACTGAACTATTATCTCTGAGATCCTTGTTGACTCTTCTTCAGTGGTTGGGTTACCTCCATGTCCCTAACTGGACCATCCCTCATCATATGTCATGTCTGCCTACACTTGTAGAAGACTCTGTCCTACTATGGTCTGGATGGTCCCATCACTGACATCGATGATGTGCAATGGGCTCCACTTGGTAGAAAACTATGACCTCTACCCTTACATGATGTCCACTATGTATGAGCATTGAACCTCTGTGGTGCTGCTGGTACAGGAAACCTTGGTTTCTTAAAACTTCCAGACCTCTGTCTCCAGAACTGAGCAGGTACCTTCCTACTATTCGCCTCACATTTCTCAATCATGGACCTCTCTATCTGCCAAACTAACTCCACAAAGGTGGCAAACCTCTCTCTATTCTCTAGAGCAGATACAGGTGTGGTTAACTCAGTGTTCAAACCCTTCTCAAAATGTCAAATCCTCTCCTCATCTATGGTAGCCATGTGTGGACAAAACCATAGAAGCTCCATAAACTTAGCTTCATACTCACTAATCTTCATTGGTCCTTGTCTAATCTGCTCAAACTACAAGATTTTCTCATCCAGATAAGTCTTGGGAAAGTATCTACTGACAAACTCACATCGGAATTCCTACCATCCGACCTCAACCCCAGGTCTTTTCTCCTCTTCAATGGCCCACCAATGGCTAGCGCTTCCTTTCAAAAGGTACATACCATGCCTAACTTTATCAGTCTCTAGAATGCTAAGGATTCTAAAGGCTTTCTCTAGCTCAGTGAGCCATGAATCTGCATCTGTTGGGTCGGTTGTACCGGCATATTCGGTGGCCCCTACCTAGCATAACTGCTCAAAAGTCTTACCAGATCCATGTCCCTCATTGGGAACTGGTGCCCTAGGTGCTGGTGTTGGCATTCAATCTTCCATATGTGTCATTGTGGTCATGAACTTCCCTAAAAGAGCATGAAATGCTAGGTTTTCTAGCATAACTTGATCAAGTTGGGGGTTCCCAGGCACTGATTTCTCTATATCTTGTTCCCTTGCACCTCCTACTGGTGTAGAAACACTGCTCTCAGCAGCATGTTCTTCATGTTCTCTAGCCATCTTTCACCTTTACTTCCTCTCCTATATGAGAAGATGTCACTATAAGATAAACTGGAGGACACTAGAATAGACTCAACAACCTTAATCCTATGTCTCTGTAGACTCAGCGAACCTTAGGATCCAATACCAAAACTTTTTGTGACAACCCGCCATCAGACCAATAGCTAAATCACCACCAACAATTACGTAGAATAACCATAAGCAGCAAATTAATGAAAATCGCTAAAAATTAAAACCATTTTGCAAAGAGATCCATTTCTAGGAATCTCTTAAAGAAAGAACCAACACTTTATATACATCATGATTCATATTTTACATCCATTGTACCATATCATCTCGATGATAACATATACCAGTTGCTTTTCCCAACATATACATAAGCAACATAAAACCTCGAGGCAATCAAGCCAAAATCTCAGATCGCACATAAAACCACTACATAATATCTCCCAAGGACTTGAGAGTACAAAGACGACACATAGGACTTCTATCTACAAGACACAACAGACAACACACTCAACCTGAGTTGTTATTGGTGTTCCTACTTTTGTTGTCCTTCCTCTATAGTATGGTCTCTACCTCCTCGTGCACGTCCAACTAAAAATTGTAGAACCCACGGGGTGAGACAATTGTCCCAGTGAGAGATATAACTCTCTGCCAACAATATTATTATCACAAGTAAATAGTATAAAACTGAGCAGAGGATCTTTTATGTAAATAAGCATGTTCAAGCATTATTTAATTGCAGTACAAAGAAATAGCAATGTTACAGTAGTTCAACTATCCATGATATATCTATAGATCATCTATTTTCTTTATAAGGAATATGAATAACATGTATAACATCTATCAACTAAGATGTATAAAAGTAATGAAGCATCAACCATTGTTTTCTGCATTCAATCTAGAAGAAAATATGCTACATGGCTAATTACATGTTCACAATCACACTTATACCCAAAGGAGATGAGGTATACCACTCATGCTCTAACCGACCATGACTACGTAAAGCATCGGTACCATACAAGGTCAAAGGAAGAGTCGACTTGCAAGACCTCACCCGTCTTGGTTAGTATAGAACTACTGGAAGGAAATCTTATGTCAACTACAATTAGCTTACCAGGGTATACTGGTATCTTTGCTATAGATTTACAGTCGTAGCATGCACTCTCTTCAAGATGATCACAAAGCTTTCCAGGTTTACTTTTCATTGGGATGGTCACAAAGCTTTCCCGGTTTATTTGGGGAGTTCACCGAGAAACCCCAGTATGAAGGAGATTACATATTCAACAATATGTACACCGAGTTAAACTCATTTCACCATTCAAAAAATCTGGACACTGAATGGATCTATTGTATGGGCAACTACATGATAAAACTCCACTTATTTAATTAGGTGTATTATAGTATCTTTTAGCATCAACCAAGTTACAAGCAAGAATTATAACAGATGCTACAAAGAAAGGTGTAACACATTTATCAAGTACTTTCGTGATCTTTGGAACACATATAACACAAAAGATCTCAAACCCTTATCACATTTCTGGGAATTCTCATCCCTAAGCATTATCATCATGATTACTAGATCTGGGTATTCAAACCCTTAGTTCATCACTTAACATTGTTACCACTTATGAGGTAACAATTACCTCTAGGTCCTTGGACCCAGGTATACATTATACTTGTTACACAAGTATTTCACATATCTCACAAAGCCCATTTAGATCTGTATCACATGAACATCATAGCCTATACCTGGCTATGTTCACCATCTCATGATACCTGAATGGTTAGTATTTCAGGATAACAACAATATCAGCTACATATCATCACCATGTAATACAAGAGAAATACGACCTTCCCATTATTAGGGTTAGGGTTTCGCTTCCTTATTGATTAGGGTTTCAAGTGCATACCATCACCCATTATTAGGGTTAGGGTTTCCCCTTTATTAACCGATTAGGGCTTCAAATCATATCATCATCCTTTATTAGGGTTAGGGTTTCCCTTTATTAACCGATTAAAGATTCAAATCATATCATCACCCTTCATTACGGTTAGGGTTTCCCCTATTTAATTGTTTAGGGTTTTAAGATCATATCATCAAGAATCAAACCCTAATTCATACTCCACTCATATTAGGGGTATCAATGTATGCTCATTACATGATTGTCACATAAGTATAAGTTTCTCGCTCATCCTCACTAGGATGTTGATTGCATCATACTCTTATTGAATTGGCTCAACCCTTTCTTCAGAGTACATTAGCCTACTTATCAAAATGCATTAAACTCTTTACATCTTAATGTTTTACTTGACATAACACACTACTTGTGTTACTCCATTAAGTATATTGAATTGAGGTTCTTTCACCATGTTGGGCATAGAGGTGTGTCCTTGACACCATATCGTTCTTCCATATCGTGCTTGATGTGTAACCTCATCACCATATCATGCTACCATATCGGGTTGCTTCATCATTAGGGTTTGCATATCAGGTTAGACCCTTATGCTCATATCCCATCAAACCTTCATGGCATCATCCTACCCTGAATCATGTAATAAGTGATAGGCTAGATATTAGGTTATTCTAAACCAAACCAGGTGTACAAACCAATAGGGGTTTGGAGTTCCAACGTATATCAGGTTCCATATTACCATTTTAGGTTTCAACTCCATATCGGGTTAGAGTATATACTTGAATCCATATCGTGCATAGGGTATGTGCTTAACCTCATATCGTGCACAAAGTGTATGCTTGACACCATGTCGTGCACAAGGTGTGCACGTCATCATCATATCGTGCACAAGGTATATGCTTCATCATTGTATCGTGCTAGTGCCATGTTCACCTCACCATATTGGGTTTAGAGGTGCTTCAACCCATATCGGGTTGAGCCATGATGATCCCATCATCATCAACCACTATACTCTTGTTCTTACTATTCTAGTTCATGGAAAACAATCCTAAACAACTTTTAGAACTCATAGAATCATCAATTATTCAATAGAATTCGAAATTGATAATAGATCACAAAGTATAATAGAATTGAAGGTGAATATTAACATAATTGGGTTCAAGTTATATAACCCACCTCAAGAACAAATTCAAAGCTCCAAGCTCCAAAGCTTCATGTTCCCAAGGTTGAAGATGAGCTTCACAACTTCTCTCTATGAAAAGAATCACCATGCATACAAATTTGGTGAAGAAGAAAGAAAGGAAGATCACAACCCTAGATCCAGGCTTCAATCTAAGGTTGAAGATGATCATGGCTTCACCTTAAGGTTAAGACTTGAGATCCTTCTTGCTTCTTAGCACCATGGACGATACCTCACCACCTGTGCATGATATCCCCTCACTTGTAGTCGATATCCCTTCACTTGTGTCCGATATCACTTCACTATGGTCGATATCACCTTGCTATGTCCGATATAACTTCACTATGGCCGATATCACCTTGTTATGGCAGATATCACTTTGCTATGGCCGATATCAAGGATCTATGCATGATACCCCTTCACCTTTTCATTATATCTAGATTGTATGCATGATATATAAGAGAAAGAGGGTGGTAAGATTTGAAAAAGTTCACTAGTAGGTGAATGGAATGGTATATATAGTTGAGGTTCATGAAAAGAGTGTATATGATGTGTCATCACTTTACACTACTAGGTTCCACGTGTCCATGCATGATTGGAACGTGTCCTTGCATGAATATTTATCTTGACATGCAAAACACTTGAGGATAATCTAGGGATCATATTTTGGCCCTTAATTATCTTATTGAGCAAGATATTTCAACTCAACACCACTTTATTCACAAACTGATATACTTTTTCTAAGGAAAGTTGCAAACCGATACACAACACCTCCTTGAGATTATTAGAACATCATGGACAAGTGAAAGAGTTAACAAATAGATATGAGATTCCCTCTATGGATCCTTGGCCGATAGGCACTCTCATGTGAACTCTACAACTCGATACAACTCATAAAAAGGCTTCAACTATTCATCTTTTTTTGGTCTTTTCATCACCAAGAATGCTACCACTCAAAGATGTCTCAAACATGGTGTATCCTTTTTTATATCTCCTCTATATGATACTAGGATAGAGTAGGGACACTCTAGAGGTGGTAATTTTCATATCAACCTTACATTTTGGGTAAATTGCAATTTGTACCAATATTGTTGCACAAGGTACTAGCATTATTCAAACAAGTTTCATTTTGAAATTCAGGCTTTCCACAAGCTTCCCCTTAGCCTCATTCTCTCCCTTATTATGCTAAAACACATGAGGTACATTCAACATGTGACATTTTGCAATATAACCCCTCCTCTTGGGTAAAATTGCACTTTACACCTAAACTATCATTTAATGTACAAACAGTTTGCAAATAAGCTCAAACTTGAAAATTAAACTCTATAAGAGTCTTAATTACTTTTCACAAGATTAAAACAAGTTTGTAAATAACTTACTTAAGAAAAACTTCTAGTTTTATGGCATAACCTAAGTCATGGATGTTACAAAGTATGTTTCTTAGAACCTTTTTCTAATCCTATGATATGTAATTAGGGCATGTAGAAAGCTTAAGTTTCATGTTTGAGCTTGTTTGGATGATGCTTGTGGTTTGTGGTCTGGTTTTGGTGCAAATTGCAATTCACCCAAAGTAGGGGTTGATGTGAAAGTTTGCCACATCTACACTGTTCCTTCTCTCTCTTGGCATCATCTAGAGGAGAGAGATGGGCGCCTTGTTTTAGTCTTTGTTGTGTGGTAGCATCCTTGGTGATGTTTAGAACACATGATTGAGGTGTGTTTTGCACCTAGATGTGTTATCTCAGGTTAGAGAGCCTTGGATAGGTTGTGTATCGGTTTCAAATTAAGTGTGGGGATGCAACTTAGTCTGGTGAGTGTGTGGTAGGAGATGCATCTCAGTTTGGAGGGTTGGAAGGGTGCATATCGATTTGGGTGTATGGGGGTATGGCATCTCAGGTTAGTGAGGTTGTGATCTTAGTAGGAGACGAAGAGGCCAAGATCTAGCCTAGATCATATCACCATGTCTTTCATGATGTTGTATGTGGCCCTTTTTCATGGACAATTGTCACCTAGGTTCTTAAGGTGATGACACATTTCCCATGATCTCTCTCTCATCCCCCTAAGTATATAGTCTTCTTTCTCTCCATGCAAGAGAATCCTTTTGGCCGTTCTTGCTTTTTCTTTTTCTTGGTGGACAAACTTGAGAAGCTTTAGGAGCTAGAGAGGTTCTCTTAGAGCATGGATGATGAGTTCCAAGCTTGTGGTATTCCTTGATTACCTTTCATCTTCTACCATGTTAAGTTATGTTTTCTTATTGATCTTCTTCTTCTCACCACAGATCATGGATATCTCCTTTTCATCTTGAGCTATCTTAACCTTGGTGTCGTCTTCTTCCCTAGAGGTGTTGTTGTGATCAAGTTTGGTGGGTCATCTTCAACCTTGAACTCATGAGCTTGAATCTTGACCTTGGAGCTTGGTTCTTGGTGGTGATCTTCGATGCGGGTTATATAACTCCTAACCTCTCTATTATCCACTTTATCCATACGTTGCACTAGGTATATTATCTTCTTTTTGTTTTCCCCTATCATGTTAGTAAGATGTTAGTTTTGAGATCTCCATTGATTAGGGAAGTTCTAGATGCCCGATCAGACTTTGTTCTTCTTGGCAATGGACATGTTGATGTTTTTCTAAGAAATGTTGCCTGGTGGCCGACATGCTTGAGCTTAAAGATGACCAAAATAATATCCTTAGTTGATATCTTTTGTGAAACCGGTAAGGGTTGCTAATCCGACTCCATGGGCTAGTGTTCAACTGGGATGACAAGCTGATGGGCATGTAGTAATCTAGCAGAGATAAGATGAGGGTGTCAACCCAATACACACTCTAGAGGAGCCAAACCAATATGTTGAGGGTGCTAGCCCGACATGTCATGTGATCATTAGACTTGGATGATATCTTGTGAGCCGGTTTGCCTTGAACTGCTAAACCGAGATGCCCTTAGTTGAGTAAGAGGATGACATGATGATGACTAACCTGGCACACTTTCTAGTAGGGTTAAACCAACACACATTGGGGAGGTTAACCAATTGTTCCTTGCATAAAGGTAGTCGACATGTTGTGGTGGTGACAAGTCGACACTCAATGTAAAGTATCAACTCGACATGCTTGGACTGATGCTAAACTGATACACCTCAAGATGAGCTAACCCGACACCTTGAGGTCTAACCTAGTATCCTTAGATGAGCTAACCCGACACCTTGAGATCTAACACAATATCATTGGATGAGCTTGCCTGACACACCTTGGTGTGGTCAGGTCGACACATGAATATGATGAAACTAGGATCCCTCTAGACATATGAAACTGATACCATGTAATGGTAGTCATGATACATCATGCTGATGATGGATTTTTAAGGTATGATAGGATACCCTATGAAGTGTTTGTATGAGTAACAAGGGAGTGTTGTTAAGTATAACCTTTAATTTCATAACATACCCGATAGTGATAATGGAAGTGATGAATTGATATTGGTTGTTGATCCAACCCAGTAAACCCTAGTTGGTTAAAGAGAACACTAACCCTAATGATGTAGTGTGAATGACATGAATCTTTATGAGATGGTAGTAGTGATGAAGTATTATCTTTCTTGTTATAAGTCTCTAACCATGTAGGTGTCACAAGTCGATAAGCATAGTAGATAAGAGCTATGGTGTTTATGATATGATTGAATGGGCCTTGTGAGACATGTGAGATATTGGTATCACGAAAAGAGGAGGTAAATGGGCCTTTTATCCTAATGATTGTTTATTACCTAATATGAGGTGATAATTTTCTCAGCAATAAAATGAAGAATTGCTACCTCAAAGTATGTGGTCCTTGTGATGAAAATATGGGGAATGGCAAGTGTCAAGTGATAATGTAATGAGAGCACACCTTATATGATCAATATTTTCTAGTAATGTATTAAGCCCTTATCTTTGTAGAACTAGTTTAAAGTTTATACGTTGTAACTTGATTGATGATAAAAGGAACTTGAAGGACCTAACTAATCAAGTAGAACTTAATCATGTAGTTTTTCCCTGTGCCATAGATCCATTTAGTATTAGCATTTGTTGGACGGTGAAACGAGTTTAACTCGAAGTGCATATTTTTGAATATGCGGGGGTGAGGACAAATATCCCCTTACGTCCAGGATATGTGATACAAGATTGGTTGCAGGCCATACCCTAGTAGGAGTGTAGCTTCAGGCCGTAGCTCAGTGATATGTGATACAAGATTGGTTGCGGGCCATACTCTGGGAGGAGTGTGGTTGCGGGCCATAGCTAAGTTTCACTATCTCTACGACCTGTTCCAAGGCGGGCTAAATTTGTACAGCTAGACTATATGTCGCTAGTAGTAGTCTGACTGATGATGTCACTATTGGTTTGCACCTACTGACTGAGGGGATGAGGTTGTGGATTCATGATCTTCTACTAGGCCTTGTATGGCACCGATTTTGACTTAGTAGTGGTCGGTTGGATTTGGGTGGTACGACTCAAATCCTTGGGGCAAAAATAAAATACATAAACAATCATGTAGTATACTTATATAGGATCAAATACGAAAACATTGGATGAGTCCTTACTTGATTTTGTACAATATTGTTGGTAGTGAATACACATGTTCTTCATATTCCTTTTATAATGTTAAGATGTTTTAGAATCTAATAGTAATTGCTTATTCTGTTAATAATGATTACTTGCTTATCATTGTTGTAACTTTACTTTGTGCTTTAATGATCCTATTTGTGTTAATAATAGAGTTGGTGGAGAGTTATATCTCCTACTGAGATTTGGAATCTCACCCCGTGGGTTTGCCACATCTTTTTAGGTGGACGTGCATGAGGAGGTAGATATCATGCAACTGAGGTTGAGGAGCAGCAAGAAAGATAGTAGATGACAAGGTTGGAAGTGTTGTTGAATGTACTTTTCACATTAGAGTCCTAGAGTCATCCCTGTACACTCATGTCTTTGGGTTTATTTTGTAGACGTACTTTTGATATATGGTTGGCTTGTGTGCCATTTTGTGCACAAGTGCGGTGGATATATGTATATATGTTTTGGACAAGTTTTTTGGTAACAGGCTGATGACACCCATGGTAAGTTCCTTATGACATGAAAGGACTCATATGTAAATGTTTTTGCTATTTGGAAGCTTAACGAAAATGTTTTTACATTACTATTGTTTTCCTGTGATCCGCTGATTTGTGGTTAATCACATTCTATTTTATGTAATATCGCTTTGTGTGGCACATGGCGTTTCATTTGGTGGTATCAGAGCTTTAGGTTTAAGGAGTCTACATGGACCTAGGATTAGGGTTTGTGTCTATTCTTGTGTCCTCTAGTCTATCTAATAGTGACTTCTACTTACATAGAAGGAGAAGAAAAGGCTTAAAAATGTCTGGAGAGCATGGAGAACACACTGCCTAGAGCAATGTTGTTGCATCAGTAGGTGGAGCAAGGAACCAGACACGAGAAGATCGGGTCCCTGATGTCCCCCAGTTTGACCCAGTCATACTTGAGAACCCTACCTATCATCTCCTTTTTGGGTAGTTTATGGCTACTATGACTCATATGGTGGATATGATGCCTACACCTTAGCCTAGGGTGTCAGTTCCCCATACTAAATCTTCAGGTACTGGGAAGACTATTGAGTGACTTCACTGGGTTGGAGCTTTGGAATATGTTGGGATGGCTAATCCAGTAGATGCAGATCTATGGCTTACCAAACTTGAGAAACCCTTTAAGATCCTTAGTATTATCGAAGCGTATAAGGAGAAGCCTGTGGTGTACCTTCTGAAGGGTAGTGTTGGCCACTGGTGGGCCATAGACGAGGAGAAGAGGCAAGGAGAGGCTATAGGTTGGGAGGAGTTCTGACGTGAGTTTGTTAGTTAGTAGTTTCCACAGACCTATTTAGATAATAAGATCAATCAGTTTGAGTGGATCCAACATGGATCTATGTCTATGAATGAGTACGAGGCTAAGTTTATGGAGCTTCTTCGGTTCCGTCCTCACATGGATGCTATGGAGGATGAGCGGATTTACTATTTTGAGAAGGGGCTGATCAATGAGTTGTCTACCTTGGAGGCTCCTTTGGAGAATTGAGAAAGGTTTGCCACATTTTTGGAGTCTATTCAGAGGATAGAGTGATCTATGATAGAGATACGAGAGGCAAGTGCAAGGAAGAGGGCTACACAGTTCCAACGAAAGTCGTCAGGAGGCTTTAAAAAGTTGAGGTTTTCCACACTGCTAGCATCGCAGAAATTTAGTTGTAACATCCCTGACCTGGGTTATGAGTCAACCCTAGGTGTTTTGCCTAAATATGTGAATAAATCTTTGTGATTAACTCTGAGCATGTAATTAAGTTTCTCAGAAACATATATTTCAGTATTTGCTCCTTTTTATTTAAAGTTGTAGCATTGTTTTGATATACAGGGACCTATGTGCAATTTACCCAGTTAAAAGGGTTAGCTTGTAATTTGCACATATTGAGATGTTCCTCTGATGTTGAGACATCATGAGAATCTTTTTGGTAAAGTTTGAGGGATTTCCCAAGCTAGGGCACCAAGGTGCAGCTGTGGAAGCAATCCCGGTGCTTGAAAACCCTAATTTGGGATAAAATGCAATTTACCCAAATTTAGGGATGCAAATTGTAAAATATGTCATCTAATGTATCTTTTAGACTCTTGCCATCATTTAGAGAAGAAATGATGAGGAAGTCACCTCAATTGAATTATCAAGTTATGAGATATGCCTTGTGAGTGAATAATCAGGGTATATGTGCAATGTTTCTCTATGTATGTACCTCATTATTAGCTTGCTCTCCTTTACCTTCTTCTCCTAAGACCTTAAGATAAGGTTTGTCCTTAGAATAAAGAGGAGGGGACGAGCAAGTAAAGAAGGAGGGACCTAGTTAGAATTATGGACAACTTATGTACTAATATTGAAAATCCTACCCCATGTATATAAGCTCTCCTTCCCTTAGTTGCAAGGGAACTTACCCTTCGTTCCCTTACTGTTTCATTTCACAAAGACGACCAAGGACTGTCTTGGAGCTAAGGAGGACGACCAAGGGGTGCAAGGTAGGTTTAAACCCCTCTTCTTGCTTAATTCCATGGTTAGAACTCGAATTCAAGGTCATCTTCATGGCTATTTCTCGAAACCCTATCTTTCTAGCCGTCTCTTTTCATCCTTCCTTGGAGTTTTCACCTTGGCCAACCTGTAAGAACTCAAGGACGCCATTAGAGCTTGGAGCATGAAAGCTTGGAGCTCAAGAAGCAAGCTTTAGGCGGGTTTTATAACTCTAAACCCATGTTTTACTATGTGCATCTTTATATGCGGTTGGATGATACCTCTTAGTGTTTCCGTACTTTTCCCTGTTATTTTGCAAGCAAATCCATGGGATATTCATACTGTTCTTAAGCTAGGAGATGAAGGCGTGATTTCCAAGAAAAACCCACCGCTTTTCACTTCCTTAAACGGTCTCAAAAGTTTGCTCTCTCGGTCTCAAGACCGCGAGGTGAGCAAACGGTCTCGAGACCTCGACAGGGCAAACGGTCTCCAAGACCGTTTTGCCCCGTTGACCGAGCATGGACCGTATATGAAATCTGTTTCTAATTATATAGGCTAATTACCCGCAAAATTTGGGAGGCTAACTCCAAGGGAAACGAGAGATATGACCTTTTTAAGTAACAACTTTATTTGAATTTATTCTTGATTTTCAAACGGTCTGGAATTGCCTTTTTGGGCAAACGGTCTCAACACCGTGTAAGGTCGTTGACCAGGCGTTTACCGTATGATATTACTGTTCAACATTATGTTGATTAACGACTCACCAAGTTTGATGGTCTAATTCCAAACGGTCTAAGAGTTGAAGGGTGAATACTAGGGCTAACCCTAAATGAAATCAGTACTGAATTTATGGTGACCTAAGTAGGGTTTTTAGGGTTGATTGACCTAAACGGTCTCAAGACCGTTTGGGGGTCACCAAACGGTCTCAAGACCGTTTGGGGGTCACCAAACGGTCTCAAGACTGCGAGGGAAATCAACCAAGACCGTTTGGAGGTCTAGGGTCAAGGATAGTTGACCAATTGAAGGTACAATTACACCAAATTACTTTGCAATTAAATATTGATATGATCATCAACTCAATGGGTCAAACCATGATGAATTTGCACTAGAATCCAAAATTGGATGGGCAAATGGTCTCAAGACCATTTGGAACTCATCCAAACGGTCTCAAGACCGAGAGGACAATCACCCAAGACCGTTTGAAGGTCTAGGGTTGAGTAATTTGACAAACTGAGGACCCAATTGCAAATAAGTTATCAATTGATCAAAATACTGAACTAGTGACCCAATCATGGTTCAACCTCTATCAAACCACCTTATATTTTGATGAAATTTTGGGCAAACGGTCTCAAGACCATGTGGGGTCCACCCACATGACCTCAAGACCGTTTGGGCCAAGTTTGAGCCCAATTGGATCTCAATTGAAGGGTTCAACCTTGTGTTGATGCACATTGTTGAGTATTGATGGGTGAACATTGACAGACCCTAATTGAATCGATTTCAATCCTAATTGGTCAACAATTGAGGGTCAATTGAATGACCAATTGGTTAAGCATAACCTTAATTGACCCAATACATAGGTGGTCAACATAGATTTGACCTTTTGAGGGCTCCAACATCGGTCGACATCATCGATTGCTTTGTTGATTTTGTTGATGGACCAAACGGTTGAGACCTTGAGAGCCTCGCGGTCTCAAGACCGAGAGGGGGCTCGCGGTCTCAAGACCGAGAGGGGGATCGCGGTCTCAAGACCGAGAGGAGGCTCGCGGTCTCAAGACCGTGAAGGGCCTCGCGGTCCTGAGGTCAAACTAGCTAAACGGTCTTCATGACCCTCACGGTCTTAACCTCGATTGGAGTCTTCGCGGTCTTGGATGCATGATGGCTCGCGGTCTTGAATGCATGATGGCTCGCGGTCTTGAACCAATGAGAGGGCTTCGCGGTCTTGAATCCTAAGGGGGCTCGTGGTCTTGAAATCAGAAGGAGGCTCGCGGTCTTGGAAAGTCAAAGTGGGCAAACAGTCAACACTTTCAACCGATCTCAACTCAATTGATGATTAATGATTGAAATCAATCAATGTAATTCCAAGTTGACTTCTGTCAATCAATTCATAATATAAATGGTCCAATGTTGCCCAAATCAAACCCTAATGATAATCTAGGATAGTAAGGGGCTATTTGACTAAGGTTTTTGACCATAATGATGATCAATGGGGTGAATTACCAAAATACCCCTGAAGGGTCAATTGAGTTATACCTTGCTTAATTCAAACTCTAATTACATGAGAATGATGTTTTTAGTCATAATGACTCTATCCAACTTGATCTAGTCTAATGTTATTATCCACCATTAGTATGATGAAAGAGAAAGTACTCTAGAGAGAGAAAGTACCCTAGAGAGAGAAAGTAACTCTAAATCACATAATGGTGATGTTTTTGGCTATGTTAGCCTATGATGACTTAATCCGACCTGATCTAGGGTGATGTTGACATCACCTAACCTTATGATGAGAGAGAAAGTACTTATAGAGAGAGAAAGTACTTCTAGAGAGAGAAAGTACCCTTTTTAAGTGGAAACTCAATTGAAGCATCCCCTATACACAGAAATGAGAATAATTAGGGTATGATCCACCTGTGTGAGATCATAGAAACCCTAATTATGATAAATGATGAACTTTTAACTAATCTAAGATCATCAATAAAGATGTTACTCATACATGATGATGTTATGAGTCCAATTCACCTTAATGTGAATAGTAAACCCTAATTCAAGGGTGATGACATGTAATGTGAATAGTAAACCCTAATTCAAGGGTAATGGCATGCTTTTGAATATTAAACTCTATTTGATGAGAATTAGAGATTTAAACTCTTATGACAAGAGTAGGAAGGATATTCCTTATTTTTGTATTACCTTTATCAGTTGTATTAACCCTGCAGGTTTTGATATGAAGGTAATAATATCCATGTATGGATGATGATGTTATATTCATTAAAGGCATGTTGTTAGCTTTATGAATACGTAAAATAATCTGATGTCTTGTCAAGTGGCATCCTATACTGATAATGGGCTGCGAGAGCCATGAATACCATCAAAGTCATGCCTTAGAGATGACTTGTGATGAGGATAATGAGAAATGATGATTGATATGAGTTAGGCCTGTTACATTTAGTATTCTTCTTTTATAGCTGCTATGCTATTGTTATTGTTTGCAGAACAATGTATGCTGTTAAAGAATACTGAATGTACCTAACTAATCAAGTATAATGTAGAGCCCTGATCATAGATCCATCATTGTCAGAAATTAAATGATGGTGAAACAGGTTTTCCTCAGGGGATTCCTGGAGCACATATTTTTGAGTATGTGGGGTACATGGATGTGTAGAACCTTACATCCTAGTGTAGGAAAGTGATGTAGATGTGTAATCCATCCATCCTTCACTATAATTCCATACCGTATCAGTGGTAGGTAAACATGAAACCTCCTGATGACGAAGACAGCACAAATATCCGTATCAGTGGTAGGTAAATATGAAACCTCCTGATGACGAAGAGAGTATAGATCGCCACTGTGACTCTAGAATAGCGAAGGACCAGTTTACCCTGGTGAGCTATATTAGTAGAGACACGAGATGTCCTACAAGTGATCCTCTTACTGACTGAGGAAGGTGAAGGTCATGAGAATCCGGCTCTCTTAATGACATATGTATGATACTGATGCGGCTTCTCAGCGATCAGTTGGAGTATGAGTGGTAAGCCTCATCTCCACAGGGCATAATGTTGTTTGTAAAACATAATCAACCATGTAGTATAACTTGTTAGAGATAACTCCAAGTTAGTTGATTGATGTTACATTGCAATAGTGTTTATATTCTCCATATTTCCTAAATGGTTGAGATCTTGTTATACCTGCAACTGTTACAGAATGCTTTGAAGGCTTTACTGTTTAAGATATTCTTTGATGTTATAATAAAGCTTCTGGCGAAGAGTTATAACTCTCGCTGGGACAATTATGTACAATTGTCTCACCCCGTAGGCTTCAACTTTTTAGGTGGACGTCGGAGACGAAGGAACCAGCCTACAGGTGATCAGTCTCAGCAGCACCATCAGGGGCAACAGTAATCTCAGGTGGAGATTGTCCTGCCATTTGGTGTAGTTAGAGTCAGTCCTATGTGTCCTTTGTACTCTCAGGTCTTGGAGTCTTTTGTATAGTGATCTTGAGATTTTGTATCTTGATGTATATAATTACTCGAGAAGTAATTATCCTGAGATGTAAACAGTTTATCTCTCTTTATGAAAGAAGCTTTTATGGATCCAAGCTCTTGTCTCAAAAAGTTTTAATTTCCCGTGATTTTTGTCTTCTGTTGATTACCGATTCGCTTCTGCTACATTTTAATCATTTTTATGTCATGGTTTGGAGATCAGAGCCCACAACTAGTGGTATCAGAGCTCCAGGTTCAGTTGAGTCTACAGAGGCATAGGACTTAGGATGTCGAGTCTACCTTTAGTACTCCTTCCTTATCTAACAGAATCTTCTACTCCTCAGGAGAAGAAGATACATAAGAATGTCAGAACATTGTGATGAGAACGTGGCAGAGAGTAGTGCTAGTGCACCTCGAGGCGGTGCAAGAGTTCCAAGAATAGAACAACCTGCACCTGAGTCGCCAAGAGAGCCACCCCAGTTCGACCCAGCTGACATGAGTGATCCAGCTGTACAGATGATGTTCGGGCAGTTCATGACTGCCATGACACATATAACCGATAGGATGCCCATTCCTACACCTAGGGCACCTGTCCAGCCTGAAGCACAAGGTATTGGTAAGACATTCGAACGACTTCGTCATGTCGGAGCTACCGAGTACTTTGGAACTGCCGACCCTGCAGATGCTGACTTATGGTTGACGGAGTTGGAGAAGGCTTTCAGGATTCTTATGATTCCGGAAGCTGAGAAGGTTAGACATGCTGTCTATCTTCTCAAAGGCAGTGCTGGTCACTGGTGGAACATGGAAGAGCAGAAGAGACTTGGAGTAGAGTTCTCATGGGAAGAGTTTCGTCGGGAATTTATCAATAGATATTTTCCAAAGACCTTCCTAGATGAGAAGATCTCTCAGTTTGAGAAACTAAGGCAGGGTATGATGAACATTAGTGAGTATGAAGCTAAGTTCATGGAGTTGTTGCGATTCTGTCCGCACATGGATTCTACGGATGAGGAAAGAATCAGAAGATTCGAGAAGGGTTTGAATTCTGATATGTCAACCCCTGTGTCTGCCTTAGAAAACAGAGAGAGATTCTCTACCTTCGTTGAGTCAGTCCGAAGGATAGAGAGATCTGTGGTTGAGAAAAGACAAACCCATAAAAGATATCCACAGTTCCAGGGTTTTTCATCTAGGGATTCCAAGAAACCTAGATTCTCTGCACCTAACCCTCCACCACCCAGATCGAGTTTTCAAACTCAATGGACACCAAGCAGAGGTAGAGGGCGGAGTCAACCACTTCAAGGGATGCACAGTTCTGCATCAGTGTCAGTTACTGGACCACCCAGACCACAACAACAGGAGAGGAGTTGCTACAACTGTGGTAAGGTGGGACACTTGATGAAGGATTGCCGTTCTAGGCCTGCTAGTGTGACACAACAACCTCCGAGACAGAATCAACAGGGATCTCAGAATAGAAAACATCAAGGAGCAGCTCGAGGACGTGGACAAGCGTCTCAAGATGGATCATCAGCACCACCTCAACACCAGACGACTGCGAGGTTCTATGCTATGAACCCACCTGAGGCAGTGGTCAATCCACCGGTAGTGGCAGGTCAGATGAAACTTTTATATTCTGATATGTCTATATCCTGTGATGTATCTGTTCTGATTGATCCGGGTGCTACGCACTCTTTCATCACTCGTGAAGTGATTCGTAACTACAATGTGACTGTTAGTCATAGAGCAGATAGTTTGTTGTTAGAGACTCCGTTGAGTGGGTCTGCCGTTTTGCAGGAGGTATGTTCTCCCTACATCCTCTTCTTTTCTGACCATCGCATTCAAGTGGATCTTATACCACTTGATATGCAGGGATTTGATATAATCCTCGGGATGGATACCTTAGAAAGGTATAGAGTTGTCTTGGATTGTGAGTCCAAGTTGGTTGTGTTTGCTGATGAAAGCAACACATGGATATTTCAAGGTGAAAGAAAGATTCTGCCCACCTGTCTTGTGTCAGCCATGGTTGCTGATAAGCTGTTGAGGCAAGGATGTCATGCATTCTTAGCCCATGTGGTAGATGTTACCAAGGAAAGGACCAATCCTGCTGAAGTTCCCATAGTCAGGGAATTCGAGGATGTGTTTCCTGAAGAACTTCCTGGTATACCACCACCTCGGGAGATTGATTTTGAAATTAATCTGATCCCAGATACGAAACCCATAGCTCAAACTCCATATAGGATGGTGCCTGCCGAGATGGCAGAACTCAAGAAACAGCTTCAAGAGCTACTTGAGTGAGGTTTTATCCGACCGAGTACTTCACCTTGGGGTGCTCCGGTCTTGTTTGTTAAAAAGAAAGATGGGTTAATGCAGTTATGCATTGACTACAGACAACTCAATAAAGTAACAATAAAGAATAAGTATCCTCTGCCGAGGATTGATGATCTCTTTGACCAGTTGTGTGGTGCAACAGTCTTTTCAAAAATAGACTTGAGGTCTGGATATCATCAACTCCGTATTAAGGATAGTGACATATCCAAGTCTGCCTTTAGGACAAGATATGGTCACTATGAGTTCACGGTTATGTCATTTGGACTAACCAATGCACCAGCTGCATTCATGGAACTCATGAATAGAGTTTTTCAACCTTTCCTTGATCAGTGTGTTGTCGTCTTCATAGATGACATACTGATTTATAGTAAGGATTCTCAGCAGCATGAGCAGCATCTTCGCCAAGCTTTGACCTTGCTAAGAGAACATAAGCTGTATGCTAAGTTTAGCAAGTATGAGTTCTGGCTGCCGGAGGTATCTTTTCTTGGACATGTAATATCCGCCTTGGGAATTTGTGTTGACCCTACAAAGGTAGAATCTGTTCTACAATGGGAACAACCGAAGACACCGACGGAGATTCGAAGTTTCTTGGGGTTAGCTGGCTATTATCGAAGGTTCATTAAGAACTTTAGTTCTATAGCTTTACCTTTGACCAAGTTAACCCGGAAAGATGTTCCTTTTTCCTGGAGTGATAAGTGTCAACAATCTTTCCAGTTGCTGAAGGAGAGGTTGACAAGTGCACCTGTGCTAGTGCTACCTGAACAAGGAAAAGGGTATATAGTTTTCTGTGATGCTTCCAAAAATGGACTAGGATGTGTGTTGATGCAGGATAAACAAGTGATTTCTTTTGCTTCCCGACAGCTTAAGAAACACGAGGAGAATTATCCAACACATGATTTGGAGTTAGCTGTTGTGGTTCATGCCTTGAAGATCTGGAGGCATTATCTCTACGGAGAAACATTCAAGATTTTCACATACCACAAAAACCTTAAATATATCTTCTCCCAGCATGAGCTCAACATGAGGCAATGTCGCTGGATGGAATTAATCAAGGACTACGACTGTACAATTGATTACCACCCAGGAAAGGCCAATGTTGTTGCAGATTCCTTGAGTAGGAAATCAGCAACATCAACCATGAATAGAGCACAACTAAACTCTTTAATATGCTCTAGAAGAGATATGCTTATCTCTTTAAGGCAAGACAATGTACAGTTGAAGGTGTCATTGTTAGCTGGTTTGTTAGCTGAGATGCATATTAAACCTACCCTAAGGGAGCAGATTAAAGAGGCACAGCTAGGTGATGCTGCAGTTCAACAGATTAGATCTGAGTATGGAAAGGAGAAGCAAGATGGTTTCCATGACTCAGGGGATCAAGTAGCTTGTTATAATGGGAGAATGATAGTGTCGGATGTGGACAACTTGAGGAAGTTAGTCCTGGAAGAAGCCCATTCTTCCATGTATGCTATGCATCCAGGGAGCACCAAGATGTATCGGAATTTGAAGGATCTATATTGGTGGCCCGGGATGAAGAAGGACGTTGCAGAGTTTGTTCTAAGGTGTCCCGTGTGTCAGCAAGTTAAAGCTGAACACCAGAAGCCTGCAGGAACAATGCAACCTTTACCCATACCGCAGTGGAAGTGGGACCATGTGACCATGGACTTTGTTGTTGGCCTACCCAGGACAAGCAAAGGACATGATTCCATTTGGGTAATTGTTGATAGGTTGACTAAGACAGCACATTTCTTACCTGTCAAAACAACCTATTCTGCTGAAAGGTTATCAGAGTTGTATGTTCAAGAGATAGTGCGTTTGCACGGAGTTCCTGTCACAATAGTTTCTGACTTAGGTCCACAGTTTACAAGTCGTTTTTGGGAACAGTTGCACAGAGCCTTAGGCACCAAGCTAAGGTTTAGTACGGCCTTTTATCCACAGACTGATGGACAGTCGGAAAGGACCATACAAACCTTAGAAGACCTGTTGCGAGCATGTGTTCTCCAGTTCACCGGAAGTTGGGATCTACACCTAAGCTTGATAGAGTTTGCCTATAACAATATCTATCAACATAGTATTGATATGGCACCTTATGAAGCATTATATGGTAGACGTTGTAGATCACCCTTGTGTTGGTTTGAGACTGGTGAGCATCAGTTGTTAGGTCCTGACCTGGTGCAGCAAACCACAGAAAAGATTAAAGTAATACAACATAAGATTAAGACTGCTCAGGATAGGCAGAAATCTTATGCTGACAAACGTCGTAGACCCTTAGAGTTCCAGGTTGGAGACAGAGTGTATCTTAGGGTCTCACCTTGGAAAGGGGTCCTTCGTTTTGGAAGGAAAGGAAAGTTAGCTCCTAGATTTATGGGACCTTATCCAATCATTGAACGGATTGGAAAGGTAGCATATAAACTAGAGCTTCCCCCAGAATTACAGAGATTACATCCTGTGTTTCACATTTCTATGTTGAAGAAATGTCACCCAGACACCGAGTCAGTTCTACAACCTATGGAGGTAGAATTGAATGATGACATATCCTATGAGGAGGGACCAGTGTCAATCCTTGATAAACGAATTAAAAAGTTAAAGAAAAAAGATATAAGTCTTGCGAAAGTCCTCTGGAACCATCGTGGTATTGAAGAAGCCACTTGGGAGTTAGAGGATGAGATGAGAAGGAAGTATCTTGCCCTTTTCTCGTAGTATGTTTTATTGATTTCGGGGACGAAATCCTTGTAAGGGGTGGATAATTTGTAACATCCATGACCTGGGTTATGAGTCAACCCTAGGTGTTTTGCCTAAATATGTGAATAAATCTTTGTGATTAACTTTGAGCATGTAATTAAGTTTCTCAGAAACATATATTTCAGTATTTGCTCCTTTTTATTTAAAGTTGTAGCATTGTTTTGATATACAGGGACCTATGTGCAATTTACCCAGTTAAAAGGGTTAGCTTGCAATTTGCACATATTGAGATGTTCCTCTGATGTTGAGACATCATGAGAATCTTTTTGGTAAAGTTTGAGGGATTTCCCAAGCTAGGGCACCAAGGTGCAGCTGTGGAAGCAATCCCGGTGCTTGAAAACCCTAATTTGGGATAAAATGCAATTTACCCAAATTTAGGGATGCAAATTGTAAAATATGTCATCTAATGTATCTTTTAGACTCTTGCCATCATTTAGAGAAGAAATGATGAGGAAGTCACCTCAATTGAATTATCAAGTTATGAGATATGCCTTGTGAGTGAATAATCAGGGTATATGTGCAATGTTTCTCTATGTATGTACCTCATTATTAGCTTGCTCTCCTTTACCTTCTTCTCCTAAGACCTTAAGAGAAGGTTTGTCCTTAGAATAAATAGGAGGGGACGAGCAAGTAAAGAAGGAGGGACCTAGTTAGAATTATGGACAACTTATGTACTAATATTGAAAATCCTACCCCATGTATATAAGCTCTCCTTCCCTTAGTTGCAAGGGAACTTACCCTTCGTTCCCTTACTGTTTCATTTCACAAAGACGACCAAGGACTGTCTTGGAGCTAAGGAGGACGACCAAGGGGTGCAAGGTAGGTTTAAACCCCTCTTCTTGCTTAATTCCATGGTTAGAACTCGAATTCAAGGTCATCTTCATGGCTAATTCTCGAAACCCTATCTTTCTAGCCGTCTCTTTTCATCCTTCCTTGGAGTTTTCACCTTGGCCAACCTGTAATAACTCAAGGAAGCCATTATAGCTTGGAGCATGAAAGCTTGGAGCTCAAGAAGCAAGCTTTAGGCGGGTTTTATAACTCTAAACCCATGCTTTACTATGTGCATCTTTATATGCGGTTGGATGATACCTCTTAGTGTTTCCCTACTTTTCCCTGTTATTTTGCAAGCAAATCCATGGGATATTCGTACTGTTATTAATCTAGGAGATGAAGGCGTGATTTACAAGAAAAACCCACCGCTTTTCACTTCCTTAAACGGTCTCAAAAGTTTGCTCTCTCGGTCTCAAGACCGCGAGGTGAGCAAACGGTCTCGAGACCGCGACAGGGAAAACGGTCTCCAAGACCATTTGGCCCCGTTGACCGAGCGTGGACCGTATAAGAAATCTGTTCCTAATTATATAGTCTAATTACCCTCAAATTTTGGGAGGCTAACTCCAAGGGAATCGGGAGATATGACCTTTTTAAGTAACAACTTTATTTGAATGTATTCCTGATTTTCAAACGGTCTGGAATTGCCTTTTTGGGAAAACAGTCTCAAGACCGTGTAAGGTCGTTGACCAGGCGTTGACCGTACGATATTACTGTTCAAAATTATTTTAATTAACGACTCACCAAGTTTGATGGTCTAATTCCAAACGGGCTAAGAGTTGAAGGGTGAATACTAGGGCTAACCCTAGATGAAATCAGTACTGAATTTATGGTGACCTAAGTAGGGTTTTTAGGGTTGATTGACCTAAACGGTCTCAAGACCGTTTGGGGGTCACCAAACGGTCTCAAGACCGTGAGGGCAATCAACCAAGACCGTTTGGAGGTCTAGGGTCAAGGATAGTTGACCAATTGAAGGTACAATTACACCCAATTACTTTGCAATTAAATATTGATATGGTCATGAACTCAATGGGTCAAACCATGATGAATTTGCACTAGAATCCAAAATTGGATGAGCAAACGGTCTCAAGACCATTTGGAACTCATCCACACGTCTCAAGACCGAGAGGACAATCACCCAAGACCGTTTGAAGGTCTAGGGTTGAGTAATTTGACCAACTGAGGACCCAATTGCAAATAAGTTATCAATTGATCAAAATACTGAATTAGTGACCCAATCATGGTTCAACCTCTATCAAACCACCTTAGATTTTGATGAAATCTTGAGCAAACAGTCTCAAGACCATTTGGGGTCCACCCACATGACCTCAAGACCGTTTGGGCCAAGTTTGAGCCCAATTGAAGCTCAATTGAAGGGTTCAACCTTGTGTTGATGCACATTGTTGAGTATTGATGGGTGAACATTGACAGACCCTAATTGAATCGATTTCAATCCTAATTGGTCAACAATTGAGGGTCAATTGAATGACCAATTGGTTAAGCATAACCTTAATTGACCCAATCCATAGGTGGTCAACATAGCTTTGACCTTTTGAAGGCTTCAACATCGGTCGACATCATCGATTGCTTTGTTGATTTTGTTGATGGACCAAACGGTTGAGACCTTGAGAGCCTCGCGGTCTCAAGACCGAGAGGGGGCTCACGGTCTCAAGACTGAGAGGAGTCTCGCGGTCTCAAGACCGCGAAGGGCCTCATGGTCCTGAGGTCAAACTAGCTAAACGGTCTTCATGACCCTCGCGGTCTTAACCTCGATTGTAGTCTTCGCGGTCTTGGATGCATGATGGCTCGCGGTCTTGAATGCATGATGGCTCGCGGTCTTGAACCAATGAGAGGGCTTCGCGGTCTTGAAGCCTAAGGGGGCTCGCGGTCTTGAAATCAGAAGGAGGCTCGCGGTCTTGGAAAGTCAAAGTGGGCAAACGGTCAACACTTTCAACCGATCTCAACTCAATTGATGATTAATGATTGAAATCAATCAATGTAATTCCAAGTTGACTTCTTTCAATCAATTCATAATATAAATGGTCCAATGTTGCCCAAATCAAACCCTAATGATAATCTAGGATAGTAAGGGGCTATTTGACTAAGGTTTTTGACCATAATGATGATCAATGGGGTGAATTACCAAAATACCCCTGAAGGGTCAATTGAGTTATACCTTGCCTAATTCAAACTCTAATTACATGAGAATGATGTTTTTAGTCATAATGACTCTATCCAACTTGATATAGTCTAATGTTATTATCCACCATTAGTATGATGTAAGAGAAAGTACTCTAGAGAGAGAAAGTACCCTAGAGAGAGAAAGTAACTCTAAATCACATAATGGTGATGTTTTTGGCTATGTTAGCCTATGATGACTTAATCCGACCTGATCTAGGGTGATGTTGACATCACCTAACCTTATGATGAGAGAGAAAGTACTTATAGAGAGAGAAAGTACTTCTAGAGAGAGAAAGTACCCTTTTTAAGTGGAAACTCAATTGAAGCATCCCCAATACACAGAAATGAGCATAATTAGGGTATGATCCACCTGTGTGAGATCATAGAAACCCTAATTATGATAAATGATGAACTTTTAACTAATATAAGATCATCAATAAAGATGTTACTCATACATGATGATGTTATGAGTCCAATTCACCTTAATGTGAATAGTAAACCCTAATTCAAGGGTGATGACATGTAATGTGAATAGTAAACCCTAATTCAAGGGTAATGGCATGCTTTTGAATATTAAACTCTATTTGATGAGAATTAGAGATTTAAACTCTTATGACAAGAGTAGGAAGGATATTCCTTATTTTTGTATTACCTTTATCAGTTGTATTAACCCTGCAGGTTCTGATATGAAGGTAATAATATCCAGGTATGGATGATGATGTTATATTCATTAAAGGCATGTTATTAGCTTTATGAATACGTAAAATAATCTGATGTCTTGTCAAGTGGCATCCTATACTGATAATGGGCTGCGAGAGCCATGAATACCATCAAAGTCATGCCTTAGAGATGACTTGTGATGAGGATAATGAGAAATGATGATTGATATGAGTTAGGCATGTTACATTTAGTATTCTTCTTTTATAGCTGCGATGCTATTGTTATTGTTTGCAGAACAATGTATGCTGTTAAAGAATACTGAATGTACCTAACTAATCAAGTATAATGTAGAGCCCTGATCATAGATCCATCATTGTCAGAAATTAAATGATGGTGAAACAGGTTTTCCTCAGGAGATTCCTGGAGCACATATTTTTGAGTATGTGGGGTACATGGATGTGTAGAACCTTACATCCTAGTGTAGGAAAGTGATGTAGATGTGTAATCCATCCATCCTTCACTATAATTCCATACCGTATCAGTGGTAGGTAAACATGAAACCTCCTGATGACGAAGACAGCACAAATATCCGTATCAGTGGTAGGTAAATATGAAACCTCCTGATGACGAAGAGAGTACAGAATGCCACTGTGACTCTAGAATAGTGAATGACCAGTTTACCCTGGTGAGCTATATTAGTAGAGACACGAGATGTCCTACAAGTGATCCTCTTACTGACTGAGGGAGGTGAAGGTCATGAGAATCGGGCTCTCTTAATGACCTATGTATGATACTGATGCGGCTTCTCAGCGATCAGTTGGAGTATGAGTGGTAAGCCTCATCTCCACAAGGCATAATGTTGTTTGTAAAACATAATCAACCATGTAGTATAACTTGTTAGAGATAACTCCAAGTTAGTTGATTGATGTTACATTGCAATAGTGTTTATATTCTCCATATCTCCTAAATGGTTGAGATCTTGTTATACCTGCAACTGTTACAGAATGCTTTGAAGGCTTTACTGTTTAAGATATTCTTTGATGTTATAATAAAGCTTCTGGCGAAGAGTTATAACTCTCACTGGGACAATTATGTACAATTGTCTCACCCCGTAGGCTTCAACTTTTTAGGTGGACGTCGGAGACGAAGGAACCAGCCTATAGGTGATCAGTCTCAGCAGCAGCATCAGGGGCAGCAGTAATCTCAGGTGGAGATTGTCCTGCCATTTGGTGTAGTTAGAGTCAGTCCTATGTGTCCTCTGTACTCTCAGGTCTTGGAGTCTTTTGTATAGTGATCTTGAGATTTTGTATCTTGATGTATATAATTACTCGAGAAGTAATTATCCTGAGATGTAAACAGTTTATCTCTCTTTATGAAAGAAGCTTTTATGGATCCAAGCTCTTGTCTCGAAAAGTTTTAATTTCCCGTGATTTTTGTCTTCCGCTGATTACCGATTCGCTTCCACTACGTTTTAATCGTGTTTATGTCATGGTTTGGAGATCAGAGCCCACATTAGTGCTCTGACGTAGTGGTCACCTAGTAAAGTTAGAGGTTGTAGCTTTCCACCTACTAGAGCTCATAGTACAACATCAGTGTTGATGATAGGGCTATCTAGACCATAGATTGAGACTCGAGTTTGCTACAAGTGTGGGCAGAATGAACATTTGAAGCGGGAGTGTCTAGTGAGGGATGATGAAGTGACTTAGTAACTGAGATAGATCCAACAGGGCTCTCAGAGATAGCAGAACAGTGGTGTAGGAGGATGAGGATGTGGCCAAGCATCATAGGTTAGATCGTCTTCTCAGGGAAGCAAAGGATGGGGATGACAATAGGCAACAACTAGATTCTATGCTATGAGTCATCTGAAGGTGGTGATCAATACGCGAGTAGTGACATGTCAGATGGAGTTATTTCTTTTTGGTTTGTTTTGTTGTTGCTTTGTATCCATTTTGGTTGACCCTAGTGCAATACACTATTTTGTCACTTGTGAAGTGCATGACAGTTGTCTTTTGCATGTTAGTCGTAAGAGGGATAGCTTGTTGTTAAAAACCATGTTAGTTGGCTCTACTATGTTGTAGGAGGTGTTTCGTTCCTCTGTCCTCTCCTTTTTGGGGCACAACATTCAAGTGGATCTCATACCACTTGACATGCATGGGTTTGATATGATCTTTGGAATGGACACCTTGGAGAAGTATACAGTGGTCTTGGATTGTAATTCCAAGCAGGCAACGTTTATAGATGGTGGTAAGATGTGGATCTTCCAAGGGGATAAGAAGATTCTTTCAATGTGTCTGGTATCAAACATGGTGGTAGGTAAGCTTTTGAGACATGGTTGTGAGGTGTTCTTGGCACATGTGTTGGATACTGAGGTAAGGAGTCCTAGTAATCAGGAGGTGTCAATTTTTAGAGAGTTTGAAGACATGTTTCCTAAGGAGTTTCTAGGTGTTACCCCACCCTAAGAGATTGATTTTGAGATCAATCTGGTCCCTGGAACACAACTGATAGCCCAAACACTGTATAGAATGGCTCCAATCGAGATGGTAGAGTTGAAGAGATAGTTGCAAGAGTTGCTTGACAAAGATTTCATCAGGCCTAGTATGTTTCCATGGGGTGTCCAGTATTGTTCGTGAAAAAGAAGGACAGATCTATGAGGTTTTACATAGAATATAGATAGCTAAACTAGGTGACGATAAAGAATAAGTATCCCTTACCGAGCATAGATGGCATATTTGATCAGTTGCGTGACATGATAGTGTTCTCAAAGATAGACCTGAGGTCAGGATATCACTAGATGAGGATCAAGGAGGATGACATACCTAAGTCGGCTTTTAGGATGAGGTATGGTCACTATGAGTTTGTGGTTATGTCATTTGGGCTAACCAATGCACTAGCAACATTCATGGACTTGATAAATAATGTGTTCCAACCGTTTCTTGATCAGTTTGTGGTGCTCTTCATAGATGACATATTTATATACAGTCGTGACAATGAACATCATGAACAACATCTTCGTCAAGCGTTGACCATGCTGAGACAGCATCAACTTTATGCCAAGTTTAACAAGTGCAAGTTATGATTGAAGAAGGTAGCTTTCATGGGGCATGTCATATCTGAAAAGGGAGTACATGTGGATCCCAAGAAATTGGAGTCGGTGACAAAGTGGGAGCAACCAAAGATGCCGACAGAAGTACACAATTTTCTAGGTTTGGCAGGCTATTACAGGAGGTTCATCAAGGACTTCAGCACTATCACTTTACCTCCAACAAAGTTGACAAGGAAGGATGTGATGTTCATCTGGGATGACAAATGCCAACGTGCTTTTCAGATATTGAAGGAGAAGTTGACAAGTGCATTGGTTATGGTCCTTCCTGACTAAGGAAAAGAATACATAGTCTTCTGTGATGCTGCCAAGAATGGCTCGGGTTGTGTGCTCATGCAGGACAAGCAAGTGGTTTCTTTTGCTTCCAGACAGCTTAAGAATCATGAGGAGAATTACCCGACCCATGACCTGGAGTTAGCTATTGTAGTTCATGCTTTGAAGATTTGGAGGTACTACCTGTATGGGGAGAAGTGTTAGATCTTAACAGATCACAAAAATCTGAAGTACATCTATCACAATAGGAGTTGAATATGAGACAACATTATTGGATGGAGTTAATCAAAGACTACAACTACATGATTGATTATCATCCGGGGATGTGAATGTTGTGGCAGATGTGTTGAGTAGGAATTCTTCATCTTTGCCTATGGATAGAGCTCAATTGAGTTCTTTAGTGTGCCATAAGTGAGACATGTTGGTCTCCTTGCATCAAATGAATGTTAAGTTGGAAGTTTCCTCGCTAGCAGGTATGTTGGAACCTTTATAGGTGAAGCCCACACCGAGATAGTAAATCAAAGAGGCACAACATACTGATGCTATGATACAACAACTTATATTAGAGTTTGGCAGCAAGAAGTGTGATGGCTTCCATGAGTCATGCCATGGGATAGTTTGTTACCATGGAAGAGTTGTGGTTCCTGATGTTGATGACCTAAGAAAGATGGTGTTGTAAGAGGCTCACTCATCCATGTACGCTATGCACCCAAGTAGCACCAAGATGTATCATAATATGAAGGATATGTATTGGTGGCTAGGCTTGAAGAAGGATGTGGCTGAGTTCGTTGTGAGATTTTTTGTATGTCAGTAGGTTAAAGTTGAGCATCAGAAGCCAATAGGGACGTTGCAGTTGTTTCCTATACCACAGTAGAAATGGGATCATGTGACTATGGACTTTGTTGTTGGTCTACCTAGAAAAGCCAAAGGTCATAATTCCATCTGGGTGATCATTGACAGATTGACCAAGTCAGTGCATTTCCTTCCCGTGAAGACGACATCCACATTAGAGAAGCTTGCCTAGCTCTATGTGGATGAGATAGTGTGTTTGCATGGTGTTCCGGAAACTATCATGTCTAAAAGAGTTCCTCAGTTCACGAGTCACTTTTGGAAGTGAATGCACATAGCTTTGGGTACCCAGTTAAAGTTTAGCACTGCTTTCCACCCACAGACAGATAATCAATTTGAGAAGAGCATTCAGATCTTGGAGGATGTGTTGAGATCATGTGTTCTTCACTTTTTGAGAAGTTGGGACATACACCTCAGTTTGATAGAGTCTGTCTACAACAATAGCTATCAGAGTAGCATCGACATGGAACCTTATAAGGCATAGTATGGGAGGTGTTGCAGATCTCCATTGTGTTGGTATGAGATAGGTGAGTATCAGCTTCTTGGTCCTGAGCTTGTATAGAAAATGATAGAGAAGATCAAGGTAATCTAACAACAGTTGAAGGCAACACACAATAGACAGAAGTCATATGCAAATAACTATTATATACCCTTAGAGTTCTGAGTGGGAGACTAGGTATATTTGATAGTCTCTCCTTGGAAAGGTATTCTGAGGTTTGGGAAGAAGGGTAAGATGGCTCCCAAGTTTATGGGACCTTACCCAGTGGTGGCACACATTAGGAAGGTGGTTATAGGTTGGAATTGACACTTGAGTTTCACAGGTTGCATCCACTATTTCATGTGAGTATGTTGAGGAAGTGCCATCTGGATACATAGTTAGTGTTGCAGCCTATGGAGGTAGAGCTTGATGAGGATATGACCTATGTGGAAGGTCCAGTGTTGATTATTGACCAGAGAGTGAAGAATCTAAAGAGGAAGGACCTAGTGCTTGTGATGGTTCTTTGGCATCATGATGGTGTTGAGGAAGCCATGTGGGATCTGAAGAAGAGAGAAGGATGAAGTACCTCTCTATTTTCTCTTAGGATTTTGGGGGAGAAATCCCTATTAGAGGTGTATGGCATGTAATGACCCTGACCCATGTTTTGGGATAACACTATTTGTTTTGTCTAAGTATGTTGCTTAGAACCTTTCTATAATAATCTAATATGTAATTAGGGTCTGTAGAATGATTTAGTTTCATGTTTGAGCATGTTTAGATGATGCTTGTGTTTTGTGGTGTGGTTTTGGTGCAAATTGCAATTCACCCAGAGTAGGGGTTGATGTGCATGTTTTCCACCTCTAAAGTGTTCCTTATCTCTCTTCACATCATCTAGAGGAGAGAGGTGGGTGCCTCGTTTGGGTCTTGGTTGTGTGGTAGCATCCTTGGTGATATTTAGAACACATGACTGAGGTGTGTTTTGAGCCTAGATGTGTTATCTCAGGTTAGAGATCCTAGGATAGGGTGTGTATTGATTTAAGAATAAGTTTGGGGATGCATATCGGTCTGGTGAGTGTGTGGGAGGAGATGCATCTTGGTTTGGAGGGTTGGAAGGGTGCATATCAGTTTGGGTGTGTGGGGGTATGGCATCTCGGGTTAGCGAGGCTGTGATCTTGGTAGGAGACACCGAGGCCGATATCTAGCGTAGATCATATCACCATGTCTTGCATGTTGTTGCATGTGGCCTTTTTTTTGTAGACAAATGTCAACTAGGTTCCTAAGGTGATGACACATTTCCCATGATCTCTCTCTCATCCCCCTAAGTATATAGTCTTCTTTCTCTCTGTGCAAGAGATTCCTTTTGGCCATTCTTACTTTCTCTCCTTCCTGGTGGGTGACCTTGAGAAGCTTCAGGAGCTAGAGAGGTTCTCTTGGAGCATGGATGACGAGTTCTAAGCTTGTGGTATTCCTTGATTTCCTTTCATCTTCTACCTTAGTAAGTTATGTTTCCTTATCTCACTTCTTGTTCTTGACCATGGATCATGGATATCTCCTTTTCATCTTGAGCTATCTTAACCTTGGTTTCATCTTCTTCCTTGGAGGTGTTTGGGTTATCTTGACTACATGCATTAATTATTATTTAGTAGAGGATATCATATCCCTAACTTTCACAACCCTAATGTAGGAGAGATAGAGAGATAAAGAATTGTCACTCCGTCCATAGGGCTTCATGTGGGAATCATGAGGTAGAGAAGGGGATGAGCATGAGATGAGAAAGTCCTATAAGTATTTGACTTTGGGAAATAACTTTATGATTTGTCCAAACAAGATTCATGGAAGCTTGGGAGTCCTCGTAAGCCAACTAGTGGTGCATAAGAAAATTTTTCTATCCCTCGGGTCATGATACTTTCTAGACATCATTGCCCTCAGATAGTGCCCTAATAATTCCATTCAGTTCTAAGGAATTCTTTAAAATCACTAAGTATTAAAGGTTGTATGGAAAACCTGGGTTCTGATACCAAATGGAACGATCCCTCCCCTTATTATCCCTAATTAAGATGTATCTAAAGGGAAAGGGCCATAAAAATAATCCCAGGATCTAGGTTTAGTAAATAACCAATATTAATGCATAAATTTCATTTAATGGAAGAGAGAGTTTGATAACAATATGAAGATAAATATCCTTGAAGGAGTTACATGATATAATTGGGTAACTAAATCTAACACATGAATAGAGATATCTATGTAATCCTCCTACAATCTTTAACCATTTGTTCTTTTTGTGTTAAATTATAGATATCCATGTCTTCATGTAATATGTTGTGTAACCAAAATGTTGACAATCCAAAATGCATATTAGTATGTTTCTATAATGTGTACGTGAAGCAATCAAAATGTATGCAAGTAGGTGCAACAATATATAGAATCCTATGAGCAATTATCATTAAACAATTAAACTCAAATTTGTTTATCTAACTTTCTAACCCATAATTGCCCTATCTCTGTGGGTATTCCCTTCTCGAGTTTTGACCCAGCAACACACTCATGGTGGCCTTCCCTCCTGGGATTGGTCTCATGATGGCCTTTCCTCCTAGCTTGGCCCCTTAGTGACCTTTCATCCAGGTCTTGGTCACATAATATCAATCACTTCTTTAATGGTGTATCCTTAATGTTTTGGCAGTATTACCTCCTTCAACTACCACTTAAGAGATTGCATTATTGGGTTCAGGAAAGTTATATTCTTCCTATATGTGATATTCATAGGGACCTTATATTATGCATGAATTAAATAAACTTCCAACAGTTTGATTTTAATACATCATGAAACTTTGGACTAACTAGGATGTCGATAAGAGTGATTATTCATAAGTAACCACATATCTTTGTTCATAGGTGTCTTAGATCCTAGCAGGGATGAAAATGGTGATGTAAAAGAACCATATATGCAAATAACTGCACCACATTTTACACTGCATAAAAATACCAAATGGTTATGGTGCAGATATGGTTTTAAAATTATAAAACCATAGTGGTGTTGTATGGTGTCGTTATGGTCCTAGAGAAAATAAGCATGGATAAAATTGCACCATAATTATTTTTTTTCTAAAAAATATATATAAATATATATACTAATATTGTAATCACATTATTTATGGTTCTTATCACATAAATTACAAGACCACTTTTTTTAAATGGCATGTAATGTATATAGAAGTAGGACTTTCATTTTTAGTGACCGCTACACACATTGGTTGTACTCTTTATACTATTACTAAACATACAAGTGCCCCTAGCACATGAAGACATTGCATTCATATTTTACTTATATATTGCACTTCATATTTTTATGTTTATTTTCATAAAATTATATAATCATTTTTAATGATGTAGATATCCGGTGTTGTTTTAGTATTCATCTATTATATTCTATTTAGATTTTAATGAATTGTTTCATACCAATCTCAAATAGAAATGTGCAACAATTAGAAAATGAGAGACAAATTATTAAGGTGAGAATTTGAGTTAGTGAGCTCTTTTACATTTACTAAGATATGTAGTTATTAATGAAGATAAAATGAACTTAAGACAAAAATACAAATGTAAAAAGAAAATGGGAAGACATAATAGAGAGAAAGAGAGAGAGTCAAGAAGAGACAACTACATCCATTATTACTAGTCATCTTTTACCATAATTTGTTCAGCAGCCTCCTATACCTATAGTTTGACTTCCCCATCTCCCTCTTAAAAAATATATCATCAACTTAATTCTATAGATTATCTTATTTTTATCTCATTAGAGATAATTATATCAAGGAGAAAACAAATCTCACATGCTTGAAATGAAGAGGATCAGTTAATATAGAAGAGAGACTTGAGAAACTATTTTAAATAGGACACTGTTGTTTGAAAAAAAAGAATGTATATTAGTGAGGGTGAGACTTGATACATTTTATAAGAAGATGATGTTTGAAATTTTAACTAGACATTGTTGTTTCACATTTCTAAGTTGTTATTTTTCTTTTGTGTACAACTTCTCCATAAAATTTGCATACAATGCTACAAAGAGTAATAAAAAAATTATTCTAAAATGGGTTGTAATGTGGTCTTATGTGGCATGGTGTGGTGTGGTTAATTCTAGTTTTTTGGTGGTGCATACATGGTTTCTCATATCAGACACTTTAGTGAATATGGTGTTGATATGGTGTTCGATTTATTTATGATTTTGGCATAAAACACACCATACCTGCACCACTGCCATCCCAAAAAATAGGAGAAATTCATCATCCAACAAAAAAAAAACAAATTGTAATTAATGTCTACCATCAAAGTATTACTTCATGTTCTTAAAATAAATCCTACCTCTGACTTGGGTCTTAAGTTAGGATTTTGGATGAAATCAGGGTTAGGATCCACAAACCCTAATTCTCACATATTTAGGCCTTATGACTTACAAAAACATGATTCGATATCATGTGAAACACCTAATTTAGATTAAATCTAATTATGTCTTTACATCAAATTATATTAGCTTTATTCATTAAGATTAACTAAGCAAGATATGATTGTCAAAATTTCATCAATTTAGTGTTTGCATGTTTTAAATACCATCAAAGTGTGCAGTACCATGTACTTTTGTAATTTAAGACAAATACAAGCATTGAAACATATTATATTGGATTCATAATATTTTCCTGATCATTTCCATATACATATTCACTAAATTCGAGTTACCAACTATTTAAAAAGAAATACAAAATTATTTATCAATTAACCAATCAGGGACTACAATATCAACTAGATATTTATTTATTCACCGGTAACATTTCCTGATTTAAATCTTGAGAAAAGACCTATCTACCCATTATGTTGAGACATTTATTTCATGGATGGGGGCAAATAAATATATTCACCACAGGGATTGTTCCCTCCTGTGCTTGCTCGAGCAAGCAGTCGACCATGGGGTCAACCCATGGTTGACTCTGCTACTGGGTGCACGACATCCATGAATTAGGGTACACTGACCTTCACCAAGTTCTACAACAGCCAACCTAGAAAAGCACAGTGGCGGAGGTGATCGGGAGCGGCAGTTAGGGGTCTAAAATAAAAGAGTGAATGAAGGAGAAGAAGAAGAAGACAAATAATTACCTCAAACCATGACAAACTAGGGCCTTGGAAAGATTCATGGGTGTCTTATGAAGAGCTTCCGCGACTCACCATGTCTTGTGATGGTTGAAGACAAGTTCCCAATGAATCATTGTAAGCTTTAGATGCCACAACAAAGGACTTCTCATAGGCTCCAAATGTGTCAGACTACCTTAGGGGGTTCTCACTTCTCACAATGTTGTTGGACAAGACAAATGGTCTGAGGTGCTTCAGAGCATGGGAACAATGGTAGTGGTTTACCAGAGATGGGGAACACCTAGGTAGGGGTGATTGAAGTAGATGACGACCAATTGGTGGTGTCTATGAGTGTTTGAGGGAAAGAGGGTGTAATGGTACCCTATATAGGTTGGGGTAGAGTCTAGGGGAAAATTGTGTCCAACCCTAACTCTCTAGTTTGTCGGTAATTTGAGTGTTATCATTTCATGTGAAGATAATGAATGTAGTTTGGATCGTTAGCTTCGTTATCCTCTCCTGATTCTGATGAGACTTATTTGAGAGGAAATGGTGAAGGAACACAAGAGAGATATGATTGGAGAATGGAATCCTGGCTGTGTTGGACTCAGATCGGGAGGTAGATGATGACTACATGTTGTCTAATATAGATCTGACGGCTCGGCTATATATTGACATCTTTATCAAACAGCTAAGTCCCATGTTACGTGAACTTTAGGCTAGGTGCTAATTATTTAAATATTATTTACATCCAATTATTTCTAGGATTACTCACTTTATCTAATCCTTTTAAAAATCCAAGAGGCCAAATTTTTAGGGAACCTCTATATTGACATAATCTCAACTTGTGCAAAAGTTGACAACAAAATACATAAGTTAATAATCTTTTCCTTGCCTTCCAAGTACTTGCTTGTCCTGATTATCAAGGTCACATATTTTCTCATTATCTTCAAACTTGTCCATTATCTTTATTTAGGTTTTTTCCCACGTTGGGTCAAAGACGGGCCCAACTAAGCTCGTTGTTTGCCGTCAACTTGATATCTAAGAAAATTAGGGTATTTATCATGTGTTAATTACCAAAGAATTGATATTTTTTCTACATATCTTTACTCATCACTCATTAATATATTATTGAAAACAAAAGAAATTCCTTTTTTTATTGAAAAAATTGCATTGTAAACCAAAAAACTTAAACAAGGCACAGGAAACCAGGGTTTTTAAATATCTTGCTATTAATACTTTATTTGCATATATGTAAATCAAATGTATGAAAATTCAGGTTGTAATATCCAATCTCTAAGACTATATTTGTGGGCTCCGATCTCCAAACCACGAATTAATCTCGATTTAATCATGTGCGGAAGCAATCGGTAAACAGCGGAAGACAAAAATCACGGGAATTTAAAACTTTTTGAGACAAGAGCCTGAAACCACAAACCTTTTCCATAGAAAAAGGATTTAACTGTTTACATCACTGACAATTACTTCTTGAGTAATTACATACAACATGATACCAAAACTCTCAAGAATTCATACTCCAAAACACTCCAGGACCTGAGAGTACAGAGGACACATAGGACTTAACTCTAACTACACCATGAAGCAGGCTAGATCTCCACCTGAGATATTTACTGCTCCTGATGCTGCTGTTGCTGGGATTGTTCACCTGAGTTCTTGTTCCTTCGTCTTCGATGACCACCTAAAAAGTAGAAGTCTACGGGGTGAGACAATTATACATAATTGCCCCAGCGAGAGTTATAACTCTCCACTAGGCTTTATAAGCAAAGCAAGGAATAACTAAAGCAATAAGAGCCTTCAAGATATTCACTGGCAGTTCTGATGATAAGCAAGAGTTTAATCAATATTAAAATATGAGAACATCTATGCTATTCAAGGTAACATCAATCAAATAACTCATAATTAACTCTAACAGATATACTACGCTGTTGTTTATGTTTTTCCAAACATTATTATGCCCTGTGGAGATGAGGCATACCACTCATACTCCAACTGATCGCTAAGAAGTCACATCAGTATCATACATAGGTCATTAAGAGAGCCGGATTCTTATGACCTCATCTTCCTCAGTCAGTTAGAGGATTGATTGTTTGACATCTGGCGGGATGTCTATGTAATAGCTCACCAGGGTACTCTGGTCCTTCGCTATTTTTAGAGTTACAATGGCATTCTGTACTCTCTTCGCTATCGGAAGATTTCTTGTTTATCTTTCACCGATACGGGGTTTATGTCTTTAAGGGAGTGTAGGGATACAGCTCACCTTTAAAACTTTGGGGTGGGGTCTGATGGACTACTAGAATCTACATCATCCACTCACCCTTTCTGTTATAGTGAAGGTATGACGGACTACGAGAATCTACATCAAATACCTACACTAGGATGTCAGGTTCTACACATCCATGTACCCCACATACTCAACAGTATGTGCTCCAGGAGTTCCCTTAGGAAAACCTGTTTCACCATCATTTAGACAACTGACAATGATGGATCTATGATCAGGGCTCTACATTTCACTTGATTAGTTAGGTACATTCAGTATTCCAATCATCATACAGTAACACAGCTATATATGAGAATACAAAATGTAACAGGCCTAACTTATCACAATTATCAGATATTCATCTCAAGTCATCTGTCAAGCATGACCTTAATAACATTTATGGCTCTTACAGCCCATAAATCACAAAGGATGTCACTTAGCAGTGCATCAAGATGGTTCACTATTCATAAAGCATAAGACATGCCTTTAATGAATATAACATGGTATTCCATACATGGGTGTGACCATCATCTCACAACAACCTGCATGGTTAATTCAACAGATAATAGTAAACACTTCAGTAAATAGGAATACATCCCCAATTAGGGTTTCACTTGGATTCACCCTCAACTAGTGTTTCACATGGAATCACCCTAAAATAGGGTTCCACATGGGATCACCCACAACTAGGGTTCCACATGGAATTACCTTCAAATAAGGTTCCACTTAATAACCCTTACAATCAGGGTTTACTATTCATCTTTCATGTCATCGCCCAAAAATTAGGGTTTACTATTCACTCCATGGTGAATTGTACTCATTACATCATCATGTAAGAGAAACATCATCATTAAGACTCTTAATTATCATTAAGATCCATTAAATATCATCATTAGGGTTTCCATGACCTCACATAGGTGGGTCATTCCCTAATCATGCACCTTCATGTGTAAAAGAAGTATCTTACTAGAGATTCCTCCTAAAAAGGGCACTTTCTCTCTCTAGGATACTTTATCTCTCTAGAAACACTTTCTCTTTCCTCTCTCTAGTAGATGGTGGCAACACCACTCTAGATTAGGTTGAGACAAGTCTCTATTGACTGATGTGAGCCAAAGCATCAACATTATGTGATTAGGGTTTGATTAGATTAGGGTTTTACCCCTTTAGACCCTTCAAGGGTATTTTGGTAATTTGCCACATGATCACCATCATGGGTTAACCCACTAATCACATAGTCCCTTAATGACCTAGGTTACCATTAGGGTTTAGATTGAATCACCATTGAACTGATTACATCATCAAATGGTTAAGTACAAACCATCACAAATCTCCAAACGGTTTCAACCTTCAAACGGTTTCAACCACCTAAACGGTCTTGAGACCGTTTGGCCCTCAAACGGTCTTGAGACCGTTTGGAGGTGAAGACCGTTTGGAAGGGTTGACTTCCAAACCGTTTGGAGCTTCAATCGGTTTGAGGTCGTTTGGACCAATCGACCTTGAGGTCGTTTGAGCTCAAACGGTCTTGAGGTCGTTTGAGCCCAAACGGTCTTGAGGTCGTTTGACCCAAACGGTCTTGAGACCGTTTGGTCTCAAACGGTCTTGAGACCGTTTGGACCCAAACGGTCTTGAGATCGTTTGGTCCAAATGGGCTCAAACCGTTTGGACCAATCGACCTTGAGGTCGTTTGAGCTCAAACGGTCTTGAGGTCGTTTGAGCCCAAACGGTCTTGAGGTCGTTTGACCCCAAACGGTCTTGAGGTCGTTTGACCCCAAACGGTCTTGAGACCGTTTGGTCTCAAACGGTCTTGAGACCGTTTGGACCCAAACGGTCTTGAGACCGTTTGGTCCAAATGGGCTCAAACCGTTTGGACCTCCAAAAGGGTTCAAAGGTCACCAAAGTTCAAGGATATGTATGTTGAAGCCCTCAATTGGCTAAAGGTATGCTAACCACTTATACTTTGAGCCAATTAGGGTTAGCCTTAACCACTTAGACATCAAATTGACCCTCAATGGTAAACCAATTAGGGTTCAATCGTTCTCAATTAGGGTTTCAAGTTGATTGGTCATCAATGTTCAACAATGTGAAACAATTCAAGGTTGAACCTATCAATTGACCTCCAATTGGGCTCAAACTTGGCCCAAACGGTCTTGAGGTCGTTTGGACATCATCCAAACGGTCTTGAGACCGTTTGCCCAAAGTTTGACCAAAAACCAAGTCGTTTTGACTAAGGTTGAAGTCCAATTAGGTCAAAATCAGCAATTTTCAACAATGCATCAATTTCCTACAATTGGACCCTCAAACCATTAGATTAACTCAACCCTAGACCTTCAAACGGTCTTGGGTTGACACCAAACGGTCTTGAGACCGTTTGGATGAGTTCCAAACGGTCTTGAGACCGTTTGCCCATCCATCCTTTGGACTTTAGCGAAAATTCATCAAGGTTTGATCTATTGAGTTGATCATCACATCAATACTTAATTGCAATATGATTTGGTGCCTTTGGACCTTCAATTGATCAACTATACTTGACCCCAGACCTTCAAACGGTCTTGGGGTGACCCCCAAACGGTCTTGAGACCGTTTGCCCAAAAAGGGCAAATTAAACAGATTGCAAATCAGAAATTAATTCAATTTGTTTTGCTAATTGATTTGCTCATATCTCACGATTCCTGTGGAGTTAACCTCTCAAATTTCGTGGGTGATTAACCTACATAATTATGAACAAGATTCCCAAACGGTCTTCGCTTGGTCAACGGGACCAAACGGTCTTGAGACCGTTTGCCCTCAAACGACCCTGAAACCGTTTGCCCACCAAACAGTTTGAAACCGTTTTGAGCAATAGGTGGAGGTCGTTTGATAAAGTGAAAATCTGTGGATAAGCATAGTAATTAACGCCCTTATCTTCCACCTTAAGAACAGTAGCAGTTCTTCACGATTTTGCTTGCAAGGATGCAAGGGAAGATAGGGAAGAAGAAGATCTATCAACTATATGCATAGAAAAGATGTATAATCGAAGCATCAAGTTTAGAGTTATAAAACCCGCCTAAAGCTTGCTCCTTGAGCTCCAAGCTTTCGAGGTCCAAGCTTTCAATGGTTTCCAAGAAGCTCTACTGGTCGGCCAAGGTGACTTCTCCAAGGAAGATTGAGGAAAGATGGCTAAAAAGATAGAGTTAAGTAAGCTAGCCATGAATTTGCCCTTGAATCCGAGTTCTAACCATAGAATTGGGCAAGAAGGGGAATCCAAACCTACCTTGCACCCTTGGTCGTTTCTCCTGAGCTCCAGAGCAAGGCTTGGCCGTTTGGGAAAGAAAGGAAGTGAATGGAACAGGGAAAGATCGTTTGCTCATTTGCAAAGGAAAAGCCTTTTTATAGCTTAAGCCTATTTCTTACCACAAGGACCTTTCAAAACCAAAAATTCACATCTAGGTCCCTCCTTGCTCAAGAGCACGCCCAAGCCCATCAAATTCTTAAGCAATTCTTAAGAAAACTCAAGATCTAAGGGTATAGGAATCCAACCTTCAACTAGGGTACATTCATGTAAAGGTTTTGTACCCATTTTAGGTGATTTCTATCACAAAGATCATTTTTCTCATTTAATTATTAAATGATGTATCCCTTTCATCATTTTTACTCTAAATGATGACAAGAGTCATAAAAGATGTTCTAGATGGTGAAAATTACAAGTTGGACCCCTCAATTTGGGTAAATTGCACTTTACCCTAAATTAGGGTTTCTAAGCATGGGAATTGCTTCCACAGCTGCACCTTGGTGCTCAAGCTTGGGAAATCCCTCAAACTTTACCATAACCATTCACATGATGTTTTAACATCAAAGGAACATCTTATCTTGTGAATTTTGCAAGTTCAACCCTTAAACTGGGTAATTTGCACATAGGTCCCTGCATACAACACAATGCTACAACTTTATACAAAAAGGAGCAAAATTGAAAGTAAATGTTCCTGAGGAACTTAATTACATGCCAGGGAGTGTTCACAAGTATATTAATTACATATTTAGGCAAAACTTCCAGGGTTAGGTCATAACCCAGGTCAGGGGTGTTACAATATTATATAGTAAACTATTGCAAACATGTTAAATACAAAATGAGTGTATAAAATTTACACTTACTCTAGTACATTATTCTTTTAGTCTTATTAATATAACTAATTAAACATGTTTTAGATCAAACACCATTTTGAAAGTTTGACCTCAAATATATTATAAGAGATGCATATTATATACAAATATGTAGTTATGCATGCACATAAATATAACTAATTTGGATATCTAATATTTGGGTGGGGTTTACCTTGGCCCTAACCTGCCCATAAATATTTGCAAAAAGGTTCAGCGCATAGCCCATCCATATAAATTATATGCAACGGGCCATGTCAAGCTATGTGAATTGGGATATATGTCGGGTCGGGTTGATCCGATGTGAGGTTCATCCTTATTCTATAAGTAGTGGTAAATATTGTGTTTTGGACAATCTAGAAGTTTCAATACCATTTCCATAAATTTTAAGTCATTATTTTCCAAAGTTTATTTTGCGGCCAATGGTCGGAGAAGCATTTTAAGAATGTTAGTCATGTTAAACCACTACCTGTATATGAGTTTTGTTTTCTTAAAAACTTCATGTGATTCCATCAAATTCCATATCCTAAGGTTATTGTCCTTTGACAGGGGAATGGTATTTTTTTGTTCTTTCTTTTCATATGCAACTCTATCTGTCCATCTTCTTTTCTATTTATCATTTAACATTTTAATTTTTTTAGTGTCTTACAACTTGAGTGTCATTTGGTCATGCTTTTACATACCCCACCCGACTTGATTAAATTTTTTTTGTACTAAATTCCATCTGACATATTTAAATTTCCGCAATAAACCAGCCCCAACGTAAACAAAATATTTCCTAGTAAACAAAATGTGGCCTAAATAAAATATTTTCACACTAAACCTGATCTGAATAAATTAATTTTTTATGTACAAAATTTGATATGACTTGAATAAAATTTCTCCAAAGGTAAGCGATCAAAACAAAAAATTTCATAGTAAACTCGGAAAATAAAATTTGTCTATAGTGTCGAATAAATTCAACCCAACTTACATAAATTTTCTTTGTATTGAATCTGTGGGCTCCGATCTCCAAACCACGAATTAATCTCGATTTAATCATGTGCGGAAGCAATCGGTAAACAGCGGAAGACAAAAATCACGGGAATTTAAAACTTTTTGAGACAAGAGCCTGAAACCACAAACCTTTTCCATAGAAAAAAGGATTTAACTGTTTACATCACTGACAATTACTTCTTGAGTAATTACATACAACATGATACCAAAACTCTCAAGAATTCATACTCCAAAACACTCCAGGACCTGAGAGTACAGAGGACACATAGGACTTAACTCTAACTACACCATGAAGCAGGCTAGATCTCCACCTGAGATATTTACTGCTCCTGATGCTGCTGTTGCTGGGATTGTTCACCTGAGTTCTTGTTCCTTCGTCTTCGACGACCACCTAAAAAGTAGAAGTCTACGGGGTGAGACAATTATACATAATTGCCCCAGCGAGAGTTATAACTCTCCACTAGGCTTTATAAGCAAAGCAAGGAATAACTAAAGCAATAAGAGCCTTCAAGATATTCACTGGCAGTTCTGATGATAAGCAAGAGTTCAATCAATATTAAAATATGAGAACATCTATGCTATTCAAGGTAACATCAATCAAATAACTCATAATTAACTCTAACAGATATACTACGCTGTTGTTTATGTTTTTCCAAACATTATTATGCCCTGTGGAGATGAGGCATACCACTCATACTCCAACTGATCGCTAAGAAGTCACATCAGTATCATACATAGGTCATTAAGAGAGCCGGATTCTTATGACCTCATCTTCCTCAGTCAGTTAGAGGATTGATTGTTTGACATCTGGCGGGATGTCTATGTAATAGCTCACCAGGGTACTCTGGTCCTTCGCTATTTTTAGAGTTACAATGGCATTCTGTACTCTCTTCGCTATCGGAAGATTTCTTGTTTATCTTTCACCGATACGGGGTTTATGTCTTTAAGGGAGTGTAGGGATACAGCTCACCTTTAAAACTTTGGGGTGGGGTCTGATGGACTACTAGAATCTACATCATCCACTCACCCTTTCTGTTATAGTGAAGGTATGACGGACTACGAGAATCTACATCAAATACCTACACTAGGATGTCAGGTTCTACACATCCATGTACCCCACATACTCAACAGTATGTGCTCCAGGAGTTCCCTTAGGAAAACCTGTTTCACCATCATTTAGACAACTGACAATGATGGATCTATGATCAGGGCTCTACATTTCACTTGATTAGTTAGGTACATTCAGTATTCCAATCATCATACAGTAACACAGCTATATATGAGAATACAAAATGTAACAGGCCTAACTTATCACAATTATCAGATATTCATCTCAAGTCATCTGTCAAGCATGACCTTAATAACATTTATGGCTCTTACAGCCCATAAATCACAAAGGATGTCACTTAGCAGTGCATCAAGATGGTTCACTATTCATAAAGCATAAGACATGCCTTTAATGAATATAACATGGTATTCCATACCTGGGTGTGACCATCATCTCACAACAACCTGCATGGTTAATTCAACAGATAATAGTAAACACTTCAGTAAATAGGAATACATCCCCAATTAGGGTTTCACTTGGATTCACCCTCAACTAGTGTTTCACATGGAATCACCCTAAAATAGGGTTCCACATGGGATCACCCACAACTAGGGTTCCACATGGAATTACCTTCAAATAAGGTTCCACTTAATAACCCTTACAATCAGGGTTTACTATTCATCTTTCATGTCATCGCCCAAAAATTAGGGTTTACTATTCACTCCATGGTGAATTGTACTCATTACATCATCATGTAAGAGAAACATCATCATTAAGACTCTTAATTATCATTAAGATCCATTAAATATCATCATTAGGGTTTCCATGACCTCACATAGGTGGGTCATTCCCTAATCATGCACCTTCATGTGTAAAAGAAGTATCTTACTAGAGATTCCTCCTAAAAAGGGCACTTTCTCTCTCTAGGATACTTTCTCTCTCTAGAAACACTTTCTCTTTCCTCTCTCTAGTAGATGGTGGCAACACCACTCTAGATTAGGTTGAGACAAGTCTCTATTGACTGATGTGAGCCAAAGCATCAACATTATGTGATTAGGGTTTGATTAGATTAGGGTTTTACCCCTTTAGACCCTTCAAGGGTATTTTGGTAATTTGCCACATGATCACCATCATGGGTTAACCCACTAATCACATAGTCCATTAATGACCTAGGTTACCATTAGGGTTTAGATTGAATCACCATTGAACTGATTACATCATCAAATGGTTAAGTACAAACCATCACAAATCTCCAAACGGTTTCAACCTTCAAACGGTTTCAACCACCTAAACGGTCTTGAGACCGTTTGGCCCTCAAACGGTCTTGAGACCGTTTGGAGGTGAAGACCGTTTGGAAGGGTTGACTTCCAAACCGTTTGGAGCTTCAATCGGTTTGAGGTCGTTTGGACCAATCGACCTTGAGGTCGTTTGAGCTCAAACGGTCTTGAGGTCGTTTGAGCCCAAACGGTCTTGAGGTCGTTTGACCCAAACGGTCTTGAGACCGTTTGGTCTCAAATGGTCTTGAGACCGTTTAGACCCAAACGGTCTTGAGATCGTTTGGTCCAAATGGGCTCAAACCGTTTGGACCAATCGACCTTGAGGTCGTTTGAGCTCAAACGGTCTTGAGGTCGTTTGAGCCCAAACGGTCTTGAGGTCGTTTGACCCCAAACGGTCTTGAGGTCGTTTGACCCCAAACGGTCTTGAGACCGTTTGGACCCAAACGGTCTTGAGACCGTTTGGTCCAAATGGGCTCAAACCGTTTGGACCTCCAAAAGGGTTCAAAGGTCACCAAAGTTCAAGGATATGTATGTTGAAGCCCTCAATTGGCTAAAGGTATGCTAACCACTTATACTTTGAGCCAATTAGGGTTAGCCTTAACCACTTAGACATCAAATTGACCCTCAATTGTAAACCAATTAGGGTTCAATCATTCTCAATTAGGGTTTCAAGTTGATTGGTCATCAATGTTCAACAATGTGAAACAATTCAAGGTTGAACCTATCAATTGACCTCCAATTGGGCTCAAACTTGGCCCAAACGGTCTTGAGGTCGTTTGGACATCATACAAACGGTCTTGAGACCGTTTGCCCAAAGTTTGACCAAAAACCAAGTCATTTTGACTAAGGTTGAAGTCCAATTAGGTCAAAATCAGCAATTTTCAACAATGCATCAATTTCCTACAATTGGACCCTCAAACCATTAGATTAACTCAACCCTAGACCTTCAAACGGTCTTGGGTTGACACCAAACGGTCTTGAGACCGTTTGGATGAGTTCCAAACGGTCTTGAGACCGTTTGCCCATCCATCCTTTGGACTTTAGCGAAAATTCATCAAGGTTTGATCTATTGAGTTGATCATCACATCAATACTTAATTGCAATATGATTTGGTGCCTTTGGACCTTCAATTGATCAACTATACTTGACCCCAGACCTTCAAACGGTCTTGGGGTGACCCCCAAACGGTCTTGAGACCGTTTGCCCAAAAAGGGCAAATTAAACAGATTGCAAATCAGAAATTAATTCAATTTGTTTTGCTAATTGATTTGCTCATATCTCACGATTCCTGTGGAGTTAACCTCTCAAATTTCGTGGGTGATTAACCTACATAATTATGAACAAGATTCCCAAACGGTCTTCGCTTGGTCAACGGGACCAAACGGTCTTGAGACCGTTTGCCCTCAAACGACCCTGAAACCGTTTGCCCACCAAACGGTTTGAAACCGTTTTGAGCAATAGGTGGAGGTCGTTTGATAAAGTGAAAATCTGTGGATAAGCATAGTAATTAACGCCCTTATCTTCCACCTTAAGAACAGTAGCAGTTCTTCACGATTTTGCTTGCAAGGATGCAAGGGAAGATAGGGAAGAAGAAGATCTATCAACTATATGCATAGAAAAGATGTATAATCGAAGCATCAAGTTTAGAGTTATAAAACCCGCCTAAAGCTTGCTCCTTGAGCTCCAAGCTTTCGAGGTCCAAGCTTTCAATGGTTTCCAAGAAGCTCTACTGGTCGGCCAAGGTGACTTCTCCAAGGAAGATTGAGGAAAGATGGCTAAAAAGATAGAGTTAAGTAAGCTAGCCATGAATTTGCCCTTGAATCCGAGTTCTAACCATAGAATTGGGCAAGAAGGGGAATCCAAACCTACCTTGCACCCTTGGTCGTTTCTCCTGAGCTCCAGAGCAAGGCTTGGCCGTTTGGGAAAGAAAGGAAGTGAATGGAACAGGGAAAGATCGTTTGCTCATTTGCAAAGGAAAAGCCTTTTTATAGCTTAAGCCTATTTCTTACCACAAGGACCTTTCAAAACCAAAAATTCACATCTAGGTCCCTCCTTGCTCAAGAGCACGCCCAAGCCCATCAAATTCTTAAGCAATTCTTAAGAAAACTCAAGATCTAAGGGTATAGGAATCCAACCTTCAACTAGGGTACATTCATGTAAAGGTTTTGTACCCATTTTAGGTGATTTCTATCACAAAGATCATTTTTCTCATTTAATTATTAAATGATGTATCCCTTTCATCATTTTTACTCTAAATGATGACAAGAGTCATAAAAGATGTTCTAGATGGTGAAAATTACAAGTTGGACCCCTCAATTTGGGTAAATTGCACTTTACCCTAAATTAGGGTTTCTAAGCATGGGAATTGCTTCCACAGCTGCACCTTGGTGCTCAAGCTTGGGAAATCCCTCAAACTTTACCATAACCATTCACATGATGTTTTAACATCAAAGGAACATCTTATCTTGTGAATTTTGCAAGTTCAACCCTTAAACTGGGTAATTTGCACATAGGTCCCTGCATACAACACAATGCTACAACTTTATACAAAAAGGAGCAAAATTGAAAGTAAATGTTCCTGAGGAACTTAATTACATGCCAGGGAGTGTTCACAAGTATATTAATTACATATTTAGGCAAAACTTCCAGGGTTAGGTCATAACCCAGGTCAGGGGTGTTACAAATTCTTTACCCCTTCAAAAGGATTTCGTCCCCGAAATCGATAAAGCATATTATAAGAAAAGAGCAGGATATTTTCTTCTCATTTCACCTTCTAGTTCCCAAGTGGCTTCTTCAACACCACGATGGTTCCAGAGGACTTTTACAAGGCTTATATCCTTCTTCTTTAACTTTTTAGTTCTGTTATCGAGGATTGACACTGGTCCCTCCTCATACGTTATATCTTCATTCAATTTTACCTCCATAGGTTGTAGAACTGACTCGGTATCTGGATGACATTTCCTTAGCATGGAAATGTGAAACACAGGGTGCAGCTTCTGCAACTCTAGAGGTAACTCTAGTCTATAGGCCACCTTTCCAACTTTTTCAACAATTGGATAAGGTCCCAAAAATCTAGGAGCTAACTTTCCTTTCTTCCCAAAACGAAGGACTCCTTTCCAAGGTGAGACCTTGAGATACACTCTGTCTCCATCCTGGAATTCTAGGGGTCTACGACGTTTATCGGCATATGATTTCTGTCTATCTTGTGCAGTCTTAAGCTGTTGTTGTATAACTTTAATCTTTTCTGTAGTTTGCTGCACAGATCAGGGCCTAATAACTGGTGCTCACCAGTTTCATACCAACACAAGGGTGATCTACAACGTCTGCCATATAAGGCTTCATATGGTGCCATATCAATGCTATGTTGATAGCTATTGTTATAGGCAAACTCTATCAAGCTTAGATGTAGATCCCAACTCCCGGTAAACTGGAGAACACATGCTCTCAACAGATCTTCTAAGGTCTGTATAGTCCTTTCTGACTGTCCATCAGTTTGAGGATGAAAGGCTGTACTAAACCTTAACTTGGTGCCTAGGGCTCTGTGTAACTGTTCCCAAAAGCGACTTGTAAACTGGGGACCTCTGTCAGAAACTATAGTGACAGGAACTCCGTGCAAACGCACTATCTCTTGGACATATATCTGGGATAACCTTTCAGCAGTATAGGTTGTTTTGACAGGTAAGAAATGCGCTGTCTTTGTCAACCTATCAACAACTACCCAAATGGAATCATGTCCTTTGTTTGTCCTGGGTAGGCCAACAACAAAGTCCATGGTTACATGGTCCCACTTCCACTGTGGTATGGGTAAGGGTTGCATTGTCCCTGCAGGTTTCTGGTGTTCAGCCTTGACCTACTGACACACAGGACACCTCAGAACAAACTCAGCTACATCCTTCTTCATCCCAGGCCACCAATACATGTCTTTCAAGTTTCGATACATCTTGGTGCTCCCTGGATGCATAGCATACATCGAAGAATGAGCTTCTTCCAGGACTAACTTCCTCAGGTCGTCCACATCTGGCACTATCATCCTTCCATGATAGCATGCCACCTGGTCATCTGACTCATGAAAACCTTCTCGCTTCTCATTTCCAAACTCAAATCTGATCTGCTGTACAGAAACATCTACTTGTTGTGCTTCCTTTATCTGCTCTCTTAAGGTAGGTTTAATCTGCATCTCAGCTAACAGACCGGCTAACAATGATGCCTTCAACTGCACAAAGTCATGCCTTAAAGAGATAAGCATATCTCTTCTAGAGCATACTAAGGAACTTAGTTGTGCCCTATCCATGGTTGATGTTGCTGATTTCCTACTCAAGGCATCTGCAACCACATTGGCCTTGCCCGGATGGTAATCAATCGTACAATCGTAGTCCTTGATTAACTCCATCCAGCGACGTTGCCTCATATTAAGCTCATGCTGAGTGAAGATGTACTTAAGGTTCTTGTGGTCTGTGAAAATCTGGAAAGTTTCTCCGTAGAGATAATGTCTCCAGATTTTCAAAGCATGGACCACAGCAGCTAACTCCAGATCATGTGTCGGATAATTCTCTTCGTGTTTCTTAAGCTGTCGGGAAGCAAAAGAAATCACTTGGTTATCCTGCATCAACACACATCCAAGTCCATTCTTGGAGGCATCACAAAAGATTATATATTCCTTTCCTTGCTCAGGTAACACAAGCACAGGTGCACTTGTCAACCTCTCCTTCAACAGCTGAAAAGACTGTTGACACTTATCACTCCAAGCAAAAGGAACATCCTTCCGGGTTAACTTGGTCAAAGGTAAGGCTATAGAACTGAAATTTTTAATAAACCTTCGATAATAACCAGCTAACCCCAAGAAACTTCTAATCTCCGTCGGTGTCTTCGGTTGTTCCCACTGCAGAACAGATTCTATCTTTGCAGGGTCAACACGAATTCCCGAGGCAGATACCACATGTCCAAGGAAGGATACTTCAGATAACCAAAACTCACACTTGCTAAACTTAGCGTATAGCTTATGCTCTCTTAGCAAGGTCAAAGTCTGGCGAAGGTGTTGCTCATGCTGCTGAGCATCCTTACTATAAATCAGTATGTCGTCTATGAAGACGACAACACACTGATCAAGGAAAGGTCGAAAGACTCTATTCATGAGTTCCATGAATGCAGCCGGTGCATTGGTTAGTCCAAACGACATGACCGTGAACTCATAGTGACCATATCTTGTCCTAAAGGCAGACTTAGATATGTCACTATCCTTAATGCGGAGTTGATGATATCCAGACCTTAAGTCTATCTTAGAAAAGACTGTCGCACCACGCAACTGGTCGAAAAGATCATCAATCCTCGACAAAGGATATTTATTCTTTATCGTTACTTTATTGAGTTGTCTATAATCAATGCACAACCGCATCGATCCATCTTTCTTTTTAACAAACAAAACCGGAGCACCCCAAGGTGAGGTACTCGGTCGGATGAAACCCTTCTCAAGTAACTCTTGAAGCTGTTTCTTGAGTTCTGTCATCTCAGCAGGCGCCATCCTATACGGAGTCTGGGCTATAGGTTTCGTATCTGGGACCAAATTGATCTCAAAATCAATTTCCCGGGGTGGTGGTATACCAGGAAGTTCTTCGGGAAACACATCCTCGAATTCCCTGACTATCGGAACTTCAGTAGGGTTGGAACTCTCCTTGGTAACATCTACCACATGGGCTAAGAATGCGTAGCATCCTTGCCTCATCAACTTATCAGCAACCATAGCTGATACAAGACAGGTGGGCAGAATCTTTCTTTCACCTTGAAAGATCCATGTGTTGCTTTCATCAGCAAACACCGCCAGCTTGGATTCACAATCCAAGACAACTCGATACTTTTCCAAGTTATCCATCCCTAGGATTATATCAAATCCTTGCATATCAAGCGGTATTAGATCCACTTGAATGCGATGCTTAGAAAAGAAAAGTACGCAAGGAGAGCATACTTCTTGCAGAACAGCAGACCCACTCAACGGAGTATCCAACAACAACTTATCTGCCCTATGACTAGTTGTCATATTGCAGTTACGAATCACTCTTCGAGTGATGAAAGAGTGCGTAGCACCCGGGTCAATCAGAACAGATACTACACAAGATTTAGACATATCAGAATATAAAAGTTCCATCTGACCTGTCACCACTTGTGGATTGACCACTACTTCTGGTGGGTTCATAGCATAGAACCTTGCTGTAGCCTGCTGTTGAGGTGGTGCTGATGATCCAGCTTGAGACGCTTGTCCACGTCCTCGAGCTGCTCCTTGATGTTGTCTATTCTGAGATCCTTGTCGATTCTTTCTCGGGGTTTGTTGTGTCACACCGACAGCCCTAGAACGACAATCCTTCATCAAGTGTCCCACCTTACCACAGTTGTAGCAACTCTTTTCCTGTTGCTGTGGTCTGGGTGGTCCAGTAACTGACACAGATGCAGAACTGTGCGTCCCTTGAAGCAGTTGACTTCGTCCTCTACCTCTGCTTGGTGTCTATTGAGTTTGAAAACTCGATCTGGGTGGCGGAGGGTTAGGTGCAGAGAATCTAGGTTTCTTGGAATCCCTAGATGAAGAACCCTGGAACTGTGGATATCTTTTATGGGTTTGTCTTTTCTCAACTACAGATCTCTCTATCCTTCGGACTGACTCAACGAAGGTAGAGAATCTCTCTCGGTTCTCTAAGGCAGACACTGGGGTAGACATGTCAGCATTCAACCCCTTCTCAAACCTTCTGATTCTTTCTTCTTCTGTGGCAGCCATGTGCGGACAAAATCGCAACAGCTCCATGAACTTAGCTTCGTATTCGCTAATGTTCATAATACCCTGTCTCAGTCTCTCAAACTGAGAGATCTTCTTATCTAGGAAGGTCTTGGGAAAATATCTATTGATAAATTCCCGACGAAACTCTTCCCATGAGAACTCTGCCCCAGGTCTCTTCTGCTCTTCCATGTTCCACCAGTGACCAGCACTTCCTTTGAGAAGATAGACAGCATGTCTAACCTTCTCAGCTTCAGGGATGTTGAGGATCCTGAAGGCCTTCTCCAGCTCTGTCAACCACAGATCAGCATCTGCGGGGTCAGCAGTCCCATGGTACTCGGTAGCTCCGACACGACGTAGTCGCTCGAACGTCTTCCCGATACCTTGCCTCTCAGGCTGGGCAGGTACCCTAGGTGCAGGCATAGGCAACCTGTCGGTTATGTGTGTCATGGCAGTCATAAACTGCCCAAACATTGTCTGGACTGCTGGGTTACCCATGTCATCTGGATCAAACTGGGGTGGCTCTCTAGGTTGTTCTGGTACATGCTGTTCCAATCCTGGTACTCCTGCACCACCTTGAGGTGCACTAGCACTACTTTCTTCCACATTCTCATCATGTGGCTCTGACATCTTAAGTATCTTCTTCTCCTGAGGAGTAGAAGATTCTATTAGATAAGGAAGGAATACTAAAGATAGACTCGACTTCCTAAGTCCTATGCCTCTGTAGACTCGGATGAACCTGGAGCTCTGATACCACTTAATTGTGGGCTCCGATCTCCAAACCACGAATTAATCTCGATTTAATCATGTGCGGAAGCAATCGGTAAACAGCGGAAGAAAAAAATCACGGGAATTTAAAACTTTTTGAGACAAGAGCCTGAAACCACAAACCTTTTCCATAGAAAAAGGATTTAACTGTTTACATCACTGACAATTACTTCTTGAGTAATTACATACAACATGATACCAAAACTCTCAAGAATTCATACTCCAAAACACTCCAGGACCTGAGAGTACAGAGGACACATAGGACTTAACTCTAACTACACCATGAAGCAGGCTAGATCTCCACCTGAGATATTTACTGCTCCTGATGCTGCTGTTGCTGGGATTGTTCACCTGAGTTCTTGTTCCTTCGTCTTCGACGACCACCTAAAAAGTAGAAGTCTACGGGGTGAGACAATTATACATAATTGCCCCAGCGAGAGTTATAACTCTCCACTAGGCTTTATAAGCAAAGCAAGGAATAACTAAAGCAATAAGAGCCTTCAAGATATTCACTGGCAGTTCTGATGATAAGCAAGAGTTCAATCAATATTAAAATATGAGAACATCTATGCTATTCAAGGTAACATCAATCAAATAACTCATAATTAACTCTAACAGATATACTACGATGTTGTTTATGTTTTTCCAAACATTATTATGCCCTGTGGAGATGAGGCATACCACTCATACTCCAACTGATCGCTAAGAAGTCACATCAGTATCATACATAGGTCATTAAGAGAGCCGGATTCTTATGACCTCATCTTCCTCAGTCAGTTAGAGGATTGATTGTTTGACATCTGGCGGGATGTCTATGTAATAGCTCACCAGGGTACTCTGGTCCTTCGCTATTTTTAGAGTTACAATGGCATTCTGTACTCTCTTCGCTATCGGAAGATTTCTTGTTTATCTTTCACCGATACGGGGTTTATGTCTTTAAGGGAGTGTAGGGATACAGCTCACCTTTAAAACTTTGGGGTGGGGTCTGATGGACTACTAGAATCTACATCATCCACTCACCCTTTCTGTTATAGTGAAGGTATGACGGACTACGAGAATCTACATCAAATACCTACACTAGGATGTCAGGTTCTACACATCCATGTACCCCACATACTCAACAGTATGTGCTCCAGGAGTTCCCTTAGGAAAACCTATTTCACCATCATTTAGACAACTGACAATGATGGATCTATGATCAGGGCTCTACATTTCACTTGATTAGTTAGGTACATTCAGTATTCCAATCATCATACAGTAACACAGCTATATATGAGAATACAAAATGTAACAGGCCTAACTTATCACAATTATCAGATATTCATCTCAAGTCATCTGTCAAGCATGACCTTAATAACATTTATGGCTCTTACAGCCCATAAATCACAAAGGATGTCACTTAGCAGTGCATCAAGATGGTTCACTATTCATAAAGCATAAGACATGCCTTTAATGAATATAACATGGTATTCCATACATGGGTGTGACCATCATCTCACAACAACCTGCATGGTTAATTCAACAGATAATAGTAAACACTTCAGTAAATAGGAATACATCCCCAATTAGGGTTTCACTTGGATTCACCCTCAACTAGTGTTTCACATGGAATCACCCTAAAATAGGGTTCCACATGGGATCACCCACAACTAGGGTTCCACATGGAATTACCTTCAAATAAGGTTCCACTTAATAACCCTTACAATCAGGGTTTACTATTCATCTTTCATGTCATCGCCCAAAAATTAGGGTTTACTATTCACTCCATGGTGAATTGTACTCATTACATCATCATGTAAGAGAAACATCATCATTAAGACTCTTAATTATCATTAAGATCCATTAAATATCATCATTAGGGTTTCCATGACCTCACATAGGTGGGTCATTCCCTAATCATGCACCTTCATGTGTAAAAGAAGTATCTTACTAGAGATTCCTCCTAAAAAGGGCACTTTCTCTCTCTAGGATACTTTCTCTCTCTAGAAACACTTTCTCTTTCCTCTCTCTAGTAGATGGTGGCAACACCCATCTAGATTAGGTTGAGACAAGTCTCTATTGACTGATGTGAGCCAAAGCATCAACATTATGTGATTAGGGTTTGATTAGATTAGGGTTTTACCCCTTTAGACCCTTCAAGGGTATTTTGGTAATTTGCCACATGATCACCATCATGGGTTAACCCACTAATCACATAGTCCCTTAATGACCTAGGTTACCATTAGGGTTTAGATTGAATCACCATTGAACTGATTACATCATCAAATGGTTAAGTACAAACCATCACAAATCTCCAAACGGTTTCAACCTTCAAACGGTTTCAACCACCTAAACGGTCTTGAGACCGTTTGGCCCTCAAACGGTCTTGAGACCGTTTGGAGGTGAAGACCGTTTGGAAGGGTTGACTTCCAAACCGTTTGGAGCTTCAATCGGTTTGAGGTCGTTTGGACCAATCGACCTTGAGGTCGTTTGAGCTCAAACGGTCTTGAGGTCGTTTGAGCCCAAACGGTCTTGAGGTCGTTTGACCCAAACGGTCTTGAGACCGTTTGGTCTCAAACGGTCTTGAGACCGTTTGGACCCAAACGGTCTTGAGATCGTTTGGTCCAAATGGGCTCAAACCGTTTGGACCAATCGACCTTGAGGTCGTTTGAGCTCAAACGGTCTTGAGGTCGTTTGAGCCCAAACGGTCTTAAGGTCGTTTGACCCCAAACGGTCTTGAGGTCGTTTGACCCCAAACGGTCTTGAGACCGTTTGGTCTCAAACGGTCTTGAGACCGTTTGGACCCAAACGGTCTTGAGACCGTTTGGTCCAAATGGGCTCAAACCGTTTGGACCTCCAAAAGGGTTCAAAGGTCACCAAAGTTCAAGGATATGTATGTTGAAGCCCTCAATTGGCTAAAGGTATGCTAACCACTTATACTTTGAGCCAATTAGGGTTAGCCTTAACCACTTAGACATCAAATTGACCCTCAATTGTAAACGAATTAGGGTTCAATCGTTCTCAATTAGGGTTTCAAGTTGATTGGTCATCAATGTTCAACAATGTGAAACAATTCAAGGTTGAACCTATCAATTGACCTCCAATTGGGCTCAAACTTGGCCCAAACGGTCTTGAGGTCGTTTGGACATCATCCAAACGGTCTTGAGACCGTTTGCCCAAAGTTTGACCAAAAACCAAGTCGTTTTGACTAAGGTTGAAGTCCAATTAGGTCAAAATCAGCAATTTTCAACAATGCATCAATTTCCTACAATTGGACCCTCAAACCATTAGATTAACTCAACCCTAGACCTTCAAACGGTCTTGGGTTGACACCAAACGGTCTTGAGACCGTTTGGATGAGTTCCAAACGGTCTTGAGACCGTTTGCCCATCCATCCTTTGGACTTTAGCGAAAATTCATCAAGGTTTGATCTATTGAGTTGATCATCACATCAATACTTAATTGCAATATGATTTGGTGCCTTTGGACCTTCAATTGATCAACTATACTTGACCCCAGACCTTCAAACGGTCTTGGGGTGACCCCCAAATGGTCTTGAGACCGTTTGCCCAAAAAGGGCAAATTAAACAGATTGCAAATCAGAAATTAATTCAATTTGTTTTGCTAATTGATTTGCTCATATCTCACGATTCCTGTGGAGTTAACCTCTCAAATTTCGTGGGTGATTAACCTACATAATTATGAACAAGATTCCCAAACGGTCTTCGCTTGGTCAACGGGACCAAACGGTCTTGAGACCGTTTGCCCTCAAACGACCCTGAAACCGTTTGCCCACCAAACGGTTTGAAACCGTTTTGAGCAATAGGTGGAGGTCTTTTGATAAAGTGAAAATCTGTGGATAAGCATAGTAATTAACGCCCTTATCTTCCACCTTAAGAACAGTAGCAGTTCTTCACGATTTTGCTTGCAAGGATGCAAGGGAAGATAGGGAAGAAGAAGATCTATCAACTATATGCATAGAAAAGATGTATAATCGAAGCATCAAGTTTAGAGTTATAAAACCTGCCTAAAGCTTGCTCCTTGAGCTCCAAGCTTTCGAGGTCCAAGCTTTCAATGGTTTCCAAGAAGCTCTACTGGTCGGCCAAGGTGACTTCTCCAAGGAAGATTGAGGAAAGATGGCTAAAAAGATAGAGTTAAGTAAGCTAGCCATGAATTTGCCCTTGAATCTGAGTTCTAACCATAGAATTGGGCAAGAAGGGGAATCCAAACCTACCTTGCACCCTTGGTCGTTTCTCCTGAGCTCCAGAGCAAGGCTTGGCCGTTTGGGAAAGAAAGGAAGTGAATGGAACAGGGAAAGATCGTTTGCTCATTTGCAAAGGAAAAGCCTTTTTATAGCTTAAGCCTATTTCTTACCACAAGGACCTTTCAAAACCAAAAATTCACATCTAGGTCCCTCCTTGCTCAAGAGCACGCCCAAGCCCATCAAATTCTTAAGCAATTCTTAAGAAAACTCAAGATCTAAGGGTATAGGAATCCAACCTTCAACTAGGGTACATTCATGTAAAGGTTTTGTACCCATTTTAGGTGATTTCTATCACAAAGATCATTTTTCTCATTTAATTATTAAATGATGTATCCCTTTCATCATTTTTACTCTAAATGATGACAAGAGTCATAAAAGATGTTCTAGATGGTGAAAATTACAAGTTGGACCCCTCAATTTGGGTAAATTGCACTTTACCCTAAATTAGGGTTTCTAAGCATGGGAATTGCTTCCACAGCTGCACCTTGGTGCTCAAGCTTGGGAAATCCCTCAAACTTTACCATAACCATTCACATGATGTTTTAACATCAAAGGAACATCTTATCTTGTGAATTTTGCAAGTTCAACCCTTAAACTGGGTAATTTGCACATAGGTCCCTGCATACAACACAATGCTACAACTTTATACAAAAAGGAGCAAAATTGAAAGTAAATGTTCCTGAGGAACTTAATTACATGCCAGGGAGTGTTCACAAGTATATTAATTACATATTTAGGCAAAACTTCCAGGGTTAGGTCATAACCCAGGTCAGGGGTGTTACAGAATCAAGCTCGACCTAAATAGCATTTCTAGGTAGTTAACCCAATGCCACCCTAGTTGTAGTAAACACATAAAATATAAAATAAACCTAGTTGTTGTAAACACTTCAAATATAAAATAGACCTAGTTGTAGTAAACACATAAAAAATAAAATAAAAAATAAGAAGAGACATAAATTTTCTTTGTATTGAATCAAGCTCGGCCTAAATAGCATTTCTAGGTAGTTAACCCAATGCCACCCTAGTTGTAGTAAACACATAAAATATAAAATAAACCTAGTTGTAGTAAACACTTCAAATATAAAATAAACCTAGTTGTAGTAAACACATAAAAAATAAAATAAAAAAATAAGAAGAGAAGAAGTTGGACAAGCACATGGTAGCAAAAAGAGAGAAAAAAACAAAATCCGTTCCCCGTCAAATGTTGCCGGATGTTGACTGTAGAGTGGTTAGCATTAGGAAAAAGTCATGGTGATCGACGGAATCTGATGCAAACACGGGAGCATTTTAGGAAAACAAACTTTAACAATATTAGTCTCTCCTTGTCACTAGGGCTGGCAATCTGGTGGGTCGGGTCGGGTTTGGATCGGGTCATTACGGGTCAGAGATAATTCAGGTTATTTTATTCTTTTGGGTCAGTCGAGTTTGGGTCGGGTTAGTATCGGGTAGGGTCCATTCGAGTCATTTTGTAATTTCGGGTCAATTCGGGTTCAGGTCGGGTCAATTTCGGTATAGACTTTTCATGTTACTTTCTCGAGTGAGGTCAGTTCGGTTTCAAGTCAAATCATTTTGAGTCGTCTTAATATCGGGTCGGGTCAATTTGAACTATTTCCTCGGTCTACTTTGGTTTTGGGTCGAGTCATTTTCAGGTTGGGTAGTAATTCGATCGGGTCTTCCTGGGTTGTGTTTTTTGTTCGGGTCTAGTTGTTTTGGGTTGGGTCTCAGTCTGTTTAGGTTAGAGAGTTGGCAATCATATAGGTCATTTCAGGTTTGACCATAGTCATTATGGGTCAAAGATAATTGAGGTTATTTTATCCTTGTCGAGTCGGGTTAGTATCTGTTTGGTCCCTTCTTTTTATTTTGTTTTTTTGGGTCAACTTGTGTTCAGATCGGGTCAATTTTGGTACAAGTTTGTTTAGATTCATTTATTGGGTTGGTTTGGGTTCACGTCAAATCCTTTCATGTCGTTTCAATTTATACTATTTCCTGGGGCTAACTCGAGTTTGAATGTAGTCATTTTGAATTGAGTAGTTATCAAGTTGGAGTTGTTTGGGTTGTATATTTGTATAATCAAGTTGACCTCATTCAAGTCACGTTGTGAGTTGTGGTAATGAGTAATGACTAATATGTTGCATTAATTAGGAGATAAAGAAAATATTTTTTACTTTTTATTTTTTTCTTTTACTATCCATTATCTCATATAGTCCGGCTTTCTTTTCCTTACAATCAAATTATTAAGCAAACTATTTCTTATAAATAATATACTGATAAATCCATACAAAAATTTATTATAAAACTAAAACTTGACTTCTCGACTTCCAGTTGCTACTCGTTGACATTGGGTCGGGTCGGTGTTTTGTTGGATTGATTTCGGGTCGGGTTGACATTGCGTTGGTCGGTGTAGGGTCGGTTTGACGTCAAGTCGGGTTGATATAGGGTGGGGTTGATATAGGGTCGGGTTGACATTGGATTGGTTGGTGTTAGGTGGGTTGACGTCGGGTCGGGTGAATACCAGGTTGATATCGAGTCGGGTCAAGTCGGTTTTAATTTTTCCAGGTTATTCGGGTCACGCAATATCATCGGGTCGGGTGTCGGGTCAGATTTGAGTTTGAGTTTATATTTTGTTCGGATTTAACTAATCGGGTCGGGTTGCGGATAGGACGGATAAAGTTTCTTGGGTCGGGTCAGCTTTGGACACCTCTACTTGTCACATTGGGGCGGCGCTGTTTTTACGTCATCAGTTTCCTCTGCTTAATTTGAGTGGTTTACGAGGAATCAAGCTAGAAACCCGAACTTAATCTCCTTGCTAGACAAAGGAGGCGCGGTTGGAAGACATGGCATCTGTAGGTGAACAGCGAGTGACGCGCCAGTCTCACGCTGTGTGCATCCCTTACCCGGTGCAGGGTCATATCACGCCGATGCTTCACCTCGCTAAGCTCCTCCACAGCAACGCCGGCTTCCATATCACCTTCGTCAACACCCACTACAACCACCGCCGCCTCCTCAGGTCGAGGGGCGCTACCGCCGTCGCCGCTCTCCCCGGTTTCCGGTTCGAGTCTATACCCGACGGCCTGGAGCAGGACGATGACGGATCCGAAGCTGACGAATCCACACAGGACATCCCGTCCCTGTGCCTGTCCACCCTGCTCACTGGCTTGGAGCCCTTCCGCCGGCTCCTCGACAAGCTCAACTATGAGGCCGCCGCCGCACCAGATTCTGGCGTGCCACCCGTCTCCTGCATAGTGTCTGATTGCTCCATGTTTTTCACCCTGGAAGCCGCTCAGGAGCTAGGCATCCCGGATGTGCTCTTCGTGACACATAGCGCATGTTCCGCCATGGCCTACCTCCACTACAAACACTTCAGACAAAGAGGCCTCTTTCCTGTCAAAGGTACCCGGTTTTCTAAACTTTCTGTTTTTTTATAACTGAAATTCATTTGCTTACGCGGCATGATCAACACAGTAACTAACGCCACGATAAGGGATCAGGGCTTGCCGGCCAACGCTACCGGGTAATAGTTGATATTCACACTTAAACCGCGTCGCTACCGGGTAATAGTTAATATTTACACTTAGACCGCGTGACCAATAATTTAAAGAGAACATACTTTTTCCATCAAAATTCACATCTAGACATATTTTTTTTTAGATAAAGGGCGCCCACCATTTTATTAAATAATCAAATCATTTGCAACCAGTACAAGGATCCGATCCTCGAAGCTCTCTCTAACACAGTGAGGGTTAACAAAATGACAGACGAAAGAAGCCAATGTATGTGCTACTCTATTGTCTTGCCTCCGAATAAAAAGAAAATTAAAAGAAAGGAAACTAAGAGAAAGGTCTATGATGTCACAGATGATGACCTCCTCATAGTCGTGTCCGCCGTTTCCCTTCTTTACCGCCTCCACCAAAAGCAAGCAATCCGTCTCGACCACTATATCCATGTAGCCTTCCCTGAGAGCGAGTCGCATGCCGTGCAAAACAGCCGTACCCTCTGCACTAAGCACTGAGTACGGTTGCTCTATCTGACACTAAAAAGTCCACAAAAGCTGTATGTGCTCATCCTTAATGGCTGCGCCGCAACCATTATCATTCGTCGTAGTGAGAGACGCATCACTATTGATCTTCACGCTGCCCGGTGGTGGCCGCCGCCATGTAACTGGTCCACGCGCCACTACTGAGTGTGCCACTGCCGCGTGATATCGAGCATAATCCGCCACCAAGTCGATGAAGCCAGCCGCAAGTCCCCAGAGATAAGGCGGGTGATCATCAAAAAGTATTTTGTTCCTTGTTGTCCATGCCACCCACAGAAGAGTGGCTCCCTCATCCCTTGCGTTGGCCATCCCCCTCCTCAAGCAAACTCCTCACAAAGCTCCCCACATCATGTGCCTCCAACTGCCCCGTCCAATCAAACTCACCTGTGACCCAAATCTGCCTAGCCCGAGCACAGTGCATCAATACATGGGAAATGTCCTCTCTCTGGGCGCAATGTTGTGTCATCCTACGTCACCTGCTTCCTCATAAGCTCTACCTTGGTGGGGAGAATGTTCCTAAGAGCTCTCCAGACAAAGTGTCTCAGCTTTGGCGGCCATCTCTACTTTGAAAGTTTCTTCCATAAATCTACACAAACACAAAATACGAAGTGATTGTCCCGTATAATTTCAATTTAAAAAAAAAGTGATTGTCCCGTATTGCTGTAAATAAAATTAAATCGAAAGGTTTCGAGATGAGTAAAAGAATAAAAAATATGCAAGTAGTTGTTATTAGTGATAAAATCATAAAGAATATTGTTGACTTGAAATTAAAATAGTACCAATTTAAATAGTAAACATTGTTGCATATATATATATATATATATATATATATATATATATATATATATAAAAGTTTTTGTTTATCATTTTTTATAAGTTATGTACATACTTTAATATAATACTTATATATTATGTATTTATGCATCCTATAGTGAGCATTTTTAGATCAAATAATGCTTTTAAACAAGTATTATAAATATAATTTGTATTTTTAAGGTAAACAATGCTCATTAATATGTATTACAATATTTACTTTATATGTGCACAATGCTAACAGTTCATGTAAGAGTTATTATGCCACCCTCTCTTTCTCCATCCACTACTTCTCTATTTGTATTTAGTACACCCTCTCTCTTTTCATCGACTACTTGTCTCTTTGTATTTAGTACATCCTCTCTCTCCATATGCTTCTCATTCTTTCGATTTATTGTTCTTTCTCTCTGCATCCACTCCCATTTATTTTATTTACTATGCCCTCTCTCTATCCACTACATCTTTAGGTCTATTAATTACAATCTCTCTCTCCATCCGCTATCTCACTCTGTTTTCCATTCCACACTCTCCATTCAGTAGCAATTATTATTGTTAAATCTCTCTCCAACCACAAGCTAATTATAACTACTTTCAAAATCGAGATGCACAATGCTAATTGTGCTCTATGCATGTTCCCGAGGTACATGTGTAAATTTTAGAGGATGAGGTGTTCGATAATAATTTCCTTAATTTAAAATTTTGGGCAAGGATTAGTGGGCTTATCCATAATCCTCATTACAATAAGTCCCTATTTGGCAGGATATAACAAGTTTGGAAAATGTGAGTTAAAAAAATAGCGAGAGAACATGTATTGATCTCAAACTATTACAATTTAGATTTATGATTTTCTCATTCCACCAGGGGGTATACACATGTTTCACATGCAGGTGAAACCACCCCTTCTAGAATGACCCCCTTCCCATCCTCCACTACTCTATCTTCTTCTTAAACAACTATTGTTTATTTTTTTTATGTTTTTTATTTTTCTTATAACTTTTAGTCTGTAATGAGTGTTGTTACAACATAAAAACCATTACAATCTTATAAAAATTACTCTCTAATAAGATCAATATTGATATATTTTAAAAAATATTAAAAATGGAGGAAAGTAAAGGAGTACAAAAGGAGAGTGGAGGACAGTAAGAATGTAACAAAATGAGCAAGGAGGGAAGATAATGGAAGAGCAAGGAAGTAATGAAAGAGATGAAGACATATATTGTGACCAGTTTGACATGGATTGCACTCACAATCAATCGAATGCATCCAATTTAGACTTGAATTCTCCTCATACTTGATTGCATCCAATTTGAATTTGATTGCCCCTAATTAGTGTAGGAAATATGGTGATAGATAAGGTAGTAAAAATAAAATTTAACTACCATATTCCCCTTTAAAAAGTAGATCAAATCAAAAACTATGTAATGGGATGGATGGTTGCGAGGTTATTCTTGGTCCTGGAGTAAGTCCGACGACGATTCTCTCACTATAGTGTGTGCCTTTCTTCAAGTTGCACCTAGACAATGTCTAAGTTGGCCTTCTAGTTGTTCACCATTGATAAAAGTTTGACCTTGTCCTCCTAGCGGTAGGGAACAACCTCCTCATATCTATAGAAATCCACAAGGACCACCAAGAACTCATGTCATTCTAAAAGAATAGACAAGAAGGAGTTGTCCCTTCATGTTGGTGTACTAGCACCAACTTGCTCTTCCACAATTGTTCTCCCTCGTTATCCCTCCCTTTATTGGGTAGGAATTTCTTTGGCTCTCTTAGTTACCATAACCCGAGAAGACAATAATTGTCAGAGTCAATTCTATGTATCTGAGAAGTCCCGAGTACCCCTTTATTTAAAGGAGGGTTAAGGTTAGGGTTTCCAACCTGAGTGGGAGTGGAAAGAGCCAGAATTTCACGAATTTTGCATCATGCGAGTGGCAAAATGATAGATTCACAAGTAAATAGGTCAGTTGGCATTTGAGTTGATTGGTACAACCCTCGAATCATTCATTTCATTAGGTCTCCCAATTACAATTATATTGGCAATTAATATCCAATTAATGCACAACATGACGACAACACCAATCTTTGATCCAATTGAATTGATCAATGAGCTGATCGTTTGAGACCTTGAGCTGATCGATTCACTCAGTGAATCGGTCATTTCATTCCATAGTTCAACCAATATTCATCCAATGTGATTTCAATCAATATGACACTCCAACCGATCGATTCAATACATGAAGCGGTCAGTTTAGAGTTCGTTCAGTCAATTGTTGTTTAAATCAAATATTTAAACACTTTAATAATCAAGCTAAACATCATTCATGAATAAACTTCTATTTTAAGTATATCCTACGTGTGTGGACCTACAGGTTCCAAGTTACGTTGGTAGTGAATGTCCATAACTAGTTTATGACATCACAAGCAATGACTGGTATCTAGAAACACATTATTACTATCCAAGTAATTGGAAAGTTAGAGAGTAACTTCAACCTATAATCTGTGATTGATGTTATAGTGTTTGTATAGTTCTTTTATCACTGATATCTATATTGAACTCGAGGCATGGATCATAATACTCTTCAACATTCAATCCATGTTCCTTGATCTAGAGTAGACTGTCAGAGATATATGTAAGCTCAAAATCACATATTGACTCACATAAGTATGGTCATGCATTTCTCAATCTCTCTTATCAAGTGGGCCAGGATATCATACTCCTATAGGAGGGACATATCTCATTTACATCACTCACAGTCATCCCCATGTGTCACAGTACACCTGGTCATCACCTTTATGGAAACTCTCATTCAAGGTCATGGTGGATGATGTCAAAGTATATCAAATGACATTTGATGAGTGTAGTAATTCAGGTCTAAGAACCGCAATCACCACCATCACTATGAGAGATGATTTTGAATATCATTCAATGGTTCCATGTATCACTCTCAAGGTGGGTCTGTCTGGTACTTTGTTCCCTGACAAGTACCAATGTGCTTGGTTTGATATCACATATCATGACTAATGAGACCCTATCATCAACCAACACACATTCTAGTCTTATGTGTTATTGTTGTTTATTTGCCTTCCACAATAACATTCGAGTAGAGACATAACAAAAATGTATATACTCTTGACATTTGTATGATCTCATTATTCATGTCATCAACCCGATGACATGCATCATTGAATAATATCATTCTCTAGACATTTATTATGTTACATCTTGATCTCATAATTGAATAAAATAGAATAAATTGAAAGATTGCCTAATCAAATCATTTCTAAGATATGTCATCACAATTATCATATGATTGGATCTCTGGGCATACATACCAACTAACTCCCACTTTCACTTACAAACAATCAACCATGAACTTAGTCTCAAATGATCTAACATGACCATCATGCTTCTGTTGAGAAAGTGCTTTTGTGAAGTGCTCATCCACATTGTTTTTGGTTGGTACTTTGCAAATCTTCACATCTCCTCATTGTATGATCTCTCATATGAGATGGAATCACATATGTATATGCTTGGCACATTTATGTAATATGGGTTCCTTAGCTTGTGCAATATCTCCATCATTTTCACAATATAGCCCAATTGCATCGTTGATGCTTGGAACCACCCCAAGTTCTGAAATGAGATTCTTGATTCAAACAACCTCCTTTACTGCATTGGATGTAGTAATATACTCAGTCTCTATTGTAGAATCCACAACTATCCCTTGCTTGGAACACTTCCATCTCACAGCTTCACTATTAAGGCAAAACATAAATCCTAATTGTGATTTGTAGCCATCTTTGTTAGTTTTGAGGCTTGCATCAGTGTAACATTTTACCACCAACTCATCCTCTCCATCATAGATAAGGAACTGACACTTAGTTCTTCTAAAGTACATAAGGATGTTGTTCACGACTATCTAGTGACTATCACTGGGATCTGAATGATATCTACTTGTCATGTTCTAGGCATATGATACGTCAGGATGAGTATATAACATTACATACATGATAGATCTAATTATTGATGAATATGGAATCTTACCCATGCACTCCCTTTCTTCACAAGAATTGGGAAATAGAGCTGTATAGGTAGTAACTCCATGAGACATGGGCATGTTTCTTCTCATTGAGTTCTCAATGTAGAACCTCTTCAACACATAGTCAATGTATTTGTGCTAACTTAGTCCAAGAAGCCTTCTAGATATATCTCTATAGATCTTGATTCCTAACATATAGGATGCTTCACCTAAGTTCGGAATAGAGAATGTACTTCCTATCCAAGTCTTTACCATTGATAATGAAGGAATGTCATTCCCCATCAATAGTATACATACAATATGAGGAATATAACTATGCTCTCACTAATCTTCTTATACCCACAAGGTTCATCTTCATTTTGACTAAAGCCAAAATCTTTGACTTGTCATGTTAAAATGAATATTCCAGTTCTGAGTTGCTTGCTTCAATCCATAAATTGACCTTTGTAGCTTATAGAGTTCATTTGCATCCTTTGGCTTTATAAAACCCTCAGGTTGTGTCATGTACACATGCTCAAGAAGATTCCCGTTAAGGAATGCAATTTTAACATCCATTTGCCAAATCTCATTGTCATGATTACCAACAATGGAAAGCATGACCTTGTTGGACTTAACCATGGTAACTGGTGAAATATTTCCATCATAATCAACACCTTGAACTTGTTTGAAACCTTTCAGGAAACATTTTCTTGACATAAGCTTCACATTCCCATATATTCATAAAAGACACATTGGGATGTTTCCCATAACATATCTTATATGTTATCTTTTGAACCGATTTAGATGGCACATGGTTTAGTGTAAATGTGGCAGTTTCAAGAGCATAAACCCATAAGTTATTCAAAAGTTTAGCTAAACTAATCATCGATCACACTATATCTTGCAATGTGTGATTCTTTCTTTATGATAGACATTGTGTTGTGGTGTTCCAGGTGGAGTTCATTTTGATAAGATACCACAGGCTTACAGAAGGTCCTCAAACTCTTAATTTAAGTATTATCCACCTCGATCAGAATGAAGTACCTTAATATTTTTACCAAGTTGGTTATGTACTTCATTCATGAAATCCTTAAACTTTTCAAGGATTTCTGACTTATGTTTCATCAAGTAAACATAACCATTCCTAATAAAGTTATTAATAAAAGTAATCAAGTACTTATAACCACCTCTAGCATTTGTTCTAAAAGGGCCACCGACATCAGTATGTATGAGTCCTAATAGATCACCCGTCCTCTCACTATTACCAGTGAAGGGAGTCTCTGTCATCCTGCCAAGAAAACAAGATTCACATGTCTCTATTGACTCAAAATCAAAAGTGTACAAATATCCATCTTTATGGAGTCTAGAAATGTGTTTCTCATTGATGTACCCTAGACGACAATGCTAAAGGTATGTTTGGTTTGAGTTGTCAAGTTTTTGTCTTTTAGTAATTATATTGTACACACTTGTCATCATAACTATCTAGTATAGACCATAAGACATTAGGGCACTGCCATACTAGATCTCATCTTTACTAATAGAACATCGACCATTCTTTATAAGAAATTTGAATCCATTCTTATCCAAACAATATACAAATATGATGTTCCTATTAATGGCAGGTACATGATAGTAGTTCTCCAACTCTATTACAAAACCACTTAGTAGAGATAACTCATAGGTTTCAACTGCACTGGCAACAACTCTTGTTCCACAAGCAACACACATTTTAACCTCACCTTTCTTCAAAGGTCTACATCTTTTCAGATCCTTCACATTTGAGAAAATGTGTGATCCACATTCGGTATCCCGTTCCCAAGAGTAAGTATTGAAGTTAATCTCAATAATGAATACATCAGAAGTAGATATCTCTACCCCTTTCTTTCCTTAACCTTCCTTATTTTGAGTGTGGAAGACTTGACATGCGTAAACCGTGCGTGCAAATGCAAGTATACATATCAATGTAATATAGGCCTTGTGAGGCCCGAGTCGAACTCAGGGAAATGTGCATTTTAGTAGACTACTACTAACTGGTTGTGATCAGCTAAACCGATTAAAAGAGTTTGAGAGTTCTTGTAAAATAAAAGAAAATAAAATAAAACAGAGCAATCGATTAAGGGTTTAGTTTAATCAATTCAAATGGAGATCTTTAGGATTGCGGTTTCACCGCGGGTTTTCATTGTATGAATTTCCATATAGCTACTCAAGTTCATCTCTCAATTCGGGTAGTGTCCTGTAGTCATAATTGTCCACTGTCGTGGTACAATTCACTACCTAAGTCTAGGTCGGTTCCACCGTCATAGTAACCTATACCCTAAACTAGGTGTATTAGAATCGACCTCTGGGTTTCCACCATTAACCGTACATCACCTTGTTCAAGGGATTTATTAATTAATGTGAATTTCGTCTCTTTTCAACCGTTAATTCTTCTTTCAAAGTAATTAAAGGCATTAGATTATCATATGGTGATTAAGCATAACAATATAATTGAGAAAAGCTCTGAAAAAGCTCAACCGTCGGATTAAAACGCTCCGTTTTAGTGCAGAAAATCGCCAGATCCCGACGCTGTCGATAGTATCGACCCACAGGTCGATGGTATCGACCATGATACAGGTTTTCCCTTCCAAGATCACGTTTTAGGGTTGCTTTCTAATAAAATGTCGATACTATCGACACCAGGGTCGATAGTATCGACTCTGGACAATGCAAAAGTGCCTGAAAAAGTGCCGAAACATGTGTATAAGTTCGGGGATTATATAAAATCATATAAATATGATAAAAGAAGTATAATTAGATGCAAAAAGAGTTTAAAGGCCAACTATAGTGAATTATGCAAATATAATCAAGAAAATGACAAATACATGCATAAAACAGATATAAAATAAGCCTATAAAAGTGACTCAAAACCCATGCATCAAACTCCCCTAAGATAAAACCTTGCTCGTCCTCGAGCAACAAAACTTTGGATCTGGTTGAGATAAGTCAGAAATAGGACATAAATACATGAAATGAATTTACATCATCCCCACTTTCTTTCCACAAACTGGCCCTCATTGACCACTAAACACTAACTGCCATTCAGGTGACCAAAGACCTATGTAAAAGATGTTTGTCCCCCAATCAGTGAAACACTATCAATTAAAGCAGTTAATATGATAAATTCATATAGTCCATACTTGATGCATCTTGTGATCTCCTATCTACGTTGCTCATTTCCTATCTACCATCTAAATGGCAGCATATCTCCTAATATTAATGATTCAGGAGAATATCATGGGTGGCCTACCGATTAGAGCAACAGGTGGATGGGATAGGTGGTTGTGGAAGAGATTGAAGCACATAACAGTCAATCATGCAATACAAAAATTAATGATCTATCATGATGCAAAATGCAAGTGAAAATGTCCTAATGCTATATTTTTGGTGGAATGATGCATGCACTATCATTCCGTCTCAAGGTGAGATGGAATATCTAAGAAAACTACACCATGTGCTTATTCTTCTTAGTTCTCAAGTGAGAACATGTTCCTTTCTCCCTCTTCTTCTTTATTACTTCTCAATTCTTTTTTTCTTCTTTTTTTTCTTCTCTTTTTTTCAATTTTTTTAAGCCCTTATTTTCATAGATGACAATGAATTATTTATCGGGCTCACTTCTTGTTACATAAATTATACATTTGAAGCATTCTATTTGGAGGGTATGGATCAAGCTCACCACCTTTAATGTTTTCAGAGTAACATAAGATACATGGTGTACAATATGCTCAAAAGATGCAAATGCAACTACATAATGATAGTTATGCAATTAAATGACATGCACCTAAGGATAATGTGCATGTTAACTACTCTATCCTTTTTTTTCATTTTCATGCAAAAACAATATGTGAAAATAGATATAATCCAAGACCTATATACATGAGATGCAATCAAAAAGTGAAATACAATAATGTGGTCCCATTTCTTATGGTGGAGTGTGAATGAAATTGCGGTGGATCATATCACAAGACTAACTGACAGAACCTTCTGAAAATATCATATGTCCCTCTCTAAAGACCTGTGTACTGGGTAACTGAAGGATTTCTCTCTTAAACTTTAGTCTAAGGTCACATTAGCGTTTGGTCGGTTTGGGCTCAAACATCCTTGCCAATCACTTTTCCTTGGACAATAAAGATGGTCATTCATGTCCCCATGTCCTAAAGCTGACTCACCCAAGCACTTCCTCAGTTATGCAACTAAATTACTAACAAGAATAAGCTCAAAAAGTTCTCAAAATGCTCATTTTATATGTGCACACAAACCAAGAGTAAAACTCCCAATTGAAACCATGCATTTATTGCTCCACATATTACACTAGATAGATGTGGACCCTACAAAAGCAGTAAACCTAGAAATAAAAACAATTAATATCTCAAAAGTAAAAGCAACATGAATAAGTAAGTAAAAACTAAGATAGAGGGTTGTTCCAACACCCCCCCAAGCTTGAATATGACTATGGCCTCATAGTCAACATTCTCACTTAAGAGGTGGAACAGCGGTACCGTTCGATTTGAAGTGTGGTGAAGAAGAATGGTTAGATGCTCAAGTGGACCAAGTGATGCTTGCTATATCCCTCCTTTTTGTGGCCCATTTTTGTGTCTTAATGGTTCTAAGACGTGACTTGCTTCATCCATCTTTCCTCTGCAAAAAATGGTTTGAAAAAATCTCGTTTCGATACCTTTTACGGCCTATTTTATGTAGTTGTCCTGCAGGTGTCAATACTATCGACACAAGGTCGATGGTATCGACCCAGGATCAGTAATTTTGTTGTATCGACGCATCTAAAAGATTGGGAACTCAAATGTTTTGATACTATCGACCCTAGGGTCGATGGTATCAACTTTACTGTCACCAATTTTTCCAAAAATCTTCAGGAATCTCGATACTATCGACACTAAGGTCGATGGTATCGACTTTTCTTCAGCGTTTACTGATCCAAACTCGATACTATGGACATGGGTGTCGATAGTATCAACCATAACATTCTACACACTTCCAAACACGAGTTAGGGTATCATTTTTACAAAAATTATCAAAACATAAGAAAAAACTAAGTACATAAACATAAAAGAGCATAACCAAACATAAAAAAGATACGAAAGTTGGGTTGCCTCCCAACAAGCGCCCTTGTTTAATGTCCTAGGCTTAACATAAAGATACCTTTAACCTGGGTTGTCAAGAGATGTCTCTAATGAGTCATGTGGTAATTTGAATTTAACTCTATCATCACCAATCCCAAGTGTCAAGTAACCTCGCCCAATGGCAGTGATTACATCAGCCGTAGCTTGGAACGACCTTCCCAATAGCATCTCACGTCCTTCCAACTCATGCATGTCCATGACCACAAAGTCAACATGGAAGATGAATTTGTCGACCTTGACTAGCACATCCTCGCATATACCTTGTGGCTTCACAATGTATCCATCCGCCAACTCAATAGTCATGGAAGATTTCTTTAGTGTTTTCAATCCAAGCTTTTGAAATGTAGACAGTGGCATAAGATTAATGCTGGCCCCTGAGTCACACTGTGCTTGTGGAAAATGTTGGCCGCCTATGGAACATGGGATGTAGAAACATCATGGATCTTTCCTCTTCCTTGGTAGCCGTCCTTGGATTATAGAACTCACTTTTTCATCAACAACACAAATGTCAGTGTCTTTTATCCTCCTTTTCTTGGTGATTATGTCCTTGATAAACCTTCCATATGCTGGAATATGTTCTATCATTTCTACTAACGGAATATTAATATGGAGCTTCTTAAGCATCTCCAAGAATTTCTTGTAGTGCCTATGCTCTTTCTTCAGCCTCAGACTATCCAGGAAAGGCACGTTTGGGTCCTTCGCTCGCTTGTGTGGTGGCACATATGGAACTTTAGGGGTCTCCTCCCCTAAGCTTGCTTCAACGCCACCTTGTAGGATAGGATTTGACACATCATCCGTGGATGGCATGACTTGTGGATGCTCCCCTCTCTCAGTGACTATAGCTTCACCATGACGCATGGCCTTCACCTGCTCCTCTTACCTAGGTATGGGTGCGGCCGCGATGTGCTCTTGGCAGATTTTTCTGAATGGACAACATCTGCCTGATAGTCCATAATGACTGCGAGGATACAATATTCTTGGTGTAGCCTCCATATCAAAAATCATTTTGCTTTTATCCTGGACCTCCACCACCGGGGGCTCTGCCTCAGAAATCACAGATATATATTTCACTTGATGATGTGCTTGAACAACATCTGCATTCCCAGCCTGTCTTTGTTGATTTGTATACTTCATGGCTGCCACTTCATTGGAAATTTGGGTCACATTCGTCTCTAGTGCCCTCATTTGTGCTCCATGACTTTGCAATGTCTGCCCAAATTTATTCAAAATCTCACCCTAAGACTGTAACTTCTTGGCGAATGTACTCATCATCTCTTAATTTTGTTTCACCACCTGGATAAGCAATTCATTGGTCTTTTCCTCTAGGCTAGGCTACAACTTCTGAAAATTTTGTTCCTTCCTCCAATAATATTTTTTATTTCTATATCCCTATTGATGCATATACTTTTCATGTGCTTCATCATCAGACCCATTGTCCTCTTTCTCTAGGAGCTTCTTGGATATAAGATCCAACTTGTCATTAAGTGCTTTGATGGCCCTTGCTTCATGTGTAATGCCAATCTGCTCGGGTGCATCTCTTTCACCCCAAGACTACTTTTTCGACATGTTCCTTAGAATCTCCCAACACCTTGTTCCTGTGTTGTTCAAAAAGAAACCAGAACCTGCTGAGTCCAAATTGCTCCTATCATGTTCATTTAGGGCGAAGTAGAAAATTTTAGCTTGCTTCTCTTTGTCTAAGTCGTGATGTGGACACTTCCTCAGCATGATCTGGAAGCGCTCCCAAGTTTTAGAGTATGTTTCACCGGCTCACTGGTTGAAGTTGTGTATCTTCCTCACTAGATCGTTTGTCTTTTCAGGTGAGAAGAACCTCTCAAAGAACACCTCAACCATGTGATCCCAAGATTCAATGTACTCATCATACAGATTGTGCAACCATTCCCAAGCATTGCCCGCTAAAGAACTGGGAAAAAGTTTTAGGTAGAGTGTCTCTTGCGGGAACCTGTCAATCTTTATCATATCACAATTTTCCATGAACGTGCTGGTGTGGGTCACCGGATCCTCATTTTTAAGTCCATGGAAAGCCTGCGATTTGACCAACTGAATAAGCCTGGGATCAATCTTATAACTAGGTATGTTGATAGCTTGTTTCTTGATTGGCCCCTTCTACACAGAAGAAGAAGAAGCCTTCATCCTTTCCCAGATCGTCTGCTCCTCATTTTCCGCTCCGTCACCTATTATTACTTTACTAGTACCTGAAATTTCAAATGGTAGTGTATGAACCGGTACTAATAATTAAAACAATGAATAAGATTTGCAATTCAGTTCAAAAGATGAAAAGAAAAAAAATTACATGAATTAAAAGTGGACTAGTGTGGCCGCTCGCAGCACTCGTAGTGCTAAAATTCACCGTTTCCCTGACAACGGCGCCAAAAACTTGACACGCGTAAACCATGTGCGCAAACGCAAGTATACATATCAATGTAATATAGGACTTGCGAGGCCCGAGTCGAACTCAGGGAAACATGAATTTTAGTAGACTACTACTACCTGGTTGCGATCAGCTAAACCGATTAAAAGAGTTTGAGAGTTGTTGTAAAATAAAAGAAAATAAAATAAAACAGAGCAATCGATTAAGGGTTTAGTTTAATCAATTCAAATGGAGATCTTTAGGATTGCGGTTTCACCGCGGGTTTTCATTGTATGAATTTCCATATAGCTACTCAAGTTCATCTCTCAATCCGGGTAGTGGCCTGTAGTCAGAATTGTCCATTGTCGTGGTACAATTTACTACCTAAGTCTGGGTCGGTTCCACCGTCGTAGTAACCTATACCCTAAACTAGGTGCATTAGAATCGACCTTTGGGTTTCCACCATTGACCGTACATCACCTTGTTCAAGGGATTTGTTAATTAATGTGAATTTCGTCTCTTTTCATCCGTTAATTCTTCTTTCAAAGTAATTAAAGGCATTAGATTATCATTATGGTGATTAAGCATAATAATATAATTGAGAAAACAAAACCATACCACAGATTTAGGAGACAAATTATGAATTACTATGATAAAAACGTCATACAATGCTTCCCCGTGCTACTCCCGGTCCTAAAGATTAAGGGGATTAGCCCCGCATGGTTGACAATGGAAAATACATAGGAGTAGAGAAGAAAAACATGGGAAACATGGAGCAAACTCGTGTAACCCCTGATACAAAGGTGTTCCTGGGGATCCTCCTCGAGAAACGTGCGTTTTGCAGTCTTCCGGCAGCAAAATCGCCCGTAGGAGGTGCCCAGATCGCTCGGTTGATGGCCTTCGTCTCTTATCTCCTCTCTCTCTCCCTCCTTCTTGTATGTTGTGCAACACAAGATGAGATCCCCCTATGGCCGACCATTCTCTTCTTAGGTCATAGGACCACTTTACGGCTCCGAAAAAGCTCAACCGTCGGATTAAAACACTCCATTTTAGTACAGAAAATCGCCAGATCCCGACGCTGTCGATAGTATCGACCCACAGGTCGATGGTATCGACCATGATACAGGTTTTTCCTTCCAAGATTGCATTTTGGGGTTGCTTTCTGATAAAATGTCGATACTATCGACACCAGGGTCGATAGTATCGACTCTGGACAATGCAAAAGTGTCTGAAAAAGTGTCGAAACATGTGTATAAGTCCGGGGATTATATAAAATCATATAAATATGATAAAAGAAGTATAATTAGATGCAAAAAGAGTTTAAAGGCCAACTATAGTGAATTATACAAATATAATCAAGAAAATGACAAATACATGCATAAAACAGATATAAAATAAGCCTATAAAAGTGACTCAAAACTCATGCATCAAGACTTCAACTTTGGCTTAGTCTCAGAACACTTCTTGGCCATACATTTTTCCTTGAACTTTAGTTCACCGATCATCATGACTACATTGTCCTTCTTCTTATGTGATTCAACATTTATCAACATGTCAAGAAAGTCAGAAAGTAGTTTATTTATTTTACTGAAGTGATAATACTCGATAAATCAGGTATACGATTCAGGCAAGGATTACAAGATCATATATGTGGCCAACTCTTAACCTAAAGGAAATCCTTATTTCTCTAGATTCTCCATATGCCCAATTATATTGAGCACATGGGGATCTACTAGATCTCCCTCTATCATTTTGCAGTAAAATAACACATTAGAGACATTATACATTTCTTGCTTATCATGTTATTTATTCAACTCAGAGTTCATACAACCCAACATAAGGTTCTTGATGTCTATGAATTCATTAGCATGCTTCAAGTAAGCATCTATTTCAACGTTAAGTGAATTTAGAGTGGGTTTCACTGAACTGGTGTTCCGGGGACATAGAGAATTCTTCTCAAAGTCCTAATCCAGTTATGGAAGTGTATCACATTTAGATTGTCTGTCTCAAGGACCGACCACAATGATTATGTGTTTTCCATTTATCTACAAGAGTAAAATTTTCACTTTGTCAAAACAAATTTGATTTGATTTGGTAAATTTTGACGATATTAATTAGTCTTTTTAATTAATAATTGCTCCCACTATTTTCTCATAATTGATATCCCTCTACCAATTCATAAGATTACAACATACAATCTTCTAGTGAGCCAAGATCTAAAACAATTAAATCAATACCCAACCAATGCTGGCGCTCGTGACCAATTATATAGGTAGGCAACATTTTTCAATTGCATCTCATGCAATTCTTGGAAAGATGGTATGCACAAATCCTTGCCATGGCCCATCTATATGCTTCTAGGCACTTAATCTTATTAAGTTCACCTAGTCAAGTTTGAACCATAAGCCATCATGATAGAATATGCACCCTGCTAGGGAAGACCCACATATCTACCATCACTCTTCCATGAGATAGACGACGCAACACGCTAGGGTGTGCCCACGCTTGGTCGATTAAGGCTTTCATTTGTGTTTCTTTATAGAAAACATCTTAGGCTTGGTGTTTATTGAGGGATTTGTATTTATAAATACATATACATATCCAATCACCACATACTATCATATGAATCACATACATGATATATCCCACAAATGAAAACATGCAATAAAACATAAGTGATGGTTATGGCCATACTATTGTAATTCCTTGGAGCGAAAAGTAAATACCACCACATGGATCCACAAGGAACTACCACCATCTAGGGTCTGTATCACATGAGAAACATTTTTTTGATGAAGATATATACTATCTTTGTTGATTGGTTCAACTCTTGAACTGATTGGTTTGTCTCATGGTCAGTCAGTATTCAGTCTAAATGATTGTTTGATCTCTAGTCCAACATCTCCTGGACACCTCCAGTTGATCGGTTGGGCCACCAGTCAATCAGTTTGGCTTATTCTGTCATCAATCCTCCTTGGTCCTCCAACCGATTGGCTTGTCTTAAAAAATGGGTAGCTCATCTGGTGTTGAACATCTTCTTATTGTAATAAGAAATTAAACTATCCTAATACGATTTCATATGTTATAAAGTAATAAGCAACCTTGAGTTACATTCAAGAGCAGCATAGGACAGAGAGAATAATACTTTTACATTTGTAAGAGAAGATGAGGCTCAATATGTAAACTGAGATATGAATAGGAATAAACAACCACACAACCATGCACAAGGATCTAGGTTATTGGCCCTAATCATGCTTCACATCCAACATCCAAACCAATCTTAGGGAAACATATATAAATTGCATATATATCATATCATATATATATTAGTTGGGATCAGATGTGATATTTAATTGGATATGCACATGAATCATTTTAAGTATTTGCCTCATATGAAATAAATAAAAGATGAAAAACAAAATCTGATCATATCGATCGAATCCCAAAGCATGGTAAATTGACGTTGTTCTAATACCATTGTAGGGAAATATAATGACAAATCAGACAACAAAAACAAAATTTAACTGCCATATTCCCCTTTAAATAGTAGATCATGTCAACAACTATGTAATAGGAAGGTTGGTTGTCGGGTTATACTTGGTATTGAGTATGTACAACGATAATTTGCTTGTTGTAGTGTGATCCTTTCTTCAAGTTGCACCTAGAAATTTTTTTTGACGGTCTTCTGGTTGCTCACCATGGATAACAGTTTGACCTTGTCCTCCCAGTTGTAGGAAACAACCTCCTCGCCTCTATAGTAGTCCACACAGGCCACCGAGAACTCCTGTCATTCTAGAAGAATAAACAAGGAGTTTTCCCTTCACGTTAGTGTACTAGCACCAACTTTCTCTCCTATAGTTACTCTCCCTTTCTATTTCTCCCTTTATCGGGTAGGACTTTCTTGGGTTCTCTCGGCTACTATAACCAAAGAAGACAACAATTATTAGAGTCAATTGATGTGTCTGAGAAGCCTCCAGTACCCCTCTATTTATAGGAGGGTTAGGGTCAGGGTTCCTAGTCTGAGCGGGAGTGGAAGGGGCTAAAATTTCATGATTTTTACATCTTGCGATCGGCAAAACGATTGGTGTACAAGTGAATTGATCAGTTGGCATGTGATCTGATCGGTTCAACCCTTGAACCAACCATTTCATCATGTTTCCCAATCCTAGTTGTATTGGAAATTAATATCCAATTAATGCACAACATGATGTCACCACTAATCCTTGATCCAATCAAATTGATCAATGAATGGGGAAGTTCATCCCATGAATCAGTTGTTTGGGACCTTGAGCTTATCGGTTCACTCAGTGAACTAGTCGGTTCATGCCACAGTTCAACCAATATTCATCCACGTAATTTTAGTCAACTTGACTCCAACAGATCGGTTCAACACTTGAATTGGTTGGTTCACAGTCCAGTCAGTCCATTGCTATTTAAATTGAACACTTAAACTATAACGTCCCCGATTCAACCACCTGATTTTCTTCCTTTAAAAATCAAGTGGCTAAATCTGAGCCGTTAATATGGTACCAAGAATCAAAGCACAAGAGTGAGATAAGAAATATTTTATTTCAAAATATTACACCCTTACAAAAGGTAGATTTACATTATCACCTATATCGATAAAAAAAATGATACATGTGTTTAAATATTAATCTTGATTTGTATTTGATTCTTGACGCCCTTCAGGATCTTTTCAAGATGAGTGTTCCACAAGGAAAAATCCTATAAATAATATATCTGCAACATGGAAGAATATGTCGCAGCCCAAGTGGGAGAGTATGGGTTAGACAAATGTCTAAGTATGGGAAAATTGAGAATAGCAGCATGACACTATTAACATAATTGCATTCTAATATGTTACTCCAATAACTAAAGCATCAGTTGAGATATTCATAAAGTAATTATTAGATGATAACTCTATCAAAAAGTTTAGAACAATATTGAGGTGCATTAACCATAATTGTAGGTATTTCTTAATTAAAGAAGGAGACTTTATTCCATAAACGAGCTTAACTACAACACTCAGAGAAGGTGTCAATTCACCTTGGGCAACTGGCCTGCAATCACAAAAACTTGCTTAGCCAAGACTTTAGTCCATTAGGGTCACCAAAACACCTGTAAGTACCCTGGCACACCCCCAACCACTCGTGCACAGTGCATGCTCTATTCAATGAATCAAATTACCACATGCAGCCACCGATCGCCTTTCCAAGACCAGAAGAGGGTGCTCCTTGCACAAAATGCCACTTGAATAATCATTAGTTAGCATGCTTAATCTTTACAGGAGATTATTCCCCATTACTAACTTGATCATGCCTAACTCTACATGACCAACCCAAGTGTGGGCCTGAGTATGGTAGAGCATTATACGCATCCATCCCTGACTCCAAAGGACTTAGATCTGGATCCCAAATGTATCAATCCCCGGCCAAGACATGCCGACTCTGTTACCAACACATCTCCCAAAATGAATTTTAGAATCAAAAGGACATCATCAATGATATACAACTATTTGATGGATATTCAGAGTTGGAGAGATGAAAGGGTAGTCAAGCAAATGAATCACTGATTATTATTTCACTATGAAACCTAAAATGTAAACTTGTGGGATTGTGGTTTTGAATCAGACAAGTCTATGGGCAAGAGCGTGCAAGAGGTTAAGGAGTCCCCCCGTGCGAACACAGAACCAATTAAATAACATTTCCTCTTTACTGACTACAAACATCAGTGAAACAGGCTCCTAGTCACCTTAGAAGTGTCTGATAGAATTCCACTTTCTAACAATATCACATGACACAATTAATAGAGAGAAATAAAGGAAAAGGGAACCAAAAGACAATAGGACTATAATCCAAAGAAATGCTTGATTATCATCTAAAGCCTTTAAACTCAATTTTAAAGGATAATATGGACGAATATATGGAAGTCATACCTAGCTTATTAATAAAGATGTTGTGTATAGTTGATCACTTATTCATTCTTTAAGAAAGTATATGAAGTATACTATACTATTACTGCATATAATACCAAACCATTCTATACCATACCTTTTATTGATGTTGATATAATAGATTACATTAGGAATTGAATAGCATATTAAACAATAATAAACTGTACTTTTTGGATGATAAAATGTGGGAACCATACCTTTTATTGATGTTGATATAATAGATTACAATAGGAATTGAATATCATATTAAACAATAATAACATGTACTTTTTGGATGATAAAATGTGGGAACCATACAAAATCATACTTTTCCTTAATGATTATATAAGAAACTATTACAAGGAGTGAGGACCATACCTTTAGATGTACATTGATACATAGTTCCACAAGAAGACCATAGCATCATTAAATATATCCAGTCATGATATATTTTGGCAACATTCTGTTGCATTTTCCATTACCTCGATCATCGTTCCTAGCTAGATCAACTTATAGGGTTTCTCTCACTAGGGTAGAAGAGACATGGCTTATATATTCTTAGAGAAAGGATATTTTGGAAGACATAGTATTGGGTTTCTCTTACTATAGTGGAGGAAGGAGTTAGTAGGTTTCTATAGAGAGAGTATTTGTTGGGAGGTGATTCCTTTCACTAACATAAAGAAAGAGAGAGTGGTTTTCTAATCTAGACAGAGATTGGAGGTTTATGGTGAAGGAGAATGGAAAGGAGGGAGAAGGGACGTTCACCTTTGCTTTGGGATGAAGTGGAGAGAACTTATGCTTATGGTGGGGTGGATGGGGGCTCTTTATATAGGAATGGTGAAGGGTAGCATGGTCCTAATAGAAAAAAGTGTGTGGATGACACATGGGTGCAAGATGTCATCTTTAGGTGGATGCTTACTAGTTAGGTTACACATGGATGGTTAGGTGTCATCCCAAGAATTTGTAGATGACACATGGAAGCATATGTGTCATCTCAAGATAGCTATTAAAGGGTGGTTGACACATGGTAGGATAGGTGTCAAATTTTGGAGGTGCTAGGTGTCAAGGGAAGGAGCATGCCACTCATCTACTTGCTTCACCAACTAATGTGCTTGCTCAAGCTACCTACTTGCTATCCAGCTATATGCTTGCCTCCATAAGCATCTTGCTTGCCACCCAGCTACCTGCTTGTGTGCTTACCCACCAAAATGATATTTTTCCAAAATTGGCAAAAAGTACCGCAATTATATTTTCAATATATAAAAGCTTTTAAAATAATCAAAATGAATTATTTTAATATTAAAATTGATTTTACAAAAAAAATCCTCAAAGAAGCTTGTTTTTATGAATAGCTCTAATAAGGAGTTTTAATTTGGGCTAGAGATCAGGATGTTACATAAACACTTTTGTAATCAAGTTAAACATCATTCAGAAATAAACTCCTATTCTAAGTGTATCATATGTGTGTGACCTTATAGGTTCCAAGTTACGTTGGCAGTGAATGTCCATAACTAGTTTATGACATTACAAACAATGAACGGTATCTAGCAACACATCATTGCTACCCAAGTAATTGGAAAGTTGGAGAACAACTTTAGCCTACAATTCGTGGTTGGTATTACAGTGTTTGCATAGTTACTTTATCAATGATATCTAGATTGAACTCAAGGCATAGACTTTTCATCCTTTTCAACATTAAATCTTGGTTCCTTGAACTAGAGCAGACTATCTAAGATATACATAAGCTCAATATCACATATTGACTTACATGAGCATGGCCATGCATTTCTCAGTCTCTCTTATCAAGTACCCATGATATCATACTCTTTTAGGAGGTACAAATCTCATCTACATCACTTATAATCATCTTCATGTGTCACAGTACACCCAATCATCACCTTTATGGAAACCCTCATTCAAGGTCACAGTGGATGATGTCAAAGTACATCGAGTGACATGTGATGAGTGTAGTGATTTCAAGTCTTAGAATCACAATCACCACCATCACTATGAGAGATCATTCTAACTACCATTTAATGGTTCCATGTATCACTCTGAAGGTGGGTTTGTTTGGTACTCTATTTCCTAAGAAGTACATATGTGCTTGGTTTGATATCACATATCATGACCAATGAGACTCTATCATCAACCAACACACATTCTAGCCTTATGTTTATTGTTGTCTATTTTCCTTCAACAATAACATCTGACTAGAGACATAACAAGAATATATATACTCTTGACATCCATATGATCTCACTGTTCAGGTCATCAACCCCAACACATACATTATTGAATACTATCATTCTATACACAATTATTATGTTACCTTTTTATCTCATAACTGAATAAAACAGAATAAATTGGAAGATTGTGTTTATTACTAATCAAATCATTAACAAGATATGCCATTAAAATCATCATATGATTGGCTCTCTGGGCATACATACCAACAGACTCCCACTTGCACTTAGAGTCAATCACCCATGAACTTAATCCCAAGTGATCTAACATGACCATCATGCTTCTGCTGCATAAGTGATTTTGTCAAGTGGTCATCCACATTGATTTTGGTTGGTACTCTAAAAATCTCCACATCTCCTCATTATGTGATCTCTCGTATGAGATGGAACCGCCTTTGTATATGCTTGGAACACTGATGTGATCTGGGTTCCTTGGCTAGTGCAATAGAACCATTGTTGTCACAATATAGCTCAATTGCATCATTGATGCTTGGAACCACCCCTAGTAATGACATGAACTTATTGATCCAAAACAACCTCCTTTGTTGCATTGGATGCATCAATATACTCGACCTCTATTGTAGAATCTGCAATTGTCCCTTGCTTGGAACTCTACCAGCTCACAACTCCATTGTTGAGGCAAAACACAAATCCTGATCGGGATACGTAGTCATTTTGTCAGTTTTGAAGCTTTCATCGGTGTAACTTCTTATAACCAAATCTTTCTCTCCACCATAGATAAGGAAATGATACTTAGTTCTTCTCAAGTACTTAAGAATGTTCTTCATGACTGACGAGTGACTCTCACTGGGATTTGATTAATATCTTATCACAAAACTATTTATTACCATCCTCCTTCCCCTACTGACAACAAAGTCTGGGGTAGTAGGAGTTGGGTGCCCGTCCGTAGATTGGATCGAATATTTCACATTAGAAGTATATATGTAAAGTAGTAAGAACAAGATACTAAACAAGGAGATAAGAGATATGTACCCATTTCTAGTTTCAAAATAACCCATTTGTATTGCATTTCAGATCTTAGAGTCTTGAGTGCAGTGGATGTTCATCTGGTAACAACAAATTCAATAAACAAAACATATTAATGCTAAAGCATTAAGTACGGTAAGAAAGGGCAAGTAAATAGTTTAAGCATATAGTAAACGCTGCTTGGCTAGAACATGATAATAAGGAAGAAGAAGATACAAGGCGAGCAAACTTAAAGACATTATTTTATGCAAAGCATATTTGAAGTTCATTTATCGATTATATCAGCATAGGCCTATGACCAACTTCCTTAAAGGATGGGTTTGTAGGGTGCTCAAGATTGGCTACCTATTTGTCAACATGAGGGACCTCAAGACCAAAGTCAATGAGCTAACCCTTTTTCATTCGTGCCTTGTGTCCTTGCCTTGAGAATTCAGGCAGGTGCACATAGTTATATAATGGATTTATTTAGATTATGTTCAAGGTTTGTTCAATGTATTCAAGCAAAATAAACATACTAATCATAGGGAAAAAGTATCTCTAACAAGTATTTATCAAGACAAGCATTTATATGAGCATACATACAAACAAGCCAATATCATAGTAGGGTCAAGAGAGTAAGCGTACCTTATGAGTAGAGTATAAGATTAAGAATTCTTGAGTAAGATCCTAGCGATTATCCAAACCAAGGGTACCTCACAAGTAAAAGATATAGCATGGTGTCTTAGATCAAAAGGGTTTGATAATCGAAACATCATATGATACATGTCGATGTTCCCCTAGACCTAGGTTTCTAGTATTTCAATCTTAGTTTCAAAAAAGCATGCAAGTATTCTATCATAGACCAAAAGTCATACTAACGTCTTAGGTTGAGGTGATACATCCACATTATGAGTAATAATTGATAAGGATATGGTCTGATTTGGGAGTAAGGGAAGTAGTATTTGGTTTGTTACCATGTTCCATCATTCAAGATCATGATTAAGTCATACTAGATCAATTCCATGCAATAGGGTCATATTTCCGAGTCATGTCAGCATTAAGAACATATGATAGATCATGTTGGCTTTGTGCTAAAAGATAAAGATTCTATTGATTTGAAGCCATTGAGATAGCATGGATAACATTAGAGTATCATATGCAATATTAGTTCCCAACCAAGAAACATATGCATTTAGGTCACACTAGGTGTTACATGTAGTTAATAGGAGTACATGGTTATGCTACAGGGAATTTCAAGAAACAAGTCATTTAAGGATTGATTATAAGGTGGACATAAAGGTTTCAACATTTAAGACCAACTTTGCATCATGTTTAAAGGTTCCATTTCCATAAATACTTGAACATCACACTTAGGGCATATCAAGGTACTCAAGTAGATTTTTAAGTCATATGGGTCATTAAAGGAAACCATAGAAAAAGACCTTGGCCAAACCTAGCACATAACATCATTAATATTACTAATTTCATACTGCTATAGCCATTTGATGATAAAAAGAAATCAAGGTTCCATCATTAGTCAGGAGGCATCATGTACATGCATAAAAGGGCACTTATAGGTCAAAATAGTAAGAGTTCACATCAAAAGTGACCCACTTCGTAATTGAAGCAAGAATATGGTTAAAAGTTACTATTATAAAGATCAAAAGTGATATAATAAGAAACAATACTAGATAGGATCAAGATACATAATTAAACATTCAATAAGAATATAAAAGATTTACTTTTTAGGATATCAGGAGAAAATGAAGCAGAACTAGATTCTAAAACTAGTACCAATGGATAGATCTCATTGAGATGATCAAAATTCATGTATTATATGTTATATTTGGATGAAGGATGTACAAGTTATCATTTTTAGAAGATTTGGATGAAAACTTTGGAGAATGGGGGGTGAGGCGTTACAAAAATAATATGGTTGATTTTGCCCATGGGCTGAAGATTGGACTGTCGTTCCAGCCCTCCTCATTCACATGTGATGGTGGCCCCACCCCTCCTATGTTTCACATTGTGGTTGGTCCTCAGCCTGTTGATACGGGTGATTGTGGATCATTGATGATTGCCATTCCTACGTTCCCAGCAACTCCCGCTCGCCTGAAAACGTCATCCACTGTGTGCTCTACCCTGTCCAAGCTCGCCTATGTACCGTCGATGTGCGGTCAACCCTTGACCAACACCAGATCGTGTGGCAGCCTTAGATGCACCCCACTAACGGGAGAGACTATGTGAAGGGGGCGAGTGAAGGCTTGGACCAGGGCATCAACGTCGCACAATTGCGGATCGACGACTCAAATTTCATCTTCTTCCCTGGGCACGATGCATGAGCAGAGGAGGCTGAGTCATCAACGATAAATGGTGGGGAGAAAGACATAAACCATCATCAGGGCTAGAAATGGCTCGAGGAGTTGTTGCCTTGGCACAAATCATTGACCCAGCATCAGGGCTAGAAGTGAAGGTCTCAATTGTTGTTGCCAATAGCTCGAGATGAAAACCCCAATGGGAACCCACGATGGTGCCAAGGAAAGGGTGAAGGGAAAGAATGAAAGGGGAAGGCAATCTAGGGTTTTCCAAAAATGAAATTGAAGAGGGGCTAGGGTTTCTAAGGGATAAAGGATTCCAATGAGGGGTATAATTGTGCATGAAATAGAGTAGATGGGTGGGTAGGTAAGCCCCAACGCCATTGACATCGACAAGGTATATGGAGGTAGGGGGAAGGGTTGTAGCCATTAGATCGAGGAGTGTGATCCGTGGGACATGATCCAACGACTCATATTGGCCCACACGAGAATGAGGATCTATGAATTGCTGACAAGGCTTAAGGCAGAGGTGCCTCCCATAAATGGGCTGCACACACCCTATTTGGGCCCACTTAGGGTGGAAAAACAACACATATTCGACTTATTAATCGTATAGTCAAACCCAATGTTTGAAGGGCCATAACTTGGGCCAGGGAAGTCTGATCGAGGTGATTTTTGCACCGTTAAAAAGATAAAGAGAATCTGTACAACATGAGATACATTGGAGATCAAGTTCGAGGACTTGAATTTGTTCAAAGTAATTTACAAGATGGTGATTAGTTAAGAATTTGAAACTTAGGTTCAAAAGAAAAATGAGTATCAACATAAGACACATGTGTATGAGGTGATTCAACCAAGCATCAAGGCTCATTGATTCAAGAAATTGAAGGTTAGAGCATAGAATAGTGTAAGGACAAGTGCATAACACATACATGAAGAGAGAGAAAAGTACGGGTCATCACATATCCACTCGTCATGATCAAGGCATATGACACGTCAGGATGAGTACATAACATTTCATACATGATAGATCTAATTGCCGATGCATATAGAATCTTACTCATGCACTCCCTTTCTTCACAAGAATAGGGACAATAAGCTCTAGAGATAGTAACTCTATGAGACATGGGTAAGTTTCTTCTCTTTGATTTCTCCATGCTAAACCTATTCAACACTTCATCATTGTATGTGCTCTGACTTAGTCCAAGAAGCCTTCTAGATCTATCTCTATAGATCTTAATTCCAAAGATATAATATGTTTCACCTAAGTCCTTCATAGATAATGTACTTCCTAGACAAATCTTTACCATCTATACAGAAGGAGTGTCATTCCCCTTCAATAGTATGCCATCAACATACAATATGAGGAATGTAATTATGCTCCCACTAACCTTCTTATACATACAAGGTTCATCTTAATTTTGACTAAAGCCAAACTCTTTGACTTTCTTGTCAAAATGAATATTCCAGATCGGAGTTTCTTACTTCAATCCATAGATTGACCTTTGTAGCTTACAGACTTTATTTGCATCCTTTGGATTTATAAAAACCTCATGTTGTGACATGTACACATACGTAAGAAGATTCCCGTTAAGGAATGTGATTTTGACATCCATTTGCCAAATCTCATAGTCATGATAACCTACAATGACAAGCATGACCTTAATGGACTTAACTATGGCAACTGGTGAAAACGTTTCATCATAGTCAACAACTTGAAGTTTTTTGAAACATTTTGCAAACAATCTATCCTATAGGTTTGTACATTACCATCCATGTCAGTCTTTTTCTGGAAGACCCACTTGTACCCTATGGGTTTTCACCCTGTAGGTGGATCCACCAATATCCATACCTTATTGGTGTCCATGGATTCTATCTCAAATCTTATGGATTCAAACCATTTCTCTGATTCTGGTCCCTTAATAACTTCTTTGTAGGTCATTGGCTCATCATCTATGACCAACTCACCACCTTCTTGAGTCACAAGATAACCAAACTTTCAGGCTCAAGGTGTATCCTACTAGATCTATGAGGTTCTTATGTTACCTGAGGAATCTGATATTCTGCAACAATTTGTAAGTCTCCTTGTTCCTCTTGTACCTCTATAAGTTTAATGTTTTCTTGTTACTCTTGAATCTTTTTGAGTTCTACTTTTTTCCCATTGATTCCTTTGGAAATAAATTCCTTTTCAAGGAATACATCAGTCATGAAAACAAACACTTTGTTGTCAGATGGAGTGTAAAACTAGTATCCCCTAGTTTCCTTGGGATATCAAATAAAATAACATCTATCAGATTTGGGTACAAGCTTTTCAGGAAACATTTTCTTGCCATAAGCTTCACATCTCCAAATATTCATATAAGACACATTGGGACGTTTCCCATGCCATATCTCATATGGTGTCTTTTCAACCAATTTAGATGGTACATGGGTTAGTGTAGACATGGTAGTTTCAAGAGCATAACCCCAAAAGTTATTTGGAAATTTAGCTAAACTCATCATTGATCACACAATATCTAGAAATGTGAGATTCTTTCTTCCTAATATACCATTGTGTTGTGGTGTTCCAGGTGAAATTCATTGTGATATGATACCATGGGCTCCTAAAAAGTCCTCAAACTCTTGTCTTAAGTATTCTTCACCTCGATCAAAATGAAGTGTCTTAATAATTTTACCAAGTTAGTTTTGTACTTAATTTAGGAAATCCTTGAACTTTTTAAGGGTTTTTGACTTACGTTTCATCAACTAAACATAACCATACCTACTAAAGTCATAAGTAAAGGTAATGAAGTATTGATAACAACCTCTAGCATTTGTTCTAAAAGGGCCACTCACATCAGTATGTATGAGTCCTAATAGATCACCTACCCTGTGACACCTCATCATGCTAAATGAGATTAATCAAAACACAAAACATGATCAACTACTAATTAATCACATCATCAAAAATGCATAATAATTAAAACCAAAATTCACATCATGAACAAGTTCTGAAACATTTTCATAAATGTTCATCTTTTCCATTATCATATATTATAACACGAATTTATATCTATGCTCAAACTCAACCACATCCTGTGTACAAAAGAAGCATTTACATGTTAATGGCATATATACATACACTGGTATACTACCAAAATCTCATGTCGATACAAGTATCTTGTCTAGAAAACATCTCCCATACCCAACCCTAAGAGTACATGGATGACACTAGGACTCTACTACTGATATTTACAACTGACCAACCTTCTAAATCTATTGATCACCATGTTAGTTCTCTTCTACAGCACGACCTCAACCTCGTTGCCCGCGACCAGCTAAAAAGATGTGGTGACCCACCGGTGATACCCAGTCCCAGAAAGAGATATAACTCTCTCCAACAAATAAAGATTATAACACATTAATTAGCAATAAGTAAAATGACTAATTGAAGTACTTAACTAAGTAATTGAGAAGATTAAATAGATTAAGCAAACTAAGCAAGTTTAGCAAGTAACTTAGCAATACGTATAACTACTCAAACTTTATAGAATAACATCTTGTAAGCACTGTGTAGTATATAGACATGGCAAGGACTAATCATCCAATGGTTGATCGTATTTAATACTAACAAATCTACTACACAACTTATATTACATCTTTATTACATTGCCATGAGGGATTTGAGGAATACCACTCAAGTCCCAACTGACCACTACTAAGTTGAATCAGTTCCATACTATATCTAGGATAACCGGATTCCTAAGATCTTCTCCGCCCTCAGTCAACCAATATTCAACCATGTAATTTTAGTCAACATGACTCCAACAGATCGGTTCAACACTTGAATTGGTTGGTACAAAGTCCAGCCAGTCAATTGCTATTTAAATTGAAAACCTAAATACTTTCATAATCAAGTTAAACATCATTCATGACTAAACTCCTATTCTAAGTGTATCGTATGTGTGTGACCCTATAGATTCCAAGTTATGTTGGCAGTGAATGTCCATAACTAGTTTATGACATTACAAACAATGAATGGTATCTAGTAACACATCATTGCTACCCAAGTAATTGGAAAGTTGGAGAACAACTTTAGCCTACAATCCATGGTTGGTGTTACAGTGTTTGTATAGTAACTTTATCAATGATATCTAGATTTAACTCAAGGCATAGACTTTTCATCTTCTTCAACATTAAATCCTTGTTCCTTGAACTAAAGCAGACTGTCTAAGATATACATAAGCTCAATATCACATATTGACTTACATGAGCATGTCCATGCATTTCTTGGTCTCTCTTATCAAGTACCCATGATATCATAATATTGTAGGAGGGACAAATCTCATCTACATCACTCACAATCATCATCATGTGTCATAGTACACCCAATCATCACCTTTATGGAAACCCTCATTCAAGGTCACAATGGATGATGTCAAAGTACATCGAACGAGATGTGATGAGTGTAGTGATTTTAGGTCTTACAATCACAATCACCACAATCACTATGAGAGATGATTCTTACTACCATTCAATGGTTCCTTGTATCACTCTGAAGGTGGGTTTGTTTGGTACTCTATTTCCTAAGAAGTACATATTTACTTGCTTTGATATCACATATCATGACCAATGAGACTCTGCCATCAACCAACACACATTCTAGTTTTATGTTTATTGTTGTCTATTTTCCTTCAAAAATAACATCTGACTAGAGACATAACAAGAATATATATACTCTTGACATCCATATGATCTCACTGTTCAGGTCATCAACCCCAACACATACATTATTGAATACTATCATTCTATACACAATTATTATGTTACCTCTTTATCTCATGACTGAATAAATAGAATAAATTGGAAGATTGCATTTATTATTAATAAAATCATTTACAAGATATGTCATTAAAATCATCATATGATTGGCTCTCTGGGCATACATACCAACAGACTCCCACTTGCACTTAGAGTCAATCACCCATGAACTTAATCCCAAGTGATCTAACATGACCATCATGCTTTTGCTACATAAGTGCTTTTGTCAAGTGGTCATCCACATTGATTTTGGTTGGTACTCTACAAATATCCACATCTCCTCGTTATATGATCTCTTGTATTAGATGGAACTGCCTTTGTATACGCTTGGAAAACTGATGTGATCTGGGTTCCTTGGCTTGTGCAATAGCTCCATTGTTGTCACAATATAGCTCAATTGCATCGTTGATGCTTGGAACCACCCCTAGTAATGAAATGAACTTCTTGATCCAAACAACCTCTTTTGTTGCATTGGATGCATCAATATACTCGACCTCTATTGTAGAATCCGCAATTGTCCCTTTCTTGGAACTCTTCCAACTCACAACTCCATTGTTGAGGAAAAACACAAATCCTGATCGTGATATGTAGTCATCTTTGTCAGTTTTGAAGCTTTCATCGGTGTAACCTCTTATCACCAAATCTTTCTCTCCACCATAGAAAAGGAAGTGATACTTAGTTCTTCTCAAGTACTTAAGGATGTTCTTCACGACTGATGAGTGACTCTCACCGGGATTTGATTAGTATCTTATCACAAAACTATTTATTACTCTCCTCCTTTTCCCACTAACTATAGAGACAGGGGTAGTAGGAGGGTGGTGCCCGTATGTAGATTAGATCGAATATTTCACACAAGAAGTATATATGTAAAGGAGTAACAACAAGATACTAAACAAGGAGATAAGAGATATGTACCCATTTCTAGTTTCAAAATAACCCATTTGTATTACATTTCAGATCTTAGAGTCTTGAGTGCAGAGGATCTTCATCTGGGAACTACAAATTCAATAAACAAAGCATATTAATGCTAAAGCATTAAGTACGGTAAGAAAGGGCAAGTAAATAGTTTAAGCATATAGTAAAAGTTGCTTGGCTAGAACATGATAATAAGCAAGAAGAAGATAGAAGGCAAGCAAACTTAACAACATTATTTTATACAAAACATATTTTAAGTTCATTTATTGATTATATCAGCATAGGCCTATGAACAACTTCCTCGAAGGAAGGGTTCATAGGGTGCTCAAGATTGGCTACCTATTTGTCAACATGAGGGACCTCAAGAACAAAGTCAATGAGCTAACCCTATTTCATTTGTGCCTTGTGTCCTTGCCCTTAGAATTTAGGTAGGTGCACATGGTTATATAATGAATTTCTTTAGATTATGTTCAAGGTTTGTTCAATGTATTCAAGAAAAATAAACATACTAATCATAGGGAAAAAGTATCTCAAACAAGTATTTATCAAGACAAGCATTTATATGAGCATACATACAAACAAGCCAATATTATAGTAGGGTCAAGAGAGTAAGCGTACCTTATGAGTAGAGTACAAGATTAAGAATTCTTGAGTAAGATCCTAGAGATTATCCAAACCAAGGGATCCTCACAAGTAAAATATATAGCATGGTGTCTTAGATCAAAAGGGTTTGATAATGTAAACATCATATGATACATGTCGATGTTCCCCTAGACCTAGGTTTCAAGTATTTCAATCTTAGTTTCAAACAAGCATGCAAGTATTCTATCATAGACCAAAAGTCATACTAACATCTTAGGTCGAGGCGATACATCCACATTATGAGTAATAATTGATAAGGATATGGTCTAATTTGGGAGTAAGGAAGCATAGTACTTGGTTTGTTTTCATGTTCCAACATTCAAGATCATGATTAAGTCATACTAGATCAATTCCATGCAATAGGGCCATATTTTTGAGTCATGTAGGCATTAAGAACATATGATAGATCATGTTGGATTAGTGATAAAAGATAAAGATTCTATTAATTTGAAGCCATTGAGATAGCATGGATAACATTAGAGTATCATATGCAATATTAGATCCCAACCAAGAAACATATGCATTTAGGTCACACTAGGTGTTACATGTAGTTAATAGGAGTACATGGTTATGTTACATGGAATTTCAAGAAACAAGTCATTTAAGGATTGATTATAAGGTGGACATAAAGGTTTCAACATTTAAGATCAACTTTGCATTAGGTTTAAAGGTTCCAATCCCATAAGTACTTGAACATCACATTTGGGGCATATCAAGGTACTCAAGTAGATTTTTAAGTCATATGTGTCATTAAAGGCAACCATAGTAAAAGACCTTGACCAAACCTACCACATAGCATCATTAATATTACTAATTTCAGACTGCTATAACCATTTGATGATAAAAAGAAATCAAGGTTCCATCATTAGTCAGGAGGCATCATGTACATGCATAAAAGGGCATTTATAGGTCAAAAGAGTAAGAGTTCACATCAAAAGTGACCCACTTCGTGATTCAAGCAAGAAGATGGTTAAAAGTTACTATTGTAAAGATCAAAGGTGATAAAATAAGAAACAATACTAGATAGGATCAAGATACATAATTAAACATTCAATTAGCATATAAAACATTTACTTTTTAAGATATCAGGAGAAAATGAAGCAGAACTAGATTCTAAAACTAGTACTAATGGATAGATCTCATTGAGATGATCAAAATTCATATATTATATGTTATATTTAGACAAAAGATGTACAAGTTATCATTTTTAGAAGATTTGGATGAAAACTTTGGAGAATTTGGGTGGGGGGCGTTACAAAAATAATATGATTGATTTGGCCCATTGGCTGAAGATTGGATGGCCGTTCCAACCCCCCTCATTCACATGTGATGATGGCCTCTCCCCTCCTGTGTTTCGCATTGTGGTTGGTCCTCAGCCTATTGCGTGGGTGATGGTGGATCATTGATGATCTTCGTTCCTAGGTTCCCAACAACTCTCGCTCACCTGGAAATGTCGTCCACCGCATGCTCTACCCTGTCCAAGCTCGCCTATGTACCGTCGATGTGTGGTCGAACCTTGACCAACACTAGATCGTGTGGTAGCCTCAGACGCACCCCACTAACGGGAGCGACTGTGTGAAGGGTGCGAGTGAAGGCTTGGATCGGGGCATCAACGTCGCACAATTGTAGATCGACGACTCAGATTTGGTCTTCTTCCCTTTGAACGATGCGTGAGCAGAGGAGATTGAGGCATCAACGGTCAATGGTGGTGAGAAAGACAGAACCCATCATTAGGGCTAGAAGTGGCTCGAGGAGGTGCCACCTTGGCACAAATCGTTGACCCAACATTAGGGCTAGAAGTGAAGGTCTCAATTGTTGTTGCCAATAGCTCGAGATGAAAACCCCAATGGGAACCCACGATGGTGCCAAGGAAAGGGCGGAGGGAAAGAAAGAAAGGGGAAGGCAGTCTAGGGTTTTCCAAAAATGAAATTGAAGATGGGATAAGGTTTCTAAGGGATAAAGGATTCCAATGAGGGGTATAATTGTGCATGAAATAGACTATATGGGCAGGTAGGTAAGCCCCAATGCCATTGACGCCAACAAGGTATATGGAGGTAGGGGGAAGGGTCCTAGCAATCAGATCAAGGAGTGTGATCCGTGGGACATGATCCCATGACTCATATTGGCCCACACGATAAGGAGGATCTGTGAATTGCTGATAAGGCTTAAGGCAGAGGTGCTTCCCATAAATGGGTCGTGCATGCCCTGTTTGGGCCCACTTAGGGTGAAAAAACAACACATATTTGACTTATTAATCATATAGTCAAACCCAATGTTTGAAGGGCCATAACTTGGGCCAGGGAAGTCTGATCGAGGTGATTTTTACACCGTTAAAATGATAAAGAGAATCTGTACAATGTGAGATACATTGGCAATCAAGTTTGAGGACTTGAATTCGTTCAAAGTAATTTACAAGATGGTGATTAGTTAAGAAGTTGAAACTAAGGTTCAAAAGAAAAATGAGTATCAACACAAGACACATGTGTATGAGGTGATTCAACCAAGCATCAAGGCTCATTCATTCAAGAAATTGAGGGTTAGAGAATAGAATAGTGTAAGGATAAGTGCATAGCACATACATGAAGAGAGATAAAAGTCTGGGTCATCACATATCTGCTCTTCATGATCAAGGCATACAACACGTCAGGATGAGTACATAACATTACATACATGATAGATCTAATTGCCTATGCATATAGAATCTTACTCATGCACTCCATTTCTTCACAAGAATAGGGACAATGAGCTCTAGAGATAGTAACTCTATGAGACATGGACAAGTTTCTTCTCTTTGAGTTCTCCATGCTAAACCTCTTCAACACTTTATCATTGTATGTGCTCTGACTTAGTCCAAGAATCCTTCTAGATCTATCTCTATAGATCTTGATTTCCAAAGATATAGGATATTTCACCTAAGTCCTTCATAGAGAATGTACTTCCTAGACAAGTCTTTACCTTCTGTAAAGGAGTGTCATTCCCCTTCAATAGTATGCCATCTACATACCATACGAGGAATGTAATTATGCTCCCACTAACCTTCTTATACATACAAGGTTCATCTTCATTTTGACTAAAGCCAAACTCTTTGACTTTGTTGTCAAAATGAATATTCCAGCTCTGAGTTTCTTGCTTCAATCCTAGATTTACCTTTGTAGCTTACATACTTTATTTGCATCCTTTGGATTAAAAAAAACCTCATGTTGTGACATGTACACATACGTAAGAAGATTCTTGTTACACCCCAATCTCACAATTTCCTCAAATCATGAGATTAGGGCATAAGATAGGATTTATATGTAACACAAAGAACACCCTTAACTTGTTTTTTTAAAACTCTTGTTTTCCCGCATTGAACCACATAACATTTTAACAAGAGAATTTGAACATTTCCTTTACTAATCAGACTTTAATAGTAAAGATACATGTATAAACATTCATAATGTCTCTCACACATTATGCACATGAAACTTGCTAATTAGCATACATATCAAAGAGGAACAATATTACACATCGTAATTACAACTCTCTCTCTTAACTCTTACTAAGGACCTAGAGTGACAAGGACCGACTGACTCAACTAATCTCATACTTGACTCTTGTGGCAGATCTACACTGATGCTCTGACCATCTTCAAGTCCACGCGGTTAACCCTAAAAATGTTTGAGTAGAGGGGTGAGCCTACTCGCTCAATGAATGAGTACTTCATGGAAACAGACTAATGCACTAATGTGATTACAGATATAATTTGAGTAAACAATATGAAATTTAACAACAATAAATACTACACTGAGCAGTTCTAAAACAATATAATTGAAATAACAAAGAATGTAAATATTGCATCCAAAGAATAGCTACTAGAAGACTATGCTCTAGTCTTCCTTAACTCTTTCAATTATAAGGGACACTGTGAACCTATATGATTATATTTTAGATTATGCCTTGATCTATGCAGTGTACTCTGCATAGAGACTCACAGTGCACTACGACCACACCGTACAAGACTTAGGGACACACCTGGGAAATGCTAAGTCTGACGCCAGCCCTGTTCTGCTACAGGACCACAGGCTCTCCGGCCTCAATGCACTAACTCCGAGTGCTCTAGACTCCTCCTCTAACCTGAGTACACAGGCGGAGAGTCTCACGGGGTTACCTCCATGACTCCGCACGGATAATGTTGCAATAACCCCTATTTTCTCCAGTGCCACCGTGACTCCGCACGGATTAATGTTGAACACTGCCTCTCTGTCCTCGTGTCTCCATGACTCCGCACGGATAATGTTGCAACACGAGTTTCACCCCTAAGGCGCAGACCTCCCAAAGGGGTTCTACGGTGTTCAGGGCACCTAAGTCTAACATTAATATTATAGATACATGTAAAACAGAAATCATAACTCATTTTTCATTTCTCACAAGGCTCACACGGCATGCCATATCATATCATAAGAAACATCATAACTCATGTATTCAACATATATCATATCTCAGTAACATCCCTTTCTAGGGCATGTCATATCTCATCACCTGCAATTTATGAGATATGTATTGAAAATAAGAAGCCCTGCAGTATGTAGATATCAACTCAGAGAGAACAAGCATATAAAGTTAAATGCACTAGAAGCATACAATTCAACAATTTAGCATCAGCACATCTCATATCGAGACCTTTCATATTATCATAACATGATTCATTGAACACCCTATCCTTAGGGTTTCATTTGCTTTATTCATTCATCACATGCCAACACCCTACTCTTAGGGTTTCATTCGCCTCATTCACCTTTTCATTTACCTCATTCACTTGTCACATGGCTCTCATAAGTATTTCATAGGATATAAGCATTCACTAAATAAAGATTGTTTTCAACAAATCATATACAATCAATATAAATATGAAACCATGGAAATTTAACTAAATTTAGGTTTTCCATACCATTCGCTGAGATATCATGTATCAAGAATAAAATTCAATTAAGATAACCCATGAGGTACATCCTAACCACTTATAGGATTACTAGTCCTTTTCAATAAGGTTGAAACTCTAGTGATGTCTCAATTAGGTTAAACCCTAATTACATCACTTGATATAAATCTGAAAAGCATTCTCACTAGGAAGTGTTGTATACGTTTCTGATATGAATCTACCATTTAGGAGTCATTCAAATAGAGAAGGAATCCATATCATATCAATTTGCAATAATTAAAATCAAACGGACATTTCAGGGTTTAGAATCACATGCTAAGCATTTAGGGATTTGGATGCTATAATCAAATTTCGTGCATTACACTGTTTGAAGGAAGAACCCACTCACCCTAAGGTGTGAAAACACCTCAAAACTGCAGCTCAACTCAGGGAATCTCGAACTCATATCAAATCCCTAGCAAATCTCCCAATTCTTCTTCCATTCAACTCGGAAACCTTGAAAATGAGGGATTATGAAGAAAGGGTGAGAAAAGAGGGAATTTCGACATCATCTTGGATCAAATCAGAGAATAGATGGAATCTTGACATGAGAGAGAAGATTCACCATAAAAGTCTATGCAAAGGATCCAAACTTACTTGATTTCACCATTCTTGGGACCGCAGAACCCTAATTCAGCAATTCCTCCTCTTTCTCCACTCAAGCCCTAACTCTCCCTCTCTCTCTAGATTTTCGTTTTTCTGGAGTGAATGACGAAAAATGAGAGCTACTTGTGTGTGTGGTTGCTCATATAGACCATTTGAGCTGCTTGGGTCAATTGCAAATTGACCCTACACTCAACTTTAATTATATTGGCTGAATATTCAGTTATACAAAAGTTACTGTAATTCGTTTATTTCAGAGATCAAACCTTCTTCAAAAATTATGGGAATTTAGAAAGTTGTTTATAATTGACCTATAAAGCTTCAGTTAAAATTTGAGATCATTTGGAGTTACCAATAAATAATTAAAAATAGAACAGTGCACTGCTATATTGCAGTCTGCAGCAGATTCGGTCGAGTTTGCCCTGCACAGAACTCGACCGACACCCTCACTGTAGAGATCAAGTGTCATCCAAAAATTATGCCAATTTAACAGAGTGTCTAAAACTGTTTTTTTCAAGCACAGTTAAAATTTGAGATCAATTGGATATACCAATAAAAAGATAAAATTCCATTACCACACTGCTATATAAATCTGGAAATATGATCGGTTGAGTTTGAAACTCGACCAATAAACAGGTCAGAACATTCTTCAAAAATTCTGATATTTTCCAATGTTGTTTACATTTTATATATCCAAATCATATTCAAATTTGAAGTAAATCAGAGTTATACATAAAATACTAAAAATCATTTAGTGAGACACTATACTTATCAAATTTTGTATTCATGTATCATTCAAACCTTATTTTGGGCCGATTAGGGTTTATGCTTCTCAAACCCTAATTCTCAAGACAAAAGAAAATTTAGACTTCTTATCATAGTTAAAACATCATAATTGTGTTATCGTCATTAATTAGATTTCAAGAATGATTATTCTAATTAATCTTTGCAATTGTCTAGGTAAACCCTAGTTTACCAATTAAGCTCAAATGGGGTCGTAACAACTCTCCCCCCCTTAGAATGTTTCATCCTCGAAACATAAACCTACAAGAAAGATACATTCAAGGTTATTCTAAGCTTCTAAAACCTTCCATGTCATTATATTCTTGTATTTCATACCTGAATGTAGTTTTCAACATTAGATCTTTTAATTCTTTACTAAATCACAACATATTTCAAATAGTTCTCAATGATATCAAGCAAATTCTTTATGCCACAGTCAAACATAGAATGCAAAGATAAACCACCACGCTTTCACTACGCAACTCTGATACTCTGATACAACTATCTCAACTTATGCGGCTCAGAAAGTTCTATTGTTCTGTATCACCTTTAAGTGACAAAAGCGAGTTCACCATGCTATTTTAAACTTTAATAAAGTGCTATTCAAATAGCAAAACAGTCTTGAATTAAAAGACTAGATTCAACAATCAATTGCACAATACTACTCTTGGCATCCCCATTGGGTCATGGATGCATGAGGTGAAGCATTACCACCTCATTCCATACTATCCTGTTTCGATCCTGGGACCTCTGAGTTATGGGCCCACACACAATTCAAAGTGTAACCATCGTATTATATCATTTTAGGGTTTCAACCACAGTAATAAAGTAATCCACAATTGTATCAGTCATTCAAGCATTAATCATACTCAATTACCATCACTCAGTTATATTAGAGCTAGGTATAACAAGCTACACCTCATCAGGGTTATTTGTCCAAACAATCTGATTATCATCCCTTTCTATTAATATGAGTGGATAAGTATGACTACCTTGTTCAGGGTATCTCTCCATGTGTTCTGACATCATCCAAACCGTATCACCATATCATAAATACACAATAGTAAGATGCATATCAGGTATGAATTACTACAACTATCATACACCTTTAATTTAACATATAGCTTACACAAATACCCTGAAATGATATGTAGAACCAACTTTCATACCTTAATATGCCTTCAACAAATCATACATGTAAAAACAAATTCACATATTACGCAAAGCTAGTGTTTTCCCATATCTCTCTGCTCATTTATTACTTCTTTACTTTTTTCTACCTATCTTTTTCATATGATTATATACAATAAACATCATTAACATTGAAGTATTTAAGATAGGAATAGCTTATTCATCATTCTTGCTATCACACAAGAATTTATTTCTTATCGCACTTCATCATATAGTATGTCACTATTACATTCACTAGATGACCCCACCAAGGTAGTTATGCACCATATATGATTCATTTTCTCTTATCATTTCATTCCCACCTTGCTCTCATTAAGGAATATACGAAAGAGAAGATGATTTTAAGACTTGGAATACTTGTATTCAAACATTCCCTTAATACATTCTCGTATGTAGATTTACTTAGTTATCAACAGAGATATTTGATTAATTAGCACTTGCTTGAATCTCACAACCTCTTTATTTTATAACTTCCCCATCATATTTCAAGCACTTTCTTACGTTTCATAGTCCTCTTACCATATACTACTCTTTAACCCGTCATCTTTAATTCTAAATTTTTCTCTTATGACCATGTTGCTTATTCATATGTATGGTCATGTATACCATGTTGCACATATTTCCTCCTTTTTCTTTATACTATTGTGAAGTTAACGTTCTAAATTAATAGTCCTTCTATTAGTTTTTACTCATGTTGAATACATTACATATTCTTCATTTTTAAATCATAGGGATCATGCATGGGTCAAATACAGTTTCTCTTTCAATCAGGTTTCTCTCTCCTGAATACAGTCTACCTTTGTATGACTTATTCATTCGTTAAACTACACCTATGTTCTTTGCTTAGAAACTAGTTTGTTGTTCTAGTCTTATGAATTACATGTTCATACGATTCTCTTTACTTTTACTCTTTTGAAGACTCTTTACTTCTATGGACCTATTGAATGCTCAACCCTATTCTCTACTTAGCCTTTGCTTTAGAGTTCATAAAAGCATTATACTCTATTATATGATTCATTCTTCATGATTGATTCTTGTTATCTTGAACCATACATACATTTCACATATCTTTTCTATATTTCATATGTATAGTTCATGTAATATTAATCAATAAACTGATTATGAACTTCTTATCATGTTCTATTATTCCTCAATTAAGGGTTTCACATTTGAGACCCCAAAGTTGAACCTCAGATATCAGTTTCAACAAATTCTTAGTTGTTCTGATCTTGCCCATCTGTTTCAACATCTTACTGTACGTACATTCTTACTCTGATGTGGGTCTAATTATTCCAATTCTATTCTTATTATGCTATAGATAGGATTCATTAGATCTTAGTAACGCATCCTGCCAACCGGACCAGGCCAAACCTGAAGTCCTGAAGCCAAGAACTACAAAGAATTACATTCTTCCTGAACTGCCACTCACAGCTCAGAAACTCGGCCGATTGGTCAGAAACTCGGCCGATTGCTTCACAACTCGGCCGATCCGCTTGAAACTCGACCGATCAACTTGCTGTTTGATTTCCTGTAAAAGAAACTCAGCCGAATTACATACAACTCGGCCGATCAGTTTGTTGTTCGATTGCTTATTAAGGAAACTCGGCCGAATCACATACAACTCGGCCGAATCGCGTACAGACTGAAAACCTAAACAGACCTGCTGATGTCAATTTCACTCGAATCAGCGGGCAAAACTATAGAAACAAAAGCTCATTCAAAGGTCAATTCTAGTCTACTTGTTACAAGAATGAAATCAATAAATGCTACAACTGCATAGTGTACAACAGATATTAAAGACCCATATTTCAAAGTATTGACTATTTCAATTCAAACATGTAAGAGCATTTCTATACATTTCCAACAAAAACAACATTATGAAATGTAAGTTCTGTCTCCTTTTACATTTATGCTCTTTAATTCTTGTTTCTTTTCTCGTTTTCTAACCCCTAACATTTCTAGGGTTCATCTCTAGCCCATTCTTCCACTGTATACCTGGCCAGGGTATACGAGAGAGAATAGACAGAGTAGCTTGTACTGGTTGATCCAAGTACTCAGATATCGGGCCAGGATATCCAAATACTCAAATCCCCAAAGCTAACATCAAACATCTCCTATCTGCCACACATAGGACTCTAACTTACTAACTTAATGGTCCTTGACAACTCACCCTAAGCTCTGATACCAAGCTGTTACACCCCGATCTCAAACATTATGAATGTTTATACATGTATCTTTGCTATTAAAGTCTGATTAGTAAAGGAAATGTTCAAATTCTCTTGTTAAAATGTTATGTGGTTCAATGCGGGAAAACAAGAGTTTAAAAAAAAGTTAAGGGTGTTCTTTGTGTTACATATAAATCCTATCTTATGCCCTAATCTCATGATTTGAGGAAATTGTGAGATCGGGGTGTAACAATTCCCGTTAAGAAATGTGATTTTAACATCCATTTGCTAAATCTCATAGTCATGATAACATGCAATGACAAGCATGGCCTTTAAATGACTTAACTATGGCAATTGGTGAAAACATTTCATCATAGTCAACACCTTGATGTTTTTTGAAACATTTTGCAAACAATCTGTCCTATAGGTTTGTACATTACCATCCATGTTAGTCTTTTTCTTGAAGACCCACTTGCACCCTATCGGTTTTAACCCCGTAGGTGGATCCACCAATATCCATACCTTATTGGTGTCCATGGATTCTATCTCAGACCTTATGGATTTAGACCATTTCTCTGATTCTGGTCCCATAATAGCTTCTTTGTAGGTCGTTGGCTTATCATCTATGACCAACTCACTGCCTTCTTGAGTCACAAGATAACCAAATTTTTAGGCTCAAGGTGTATCCTACTAGATCTACGAGGTTCTTATGTTACCTGAGGAATTTGAGATTCCGCAATAATTTGCAAGTCTCCTTGTTCCTCTTGTACCTCTATAGGTTCAATGTTTTCTTATTGCTCTTGAACCTTTTTGAGTTCTTCTTTTTTCCCATTGATTCCTTTGGAAATAAATTCCTTTTCAAGGAAAACATCAGTCTTGGAAACAAACACTTTGTTGTCAGATGGAGTGTAAAACTAGTATCCCCTAGTTTCCTTGGGATATCCAATAAAATAACATTTATCAGATTTGGGTACAAGCTTTTCAGGAAACATTTTCTTTCCATAAGCTTCACATCCCCAAATATTCATATAAGACACATTGGGATGTTTCTTATGCCATATCTCATATGCTGTCTTTTGAACCGATTTAGATGGTACATGGTTTAGTGTAAACATGGTAGTTTCAAGAGCATAACTACAAAAGTTATTTGGAATTTTAGCTAAACTCATCATTGATCACACCATATCTAGAAATATGTGATTCCTTCTTTGTAATATACAATTTTGTTGTGGTGTTCTAGGTGAAATTCATTGTGATATGATACCATGGGCTCGCAGAAGGTCCTCAAACTCTTGTCTAAAGTATTCTTCACCTCGGTCAAAATGAAGTGTCTTAATACTTTTACCAAGTTGGTTTTGTACTTCATTTAGGAAATCCTTGAACTTTTCAAGGGTTTTTGACTTACATTTCATCAACTAAACATAACCATACCTACTAAAGTCATAAGTAAAGGTAATGAAGTATTGATAACAACCTCTAGAATTTGTTCTAAAAGGGCCACTCACATCAGTATGTATGAGTCCTAATAGATCACCTTCCCTATGACACCTCATCATGCTAAATGAGATTACTCAAAACACAAAACATGATCAACTACTAGTTAATCACATCGTCAAAATTGTAGAATAATTAAAACCAAAATTCACATCATGAAAAAAATCTAAAACATTTACATAAAGGTTCATCTTTTCCATTCTCATATATAATAACACGAATTTATATTTGTGCTCAAACTCAACCACATCCTGTGTACAAAAGAAGCATTTACATGTTCATGGCATATATACATACACTGGTATACTACCAAAATCTCATGTCGATACAAGTATGTTGTCTAGAAAACATCTCCCATACCCAGACCTAAGAGTACAGGGATGACACTAGGACTCTACTACTGATATCTACAGCTGATCAACCTTCTAAATATATTGATCACCATGCTAGTTCTCTTCTATAGCACGACCTCTACCTCGTTGCCCGCGACAACCTAAAAAGATGTGGTGACCCACTGGTAATACCCAGTCCCAGAAAGAGATATAACTCTCTCCAATGAATATTGAATATAACACATTAATTAACAATAAATAGTCTAGCCTGGTTGTGCGGGCTTGTCACCTAAGCAGGGGCATAAAATTGGTGGGACGTTGTGGGCTGAGTTCTACTTTTCGAGTCGGTAAGGCACTTTGTGGCCTTCCCGTTCCAAGTCCGCAGTGGGCCTCGTGGCATGGACGAAGGTTTGAGTCATGTTGCCCTTAGAGAAGAGGGTACCGTGCTAGGATGGCTTCACAGAGCAGCAATCACCTCTCTTTGTGGATAGTGGAAGGATAACATGCCCTTACTTGGCCGACTCAACATGTCAAGTAGTCTGGGCCCAATGATTTCAAGCTTTGATGGATCAAAAAAAATTTAACAATAAGTAAAATGAGTAATTGAAGTACTTAACTAAGAAATTGAGCAAATTAAATGGATTAAGAAAACTAAGAAAGTTTAGCAAGTAACTTAGCAATAAGCATAACTACTCAAACTTTATAGAATAACATCTTGTAAGAACTGTGCAGTAAAGACATGGCAAGGACTAATCACCCAACGGATAATCATATTTAATACTGACAAATCTACTACACAACTTATATTACATCTTTATTACATTTCCCTGAGGGATTTGAGGAATACCACTCAAGTCCCAACTGACCACTACTAAGTCGAATCAGTTCCATACTATATCTAGGATAACCAGATTCCTAAGATCATCTCCACCCTCAGTCAATATGAGTCTGCTATAGCAACACATCATGTCAAGCTGCCAACAGATGAGTCCGTCCTTGGTACAGGTCACGACACTAGTGATAGGATGTGGGTATACAAAACCTACCATCCAAGGTACAACCACAACTATCCTCAAATCTCATCATATATGCATCTCTGAGACACAACCATAGCCGTTCTCTTATTGAGGTATGACCGCAGTAATCCTACCAAACATTTGGAGTCAGGATAACAAGAACCCCACATACCCAAAAATATGCACTTCGAGCTTCCCTTAGGAATACTCGTTTCACCATCAATCAAATCTTGACACTCAGATGGATCTATGGCACATGGCACTACATGATTAGGGTTACACTTGATTAGTTATTGCCAATTCGATGAAATAAGGCTTCATCATACAAATGGACATGCAAGCCCTAATTCATTTCTATCAATTGCATAAGCACTACAACTTTAGAAGTTATAAAACATTTGAGGTATAAATATTAATCACATTACCACATGTTATCACTCATTGCCTTGTAATGAATCAAACGTGCCATCATATCATTTCAAGATATCTATTTCTTATCACAAGTCATGGGGTTTTGACCCTTATTGGAACATGAAAAAGATTTCACCACAATCAAGGCTCAAACATGCCCAAATGTCAATAAGACAATCACATTAATCCCTGCAAGATCATCATTATGACTCCAAGCCTCAAACAAGGCTCAAAAGATCATAAGAAAAATATGTATCCCATAGGTTAAACATGGCAATGCACTATGGTATTCAATTAGCACTACACTGAGGTTTGAACACAAGGAGAACATAATACATTGTCACATTAATCATTCAAGAGGTATAATTATAACCAATCATCATCATTTATTCATATTAGAGGTTGTGTATCAAACAAAATTTCATTAAGGGTACACATCCACTTGTTATGGTGATTTATCCATATATTCATACGACGACAAAGGTAAGACTACAAGTTCAATGGTGTTGTACCATCAAATTCTCATTATTGGAAACCACTTATAAGTCCATGGGATTTACTCTAATCCATTTATTGTTGAAGCATCCAATCTCATTCATTGGATTGGGTTTTTTGTTCAAAAGCATCAATTAGGGTATAGGTCCAACCATTAGATCCATTGAACCAAAAGATCATTGATTTAGAGATGAATTGAAGCTACATTTAAGAGCTTGACTCACCATCCATTGTGGTGGCCTGATCCACCATCAATTGTGACATCTTGGGCCACAATTGATTGATAGGATCATCACTACTATCATTTCCCACCATCAGATGTTACATTATTATCACCATTAATTAATACCTCCATTAAGGCACTAACTATTTATCATTATGTCTAATTGACCCAAAACATGACCTATGGGGTGACGATTAGTTGTCACCATTGGTTGACACCCTAGGTCACTACCATCTTTTTTCATGGTGCCACCGTCAGTTCTCATGGTGTCACCATCAGTTGACATGGTGTCACCTTCGGGTGATGTAGTAGTGAAGGAAAAAGGCTTGAAAACCCTAGTTTAATCCATCGATTGCTAGGTGCTTAACACCATCGCTTGACCTACTAACCTACACTTGACCATCCTCTACCTTAGGAAGGTCGTACACCTATTTATAGGTTCATATTAGAACTGGAACAAAACTGGGAACACCATAAACGTCTGAAACCCTAGCAAGCATAGCTTCTATATTTAAGGATCTTCATTTTTAACCAAGAACGTAAGTAATATATGTGAAGAAAGTTATAAAAATTGCCTCTACTGATAAGAACATACTTCTACAAGCAAGGATCTCGAGAAAAGAAGGAAAGAAAACCCAAGTTTCAGATCTAAACTCGGCCAAGTAGGCACCTTTCTCCACAAGGAAGCAAAACCCTAGAAGAAGAAGCAAGAAAAGGTAGGTTATTGAGTTCTAGAGCAACTTCTACCATGGAACAACAAGGTTCAGACTTGGAGAGAGGTAGGAGGAAGAAGAAAAGAGAAGGAAATGGGGGAAAGAAGAAACTACTTACTCATTTAGGTCAAGTTAACCAAGAAGAAGCTTTAAAAACCCTAGAAGGAAGCAAATCAGAACCCTAGATGCTTCTTCCAAGAAGATCGTCTTCTTCTTCTACCTTGAATAGGTGTTTTGTAGTAGAATAGAGAAAGAACGAGGCTCTTAGTAGGAGGGAAGTAGTAGAGAGCAAAAGATTCATTTTGGGGGCTAAGGATAAGTACATAAAGCTTGGGGGATAAGGTTGAGAAAAAGCATGAGGTGTATAAGTAGCTCTCCATGTGTCCATGGCTTGAAGCTTGCATGGATGAGCAAGCAGCAAGTCCACCAGCTATTGGGGACTTCTCGGCCATTAGTTGATGGTCTCCCATGATAGACATTGGTTGTTGGTCAAACGTTACCCTCATTTGATCATGGTTTAGGTCTAAATATGGGTGAACCATCAGTTGATCATGTCCATAAGTGAACCATGGGTTCAAGTGAACCAAACTAGCTTGAACCATCAAAATAAGGCCTTTTGGTGATGACCACTATCTGATGGCCACTGGATGTTTTCCAAGCAATGGAGCCATTAGTTGATATCCTTGAAGGTGCCTCATCCCATCCATTGGGGGGGGGGGGGTAAACCCTAATTCAATCTAGAATGGAATCTCCTCCAATTCAAGGTACAATTGAGCATCCCATGGCTCAAAAAGATCAAGAATGATGAGAAAACATATAATGAACATAATTTATGGAACATATTGCAAAGAAATCCTCTCAATTGGGTAAATTGTAGAAAAGTCCAAAATTTACATAAAATTGCATAACTTTCTCAAACAGTGTTGAAATTGGACCAAATTTGAAACTTAAGCTTGTATTATGATTAAAAAGCATATAAAAGGTTAGGTTAAGGTTATAAGCATTCAACTATGGTTATTAAGCTTGTTCAACATTTTAAGCAAGTTAAGGGGCCTCATAGAAAAAACTCCTAACAAGGATTTCACCCCCAAAATCCTATGCAAAGAGAGATGGGTACTTCCTACGTATCTCATCCTCTTGCTCCCACATGTCTTCCTCTACATCATGATGATTCCAAAAAACTTTCACTAACACTATATCTTTCTTCTTAAACTTTTCACTCTCCTATCTAGGATCAACACAGGACCCTCAACATAGGAAACATCCTCATCTAACTCACCCTCTATTGGTTGGATTGTATGCTATGTATCTGGATGGCATTTCCTCAGCATGGAGATATGAAAGTTATTATGTAACTTGTGTATCTCTGGTAGTAGATCCAACTTGTATGCTACCTTTCCAACACGAGCTAAGATAGGGTATGGTCCCATAAATCTAGGAGCCAACTTGCCTTTATTTCCAAATATCAACACACCTTTCCAAGGAGAAACCTTGAGATACACTCTATCTCTCAGTTGGAACTCAAGCGGTCTATGATGATTGTCTGCATAAGAATTTTGTATATTCTAGGTTGTATTACTTTAATCTTTTCTATAGTTTGTTGTACTAACTTAGAACCCAAAAGTTGATATTCATCTATTTCATACCAGCAAAATGGAGACTGAAAATGTCTCCCATATAGAGCCTCATAAGAAGCCATATCTATGCTTCTATGATAACTATTATTATAGGAAAATTCTATTAAACTTAGGTGTATATCCCAACTACCCATAAATGGTAAGACAACGACCCTTAAGAAATCCTCTAAAGTCTGAATAGTTCTTTCAGACTGGCCATCTGTCTTTAAATGGAAAGATGTGCTGAACCTCAACTGTGTTCCCATTGTTGAATACATACATTCCTGAAAATGACTTGTGAACTGTGGACCTCAGTCAGAAACTATAGTCACTGGAATGCCATGCAAACAAATTATCTCATCAACATATATGTGAGAAAACTTCTCTGCTGTAAATGTTGTCTTGACAAGAAGAAAGTGAGCCTTGGCTGTCTGAGGAAGACCAACCGCAAAGTCCATAGTAGTATGATCCCATTTCCATAATGGTATTGGAAAGGGTTGTAATGTCCCTACAGGCTTCTGATGCTCAGCCTTCACCTACTGACAAACTGGACATATGGAAACAAACTCTGCCACATCACACTTTAGACATGGCCACCAATACAAGTCCTTCAAGATCTAATACATCTTGGTACTTCTAGGATGCATTTCTTACATTGAGGAGTGAGCCTCCCCAAGTACCATCTTCCTCAACCCATCAACATCATGAACTACTATCCTATTGTGGTAACAAACTGTAACATCATCTACCTAATGGAAGCCACCATTCCTTTCACCATCAATCCCTGATTGGATATTATCTATCACAATGTCATTCTATTGTGCATCATGAATCTGCTATCTCAAGGTAGGTTTAACCTATAACTATGCCAACAAACCTTCCAGCAAATAAACTTCCAACTATACATTCATCTAATAAAGAGATACTAGCATATCTCTCTTATGGCACACCAAGTAATATAATTGTGCATTGTCTACCATTGATGATGAAGACGACTTCCTACTCAGTGCATCAGCTACCACCATTCTCTTTCCCTAAATGGTAGTCTATTGTGCAGTCATAGCCCTTAATTAACTTCATCCATCTCCTCTACCTCATATTCAACTCTTGTTTTGAAAAGATATATTGTAGGTTCTTGTAGTCAGTGAATATTTGACACTTCTCTCCATACAGGTAGTGTCTCCAAATCTTTAAGGCATCAACCACCACTGCAAGCTCTAGATCATGTGTTGGGTAGTTCTCCTCGTGTTTCTTAAGCTTTCATGAAGGAAAATAAATCAAATTTTATCGTACAACAACACGCATCCCAACCCATTCTTTGAAGCATCACAAAAGACAATATAGCCTTTCCCTTGCTCTGGCACCACTAACACTGGTGCACTGGTCAAATTTTCTTTCAACAGCTGAAAAGAACCCTGACATTTGTCATTCCAAGCAAAAGGAACATCCTTCCTGGTTAACCTAGTTAGGGGAAACGCTAAAGAATTGAAGTCCTTAATGAACCTCCTATAATAGCCTGCCAAACCTAGGAAACTACAAATATCTGTCAGTGTCTTAGTTTGTTCCCATTCTAGAATAGACTCTACCATCTTGGGGTCAACACAAACACCTTTATCTGATATGACATGGCCCAGAAAAGACACTTTTGACAATGAGAATTCACACTTGCTAAACTTAGCATATAGCATGTGTTGCCTCAATAGGGTCAATGCTTGTAGAAGGCATTTCTCATGCTGCTGACCATCCGTAGAATATATTAGGATGTCATCTATAAACACAATCACACACTGATCAAGATAGGATCTAAACACCCTATTCATCATATCCATAAAGGCTGCAGGTTCATTGGTTTTCCGAAATGGCATAACCACAAACTCATAATGACCATACCTAGTCCTAAAAGCTGACTTGGGTATGTCATCAGCCTTGATTCTCAACTGATGGTAACCTGACCTACGGTCTATCTTTGAAAACATAGTGGCACCTCTCAACTAATCAAAAAGATCATTAATCCTTGATAATAGATACTTATTCTTTATTGTCACCTCCTTTAATTGTTTGTAGTCTATACATAACCTCATTGAACCATTTTTATTCTTGACAAACAACATTGGAGAACCCCAAGGGGAAGTGCTCGACCTGATAAAATCCTTCTCTAACAGTTGCTACAAATATTTCTTTAACTCTTGCATCTCTACTGGTGCCATTTTGTATAGTGATTGTGTTATGGGTTGTGTTCTAGAGACCAGATTGATCTCAAAATCAATCTCTCTAGAAGGGGGAACTCTGGGAAACTCATTAGGAAAAACACCTTGGGACGTCCTATGATTTTCTAAAACTTAATCTGGTGTATGGTGTCTAAATTGAAGCCTTACCTCAGTGAGATCCCAACTTAAGCACCACACACTAGGCTAAGAAGAAGAAAATCAGAGGAAGTCAGAAGGAAACAATAGTAATACATACACATGAACAATAATAAAATCATACAACAGATGTTCACCATTAAACATATAAATACATCATGAATTGTCACAACATTTGATATTACATACTGAATAGTAAATTTTACATATGCATGTACTACCACTAACAACATGATCTTAAGACAACATGTCCACATGTACATCAGCTCGGCACACAACTCTCAACTATCCTAATTCTTCAAGATCATATGTCCAAAACCTAAACAAAAGGTTACATGGGGTACATGTTAGCACAATATTCAAGAATATTGTACTGAGTACGCCTCTGTGTCTTTTTCTATACCTCTTATTTCTATTCTTGGAAATAACATAAAACTAACATTTGGCAGTAATAAATAAATATAAGAAAAGACATATACTTGAACAAAGATGTTTATGAACAAAAGAGAACACATATTTTAACAAAAATTTCCATTATATGTAAAGTTGATGAACAACATGCACTATTCTACCAAAGCGATTTAGTTCTCACATGTATTATTATGCCAAAGAGATTTAGTACTTCATCAATGTACTTTTCTACCAAAGATATTTAGTTCTCACAAGTACTATTTTACCAAATAGATTTATTACTTTCACAAATGCACTATTTTTCCAAAGAGATTTAGTGCTATCATATAATGGATCAGATATCTTATGTTTCATGTATTCATAACCATACAAGTATGGAAAATCAAACAAGAACAATCATTTTGTCCCATACCATATGCCAAGTATTTGTACACACATAATACAAACATATTGTATAATAAGCCAAGTAAGAGGTAATGGTGTACCTTGATCATGAGATAATCTAAACCACATATTCTTGATGTCAACTACCACACTGGTAAATCCCTGATTAAGACACGATCACATATCACCATTAGGTTCTCATCAACTTATCCCTAGTCTTGTTCATTAGGGTTTACATTCATTATTATAGATCTTCTCATCTTTACTTGTATTCTTGTCTTCTTGGAATAAGGTTACTAGTCTTAGATTTCAAATTAAGATATAAAATTTGATCATTTGGTTGCATATACTTATGTGCACAAATTAACCCTAGGTTACATGCATTACTCTAATCAGGGTTTCAAGACCATATATTATGAGTCATTCCCACATTTTCATGAATTATGTGCATCAACATGATCTCAGAATTACATGTTAGATTCCAATTATTGATATGAACTTACTCTGTAATTTCCATGGTTTCTTGAGCATCTTTGTAATTATTATACCTTAATTAGGGTTATTAGCACTAATTAGCCATATGGAGCAAAATACATGATTTTGTGCATCAACATCATAATCACTAACCTTAAATAGATTATAAACATGAATATAAATTTATTGACATTTTATCATAATTGTAGGCCATCGTTTGATATTTATTATCCATAAAATAAACATTTCACAACCTACATGATATCACTAATATTGGTGCATCAAAAACCTAATATTATGCTTTCATGTTGTTCTACTCATTTTCTAAAAAAATTTATACGTTATTTGCAATTTTCTAATAATTGAGATAATTACTGTGAATTATTGAAGATCTAGGTATTTTGTACAATTATTGGGTGATTTACCTTTTAGGACCAATAGGGCTCCACCACATGGCCAGTGCAGGATGCGCTTCACTCCTTGTTGGTCTCAAGTGAGTCGTTGGTTCACTAGTCATTCCACTGGTTCACTACCTAGACCTGCTCTGAATTGGATCGGCCGATTCACGTTCTCTGCTCTCACTCACTCTCTCTCTCTCTCTCTCTCATTCTCGTGACCTCTTCATGGAACTCTGTTACACAGTCTCCACCTCATATCTCTCCTCTGGCAAACAATCGATAGAGTTATATTTCTCCTACTCGGCTACTAAGGGCACCATCAGCTTCAGCGTAACCCCGGACCTCCACGACGCATCCATACCTTGTCCTCTGCTCCAGTCCCTGCCGCCCACAAGTGTCCTACCATGAGGATCCTCCATGGTGGAGAAGAGCAGGGATCTTTCCTCTTGATCTCTCTCTCTCGACCCCTTATGGTTCAATTAGCTTAGGCTGACCTATAGAGACCAACTATCACTCAGAGGTTGCGATGAAAGAGCCTGAAGCTCCATCCCCTAGCTCTGAGCTCCTCTCCGGTCGACTTTGGCTTCGACGTGCATCCAAAGCTCCATGATTGGGCACGTTGATACATGGATTGAACTCCCTCGACTTTGTTCTTTCTTTCTCCCCACTCATCTTCCTCTTATATCATCTCTACCTTTATCTATTTCTTTCTTGGCCTACTGCTTACTATAGTGGAGAGACATGGGAGACTGGGAAGTTGTTCTCCCTACTTTCTCAACCAACAACTGTGACTACTGGGTGAGAAGTCTCCTTGTTTGGATACAAGAACAATCACCCACTCAGTTTCCTCCCTCATCCCACGTCCACGACGAGTAGTGGTGCATAAGGCTGGAGAGACAACTACTTACTCCCACCTTTCTCTAACCGTAAGGTTAGAGATAACTTCAAGGTCATCAATCTTACATCTTATGGACTGGGGCTCTCCTTATCTTCACTGATCTGTGGCCTCTTCATTTCCAAAGTCATGGCCACTTGATGAACTTTGTGCGGCCAGATTTCAACCATGCCGCCAATCCCAGATTCAAGGAGCACGTGACTGAGCAACTTGTAGAATACATTAAACCTTTCTCTATAATGTATTAAAATCAACTTATTATAATGACATTCAGACTCAAATAAATCTTTATAGGAACCTTCAAACATTATGAAAACATAACCATAGATTTATCATCATATAATCTTCCTACCATAAAAGTTTGGTGCTAAAAGGCCACTATTTAATCAGTAAAATTAATTGCTTCAAAAAGGAATATTCTGCAAAATGTCAACATCAAATATTATACCAACATTAGGTAGACTTTGATATTCTTAACTTAATTCAAATACTTGAATTATCTTACATCATAGGTATTCAAAGGCCCAAAAGTCCACCTTGTCACATCCTACACACCTTAAAGGAAATTTCATCCTCAAAATTAAGCCAAAATCCAGTCCTTCACATCATATACATCTTAAAAGATATTTTGTCCTCAAAATTAAGCCATTCTATTATTCTAATTAAAATCACAAAAGGGTCTTCATCTACATGTAGGGACCACTTTATGTGCAACACCTCCACAAATAAAAGCTCCATATCTATATGCAAACCACTACTAAAAGGTTTTTAGAACTTTTAGGGTGAACACTCATCATATAACATGGTTAGAAGCTTAGGTTACATCATGTCATATTTCATACTTTAGGATTTACATCCTCATTTTACTCAAGCATTAAACATTAACATATACTTCTTAGGAGAGAGCTAAATGTAATTAACTCATTTTATCCATCTAGATCATATCAAGGTGCCATCATCATTGTATTGAGCTAATTGTTAGAACATATTAAACTGATTCATTAAACACTAATGTTAGCACTCGATTATATGTCATTAATATAATTTCATTTCTCATTTCTCATATTTTGGTCACAAACTTTATTAGTGATTTCATCATAAGATTAACCAACAATATTATGTCACATGATCATTATTCATGTATAAGGTTAGCCATCTATACATAGAGATCTATCAAACCATCACTAGGGTTTTCCACCATGTCATATTCATATATATCAAATCTCAAGAGAAAACCCAATTCTTACGAATTATGTCATGGTTATGATAAACAAACTAATACAAGTGGCTTGTTATATATATATATATATATATATATATATATATATATATATATATATATATATATATATATATATCAAAAATTAATCTAGTTCAACTGAAGTTCTCCTAACCCATATCATGAGGTAGTGCCATGCTCAGTCTCTATGAGCTAACTCAACTCTATGAGTATCTCATATGCATATACTTTATCTTTCCTATATTATTCTAGGGTTAACAGTTATACCTCATTGGCACTAGTTAATTACTTTACCACCTCTAGCCATACAAGCACAAACCAAACTATGATATGATATCCTCTTTTCATTAGTCTCTACCCATGAAACATCCTTACCCAAAACTTTTTCTATATATACACCACTAGAGTCCTACCTCACCCATGTGGTAGGTACTCATATTCATGTTCACATGTTCATATATAGACAACCTCTTTCTATCTCTAGGGTTTGGTCCTCCCAAAGACATCTAGGGTTCAACGAGACTACAAAAACAATGCCTAATGCAACTCAACTCAATCACTCATGAGTATTCTAGTTTAGGACATATCATCACATATTTCTCATCATTCTAATATCTAGGATTTTAGGCTCTCTGACCTTCTCCCTATGGGTCTTACTCTCTCTAGAGTTAACCCTAAAACTGGTCCTAACACTAGAGGTCCTCCTTTGTGAAAGAGTTTGAGGCTCATGCTGACTCGCAACTTATTTTAACTTATCTCAAATCCTCAAAATTGAGCCTTAATCCTTAAAGACAACATTGATCATCATAAACCATCTTATATCATCTATATAAGACTTAAATCATATCATCAAAACTTATTTCATCTATTCCATCTATCATAAATTCCATTAAGGCTCTAGACATCTAATCTAGAACTACTCTCTCTTCTAGACTGATATCATTCACTTTCACTTCGGTTGCATGACCACCTCCTACTTGTACATTTGTGTGGAAACATTTTTGTAACACTTACATATATAATAAAATATATTTATTTTTTCTCGGATAAAATATGCATCAGAGAAAACTGTCAAGGCTTGATCCGATTGGAATCAAAAACCAAATCCACAAAATGAATGTCCCACACATAGTAAAGAATCTAATTCCATGACATCTAGTGAAAAGGATGAGAACATGGTGTAGATTAGTGTAGCTACTCTAGACAATGAGCACCATATGTCTAGGATTTCTCTTCCCGTGATGCACATCATCTCCCAATAGTGCAATGTCCCATACCGCCACATTATAAGGAAACAATGACATTTTAGGACTTCCTATACAACAAGCACTAGTCTAAACCTAGTTATCAGACATGTAGGTGCTATCCTCGAGGCTAGGTCAAATTTGGTCTCTAAAAAGACAACTAATCTAACCCTAAGTATTTGTTTTAAATTCAAAGTTCTTTAGTTTCAACTTTCATAATGAGCAAATGTTAGGCTTTGCTATTGTTCATGCTCTGGTACCACTTGTGACGTCTCCAAATTTTCTAAAACTTGATCTGATGTGTGACATAGAAATTGAAACCTCACCTTAGTGAGAATCCCAACTTAAACACCACACACTAGACTAAGAAGAAGAAAATCAGAGGAAGTTAGAAGGAAACAATAATAGCACATGCACATCAACAATAATAAAACCATACAACACATGTTCACCATTCAAAATATAATTACATAATTAATTGTTACAACATTTGATATAAATATTGAACAATAAACTTTTCATACTCATGTACTACCACTAACAACAGGACCTTAAGACAACAGGTCCTCCTATACATCAGCTCACCACTCAACTCTCAACTATCCTGACTCTTCAAGATCAAATTTCCACAACCTAAACAAAAGATTACATGTGGTACACGTCAGCACAATATTCAAGAATATTTTACTGAGTACGCCTACGTGTCTTTTTTTTATATGTCTCATTACTAAGCTTGGCAATAAGATATACTAAAACTTGGCAGTAATAAAAAAATATAAGAAAAGACATATACTAGAACAACGATGTTTATTAAAGAAAGAGAACACATATTTTAGAATAATTTCCATTATATGTAAATTTGATCAACCACATACACTATTCTACAAAAGAGATTTAGTGCTCACACGTACTATTCTTACAAAGAGATTTAGTACTTTCTTCAATCCACTATTCTACCAAAGATATTTAGTGATCACATGTATTATTCTGCCAAAGAGATTTAGTACTTTCATAACTGTACTATTCTACCAAAGAGATTCAGTGCTATCATATAATGGATCAGATATCTTATGTTTCATGTGTTCATAGCCATATAAGTATGGAAAATCAAGCAAGATATCATATAAGAGCAATCATTTCATCCAATACCATATGCGAAGTATTTTTACACACATAATACAAGCATATTATATATTAAGCCAAGTAAGAGGTAACAACGTACCTTGATCATGAGATAATCTAATCCACATATTCTTGATGTCAACTACCACACTGGTCAACCTCTGATTAAGACAAGATCACATGTCACTATCAGGTTTTCATCAACTTTCCCAAGTCATGTTCATTAGGGTTTACGTTCACTATTATAGATCTTCTCATCTTTACTTGTATTATTGGCTTCTTGGAATAAGGTTACTGGTCTTAGATTTCAGATGAAGTTATATTATATGATTACTTGGTTGCATATACTTATGTACACAAATTAACCCTAGGTTACATGCATTACTCCAATTAGGGTTTCAAGACCATATATTATGAGTCATCACCATATTATCATGAATTGTGTGTATCATCATGATCTCATAATTACATGTTAGATTCCAATTACTGATACAAACTTACTCTGTAATTTACAGGGTTTCTTGAGCATCTTTGTAGTTATTGCACACTAATTAGGGTTATTAGCCATAATTATCCATATCGAGCAAAATACATGATTTCTTGCATCAATATCATAATCACTGACCTTAAATGGATTATAAACATGAATATTGATTTATTTACATTTTATCATAATTTTAGGCAATCGTTTGATATTTATTATCCATAAAATATTTATTTCACAACTTACATAATATCACTGAGAATAGTGCATTAAAAGCCTTCACAACTTACATGATATCATTAGGATTAGTGCATCAAAAGCCTGATATTATGCTTTCATGTTGTTCTACTCATTTTTCTAAAAAATTTGGTATATTATTTGCAATTTTATGATAATCGAGCTAATTACTGTGAATTATTGAAGATTTAGGTATTTTGTACAATTATTGGGCTATTTACCTTTTAGGGCCAATAGGGAGCCGCCATGTGACCAGTGCAGGTTGTGCTACACTCCTTGCTGGTCTCCAGTGAGTCACCGGTTCACTGGTCATGCGGTTGGCTCGCTACATGGACCCATCCTAAACTGGATCGGACGGTTCACGTTCTCTCTCTCTTCTTCTCGTGACCTCTTTGCAGAACTTTGTTTCACAGCCGCCGCCTCATGGCTCTTCTCCAGAGAATGATCGATAGAGTCACAGTGCTCCTAGTCAGCTAATAAGGGCACCATCAACTTCAGTGTAACCCCTTAGACCTCCATGGTGCATCTAATGAGGGTCCTCCGTGGTGGAGTATAAGAGGGATCTTGCCTCTTGATCTCTCTCTCAACCCCTTATCATTCTATTAGCTTTGGTCAACCTAGAGAGACCAACAATCACTCAGAGTTTGTGATTAAAGAGCCTGAAGCGTCGTCCCCTAGCTCTAAGCTCCTCTCTGGCTGACTTTGGCATCAATGGCCATGAAAAGCTCCATGATTGGGCATGCTAATACATGGATTGAACTCCCTCGCCTTCATTCTTTCTTTCTACCTACTCATCTTCCTATGGTATCATCTCTACCTTCATCTATTTCTTTCCCGATCTACTACTTGCTGCAGTGGAGAGCCAAGGGAGATTGGGAAGTTGTTCTCCCTACTTTCTCAACCAATAACTACGAAAAATGGGTGAGAAGGCTCCTTATTCAGATACAAGAACAATCACCCACTCAATTTCCTCCCTCATCCCACGTCCATGATGAGTAGTGGTGCATAAGGCTATAGATCCAACTACTTACCCCCACCTTGCTCTAACTGTAGGGTTAGAGATTACTTTAAGGTCGTCAATCTCACATCTTACAGACTAGGGCTCTCCTCATCTACACTTCTCTGTGGCCTCTTCATTTCCAAAGCCATGACCACTTGATGAACTTTGTGTGGCTATATTTCAACCATGCTGCCAAGACCAGATTCAAGGGGTGTGTGACTGAGCAGCTTGTAGAATACATTGAACCTTGCTCTATAATATATTAAAATCACCTTATTACATGACATTAAAACTAAAATAAATCCTTATAGGAATATTCAAACATTATGAAAACTTAGTCATAGCTTTATCATCATAAAATCTTCCTCCCATAAAAGCTTGGTGCTAAAAGGCCACTATTTGATCAGTAAGATAATTGCTTCAAAAAGGAATATTCTTCATAATGTCAACATCAAATACATACCAACATTAGGCAGACTTTGATATTCTTAACATAATTCCAATACTTGAATTCACTTACGTCATAGGTATTCATAGGCCCAAAACTCCACCTCGTCATGTCCTACACACCTTAGAGGGAATTTCATCCTCGAAATTAAGCCAAAATCCTGTCCTTCACACATCTTCAAACTCCCGTACCACTGGTACCTCTGGTATACTAAGACCTCTCACCTTGGTATCCACAACATGGGATAAGAAAGCTTTGTATCCCTATCTCATCAACCGCTCTGCTATCATAGCTGACATCAAACTTGTAGGAAGAATCTTCCTATCACTTTGGAAACCCCACTGTACCCCCCATCACAGAACGTTGCCACCTTAGTACTAAAGTCCAAGACTACCTTGTATTTTTCTATGGTATCCATTCCTAGGATCACACCAAAACCATGCATGTCAAGTGGCAAGAGACCCACTTGAATGTTGCATCCAGAAAAAGAAAGAACACAAGAAGATCACACTTCTCGCAACTCAACAGAACCAACCAAAGAATTTTTTGGCCACATGCTATTAGATCTACAACTAAAAGGAAGATAAAACTATCTATCACCTCTCTAGTGATAAAGGAGTGTGTGTTGGTATGTATGCCCTGAGAGCCAATCATGGGATGATTGGTGGGATACATAAGATTGATTTGATAAACATCAAAGGCAAGCTTCCAATTCTTTCTGGTTCAGTCATATGAGATAGTGATAGAACAGATTGAATGTCTAGAGAATGACAGTACTCAATGATGTATGCTTTCAGGTTGAGGACCTGAACGATGAGATCATACGGATGCTAAGAGTTTGTACATTCTTGTTATGTCCCTAGTCGGATGTCATTGTGGAAGGTAGATAGACAGCAATGACACACAAGACTAGATTGTGGTGTTGGTTGATGACAGAATCTCATTAGTCATGATATAGAGATATCAAACCAAACACATAGGTACTTGTTAGAGAACAAGGTACCGGACAGACCCACCGTGAGTTTGACACATGGAACCATGAGATGGTAGTCACAGTCAGTACTCACAGTGATGGTGGTGAGTGTGATTCTTAGACCTGAAATCACTGCACTCAACACATGTCGTTGGGCACACTTTGACATCATCAAACGCAATCCTGAAACATGGGTTGTTATAAAGGTGATGATTGGGTGGCTTTGACACATGGGGCTTTTGAGGGGTGAGTGATAGATATGGGATTTGTCCCTCCTGAGGGAGTTTGATATCCAAGGCCACTTGATGAGTAGGATTGAGATAGGCGTGCGCACGCATGTGTGAATCAGTATGTGATATTGATGTCATACATATCTCCTTCAATCTACTCTGAGATCAAGAAAGTGAATGAACGTTGACAGGATGACTGTTCCATGCCTCAAGTTCATTCGGGATATCAGTGACAAAGGAATTATACATTCACTGTAACACCATTCACGGATTGTAGGATGAAAGTTGTTCTCCAACTTTCTACTTTCACTTGGGTAGCACTGATGTGTGACTAGGCACCGCTCTTTGCTTGTGAAGTCATAAGTGTTATGGACTTTCACTGGCAACGTGAAATGGACCAGCAGGGTCACACACATAGGATTTAACCTGGAAGAGGAGTTTTGTCCACAAAGCAATGTTTAGATTGATTACTAAAGGAGTTTAGTAGTTCAATTAAACACTCAATCAGTCGATAGCTCAATATCATATGGTTCAAGGTGTTAGACGCATTGATTGGAGTATCGGATTGATTGAAATCGCAATTGACTGATTTTTCCCAACCTGTGCTCCCAACCGATCAGCTCATGTGATGAACCGGTCGGCTGAGGTGCTGAACCGGTCGGCTGGAGTGTCCAGGCCGATCGGCTCATGCCCAGGTTGAAATGACTGGTTCAAGAGTTGAACCGATCAGCTCAACTGGTGCAACCGACCAGTTGGGAAAGTCATGTCGGCAAGAATTTTCCTTTGGTTTCAAATTGCCCAATTCGATTGGGAATAACATTGGTATACGATACCAATTGAGAATGAAACAAGGAAAGTCTTTTTGAGCCAGATTAGGACCATGAACCGATCGGTTCAGGGCACCAACCGATAGGTTGGAGTGCCCCTAACGATCGGCTCAGGTCCAACCGATCGGCTCAATGGCCGAACCGATCGGTTCAGTTGTGAACCGATCATTTCAAGTTGCGAACCGGTTGCTTTTTGTGGAAAATTCTCGAACCCTTCTACTCCTGCTTTAGTCCCGTATTGCCGGGCACAGAGAACCCTGTCGCATGACCCGCCTATATATATAGGGGTATTGGGGGCTTCTCAAAGCACAACTCAATGCAAGCCGGTTGCTTTGCGAAGTTGTCGTTCTCTCTGGTTTTGGTAACCGTGAGAGATCCCGAGCAAGTGCTTCCCGCAAAAGGGAGGTGCAGCAAGGGAAGGACAACTGCAGTTGCAACTGGTAGCAGGAGAGTGTGTTGGCGACTAGTACGTCAACAGGAGGGTGTGACTCGTTCCACTTCCTTGCGGGACAAGGAGAGTGGAGTTCCAGGTGGTCCGTGTGGACTACTACAGAGACGGGAGGACACTGCCTCTTAGGAGGAAAACTGTCATCCGAAAGTCCGGTAGGAGGAGGAGTCGTCAGTCCCAGTGTGACCAGGATCTGCACAGACACCGTCCAAGACCGGAGTTGAAGAACGCGCATTGCGCGAGGTATTGTCGCCGAGCAAGCCTCGGGACAAGGTATGATTCCACAAACCATCCTTTCCTATTATATAGACGTTGACGCGTTTCCTCGGTATGGGTTGGGGGAGAAAATTTTTTGTTTCCGCTGCCTTCTCTGTCTCCCCTAAAACCCAATAGTGGTATCAGAGCCACGTCAGCTATTCTATATTTTAGGAATATCGATATGATCGATTTTGGTTTGTCGCCTTTATTTATTGCATACGATGCGAATAATATCGGCTTTATGCATGTCCAATCCTAAATCCACAAATCCCTAATTACATATATGATATGTATTATTAATGCACTCGATACGCGTCGCCCTTAAATGAGTTTTGTGGTGGATGTGTGTAGCGTGATTATGGCCTATAAACCCCTATCTGTGTGTGGTTGTTTGTGGTTGCTTGCATCTCGGTCTGCACACCGATCTTCCCTCTCTTATTCCTGATGTAACTCGAAATAATTCGAGATTCTTACCTACCTTTTCTCCCCCCGAATGTAACTCGGGGTTTCTTCTTTTAAGCAATGTAATAATAGGATAGATTTCATTTCCTGTTATGTCGAAGACCGGCGGACATCAAGACGAATGCTCAGACGATCGATTCAAGGCGTGAACCGATCGGTTGACGTTCCAGACGGTCGGTTCAAGGAGTGAACCGATCGGTTGATGACCGGTTCGAGGAGCGAGACGAGCGGGTGACGGACATGACGAGATGCACGACGACCAGGCGAACCGATCAGTTGGAGGAGCCAACCGATCGGCTGGTGGCACCCAGACGATCGGCTGGAGAGTACAGATCATTCATGTGATGAGTTGATCAACTCGGATGGCAAGACACAGATGTTCATCTTATACAGGTTGCATGTGATGTAGACCTAGATGACCGTGATTCCTCTTGGCTCTAGGAATCACATTAGGATGGCCATAATCATCGCTTTTTATCGTTTGTGCATGTTTTCTGTGGGATATAGCATGTATATGATACGTACTATGTATTGTGGTGATTGGATATGTATATGTATATAAAACCAAATCCCTCATTAAAATATTAAGTTTTAGATGCCTTCCAAATGCGACACACGTGAAAAGCTTGATCGACCAAGTGTGGGCACGCCCAAGCGTGGTGCACCGTCTATCTCGTGGAAGCGTGAAGGATGAATGTGTGGGTCTGCCCAAGCAGGGTGCATGTTCATCGTGTTTGCTTTGGGTCAGACTTAATAAGGTGACCTAGATAGGATCTATCGCCTTGAGGCATGGAGATGATCATTGCAAGGAGTTGTAGATGACATCTTATCAAGAGTTGCATATGATGCAATTGGAAAAAGTTTCCTACCTGAGAGATCTATGTTGTGGGTGACAGCCCAAGCTGGTCCATGACTTAGAGGATTTCAAGATCTTGCCCACTAGAAGGTTGTACGCTGCAATCTTCCGAATTGATGGTGAGGGCTATCAATTTGAACTAAAATAGTGGGAGCGATAATTAATTAAAGGCCTAATTTTATCGTCAACTTTTCAAATCAATCAAACAAGTCAAAAATGAGTTTTTGGACTAAAATTGCATATATGTCCTTTTTGTTAAAATAAATGGTTAATCAAAAAATCACTTTATTTGCGATCCGTCTTTGAGACCAACAAATTAAATGGGAATAATTCCATGACTGGTTAGGATGGTGAGAAGTGTTCTAAAAGAGTGAAAGCTCCAAGTCCTAGTTATACCAGAACCAGATGAACTCGATCCCACCACATCAATGGCTGAAAGTATGCTTATGGAAGCATACTGAGGATGACATTGATGAGGAGTGCTTGATGTTGTGTTCTCTGAACTATGAGTTGCAGAGACAACATGAGACATATGATGTCTCCAAGACACTGTCCTAGTATGACATGACAGAAGGAGATCCAGTAAGATATTCACACACTCAATGTGATTGGGTATGTGGAAAGACCTGACTAAGAAGGATTCCATCTGAGCCAAGGGTTGGCTATTGGTATGATACTGCAAATGTTGTGAGAATCATACAATTCATGATAAGCTACAACATGAACAACTTTGACAAGCGTTGACAGAGTTGTTAGACATGTTGAGGATAGTAGAGGCAAAGATGAAGAAAGACAAACCATAATCTTTGATGTGATCAAAGAGAAAGGTAATTCTTAAGGGCAAGGATAAGGGCAAAGCTAAGAAGTGTTCTGATGATAGCCAGAAATCCAAGCCGTCTTCAGCCTCAAGGCACATGGGGAAAGGGTGTATGAGGGATTGTCCTCTATATCTGGAAGAACAAAAGAAGATGAAGGAGGGGATGGAGATCTCCACCTAAGGTATCATGAAATGAACCACTTCTTTATCCGAGGTATATGATACCAAGATATGGATATGTCATATATGATACGCAATATCCGCAAAGAAGTGATGGCCTTTGTGAAAGGACCAAGAAAGAAGTACCCATCATTGGAGCAAGTGTTGCTTCCATAGATAGGAGTATCTTTCAGTTTATTTCAGCCTAAAGGGCACAAAATAGAGTTGAGAACTGCTATTTCATATATTGCCAATAGATAGAAACACTTTATTATTGCATATTGTATGACAATGATGGCAATTAATAAAGTTGATGTTTCAATCTTAAAGATATGATCTTTGTGGCAATGCCTTGTTTATCTTGTGATACATGGTATGCATAAGATAAAATGATACCTAAAGTTATTGATAACTCAAACAATCAAATTAGCATCAATCATGAGAAATTCATTTCTAGTTTCCATATGATGGATAAACCTAGACTCTTTTGGTTAGAGAACCATTAAGAGACATGAATATCTTGAACAAGATTAATCAATCTTCACTAAAGGTAGTGGGAGAATGATTATCCTATTAGGTATAATACATGTGATGTATTTACATACCAATTGGAATAAATGCTAATACTTCAAATGGTGTTTAGAGAAATACCAATATGAACATCTTGAAGTGTTCAAGATTGTCATAGATGAAGTACAAATTTGGTAAAGTATTAATTCTTGATGAGATCAATGAATGAAATACTTGGACCAAATGTTTGAGATCCTTATGAGTGATTATGATAGTGTATCATAGTGAACTCATGATTAAGGCATGGTGATGTCTAAATAAAGAAGGAATCATACTCTAAGGAGTTAGAGAATGATTATCAAATAACTGAATTCTTCTTAATAAAAGAATACCCCACACTAATAAAGGAAATTAAGAATCACAAGGGTTGTGAGTTCTTAAATCCTTAACAGATACACCTCAATTATCTATGTGATGAGTTGTTCATGTGATGAGTCAACTATCTAGATGAATATGAGGAATCAGATTTTGAGTTATGGTATAGAACCATTACATCCTAAATGATTTCCATGTGAACCATAAGGTATGACCTTGATGGTAGCACTCATTGGATTGTATCCATAAGTGCAAATAAGTCTTAAGTGTTAAGACACATGGATAACATTTTGAGAAGGATGATGCTTGTTGATTGCAACTTAATGACTAAGACATTTGGCATATGGATACTAAAACCGCATTCCTTTGAGGAATAAAATCAGGATGTGTACGTGACACAACCTATAAGGTTTATGAATCCATTAATGCAAATGAAGTCTATAAGTTACAATGGACTAATCAATGTGATTGATTGAGTACAAGCAACTCAAAATTGGATCTTTATTTTGATGATATAGTCAAAGGGTTTGACTGATATGTCAAAGATAAAGAAGGGATCTATGATTTAGTGGGAGTATATTCACATTCCACATATTGATGTGAAATGGAAATGTTCTAAAATGGAAATCCAAAAGTGGAAATTATCTTTAAGGAAGATAGAGATGTTTCCTATATGATAGGAATGGAGATCTATAGAGATAGTTCTTGGAAAATCTCTTGACCTGGAAAGAGAAAACATACATTGGCAATCTGTACTGAAGTGTTCAGTATGCACAGATAAAGTGGGAGAAAACTTGTCCATGTTACATGGATATTAGTATCCCAAGGCCAAGTGTCCAATTCTTATGAAGAATGGGAACACTAAGAATAGATATGGATCTATCATGCATGTAATCATCCCATTGTCTTGCATGTATGACATGGAAAGAATAAAATGCATTCATCATCTTGTATGTGTGACATGACAATATGATGTGCTCATCCTGATAACTCGTATGTGGGACATGACGAGTGGATGTCTGTCTACTTCCAGTAAGGGTTACTGGAATACCATAAGAACTTGATAAGTACTTGGGATGTACTAGTTCTATGGAGATAAGGAAGAGTTCGATGTAAAGAGTTACATTGATGCGAACTTCCAAAAGGATAGAAAATTAATCGCAAAATATAGATAGGATGTATAAAAGTGAACGTTTGTTGATAATTGGAAGTGTTCCAATAAAACCATTTAAAAGGGAAATGTCGAGTATCTGTGTGTTAGTGAACAGCAGTAGATACTATATGGATCTAAAAGTTCACGAGATGAACTTATATTCCACTCATTGATGACAAGTCTGGAATCCTTGATCATGCAATGTGGCTAAAGGTTAGCAAAGGAATACTAGATCGCATATTACGGCAACTCCATCTCATACGTATGACGTACAACGAAGAGTTGTGAGACATGCAATTTGTACAGACTTTGGCAAGATGTTGTCATTACTCACTATGTTGACACTAGAGCACAGTAACATGTGGGACATGTCTGAAGATCACTATGAATATGATTCAAGGGTGATTGGCTCACAGTGCAAGTGGGAGTCTGTTGGTATGTATGCCCTGAGAGCCAATCATGGGATGATTGGTGGGATACATAAGATTGATTTGATAAACATCAAAGGCAAGCTTCCAATTCTTTCTGGTTCAGTCATATGAGATAGTGATAGAACAGATTGAATGTCTAGAGAATGATAGTACTCAATGACGTATGCTTTCAGGTTGAGGACGTGAACGATGAGATCATACGGATGCTAAGAGTTTGTACATTCTTGTTATGTCCCTAGTCGGATGTCATTGTGGAAGGTAGATAGACAGCAATGACACACAAGACTAGATTGTGGTGTTGGTTGCTGACAGAATCTCATTAGTCATGATATAGAGATATCAAACCAAACACATAGGTACTTGTTAGAGAACAAGGTACCAGACAGACCCACCGTGAGTTTGACACATGGAACCATGAGATGGTAGTCACAGTCAGTACTCACAGTGATGGTGGTGAGTGTGATTCTTAGACCTGAAATCACTGCACTCAACACATGTCGTTGGGCACACTTTGACATCATCAAACGCAGTCCTGAAACATGGGTTGTTATAAAGGTGATGATTGGGTGGCTTTGACACATGGGGCTTTTGAGGGGTGAGTGATAGATATGGGATTTGTCCCTCCTGAGGGAGTTTGATATCCAAGGCCACTTGATGAGTAGGATTGAGATAGGCGTGCGCACGCATGTGTGAATCCGTATGTGATATTGATGTCATACATATCTCCTTCAATCTACTCTGAGATCAAGAAAGTGAATGAACGTTGACAGGATGACTGTTCCATGCCTCGAGTTCATTCGGGATATCAGTGACAAAGGAATTATACATTCACTGTAACACCATTCACGGATTGTAGGATGAAAGTTGTTCTCCAACTTTCTACTTTCACTTGGGTAGCACTGATGTGTGACTAGGCACCGCTCTTTGCTTGTGAAGTCATAAGTGTTATGGACTTTCACTGGCAACGTGAAATGGACCTGCAGGGTCACACACATAGGATTTAACCTGGAAGAGGAGTTTTGTCCACAAATCAATATTTAGATTGATTACTAAAGGAGTTTAGTAGTTCAATTAAACACTCAGTCAGTCGATAGCTCAATATCATATGGTTCAAGGTGTTGGATGCATTGATTGGAGTATCAGATTGATTGAAATCGCAATTGACTGATTTTGCCCAACCTGTGCTCCCAACCGATCGGCTCATGTGATGAACCGGTCGGCTGAGGTGCTGAACCGGTCGGCTGGAGTGTCCAGGCCGATCGGCTCATGCCCAGGTTGAAACGACTAGTTCAAGAGTTGAACCAATCGGCTCAACTGGTGCAACCGACCAGTTGGGAAAGTCATGTTGGTAAGAATTTTCCTTTGGTTTCAAATTGCCCAATTCGATTGGGAATAACATTGGTATACGATACCAATTGAGAACGAAACAAGGAAAGTCTTTTTGAGCCGGATTAGGACCATGAACTGATCGGTTCAGGGCACCAACCGATCGGTTGGAGTGCCCCAAACGATCGGCTCAGGTCCAACCGATCGGCTCAATGGCCGAACCGATTAGTTCAGTTGTGAACCGATCATTTCAAGTTGCAAACCGGTTGCTTTTTGTGGAAAATTCTCGAACCCTTCTACTCCTGCTTTAGTCACGTATTGTCGGGCACAGAGAACCCTGTCCCATGACCCGCCTATATATATAGGGGTATTGGGGGCTTCTCAAAGCACAACTCAATGCAAGCCGGTTGCTTTGCGAAGTTGTCGTTCTCTCTGGTTTTGGTAACCGTGAGAGATCCCGAGCAAGTGCTTCCCGCAAAAGGGAGGTGCAACAAGGGAAGGACAACTGCAGTTGCAACTGGTAGCAGGAGAGTGTGTTGGCGACTAGTACGTCAACAGGAGGGTGCGACTCCTTCCACTTCCTTGCGGGACAAGGAGAGTGGAGTTCCAGGTGGTCCGTGTGGACTACTACAGAGGCGGGAGGACACTGCCGCTTAGGAGGACAACTGTCATCCGACAGTCTGGTAGGAGGAGTCGTCAGTCCCGGTGCGACCAGGAGCTGCACAGACACCGTCCAAGACCAGAGTTGAAGACCGCGCATTGCGTGAGGTATTGTCGCCGAGCAAGCCTCGGGACAAGGTATGATTCCACAAACCATCCTTTCCTATTATATAGACGTTGACGCGTTTCCTCGGTATGGGTTGGGGGAGAAAAATTTTTGTTTCCGCTGCCTTCTCTGTCTCCCCTAAAACCCAACAGTGTGTTACGCCTGGATCTACTAACACATTTCCCTATTTTCTAGGGCTAATGTTGTTGTAGTCAACTCTGTACTTAGGCCCTTCTTGAACCTATAGAGCCTCTCTATATCGGTAGTTTCCATGTACAGGAAGAACCTTAGAAGCTCCATAAACTTTGACTCATACTCATTAATAGTCATTGCACCCTGTCTAATCTTTTCAAACTGAGAGATTTTCTCATCTAGACAGGTCTCTAGAAAGTATCAATTGAAAAATTCCCGCTGAAACTCCTCCCATCTTATCACCACCCCTGGCATTTTCTCTTCTATGGACCACTAATGGCCAACACTACCCTTCAAAAAGTAGACATCATGTTTAACTTTGTCCTCTTCATGGATGTTCAAGATTTTGAATGCCTTCCCCAATTTTGTAAGCCACATGTCGACGCCTGCTGGGTCAGAAGTACCATCATACTTGATCACCCAAATGTCTAAGATGTTCAAAGTCTTCCCAACTCCTTAAGACTCTACATTAGGGACCAATATCCCAGCTTGAGGTGCCAGTGTTCTTTCCTCTATATGTGTAATTGTGGCCATCATCTGTCTAAACATAGACTGAAACTCCAAATTGGCCATCATTGTCTGATCCATTCAAGGCATTGTGGGCTGCTCTGGGCCTATCTCTGGCACTTTCTCATCACGTGCCTACCTCTGAGCACCACCTCTTGGTTCCATGTAGCTACTCTCAGCATATTCTTCATGTCCTTGAGACATATTTGCATAAGCATAAGCTATGATCAGATATCTTGGATTCATAAGAACAAACTCAAACCTATGTCCTATGTCCCTATAGACTCGACGAACCTAGAGATCTAATACCAACTTAACTATGACACCTCGTCACACTAAATGAGATTACTCAAAATGCAAAACACGATCAACTATTAATTAATCACATCGTCAAAAATGTGGAATAATTAAAACCAAAATTCACATCATGAACAAGTTATGGACATTTGCATAACGGTCGATCTTTTCCATTTCCATATATTATAAAAAGAATTTATATCTATGCTCAACGGCCTCAACCACATCATGTGTACAAAAGAAGCATTTACATGTTCATTCCATATATACATACATATATATATATATATATATATATATATATATATATATATATATATATACACTGGCATACTTTCAAAATCTCATTTCGATACAAGTATCTCATCTAGAAAACATCTCCCATATCTGGACTTGAGAGTACATGGCCGACACTAGGACTCTACTACACATCTCTACAGTTGACCAACCTTTAGAATCAATTAATCACCAGGATGGTTCTCTTCCACAGCACGACCTCGACCTCATTACCTATGACCACCTAAAAAGATGTGGTGACCCACCAGTGAGACCCAGTCCCAGTGAGAGATATAACTCTCTCCAACATATAATAAATACAAAAGATTAAATAAAAATAAGTAAATCGAGAAAAAGTACTTAAGTAAGCAATTGACCAGATTAAACAGATTAATCATACTTAGCAAGTTTAGCAAGTAACGTAGCAATAAGTATAACTACTCAAACTTTGTAGAATAACATCTTGTAACCAGTGTGTAGCATTAAGACATGGCAAGAACTAATCATCCAATGGTTAATCATATTTAATACTAACAAATATACTACAAAGTTTATATTACATCTATTATTACATTTCCCAGAGGGATTTGAGGAATACCACTCAACTCCCAACTGACCACTACTAAGTCAGAATCAGTGCCATACAAGATCTAGGATAACCATATTCCTAATATCTTCTCAACCCTTGGTCAATATGAGTCTGCCACAACGACACATCAGGTCAAGATACTAAAAACCTAGTTTGTCCTTAGTACAGGTCACGACACTAGTGATAGGAGGTGGGTATACAAATCCTACCATCTGAGGTACAACCGTAACTATCCTCAAATTTCATCATATACACATCTTTGAGACATGATCGTAGACGTTCTCTTTCTAAGGTATGACTGCAGTCATCCTCCCAAACATTCGGAGTCAGGATGACAAGCCCCCACGTACTCAATGGTATGCACTCTGAGTTTCCCTTAGGAATACTCATTTCACTGTCTGGCATATCCTGACACTTAGATAGATCTATGGCACATGGCACTACATGATTTGGGTTACACTTGATTAGTTATTACCAATTGGGTGATTTAAGGCTTCATCATACAAATGGGCATACAAACCCTAATTTGTTTTTATCAAGTGTATAATCATTGCAACTTCAGAAGATAGAAAACATTTAAGGTATTAATCTCAATCAAATTACCACATGTTATCAATCATTGCATTGTAATGAATCACATGTGTCATCATATCATTTCAAGATACCTATTTCTTATCACAAGTCCCAGGGTTTCGACCCTTATTGGAACATGAAAAAGATTTCACCTCAATCAGGGCTCAAACATGACCAAAGGTCATTAAGACCATCACATTAACCCTTGCAAGATCATCATTATCACTCCATGCCTTAAACAAGGTTCAAAATATCATAAGAAAAATATGTATCCCATAGGTTAAACATGGCAATGCACTATGGTATTCAATTAGCACTACATTGAGGTTTCAACACAAGGAGAATGTAATACAATGTCACATTAACCATTCAAGAGGTCTAATTATAACCAATCATCATCATTTAGTCATATTAGAGTTGGTGTAGAAAACCAAGTTTCATTAAGGGTACAAATCCACTTGTTATTGTGATTTATCCATATATTCATATGAGGGCAAAGGTAAGATTACAAGTTCAATGGTGTTGTACCATCAAATTTTGATTATTAGAAACCACTTATAAGACTATGTGATTTATTCAAATCCATTAATTGTTAAAGAATCCAATCTCATTCATTGGATCAGGTTTATTATTCAAAATCATCAATTAGGGTATAAGACCAACTATTAGATCCATTAAACAAAGAGATCATTGGTTTGGAACTGAATTGAAGCTATATTTAAGAGCTTGACTCACCATCAGTTGTGGTGACTTGATCCACCATCAATTGTGACATCTTGGGCCACCATTGATTTATAGGATCACCACTACTATCATTTCCCACCATCGGATGTTACATTATTATCACCATCGGTTGATACCTCCATTAAGGCACTAACTATTTATCGTTATGTCTAATTGAACCAAAACTTGACCTCAGGGTTACCATCGGTTGCCACCATCGGCTAACAGCCGTGGTCACCACCATCGGTTATCATGGTGCCACCATTTATTGTCATGATGTCATTATCGGTTGACATGGTGTCACCTTCAGGTGATGTAGTAGTGAAGGAAAAAGGCTTGCAATCCCTCGTTTAATCCATCGATTGATAGGTGCTTAACACCATCGATTGAGCTACTAACCTACCCTAGACCATCCTCTACCTTAGGAAGGTCATACACCTTTTTACAGGTTCATAAAAGAACTGGAACAGAACAGGGAACACCATAATAATATGAAACCCTAGCAAGCATAGCTTATATATGCAAGGATCTTCATTTTTAAGAAGGAACGCAAGCAAATAAGATTAGATTAAGTAAAATAGGTGAAGAAAGTTATAAAACTCATCTAAGATGATAAGAACAGACTTCTAGAAGCAATGATCTTGATCAAAGAAGGCAAGAAAACCCAAATTTCAGATCTAAACTCGGTCAAGTTGGCACCTTTCTCCACAAGGAAGCAAACCCCTAAAAGAAGAAGCAAGAAAAGGTAGGTTCTTGAGTTCTAGAGCAACTTCTACCATGTAACAACAAGGTTCCAACTTGAAGAGAGGTAGGAGGCAAAGGAACATAGAAATAAATGGAGGAAAGAAGGAACTACTTACTCATTTAGGTCAAGTTCACCAAGAAGAATCTTTAGAAACCCTAGAAGGAAGAAAATTGGAACCCTAGATGCTTCTTCCAAGAAGATCATCTTCTTCTTCTGCCTTGGATAGGTTTTCTACTATAGAATAGATAGAGAATAAGTCTCGTAGTAGGAGGGAAGTAGTAGAGAGAAAAAGCTTTGTTTTGGGGGCTAAGGATAAGTATATAAAGCTTGGGGGATAAGGTTGAGAAGAAGCATGAGGAGTACAAGCAGCTCTCCATGTGTCCATGGCTTATAGCCTACATGAATGAGAAAGCAGTAGGTCTGCCAACTGTTAGGGACTGCTGGGACATCGGTTGATGGTCTCCTAGGCTAGCCACCAACTTTTGGTCAAAGGTTACCCTTGTTTGATCATGGTTTCGGTCTAAAGATGGGTGAACCGTCAGTTGACCACTCCATAAGTGAACCAAACTAGCTTGAACCATCGACCTAGGGCCTGCTCGTGATGACCACCAGCTGATGGTCACCGACTGTTGCCCAAGCAGTGGAGTCATAAGTTGATAGCCTTGAAGGTGGCTCATCCATGGGGGGGTAAACCCTAATTCAACCACTAGTACAAATACTACCTTTAATGTCAATTAAAATGGACTTTTAATGTCAGTTTCAAAGTGAAACCCAAGTGGGTGACATTAAAGGTAGAATCCTACGACATCAGTTCAAAAACCTACGACGCAGAGCCTGCCCTAATTACAATCGAAAAAGAACCGACACTGGTAGGATCCATAGTTGTCAGTTATGTAAACAAAACTGACACCATCCCTTCACTTTGTCGTCGATTATTTATGTTAAACTGACGACTAACTCCATTTCCAATCAAAAAGTGTTTGGTTCATATTCAATTCTATGTAAAAATCAACAATACATACACAAAGTATCATCGGTTCTGGTTCACTAACCAATGCATATGTCAAGGCATAGTCGTCAATTTCTTATAAAAAACTTACGTCGTATACTTTTTTTGACAGTTATTATATATTACCGATGACTAAGTTTTTTTTAATACTAGCTATCAGGCCTGCTGTCCAGCGAGTCAGTAGGAAGCAAAACCTACAGTTTAGTTTTGAACTGCAGGTTTACAACAACCTGTGATTTTAGCCAAACAACAGGCCACAAACCTACAATAACAAGATGATCAAGATATGTAGAATCCTATAGTTCCATTCATTTATATATACATCATGTGATTCACACACATGTAGAAATATAATTAATTAATTCACACAATTCAGACACATATAAAACCTACAGTTCCATGCATTCATCAATTTTCACATTCACACACATGTAGAAACTTGTAGTTCCATTCATTTCATCCATTTTCACATTTGCACATGTGTAGAAGCACATTAATTCATTCATCTTTACATTCACACTCATGTATATAGATCAAATTTCAATAAGACAATTAAAAAAAGTCATTCACAAATGTATATGTAAGCACCACATACATACAAAAATAATGACACCAATGTTTAGAAATGTCATTCTTTATCATCGACATCCCAATCATAATAAAAAATTGCCTCCCGTTCAAAGGCTTTTTCCCATTGTTCTCTTATGTCATCTAATTGTTCTATCCTATTAGGCATACATACATCTAACAACATTTCCCATGTAATGAAGTCAATAGTTTTAAACAACTGAAAAGAGAATGATGTATATATATAATTAATAAGTTTGATATTTTCATATTATCTAATGAGACTATATATAATTATGATAATCAAGATTATATATTACTTGTTCTATGTTTTCAATGTCTAGTACATCATATCTGACAATCATGCATATACCAGATGACATAGTACGCACATGCCCAACCATTGTCTTGTACAACACACTATAAATTTCAACATACAAAATGTTAGTAAATAAAAATAAGCATAGTTCACATAAATAAAATATGCATTGGAGTCAGGAAATTACATCCACATTCGTCTAACTGTTGCTTTCTTTTTCTTGTCCACATTTCCTCCAGCATTTTTGAAATCTTTTAAATCCCTATACGTTTATGCAACATATTGAATTCCTTTAGTAAATAGTCATGTAATAATAGATATTAAGAGATATAAATATAAATTTTTCTCACGTGTATAATGGACTCTTCAAATCTTATCCTGAATGACCTAATTTGATCCCCTTACAATCAAGATAATAAACAGTCATCCTCTCAGGGACAACAACCAGTAACTCCAAATGCTTACCTCTAGTGATAAGAAAGTAAAAAATATATAATTCAAAATTCACAATGAAATGCAATTTTTTTAAGTCAAAAATAAAAGCAAAGTAAACTTACCCAACATTATAAGGAGCTATTATCACATGCTTTTTCTTTTCAGAAAAATATTTAAAAGTGATAGAGTAGTATAAGGTAACTGATGTAGGGTCTTCATTTACAAGACTGATCAAAGATGGAACTAGAAATCTCACAAAAGTCATTTCAAAATCATTACAGAACCTATGTAAGTGGCTACAAAGCATATATTATGTATGCATTAATATATAAGAAAATAGCTTACTATATATAAAATGAGGTATATAGACATATAAATAAGATCTTACCATACCCATAGTTCTATCATAGATGAATTCATCCAAGCATAATGAAACAACTCCAAAATAACTTCTAGAAATATATTATTATTATATGATTGGCTATAGCATCTTCCTCCATAGAAACAACAATAGGTGAAGTTTTGGAATGTTCACCAATCCATATTGCCAAACCCCTGCATTGAGGACCTATCGAGTCATGTAGGTCCTTTGGAAGCAAACTAGGTACTTGAGGAAGAGGTGGAGGTGGAGAGGACGAGTTGTAGTGGGTTTCTTCCCTTTGTCCTACATATATAATTTCATATCAATTGTCATGTATATACATATACCAATTTACATAATGTTAATGCACCATACATGATCAATATAGACGACTCCCACTTCAGGCCATAAGACCACTCCACCTTCTGCTTCACCAAGCGTGTCAGCATCTAGGTGGGCATATGGCAATGGATGTTGCCTCCAAGTGGGGAAGACAAGACTCGGGCACACAAAAACTGCACCATCAGGTACTGGAGTGCCATGAATCGTGTGCCTTGGAAGGAGTGGGTAAGCGTCGTCCTATGGAATGATAAATACTTTCAATTTTAGATGGCATGGCCTCAACCCCTACAAATGTAGATAGAGTATGTTATATACTTACATAATCATATCATCTTGAAAAGATTAGCTACTATGTCATAAAAATACTTACCACATATGTGCTAGGTGGTGGGTCTATAGGATTACTCCCAAACACCTCTACAACATCACTCCCAACCACCTCTATCGTAGGGGAAGAGCGGCATGCCACATGTAATGTTAGAGTGGCGTGCTGAGATGCCTGCCACTTGCTAAATGCTTCTTGGACTCTCTTATCAACTAACTCATCTACTCTTTTATCAACTAACTCATCTACCTTACATGTCCAAAAGAAACACTTTTTGATTCTTGAATTCCATTTCCAATAACATTCTAAAAAAATGGGTTACCTCAGCTTTTGAAAGTCCCCCTTTTTGGGCATTTTTGCGGTGTGATGGCCCAAAGTACGCTCTTAGGCCCACTCTAGCGTCTGCAACCCTAACATGTACCGGATGCTCTGGGTTATCAAAAGCAACTGTCAATTCATCCCTTGTACCCTCAGGGATGAATGAGCCTTGCTTCCTTTGCTCGTAAAGCTCCCACTAATTATCATCAATAAAAATTGGAAAGTAAACATAACAATCATCAATATTAATTTCTCTTACAGTTGCATTTTACCATTTTTGCAGCCACCTCAACAGTTGTGGGGTTGGTTATATCTTCTTTTTTGTTTTGTCTCCCAACTATCCACACATCATGGCAATGTAGAGGTGCAGCAGTAGTAGAGGACTCAACAATCTCAATGGTAGGAGTAGTAGTCTACTGAATGAAAGACGTCTATAGTTTTTGGCGAAGGGCTTCTTAGCCACCTGGACCCATCATTTGGTCATGCACATTCAGTGCACGACTTGCTCTTTGTGCATCGTTGATAGCCTTGTTAGTAAGCACATTGAATTGCTTTGTAACAATCAAGGTCAATCATTAATAGGTGAACTGGGAGTGATGATTAATACCTTGAATGCATCAATATTTCTCTTGGCAACAAATGCCTCCCACTCTGTCGGGTCTAGGTAGTTCCATTGCTCAAGGGCTGACTTCTACCTCTTATTTGCCTCATGTATGTATTGTCAGTTGCGAGTTGTCCTGTAGTTCCTTAGGACCCTCCCACGATGTTGCATCACCTTTTTACGATGTAGGCTTTCATGTAGTTCAAAATATTCTGCAAAATTTCATATATTTAATAGAGTATTCTAAGAAATAGAATTATTAATAACTTTAAAAATACAATTGCAAATGATAATATCTCACACATAGTTCTTTCCATACTAAGTCTTTCTTCCCTTTAGGAACTGTATGCCAAAATTCTACATTTACACTACAATGGATATGAGTAGGAACCCAAGGATACAAAACAAACAAGTTGTGGTTCATTCCAACTGGATTTCCTGCATGATCAAAATCCACAACCAATTTTGGCCCATTACCCCTTTGTTGTAGGATCTTGTTCATCATAGTGATGCCCCTGATTTTTTCAAAATTTTATGTTGCTCATCAAGTGGCACAAGGTTTTCAAGGGTTACATCCTCAACCTAAAAATTGACAAGAAAAATACATATAGGATATAACTTATAAATGGGCATATATATAGCTAGAGATAGGATATATTGTAAAATTTACATTGTGAGGTGACACCTCACCCTCATGGTCAACCATCTGAAAGTGTCATATAAAACAATCAAACATTTAACATTTAACATAACTAGAAATTAATATAACACTAAAAGTTCACATCGATTTAACATTAAAAAAAATAAAATATTAAAAAAAATAAAAACATGCCTCTAATATTGAGATCTTTTATCAATTAACATTCCTTCAGTGTGATCTCTGCACACATATAAATCATTGTTAGCTTCAATATTTGGTTTTGACAACCCAACTGAGAATGGACTCGAGACATCATACTTATCATAGTAGTCTTCTTCATCTATAGGATCTTCAATGAACTATCTTTTACCATGAAGAACAACCAACCATTTTTCATTTGCAGGATCATCAATATAAAATACTTGTTTCTCCTATGATGCCAATATGAATCGTTCACCCTTCTCGTGTATCTTTTTAAAATTTACTAATGTAAAACCCAATTCATCCACTATAACTCCTTTGGTGTTATCAACCCAATTACACTTAAAGAGTAGAATTCCGAAATCTATGTAGTCAAACTTCCATATGTCTTCAATGACACCGTAATGTGACATTTTAGCTTCACGTGGACTCTTATCTTTCATACTAGAAAAAAAAATAATGAAGACGCTTGAAGGGTGACCCCACTATTTTGGACGATGATCTTATCATCTTAACGCTTTGTGTAATATGAGAACCCATTTATGTCAAACCCTTCATAAGACATAGCATTCATTTATAGTTTAAAGGTGAGACATTTGATATTTTCAGCAATAATATTTGGTGTTTGAGATAGTTGATGTAAGACTTTATCTTCAAATCACTTAATAGATGTCTTGTTATGCTCTCTAGTAAGCCACATTGAATTGGCTTGAGGATATTGTTTCTTGATGAAATTGGTATATTCCATGATATAAATACTCACTTCGTCGATGTTGTGTAAAATATACAAGTGAGCTTGTTTCAACAATTCACGGCTAATTACTTTCATTCATGCTCCTAAAGTCCCTTTGCCAGAATAGTCTTCAATATTCTTGTCATTTACAAGAGCGTCATTACTACTTAGAAAGTCATTAAAAATACATAACCTCTCTCGCCACATAACCCTCAATAATACTCCCTTCAAGCTGATAACGGTTTCTAACATCACCTTTAAAAACACTCATGTATCATTCAAAAGGATACATCCAATACAAGAAAACTGGTCCCAACATTTTCACATCCCTAATCAAGTGGACAACAAGATGTACCATGATATCAAAGAATGAAAGAGGAAAATTCATCTCAAGTTGACATAGGGTATCAACCACTTCTCTATGCAGCTTATTGAGATTCTTAGGATCAATAACTTTACTACATAGACTATTGAAGAAGAAACAAACTCTGGTGATTGAAAACCTTACATGCTTCGACAGTATAGATCAAATTGCCACAGGTAATATTTTTTGTCTTAGAGTGTGACAATCATGAGATTTAAGACCTATCAGAGTTAGATCTTTCATTGATACCAATCTACGGATGTTGGAAGAGTAACCCTGTGGTACCTTAACATTAACCAAGCACTCACAAAAACCTTTCTTCTCCTTTCTAGACAATGTGTAACAAGCAAGAGGTAAATATGTTCTCCGATCACTACTAACTACTTCTGTTAATTTTTTCTTTATTCTCATTTCATGTAGGTTCATTCTGGATTTTATTCCATCTTTAGTCTTACCTGGTATATTCAATAGAGTACCAATGACGTTATCACAAACATTTTTCTCAACATGCATGACATCGATACAATGCCTAACTGCCAAAAAATTCCAATAAGGAAGATCCCAAAATATTGACTTCTTCTTGAATAAAGAATTGCCATTTTATGTGGGAATGGTACATTGTGATCTCTTACCAAATTCATTGACAAAGTCTTTTACTCTTTCATAAACAACCTCCCCTGGTATAGGTTTAGGGGCACTTCATTCCCCGTTCCATCCATTGAATGCTTTGCGCAACCTTCTATACGGATAGAATTTTGGAAGAAGTCTTTGATGACCAAGATACATAGTTTTTCTGCCATGTTTCACTCGTATGAAATCAATGTTCTCTTCACATATAGGGCATGCTTTGGATCCTTTTACACTGTATCCAGATAAATTATCATATGTTGGAAAGTCATTGATAGTGCAAAACAACAGAGCATGCAAACAAAATGTCTCTCTATGTGAAGCATCATAGGTCATCACACCTTCACCCAGAAGTTTGTTTAAGTCATCAACCAAGGTTCAAGATAAACATCAATATCATTTCCACATTGTTTAGGGCCCGATATCAACAATCACAACATAATGTACTTATTTTTCATACACAACCGAGGAGGAAGATTATATATAACAAGCATAACAGGCCAAGTGCTATGTTGGTTGCTCAATGTGACGTACAGATTCATCCCATTGGTACAAAGCCCGAGTCTTAAATTCTTAACTACTTCACCAAATTTAGGGTATAATAAATCAATCTTCCTCCAATGTGGGGAATCAGACGCATGGCATAGGATCCCATCATTATTTTTCTTAACCTTTTCATGCCACCTTAAATTCTCTACATCTATCAGATTGGCAAACAAGTGTTGAAACCATGGTATTAAAGGTAGATACCACATCACCTTGGCAGGAGAGCTAGTTTTGGACTTCCCCAAAGTCATCATTTTATACCTTGACGCCCCACATTTTGGACAATCTTTCATAATCACATAGTCTGTTTGAAATAATACACAATCATTGGGGCATGCATGTATCTTCTTAGACTCCATTCCCATTGGGTATAATATTTTTTTAACTCGTATGTTGAGCTTGGAAGCTTGTTTCCTTCATGAATAATTTTTTTCGACAAAGACAATAATGATGTGAAGCTTTTGTCGCTCCATTTATTATTAGCCTTCAGATTATACAATCTCAAGACAACGCTCAGCTTTGTAAACTTAGTACAACATGTGTATAATGGTCTCTCAGCATCATGCATAATGTTCCTAAATAAGGAAGGTGGGTCGTTGTTCTCTACCCCACAATTATCCAGCATTACAATAATAATATCTATCAGAATCGGGTCATCCACATCTATGTCATCGGCGGCAATTTCTTGTTCAACACAAGCACCACTATTGACATCTACTGATCTCATGTTTGAAATATCTCCATGCTAGTACCATTCTGTATAGCCTTGTACAATCCTGTTGCACATGACATGACTTTTGATTTCATCACCAGTGCTGACTTTCAAGCTGTTATCGCATGGCCTACATGGGCAATAGAACCTATCTCTAGGTTGTTTCCTATGTTCCTCCACAAATCTAATAAACTGATCAAGACCAGCAATAAACTCTACGATGCGGCAATTTGGAATGGACATCCATGATCTACCCATTCTATGATCAAAGAGAAAACCAGTATCAGGGTTTAAGGTTTACATATTATGTTAAGGATTTACATATAGATTAGGGTTAATTGTTTTAGATTTAGGGATAAAGATTTAAAGATTAGGGTTTAGGGTTAAAATATTAGGGTTTAGGTTTTAGTGATGAATGTGTGTACCACCTATCCTATTATTGAACACCTAATCTCACTAGTAAGTGTATAATGTGTATTTGGTTTTCAAGAAAATTTAGACAACATTTCCCTGTACTTCTCCAAGTACACCAATGTACATCGGTAAATGCCCACCAACAGTTGTACTTAGAGAACAAATGGGGAAGTGCTGACGAAACATCATGAAAACCGAATATACCTTATACACTTACATCCTAAGTGAGATTAAGTGTTCAAGAACAGTCCCAAACTAGGTACTATCTAAGATTTACTCCTAATGAGTAAATCTCAGATAGGTTTCTAGGACAACAAAATACATGTATGTTGTCATTCCTATACCTACGAACCTAGTTTCATTGTTCATATCCTAGGTTTTATGTAACATCATTTAATTCAATTCATTCTCCCATTTAGATTAGTTACTCAAGAGATAAAGAAAACATTAATATTAATTAAGAGAATTAGATTAGGTGCCTTGATTTGAGTTGATTTTCAACAACAACATCTGGTAATCCAAATCATACCCTAGTCTAGGTACCATATTTGATAACATTGATTTCCACATCTCCAATGTACATGCATGTTCATCATCAAGGAATAAATTATTCATGCCCTTTGGAGGGAGAGATGACCTAAGGTAAACTAGAAATTAAGGTTAACAAACTAGAAGGAAAATTACACTAACTAAGATATAGCAATCCTAATTATATAACACTAATCAATGCAAGAGAAATAAATAACTAACCATAAAAAAGTGGTTCACTTTCAATAAGGCAACTACAATATTGGGCTACTGTTTCTGGGATATGCAACCATAACCATGTTTAAGGGCCATATTCATGAACATACATCCAACAATAAATCGATGAAACAAAACAACAAGTAGTAATGTAGATTATGAATCACATCCTATGAGTTGGCCATGGGTGACCTGGTGTAAGGGAGACTCTTACCTAGCAGTAGAGGAAGTAGCAGGTGCCTAATCTCACTAGTAGAAGATCTGACCCAAGCTCACTAGGTCCAGCGTCCTTAAGGTCCAAGTTCGGTAGTAGGGGAAGCAGTCGCCATAGAAGTAAGGGAAGCATGCGACAAATAGCTCAGGTGCCCAAGGTCTGACACATCCTCCCAGAGTGAGTGGCGGTGACATACCTCCAGCTGGTGGTGAGTAGCTCCAACAACAGAATCAGAGGAATCTATAGATTTTCTAGTGAGGAAGAGTGGAGGTCCCAACTACAGTGACAACGGCAGCGGCGAGTGGAGGAAGACCATTGGAATCGCCAGAATCACTAGAGACCTAGTGAAATCATGATAAAATAGAGAATGGGGAATATTCAATTTCATGTGGGTTCTATTAATATTATAGTCATTGGTTGTTTAAAAAACTGACAACAAAGTGCACAACTAGTCATCGGTTGTATGTACGAAAATCAACGCCATAGGCCCATCAACTTAAAAAAAATTGTCTCGCGAAGAGTGATTAGTCATTTGTTATATTATAGAGGCGATGACTGATGAGTGGATAAAATTTTCTAGTGGACTTGGCACAAAACATTTTTTGTCGGTTTAAGCAGAAATCGACACCATTCTGAATGTTTTGGAGGCAATTATTTTACTCTAGAAAATTGTATTTTGCGGGTAACTTTAGACATCGATTTCATTGACAGTAAACCGACGTTAAAGTAAAAGAGGTACCCATGTATTTTTCTTAATCAAAAGGACTTCACATACGGTGACGGTTGTCATATATAACTGATGTCGTTGTGGCTTAGCGTTGGTGTATTTTGTGTAACCGATGGCATAAAATGTGACGTTATAGGTTATTTATGTACTAGTGAACCTAGAATGGAATCTCCTCCATTTCAGGGTATAATTGAGCATCCCATGGATCAAAAGCTCAAGAATGATGAGAAACATATAAGGAACATAATTAATGGAACAATTTGTAAATAAATCCCTTCAATTTGGTAAATTGCAAAAAAGTCCAAAATCTACATAAAATTGCATAACTTGCTCAAATAGTGTCCAAATTGGACCAAATATAAAACTTAAGCTTGTCTTATGATTCCAAAGCATATCACAAGGTTATGATAAGGTTCTCAGCATTTGATTATGGTAATTGAGCTTGTTTAATATTTTAAGTAAGTTTAAGGGCCTTATATGCCCTCTCATTGTTACTAGTGAAGGGAGTCTTTGTGATCTTGCCCAGCAAACAAGATTCTCTCTATTGATTCAAAATCAAAAGATTCCAGATATCCATCTTTATGGAGTCTAGAAATGTGTTTCCCATTGATGTGCCCTAGACGACAATGCCAAAGGTATGTTTGGTTTGAGTTATCGAGTTTTTGTCTTTTGATATTTATGTTATACACACTTGTCTCCATAATTATCAAGTATAGACCATAAGACATTAGGGCACTGCCATAAAAAATCCCATCTTTACTAATTAAACATCAACCATTCTTTATAAGAAATTCAAATCCATTCTTGTCCAAACAAGATAAAGATATGATGTTCCTATAAATGGCACATACATAATAACAGTTCACCAACTCTATTACAAGCCCACTTAGAAGAGATAACTCATAGGTTCCCACTACACTGGCAACAACTCTTGCTCCATTAGCAACATACATTTTAACCTCACCTTTCTTCAAAGGTTTGCATCTTTTTGGATCCTTCACATTTGAGAAACTGTATGATCCACATCCAGTATCCAATACCTAAGAAGAAGAAGTAGTGAAGTTAATATCAATAATGTATATACAATAAGTAGAGATCTTTATCCCTTGCTTTATCTTCCTTGGTTTCGTTAACCCTCTCCTTATCTTGAGTGTAGAAGACTTGGACTTCATCTTAACCTCAGAACACTTCTAGGTCATTCCTTTGTCCTTGGACTTTATGATGTTGATCATCATCACTAGATTGTCCTTCTTCCTATGTGCTTCGACATTTATCAACATGTCTAGCAACTTAGACAATGGTTTATCTATGTTACTCAAGTGATAACAGTCGATAAACTAGCTATATGATTCAGGCAATGATTGGAAGATCATATATGTGGCCAACTCTTGACCTAAAGGGATCTTGATTTCTCTAGATGATCCATATTCCCTATTATATTGAGCACATGGGCTCTACTAGATCTCCATCTATCATTTTGCACTCAAATAACACCTTAGAGACATTATACATTTCTTGCTTATCATGTTGTTTATGAAACTCATAGTTCATACAACCCAACATAAGGTTCTTCATGCCTACAACATCATTGGCATGCTTCAAGTAAGCATCCATTTCATACTTAGGTGAATTTGGAGTGGGTTTCACTACTACTATCGTTCCAGGGATATAGATAACGCTTCTAAAAGTCTTGAACTAGTTATGGAAGTGTATCTCATTTAGATTGTCCTTCTCAAGGACCAATCCCAATGATTGTGTTTTTCCGTTTATCTACAAGAGTAAAATTTGCATTTTGTTGAAATATATTTGATTTGATTTTATAAATTTTGATGATATTGATTAGTCCTTTTAATTAATTGTTGCTCCCACTATTTTCTTCAAATTGATAGCCCTCACTACCAATTCGAAAGATTGTATCGTACAATCTTCTAGAGAGCCATGATACTTGACAATTAAATAAATACCCAACTAACACTGGCGTTGATGACCAATTATTAAGGTAGACAACATTTGTCAATTGGATCCCATGTAGTTCTTGGAAAGATGGTATGCACAACTCCTTTTCATGGTCCATCTTTATTCTTTTAGACACTTAATCCTATTAAGGTCACCTAGTCAAGTATCACACATAAGACAACATGATGGAATATGCACCCTGCTAGGACAAACCCACTTATCTACCATCACACTTCCACGAGATAGACGACACACCACTCTAGGGCGTGCCCACACTTGGTGGACCAAGCTTTTTATGTGTGTTGCTTAATGGAAAACATCTTAAGCATGCTATTTATTGAGGGATTTGTATTTATAAATACGTATAAATATCCAATCACCACATACTATAGTATGTATCATGTACATGCTATATCCCATAAATGTAAACATGCAATAAACATAAGCGATGGTCATGCACATAGTATTGTAATTCCTTGGGGTCTCAAGGAAATACCACCACCTAGGGTTTACATCACATGTAGAAACATTTTGTTGATGAAGATCTATTCTTGAACCAATCTTGGTTGATCAGTTCAACCCTTGAACCGGCCGGTTCACCTCCTATTCAGTTGGTTGTCTATCTGAACGATCGTCTGATATCTAGTCCAACATCTCCTGGACACCTCCAGTTGATCAGTTGGCTCATCCTATCATCAATCCTCATCGCTCCTCCAGTCAATCGGCTCGTCTTCTTAAAAGGGGTACTCGTCTTGTGTCGAGTGTCTTCTTCGTTATAATAGGAAATGAAACTATCCTAATGTTGTTTAACATATTTAGAAAAGTTTGAGTTACATTTGAGGGGAGCATAGGAAGGAGAGAATAATATTTTTAAATTTGGAAGAGAAGATGAGGCTCAATATGCTAACTGAGATATGAACATGAGTAAACACCCACACAACCATGTACAGAGATCTGGGTATTAGCCATAACCATGCTTCACATCCACCATCAAAATCAATTTTAGGGCGACATGTGCAAACTACATATATATCATATCAAGTATATATTAATTGGAATCATATGTGGTAATTAATCAGATATACATATTAATCATTTTAAGTGTTCACATCATATGTAATAAATAAAAGAAGAAAACCAAAATCTGATCATACTGATTCAATTCCAAAGCATAGTAAATTGACATGGCTCTGATACCACCGTAGGGAAATATGGCGATAGAGAAGATGTAAATTTTTTTTAATTACCATATTACCCTTTAAATAGTAGATCGCGTCTACAACTATGTAATGGGAAGGATCGTTGCTTGTTTATACTTGGTCTTGGAGTAAGTCCAACGACAATCCGCTCGCTGCAGCGTGCACCTTTCTTCAAGTTGCACCTAGAAAATGCCTACACCGACCTTCTAGTTATTCACAACTGACAATGGTTTGACCTTGTCCTCCTAGAGGTAGGAAACTACCTCCTCACCTCTATAGTAGTCCACATAGATTACTGAGAACTCCTGTCATTCTAGAAGAACAGACAAGAAGGAATTGTCCCTTAACATTGGTGTACTAACACCAACTTGCCCCACCCCATAATTGTTCTCCCTTGCAATCCCTCCCTTAAATGGGTAGGACTTGCTCAGGTTCTCTCGGTTACCACAACCAGAGAAGACAATAATTATCAGAGTCAATTGATGTGTCTGAGAAGCCTCCAATACCCCTCTATTTAGAGGAGGGTTAGGGTTCCTCGTATGAGCGGGAGTGCAAGGGGTTGAAATTTCACAAAATTTTGCATCGTACGAGCAATGAAATGCGGTTGGCATGTTAGCCAATCAGTTCAACCCTTGAACCAATCATTTCATCATGTTTTCCAATCCCAATTGTATTGGAAACTAATATCCAATTAATGCACAATATGATATCAATACGAATCCTTGATCCAATCTAATTGATCAATGAGTCGGGCAATTCATTACATGAACTGGGCGTTTGGGACCTTGAGCTGACCAATTCACTCAGTGAACCATTCAATTCATCCCACAGTTCAACCAATATTCAACCTATGTAATTTTCATCAACCTGGCACTCCAACATATCAGTTCAACAATTGAATCGCTCAATTCAGAGTTCAGTCAGTCAATTGTTGTTTAAATCAAATACGTAAATAGTTTAATATTCAAGTTAAACATCATTCACGAATAAACTCCTATTCCAAGTGAATCCTACGTGTGAGACCCCATATGTTCCAAGTTACATTGGCAGTGAATGTCCATAACTAGTTTATGACATCACAAACAATGAACTGTATCTAGAAACACATCATTACTAACCAAGTTTTAGAAAGTTGGAGAACAACTACAACCTACAATCTGTGGTTGATGTTTTACAACATTTGTATAGTTAGTTTGTCACTGATATCTAGATTGAACTTAAGGCATGGAATCATCATCATCTTCAACTCAATCTGTCTTACTTGAACTAGAGCAGACTGTCTGAGATATATGTAAGCTTAATATCACATATTGAGTCACATGAGCATGGTCATGCATTTCTTAGTCTTTCTTATCAAGTGTCTAAGATAGCATACTCTTGTAGGAGGGACAGATCCCATCTACATCACTCACAGTCATCCCTATGCATTACAATGCACCAGGTCATCACCTTTATGGCAACCCTCATTAAAAGTCACAATGAATGATGTCAAAGTACATCGAAAGACATGTGATGAGTGCATTGATTTTAGGTCTAAGAACCACAATCACCACCATCACTGTGAAAGATGATTTCGACTACCATTGAATGGTTCCATGTATCACTCTCAAGATGGGTCTGTCCGATAATATGTTCCCTAAGAAGTACCTATGTGCTTGGTTTGATATCACATACCATGACTAATGAGATTGTGTCATCAACCAACACACATTCTATTCTTATGAGTTATTGTTGTCTATTTGCCTTCCACAATAACATCTGATTAGGAACATAACAAGCATGTATATACTCTTGAGATCTGTATGATCTCATTGTTCAAGTTATCAGCATGAAGACATACGTCATTGAGTAATATCATTCTCTAGATACTTATTATATTACATCATTATCTCATAACTGAATAAAATAGAATAAATTGTAAGATTGACTTTATTAATAATCAAATAATTTATAAGATATGTCATTATAATCATCATATGATTGACTGTTTGGACATACATACCAACAATTAGTATTGAAATGTGCCTAGTTAGTACTGTAGTGAGCTCAGTTCTTTTTCTAGATTGTGCCCAAATTGACATGTATCACACCCATAATCAATCCGATGCACCCAATTTTGATTTGAATGTGCCCATTTCGGACTTGATCCTAGTTCAGACTTGATTGCGCCCAGGTTGGACTTGAATACGCCCAGTTAGGACTTAGTTGTGCCCAATTAATATTATAATGTGCCTGATTCTTCTTCTTGATTGCACCTAGTTTTACATGTGTTGCACTCAATTTGACAGGTATTGCACCAATAATCAATTCAATGCACCCAGTTTAGACATGAATGTGCTCACTTCAGACTTGAGCCCAGTTTGGATTCAGTTGTTCTCTATTTGAACTTGATTGCGCCCAGTTAATATTGTAATGTGCCCAGTTCTTCTTCTTGAGTGCACCCAGTTTTACATATATTGCACCCAGTTTGACATGTATCACGTCTACAATCAATCCATCATTTCTAGTTTGGACTTGAATGCGTCCAATTCAGACTTGATTGCACCCATTTTGGACTTGAATATGAAATATTTATTTCATACACATATTATTTTGTGTTAAATATGTCAACATGTGTATTTTCAGAATATAATTTTTATAACATATCTAATGATTTTTATTATGTCAAAAAATTCCTTACAAATTATAAAAAAAAACTAACTTTCTTTCTCCCTTTCACCATTCATCTTTTCCACAAACCTATAAAATCAGTCCAAATGTCACCCACTACCTATCCAGTCAAGTCATCCATCAAAACGACCCTTCCAATCCCCAAACTGCTGTCAATTGGGGTCCGTCCAGTGGAAATCGGTCCCCCGATGCGCATGAATCACGTGTGAAACATGGGAGCACGTCACCCGCTCATTTTTGTACAATTTTATTTGGTATGATGTCGTTCCAACTTATTGGTTTAATATTCTATCTTTTGGTTGAATATAATTTACTATCATTTATTAATCATACTACCAACAACAAAAGAATACCAATTTATTGCTCATGATCAAGTAAATGTTCTCATGTCTTATTCTCTTCCAAGTTTGTTTTACCGATCTTACTGTTCTGATTGTGTCCCACAGATTTTATTCATTCATTCGTCCAAAAAGCTACCTTACAAAATTGAGGTGTGTGTTTGACCCAAATTCAATAGAACACGTTAGAACAACTATCTGGGACATCAAATTTGAACATGCATCATTCACTCACTGTTAGGAGATTAAGAGAGAGATAGCGAGCATGCATCACTTTTGTATCTTCAAATGCAGTTGGGAGTAGGGTTGGACATGAAACCAAACTTGATCATCAGAACAAACCGAACTTGACCAAACGACCTGATTAAGTCTAATCTAGATGAATATTATGGTCAAGTTTGGTTTGAAAAGTGTTCATACCATATTTAACTGGTTTGGTCACAGTCTGAATATTTGATTAACCGTCAGACCAAACTTGACCAACTCTATATATGTGTATGTCTGAGTGTCTATATGTATACTCAAATAAATTATTCTAGTCATGATTTATTTGATGTGTAGACAATATTAAAGATCATAACATTTTCTTTTTATTGACGTTGAGAATGACTTTTATATTAATGTCGTAGTTTTTATATATATATAATTTGTAAATAATTTAATATTTATTAATTACATGTACTATACAAAACATTCCGTCTAATATTTTGAATATAACTTTTAATTCATTTTCTAAAAGTAAATTTATGAACGAGATTCAATAACATAATAATATTATTACTAAAAAAATTATCTTCATTTAAGTGTGCGGCTTGTAAATATGATATAATAGTGGTTTTAAACCGAACTTAACCAAACTTGACCACATTTTTGCAGTCGAGTTAAGTTTTATCTAGACCCTCTTAGCAGTCAAGTTTGGTTTAAAAAATAAATTAGACCACTATATATGGTCTGGTTTATGATTTTAGGGGCATATCAGACTTGACTAGACCAAGTCCACCCCTAGTTAGGAGCCAGCCGGTCTACTAAACTTATATCCTACCCAACAGTCGGTCGTGTGATCATGTTTCCAAGCCAAAAAAACTAGATACGTACACCCGGCCTAGTAGCAAGGCAAAACTACACCCGACCGCAATTTCTTGGGGCGTAGTGCGAACTCCGAGAATTGGAGGGCAATGAAGTAGTGGAGTAAGATTGCAAATTATTGAACTACATCTTACCAAATACTTTATCAATCTGAAAATTGATAAGGTGTAAAAATAGATTAAGGTGGCTGCCGTAGTGGAGCCAAAAATTCTGAAGGAGGGGTATCGCTTCAAAGTGCAGAACAGATGTGCAGTAAACTTGATTCAACGGGGCCATAATGGAGACTGTGGCTGTAATATACAACCGACTAACCGTATGAATATGAATGCACAATTTTAAAAATCAGATAGGGACAGGCCACCCCAAGCCTATTTATGGTCCCGCTACGTTTATGTATGCTTTATACAATACACAATGAGGGGATAGAGTTTCTGTCCAAGCGGCAAAATCCGGAAAGAGATGACAATGATTGAAACATCTAAGTATGACGAAAGCGTATTTGTTCACTTTGTATTAGATGATATTTAAAGTAGACGAAGAGTAGGTAAAAACTATAATTGTTTTATTGCATTTAAATGTATTATTTTTAATACTTACATCGTAATGGCTATTGCAAATTTTTATGCTATATTTCATTGGTGGGGGAAATGTGATTTATGATGTAAATAATAAATTGTTGCATTATATGACAAATGGAACGCTGTTATTTTGTTTTGGAGTTTGGAGTGCGTGTTTGGTTATCTCCAAAAGGGAAAGATAAAGATTTTTGGCACCAAAATAAAAGGTTTAGATTTAGAGGAATTGGGATAGTGGGTGATATTCCTGGATACATGAGACCAGGAAGCAGAAGGAAGCAAAGAAACCATGAAAGGTCCTTTATAAAGAGGTTGTTGAGTAGTATGAACATGTTTAGAGTGGAAGAGAAAGAAACAAGGTAACAAATAAAAAGGAGAAGAACAATATGGAAGAAGAGAGAGCAAGCATAATGCATAGATCTCAAAGTCTCGCGATTTGGCTTCATTGAACACTTTGATGAAGAAAACAAAAGTGTAATTGTAATTAGTAAGACAGACTTTGTAGTGGTATAGGAAAATCAGGATCACATAACATACAATATATAATGATGTGCATTGCAGTTTAGAAGTGTATTATTGAGAATTTCTTAAAAATGACAATGTAGTTTGTTGACAGCCACCTCTAATTAACTAATTCTGTGAGTATTATCGTTATCCTCAAGTAAATTACAAAGATATAATAATGCTTTGGTTATTGAAATGGACACTAGACTTGCCTAACATTACTGTCTGAGGTCCATGCATGTAATAAAAATTATGATGAGAGAAAGGGATGAAATTTTGTAGGAACTTGGATAAATATTGACATGTGTAACATTTTGTGATCCAATTTACTAAGCTTTCAATTGATAATGATTTTTTTACCAAGATGTGATTTATACTTCAATCTTGTATGTTCCTTGTTAAACTCAGAAGTTGCTTATAAACATTAGTAGATCACTATAGTCATCTTGTCCATTCTAGCTAATCAAATTGAAGAGCCCAAATGATTATGGACATGAAAAATTATGATTTGATCATTATGTTTAGCAATTTTTAAATCAATCATGTGTTTTGCAATAGATGTATAATGCCTGATATGACATAGATGAATTAGACATTTTTTAGATTTACGAGAGAACTGCCCCCATTGACAATCCACTTTGTGACTTCCTCAGTGTAAACTCTCGGCCCCACCCTCAGCTACCCACACATTGGGGGGATTTTAAATTCACATAGTGGACCAACCTGTGTAACGGAATAAATCATTTCCAAAGTGCACAACTAGGGAGTCAAACTCGGGTCCTTTCATTGGGGAGCCCATTTGTTCAACTTCCTAGCTACACCTCACTGGCGGTGAATTAGATGTTTGATAATGTATGATGAATATATAATTTCAAACAATTCTATGACAACACAATTTTCTTTTTTCAATGTTTTTCTGAAATTTGAATTTAGATTTTTGAATTTAAATGTTTGAAACTTTAAAATAATAGTAATCAATAAAAAAAGTTGCATGGGGTTATCTAGCAATATATTAAAGTAGATTGGCATACATGTGCTACATATGTTTGGATAGTAGTTTTATATTTTGAACGTGTTCTATCTAGAGACAATGAACATGTAGTGGGTTGGCTATCATCTTGAGCACTCAGGTAAAACGTGGATAACTAACTTTTCTAACTAATGCTCATTCATTTACAAATAACACAATTAGTGTGGTTTTTATCTGTGACAAGGTTGCAACTGCATATAGCTTGCATATCATAATAGATTGAGTGAGTAAAAAAATAATTCGGTTCCACCTAGTCATAGTTAGAAACTAGATTTATAAGCAACCTAATAATTAAGACATACAATAATCATTGTTCACATTACACTTTCACCACTAGCATTAGAAAATGCAACATGTAGGAATCTTGGCATCTCAAAATCTGATATAGGACTAGACTCATAAATTGAAGAATCATAAATATAGGGTTGGCTTGTCACCAAGTGTTATCCCTACATCATTCAAACAAGATATATATGATATTATTCAAAATAGGAAATTGAAATATACACTAAAAGGAAATGGTTGAATCATAAGAAGGACCAATATTAGGAACACCATAACCCAAGGATCATATTAGGAACACCATCACCCATATATATTGTCAAGGAGACACTACATAAATCTCAGCAATAAGATTTTTTTTCAAGAAAATATGAATTATGAGTCCCAATGTTGACATAAAAGTGATGATGTTAAAGGGAACTACAAATAGAAGAGAAGTGATGTCATAATATGTAAAAATCCCTTACACTAACATACAGTTAGAGACATTGGTATATTTGGGTGCGTCTCTTGAAGAAAAACTCCATAAACATTCAAAATGACTAAAAACAAAAGAAGAAAAAAACTAAGAGGCCCAAGTAGAGCCAATAAGCAAGGATGTGAAGTCTAGAAGAAAAAACACATATAGAGTGAATATGCTCCATAGAGGTTGTCCTAGAAAAATGACCTAAAAATGAGCCAATTCACTTCAAGCTAGGTAGGGATGAGTGGAAAGAAGAACCAATTCACTACAAGGATTCGTCGATCTTAGCCATCATCTTCTTGATATCTAATCCTCTTTCTATGCTTCATGTCCAAAAAGAAACATTCAAATAGGATGAGAGAGATAGAATCTAGATCAAACAAATGGCATGTATATATAAGATAGTGTTATCGCAATTGTTATACACGCTTAGTTGGGCTGAGGCGCATTGTATTTTCCCTTATACTCCCTCACTGCTATATATAGGAGACTCACTACTCTTATTTGACTGGAAGCAACTTATTCTACATGCTATCAGAAGTAGGGTTCTAACCCTACCCTTTCCTCCCCTTTCCTTTTCTTTTCTCCCTCCCTCTCCCAGCTGACGACCGTAGCTACAACCAGCAAGGGCCAACCTTTGGGAAACCCAAGTGCCAATCTAGGCCACTACAAACCATGATCATCTCTCGTCAGACAATCCATAAGACTTTCTCCTCTCTCTTCTATCTCCTTGCTTCTATTATAGTTTCGAAAAGTTGATATATACATATAAAAGAGCATATTCAAAAGACCTTGTGCTAATTTATAAAGCACCAAAATAAAAATGGGGCAAAGCTTTATTTTTTTCCTCTCCATGTGGTTCCCCTAATCTACATGGTTGAGTATTTTTCTTAAAAATTTAGGATTTTATGTTCATGTTGTTGGCATGTATGCCCAGAGAGCCAATCATGTGATGATTGTAATGTGTCATGACGTATTTGATTTGATAATAATAAAAAAGTGATTTCATTTATTCTATTTCATTCATTTGTGAGATAATTATGTAACATAATAAATGTCTAAAGAATGATATTACTCAATGACGTTTAGGACCTGGACAATGAGACATATGTATGATATGAGTACATACATTCTTGTATGTCCTTAGTCTGATGTTACTGTAGAAGCAATATAGGAAATAGTAATACATAAGACTAGAATGTGTATTAACTGATGACAAAGTCTCTATAGTCATGATATGGGATATCATGTCAATCGCATAGGTACTAGTTAAAGAGCCATGTACTAGATAGACCCAACTTGAGAGTGATACATGGAACCATTGAATGGTGGTCAAGATCAAATCTCAAAGTGATAGTGCTAATGATGGATATTATACCTAGAATCACTACACTCATCACATGTCATGTGATGAACTTTGACACCATACAATGTGACCTTGAATAAGGGTTTCGATAGAGATGGTGCTTGGGTATGTTGTGACACATGGGGATTGACTGTGAGTGATGTAGATGGGACTTGTCCCTCCTATTGGAGTTAATATAAAGGCCATTTGATAAGCGAGATTGAGAAATGCATGACAATACTCATGTGAGTCAATATATGATATTGAGATCATGTGTATCTCAAAAGTATCCTCTAGTTCAAGAAACATGTATTGAATATTGAGAGGACAACAATTTTGTGGCTTGAGTTCATTTCAGATATCAGAGGAAAAGGAACTATACGATCATTATAACCTTGATCACTAATTGTAGGTTGAAGTTGTTCTTCAACTTTCCAATTACTTGGGTAGCAATGATGTATAGCTAGATACTATTCATATGTCATGATTATTAAAGTGTTTAGGTAATCGGTTTAAACAATATTGACTAAAAATTGGTTAATTGGAACTGTGACTCGACCAACTCAAATATTGAGTTGATTGACTCAATTGTCAAATTGATCAGTTGAGAACCCTAGTTGACTTACTGGACAATAGGGAAGACTAGATCATGGACTAATGATGACTTAATGATGTGCATTGATCGTTGGATTGAAAGCCAATATGTTTATGAATAGGAAACCATTCCAATCGATTGATTGAAATGTTGAGTCGATTGATAGGGTGTGAGTCATCAAACTCAAGTGTTGAGTCAAAAAACTCATGATCTACAGTAGCCAGAAATTCATGAAAATATGTCTCTTTGTCTCGTAGTTGATCTGGAAACTCTAACCCATGCCCTCCAATAAATAGAGGGGTAGTCAACGCTTTCAGAAGACACAACTAACACTAACAAAAATTATCCTCTCACATTTATGCTAATATGAAAGTCTGAGCAAGTCTTACCCATAAAAGGGAGAGACAATAAGGGAGAACAAGTCAGCGTTGGAACATTAACATTGAAGGGACAAACTCCTCCCTTTTGTCTCTAAAAAGAATGACAAGGAGTTCTCGTTTGTCCATGTGGACTACGTAGAGGTGTAGATGCCATATCCATCACACTACGAGAACTCTGTCAACCTCCGTTCATGGTGTTGCACTGGGAGGCCGTTGCCGACGAAAGTTGTGTGCTACTTGTAGAGGAAGCACGAGATGTTGTGAGAATTGTCATTAGACTTGCTCTAGGACCAGGTATGTACATTGCAAATCCTTTTCCTAGATACATATCATTGTTGATGCAATCTATTAGTTTGGGATTAGGGCATAATTTTTTTTTTATTTCAGCTATCTTATCTGCTATCCTGACTGATCAATAGTGGTATCAGAGCCGCTTCAATTCACGGTGTATCGGGATTTAATTTGTGTAATCAGATTTATTTTATTGCATACAATGTGAATATTTAAAATGGTTAATGTGCATATCCGATTAAATGCCACATTTGATCCCAATATATATATATATATGAAATTCTATATGCAATGCCCTAAAATCAATTTGATAGTGGTTATGGCCAAAACCCCCTATGGATGTGTGTCTGATTGTTTGTTTTATCTCCTACTGTTAAATGGTTTGCATATTGAGCCTCTCTCCTTCTTTCTAAATATAAATTAATGCCCTCCTTTCCATACTCCTCTTAAATGTAACTCAAGGGTTCCTTTTTAAAATGTAATAAGTTAGTAGGAATAGGATAGTTTTAATTTCTATTTTCAGAGAGAGAAGACATTCTGCACCAAGAGAGTTGATTAACTAGGAAGTCAATTCGATTGATCAGAGAACTGATGAGGCCAGCTGACTAGAGGAGCTGATAGATTGACTGGAGGCCCTACAAATCGAATGGAGGAGTCCAGTCAACCGCATGAGGTAGAGCCTTTTGAATGACTAATGGAAGCCAATTGAATGATTGGGAAGTCCAACTGATTGACTAGAGGGTCCAGGTGATCGACCGACCTATTGCAACATCATATTTTCAATAAAAGTTGCTACCTGAGATGTGTGACCTTACGTGGTAGCAATTCTTTGTGTCTCTAAAGAATTGTATTAGTATGGACATAACCATCACTCGTATGTTTGTGATTGCATGTTTTGTTTGTGGATATATCATGTATATGATATATATTATAAGTATGTGGTGATTGGGTATGTATATGTATCTATATATAAAATCCCTCGATAAACATTATGTCTTAGATTCTTTCCATAGGAAGCACACATGAAAAGCTTCATCGATGGGTGCATTCCACAATGTAGAGGAGCCCAAGCCCGAGAGCTTATCTACCAAAACATATCGCTGCGCAAAGAAGACTACTGCTATGTTTCTAACATGAAGAACAACACTATAAGGGATGCATGGGATTTGTATAGAGAACATCACCCCACTCTCATGTGGGATAGATGGCCATGGAAAATTAAAGCACCCTGTAGATTCATTCTCACAGTGTGGAAGACATTTCAATATAGATTGGTGACATATTCCTTTTTACAGTCCATAGGTATCCAGTTCGCATCAAGATGCCCTCTCTGCTATAGGGCTAAAGAGGACACTGACCATCTTCTTTGGAGATGCCCCTATTCAAAGAAAATTCGAGACATGCACAACACCCTTCTAAGAATAGATGACATTCAGAGTCAGACGAATAAGAAGGCCAACCTTCTCATAACAACCATCATCCATCATATCTGAATTTCCAGAAACAAAATTAGTTTTGAAGATAGAAACATCTCAAATTTTATTGTTTGGAGACAAATAAAACAAGACACCAATGACTTATACTTGTATAGATAGGTTGATTGGTGCTATATTTTTTCCTTGTACATACATTTTTGGGCTTAATGATAAGGAGTCCCATGCTTAACAATAAAAAAAGCTTCACTGACTAAGTGTAGGCACACTGTAGTGTGAAACACCATCTATCTTGTGGAAGTATGATGGTAGATATGTGGGTCTACCTTAGTAGGGTACATATTCTATCATGTTGGCTTATGGACCAGGCTTCACTAGGTGACCTTAATATGATTAAGTGTCTAGAAGCATACATATGGTCACTGGAAAGGAGCTGCAGATACCATCTAACCAAGAATCACATGAGATGCAATTGACAAATGTTGCCTACCTTAATAATTGGTTGTGAGTACCAACATTGGCTGGGTAATAAATTAATCATTTTAGATTTTGGCTCATTAGAAGATTATTTTCTACAATCTTCTAAATTGTTAGTGAGTGCTATCAATTTGAACAAAATAGTGGGAGTGATAATTAATAAAAGGCCTAATTAATATTGTCAATGTTATCAAATCAATCAAAAGTGGAGATGATATCCTGACCACTTGGTAAGCAAGGCTAAGAAATGCATGACCTTGCTCATGTGAGTAAATACATGATATTGAGCTCACATGTATCTCAATAGTCTGCTCTAGTTCAAGAAACATAAATTGAATATTGAGAGAACGATAATTTCATGCCTTGAGTTCAATTCGGATATCAAAGACAAAGGAACTATATGATCACTATAACACTGATCACAAAGTGTAGGTTGAAGTTGTTCTCCAACTTTCCAATTACTTGGGTAGCAATGATGTTTTGCTAGATATCACTCATTTCTTGTGATATTATAAATTAGTTATGGACATTTACTTGCACATAATTCGGTACCTATAGCGTCACACATGTAGGATGCAACTGGAATAGGAGTTTACTCATGAAAATTAGTTGAATGGGAATAGGGATCGACCGAATCAAGTGTTGAATCGACCAATTCATATGTTGTGATTACTAAAGTGTTTAGGAATGGTATAAACTTCCATAACTGGTTCAATACTTTGATAAATGTTCTTAATCATGAGCACAGGCTCTATGTCCTTGAAAATCTAGTATTAGAGGAACTCACTCCAAATGCGCCTAAGGCTGGAATGGATGCTAACTTGAAGCATGTCAATGATGTTGCAAACATCAAAGTCCTTATGCTAGGTTGTATGAATTATGTGTTGCATAAACAATGTGAAAACATGGACATTCTCAAGATGGTAAGAAATCTTAAGAATCATGTAAAGTAAGAAAGGATAATGTCTCCAAAGCGTTGTTTGAGTGCAAACTGACAAAGGGATATCTAGTAGACCCCTATGTGCTCAATATGATTGGGCATGTAGAACATATAGAGAGAGTGACATTTCTTTTAGGTCAAGAGTTGGCCACAAATATGATTCTACAATCATTGCCTGAATCATATAGCCAATTTAATGAGTACTATCATTTGAATAATCTAGTTAAACCACTGTCTAAATTGCTTGGCATGTTGATAAACGTCAAATCACAAATGAAGAATGACAAACCCATGAAGATGATCTATAGAAAATATTCTAAGGGAAAAGGCAAGGCCAATAAGAGTTCTAAAGCTAAGTTGAAGTCCAAGTCTTTTGTACTTAAGATAAGGAGAAGGGTAGGTGCAAAAGGAATCCTCCTATTCACTCAAAAAAGCCGAGGAAGATGAAGAAAGGGATAGATATATCTACTTCTAGTATATATGTAATGATATTAACTTTGATACTTCTTCATCTTGGATACTAGATATCAAATATGGATCACACATTTGCTTAAATGTTAAAGATCTACAAAGAAGTAGACCTTTGAAGAAAGGTGAGGTTGAAGTGCATGTTGCTAATGGAGCAAGAGTTGCTTCCAGTGTAATTGGAACGTATGAGTTATCTCTACCTACTGGGATTATAATAGAGTTTTTGAACTGGTATTATGTACCTTCCATTAATAGGAATATCACATTTGTATCTTGTTGGATAAGAATGGATTCAAATTTCTGATAAAGAATGGTCAATATTAGCAAAACATGGGATCTTTTCTGGCAGTGTCCTGATGTCCTATGGTCTATACTTGATAGATCCAGAGACAAGCGTATATAACATAAATACCAATAGGTTAAATCTTGATAACTCAAACCAAACATACCTTTAACATTGCCGCCTAGGGCACATAAATGAGAAAAAAACCTCCAAACTCCATAAATATGGTTATTTGGACTTTTTGATTTAGAATAAATAGAGATATGTGAGTCTTGTTTGTTGGGCAAGATGACAAAGAACCCCTTCAATGGTAATAGTGATAGGTTAGATGATCTATTAGGACTCATACATACAGATGCATGTGGCCCTTTTAGAATAAATGCCAGAGGTGGTTATCAGTACTTTGTTACCTTTACTGATGACTTCAGTGGGTATGGTTATGTTTACTTAATGAAACATAAGAAAGAAAATCTTAAAAAGTTTAAGGATATGATGAATGAAGTACATTGTGGTGTCCAGGACCACCATAGGTTGTGGTTTCCAGGATCACCATCAGTTGTGGTGGCCAGGACTGCCATCGATTGTGACCATTGTATCATGAGCTAGGTGTGCCATCGTCTGATGATCATAGGTCATGAAACCATCATGTTTTGGAGCCAGAATGACCAATGGTTACTGAGCCAGAAGAGGCATTGGTTTTCAATACTAGTACACCTCCATCGGTTGTCATTGGTATGTGGTACAAGCTGGTCCAAAACAAAGGGAAAACCATCCAAAAGAACTATCGTTTGAACCACCATAGGTAAGCATAAAAGACCATTGAATTTACTACTTAAAGGAGCTGCGAGGCCATCTCTTGTTAAGAATAAAAGAGTCCAAATAGAAGTTTAAACACACCATTTGTTGTGCAAGAAAGCAACCAAATCAGCATTAAGCACAAAACCATCGAGTTCCATCTCAAGGGAGAGAAGTCAGCATGAAACCCTAGAAGAAGACCATCGTTTGAGAGAGGAAGAACCATAGTTTGTAAAGGAGGACATGACCATTGGTTGTATGATCATGATAGAACCCCAAATAGTAGCTAAGAATTCACCATCAGTTGGTACATCAAGGACAAGCAAAACAAAACAAAGTACAAAGCCATCGGGTTGTAAAAGTAGAAGGGAAAACAACACAAAACCCTAAGTATAACCATCGTTTGAAGAATAAGAGTCATTTGATCACATGAAACTAAGATCTAGGGATTCCACTATGCAAGGAAGGTCATGCACAAGGTTTTAGGTTTATCCATGGTGATAAATTACTCAAGAAATATCACTTAAGCTCAAACCCTAAGCAAAGGCAACATCTTTATACATAGAACTTCTTTTTAGAGCAAGATCAAGCACATGCAATCTATAAGTAAGAAATTTATATAAATTTCCTATAGGAAGAAGATGAATCTCTAAAAAGTAATGAAGCTCAAGGAAAAGAGAAGAAAATCCATGATTTAGCTCTCCACTCGGCCAAGCTTGCTCCTTCTCCAAAGAGGAAGAAAATCGTAGGTCAAGGAAGAAAGAAAGAAGGGTTCTTAAAGCTATAGTGCAATCTCTACCATGTTAAACCATGGCCATGACCAAGAATAAGGAAGAAGGAGGTAGGGAAGAAAGAGAAACTAAAGAGAGAAGGAAAAAATTACTTACTTAGGTCAAGAACAAGCAAAAGAATGTCTACAATCTCAAAAGGAGGGTAGATCCAAGCGCTAGCAACACATGCAAGGAAATCATCCACTTTCTTCTACCTTGGTCACCTTACTCTTTACCAAGTTGGGGAGGACAAAGATCTAGAAAGCAAGGCAATATAGGGGAGACCAAAGGGTCCATTTGGATGCAAGAGAGATGATATATAAAGCTTATGGATAAGAAGGAAGAGAAGCTTGAGGCGTCCTACTAGGTTTGCCATGTGTCCATGGCCTAAAACATCTTGTCCATGCAAAGTAGAAGCTCCATCAGTTGTGGAATTCTCTAAGACATCGGATGATGACCTCCCAGGGTGTCCATCAATTTCCAACACATGGTGACCATCATTTGTTGAAGCCCTAGGTCACAAGGGTGAAAATCATCGTTTGAGCACCCTCCTAGGTGAACCACCAACCCAAGGAGCCGCAAGAGGGGAAACCATCGACCCTCACACCTCTAGGTAACACCATAATTTTTCCTCTAACCAAGAGAGCCATCAGATTCCAACTAAATAGGATGACCGTCGAGTTATGGCCTCAAAGGTAGCTCATCCCTAAGGAGGTAAACCTTAATTCAACCCTAAAAAGATATCTCCACCATTCCAAGGTGAAACCAAGCACCCAATGGCCCAAAAAGATCAAGCATGATAATAAAACATAGAAGGCACCACAACAATGTGACAGATTGCAAGAAAAACCTTAGATATGGGTATATTGTAGAAAAGTCCAAAACATGCACAAAATTGCATAACTTGCACAAACAGTGTTCAAACTACACCAAATTGAAACTTAAGCTTTTCACAAGATATAAAACAACTCTAATGGTTTAATTAAGGTTTTAATCACTAAATTATGATAATTAATCATGTTGAACCAAAAAGTAAGGTTAGGGGTCTCACACCTAACTCTTTCAAATTCACTTTGACATGTCTCATGGACACCATGCATCACTTGCACTTCATGTTGGTGTCCTTTTATCTTGGGAAGTTTGATTGGTGATTCTAATTGATGTCAACTCCTAATACCTGTTAATTAATGTGAGAAAACAAAACATATAGAAGATTCTGATAGATTATGTATTTGTGATTAATGATCAATTTTAGCACCTCTTGTCATGACAATTTAGAATTTTGCATGCAATTTTGAGAATCAAAAGTAGACTCCATTATCAATTACACAATACATTATTTGTTCTAAAATTTACATTTTAAACAACTAGATTAAATATATGTTTATGTATTGGTTATAATGTGAGGTACAAAAGTAAAGTAGATTACAAAATATAACATTTGTTTGCATTTGGTTATGGTCCATTTGATTCTATCAATAGGCTTTGACTGGAGATAGGCTGTACCTACCCCAATACCAAGTTAGAATCAAAATGTAGCATTTGGCAAATCAATTGCATTCATTTTCAATCACCTATTAGTCATCAATATAATTTGTCACAATGAAAATTAAGTGATTCATAAATATGATAAGATTGTTAGAGATAGAAAAATAATGTGAAATAAGAGTATTTGACAATCATATAGTGATTAACTTGCTACTTGTGATTGCCCATTGCTGTCTAACCAATTCTCACAATTTTTCCACATAAAACAATCTGTGGTGGAAGAGAGACAATTATTATGTATGTATGTTGTGTACATTCCTTTCCCGACACAAGGCCACATAATACCCATGCTTTGTAGGGCCAAACTCCTTCACATTTATGCCAGCTTCTACATTGGCTTTGTGAACACCTAATACAACCACTAATGTCTCCTTGCATTGCAGATCTGGCCTCCTTTTCCATGGTTTGCTTTTAGTCAATACCCAACGGCCTAGAGCCATAGGATGAGGAGTGTGACATTGTTGGAGACTCCATCCATGATATCACACCTTTGTGTCGTTCCACGTAGTTTGCATTCATAGAGCCACTTTTTTCGGCTCATCAATCGACTCAATGAGGGGGCCTCCATCATGTCAAACATGACAGCGCCTCCATTTTCATGCGTTGTCTTAGAAGGGTCCATCTTCTATGTCTCTCTCACTTGTTTATCTCAAGCCTATACCTCTTTCCGTATGATTTATTACCCAAGGGCTTGTTTGGGAGAATGTATAGGCATAACAAAATACTAGTTTGGTGTATATTTTCACATTGCAAACTCACACAATTGCATCAAAGAACAGCTAACCAAACCAACCATTACACTATGTTTGGTACATAGTGAATGAAGGAAAAGGGAGGGGAAGGGAGGGGACACTTATGTTAGTTTGTTTGGATAGCATGGGGAGAGGAAAGGATGGAAAACATAAAAATCAATATAAATATAAAAAATATAGTGATGTGGAATGCTGGTGATATAAAAGTACTTTAATTATAATCATTATATTTATATATTTATTCACATATATTAGTTTACATAAATGACTTCATAGAGGAGCGAAAAATATGTAACGCTGTCATCCCTTTCTAAATGGTAAGAACTCTAGATCTGAAAATAAAATTTATAAGATGTAGATGAAGGAAGCATACAATTTTATTTGTTCTACATTGAGAGCATCACATAACAGATACTTTTTTTATAAAAGTGAGAATATGAATTTTTTGTATTCAAAATTGTGGATATATAAGTAGTTTCCTTTATATTCTTATATTTACAAGAAACTTTTCCACCATGTATTTAAGTACTTTCTTCTATTGTCTAACATGTTTTCTCCAACTCAAAATTTTCAACTTTCCTACTAAAAAATAAACTTATAGTTTCCTTCGATGTTATGCATAATTTTTTCTATTATTTTTCACACAAAAAATCACAAAATTTTATTGAATACTCCTCCATCATAACATATGTCCAACCAAGTGACATAATACATTCCTAACATACTACTTCTCTATTCACATTAGTTTTGAGCTATATAGATTTTTTCCGTTGTATCATTTATATTTTTTCTCCATTTTATATTTTCCTCTGAGCTTTCTAATATATTTTCGTCAAGTCTTTTCCCGTCCCTTATCTCAAGTGTGATTCGGTGGGAGAGAAGTACACCTACTTTGTTCCCCTCTTCTCCTCATCATTTTATTTAACCAAACAGTCCAACCTCTTTCCCTCCTTTCCCCTCTCTTTCATTTACCACGCACCAAACTTGCCCTAAGTGGAGTGTATATGTTGTGTTTTGTGCATCATGCGTCAAATGAGTATGTTTTACTTTGAGCTTACAAATAGCAAATTCTAAAGTTTTTTTTATAAAGGTCGGTTGTAATATCGGTTAATTTTTTATTTAATTTCATATATGCCTGAATAATCACCATTTATTATCATTCATATGGTTACGAAGAAAAAAGAATCAGCTTAAACATAGTTAATTCAAAAGTTTTGCGCTCTCATTTAGATAACCATATCGCATATCTACATTGACAATTAAAAATTCTTTAGCTTCACGTGATATAAACATGTCACCAGCCCTTATCATTTATATAACCATGCCAAAAAATCTGATGACTAATGCAAAAAGTATGTGATCTCTACAAAATTTGTTCTTCTATTTATGCTTCTGGTTTAAAAAAACTCCTCGTTGTTACTACTTTTGTAACTGTAAAACTAATAAAAAATGCAAAGATTGTTTATCAAAAAAAATAAATAAATAATGCAAAGACGAATGCTGATCCTAATGAAAACTTCAGATGCCCAAGACCTCACCAGCGACGTCTTCATGGACGCGCCAATCGACTGGATCCCGGGCCTGAAGCACACGCGATTCCGAGACCTACCGACGTTTGTGCGCACGACGGACCCGAACGACAAGATGGTCAACTACATCATCGAGCGTTGCCAGTCCCTGCCCCGCGCCTCCGCTATCGTTTTGAACACGCTCCATGCGCTGGAAGGGACAATCCTGGACGCCATGTCTGCATCGACCGCAGAGGATCTTCTCATGGACTGCCAAAAGCCACTCCCGCCTATCCTCAGCATCGGGCCCCTGTCTTTACTCTCCAAGAAGTTGCTACCTAGCAAGGAGGAGGAGCCCCAGCTGGCCGCCATTGGGAGCAACCTCTGGAAAGACGACGACCGCTGCCTCCCATGGTTGGACGCCTGCCTTACAGCTTCCGGCCCGCGGTCCGTGGTGTACATTAACTTCGGCAGCATCACAGTGATGACGAATGAGGAGCTTGTCCAGTTCGCGTGGGGGCTCGCCGGTTGCGGCCGCGACTTCCTGTGGGCGATGAGGCCAGACCTCGTCCGTGGGGAGGCGGCCGTCCTGCCGAAGGAGTTCGTGGCGGAGACGGTGGGGAGGAGTCTCCTAGTTAACTGGTGCCTTCAATATGAGGTGCTGCAGCACCCGGCGGTCGGTTGCTTCCTTACTCACAGTGGGTGGAACTCTACACTCGAAAGCATTGCCTGTGGTGTGCCCATGCTCTGCTGGCCATTCTTCGCCGACCAGCAGATCAATTGCCGCTACGCTTCCGGAGAATGGGGTGTGGCGACTGAGATTAGCGGGGAGCTGAGTTCTGAAAAAGTGGCGAGGCTCATCGTTGAGGTGTTAGTCAGGGAGGAGGGGCAGGAGATGCGCCGGAAGGCGGAGGAATGGAAGGACAAGGCCCTAGAATCAACCAGCAAAGGTGGGAGCTCGTTGGTCAACTTTGAGAAGCTCGTGCGGCTACTCCGGGGCAAAGGAGAAGCGATTTAATTGATGATTTTGGTTGTCTAATTCTGGCAAAATGTACTAAAATAAATCTTGCATATTAGAAATTTTCTTCCAAGTTAAACAATGTTATTCGGTATTTTGTTTGTAAACAAATGTTGCAAGTTGACTTTAGAGGCTATCGAGATGTTTGTAAGAGTATTACTTTTCCCATTGATGAGAAATAACAAAAATATATACTTGAAGAAATTAAGATCGTAAATGGTTGGGTGATGTAAGTCAACGCCTCACGAGTGTGTATACTTGGTTTTTGAGTGGTATTGAACTACTCAATTTGTGAATTATGTTGGTTTGATGAGGATTTGGATTCGGTCATGATTGTGATTTTCTCATGCGTCCTCATTATAATTTGGGTCGTTTGCCGGTTAGACACATGACTGTCTTTCTTCAGTCGGATCAACGATGGGTATTTTTACACACAAAAGTTTACATCAAGCACGCCACACCAAAACGTTCTACTTTACTCCACTCCCACAATTTGACACACCTAACATGTCAGTATTCCATGCGAAGATAGAGTTGTCTCTCTCGAATTTGGTTCATGATGTACATTTGTACTCAAATGGCTATTATTCTTCAATAGTTGTCCTTATTTATCACCTATGTTTATCCTCCACCGTGAATGTTTGGTCCCTCCTTTCCCTCCAGTTGCTCATTTTCCTACGATATTGATCTTCTCTACTTGCCATCCTCTCCGTGTTGCTCCTTTCCGACGTCTTCATGGTGATTGATGAACAACCAAACCAGATGCTCCGCTCCAATGACCAGAAAGCTAAGTCAGAAACAATGTATGTTGAAAGAGATCTCCTTGAATGATTAGTTCTAATCGAATAAGAGAGACTGATTGTTTGTCTCGGATTGAATCTTATAAGTTATGTGAGTACCTCCATGCATCAGCAAGTTTTCCCATTTGTTTGGACTAGATTACTCTTGTTGATGCAAGGTTTTCTTTATCTTTGTATGAGGTTTCCCCTTTGTTTGCACCATCTTCCTGATATTGACAACTAAGTTTTTGACTTCTTTGCACCATATTTCATTTATTGATGTACTAAATTATCATTTTATTATAGAATAATGCTTGAAAACTCATGAAGCTAATGTTAGTTTTGTAGTGGAATAATATATCATAAGTGACATTATTAGTAAAATGTATCATATGAGTAATGACCCCAATTTTGACCAGAGTGAATGTGAATAGGTAAGTGCTCCTAAAATCTCAAATTTTATCTCTTTTCTTAATTTTAAATTTTTAAGGTTCCTTATATTTCTAAAAATATATGATTCTAGTGTGGAATAGAAATCGATGGATTTATTTTTGTATCATAACCAACCAATATTTTATTGTACCAATAACTAGCATGTGAAAGAACCGATAACAAGAATTCATGAGAATTAATAATTAGTTTCTTTTAACCAATAAAAATCATTCAGATCAACTCATGCCTAGCCTTCATATAACAAATACCCATCATTAAGCAAAACTAATAACCTAATTGTTGTTGGAAGCTAGTTTATCACATAAACCATTATTCCAATCTGTTGAAATACTTGTCGATGTCTAGACCCTATAGTACAATGTAACTATTTTTATATGCACCCTTTCCTTGACTACACTGTTTGAATCTTCCACCTTAATGCTCGAGTTGTAGCAAAGTCGATGTTAATACATGTACATGCCAACATCAAACCGTCATTAGTGGGACATGACGTTTCAAATCTTCATGGAGGTTCACCTTCATTTTGTTTCACAAATACCTAACCCTCCAACAATTGTTCCCCTCCCTCACACTTCTTTGATTTTTTATCAAACATTTTCTACAGTTGGTTGTTGTGCACATGCTTATCTTCTCTTCTTTCCCATCAACATTGATCACTTTTCCTCTCTACCAACTCGTACCGATAAGATATATAGCATAGTAAAAGAAGCAAATGATAGAAGACATACCTAAATTAAGGGAATTCTCCATCTTATTAGTGTTCTTCTCTAAAGAGCCAGCGGCAACGACAATGACAGTAGCAACCCGGACAAGAACAATGTTAGCATCATTGGAAGAAGCAACAAGATCAATGGTGGAAGCAACGATGTTGCTTAGAGGAGAAGGAGAGGGTACTGAATGATGCATAAACTGATAGATGAAGATAGGAAGAAGAAGAAGAATGTATGTTCTTCGTATTAGGCATTCTGGCTTCTCTCTCCCAGTGGGACTCTAAAGGGATGGGATTAGTTATCGTAAGACCCGTGGAGTGAGAAACCAGTCCTAAAATATAATATTATCTTAATGCCTCTCTAACCATCATGAAGAGGTATGGCGGTTATGAGAATCCTCCCATACCCCAATGGACGCATCCTTTCATAAAATCAATAATAATATACATTATTTTATTTTTGGGCCACACCATAAAGGGATATTTAATATTTTTCCACTTGGCCCAATATGTCATGGAAATAACATTACCAATTTTCTATCGATGATCAACATAAATACTTCATTTACGAGATCAGATATGAGTCATAGCAGTTATTACAAAATAATTTCATAATTCCTTCTATGTACTATAATATCTAAGAATCTTATATATAATATGGTATAAACTCTATGAATAGATTGACCTCAAACCTATTCTCTGGTCCAACTTTCTATCAAAACTATCATCCTGTTATAACTAGTATTGAAATAGAAATAGCAACTCAAATATGTGATCACACAATAAATATTACATTGTCAAATCACACTAATTATTTCACATCAAATGACCTTTTCAGAACCATATTATTTACATGAGATGTATACAATCCTGGAGCTAGCCTTTTTGTAGATCATATATTGTGTACCAATGTGATCAATCATTATCATCTTATTGTCAACTCGCTCATTAACAACATACAGCTTTATGTCTAGGTGTTTGCATGCAATGGTGCTTTTATCATTATTAGAAAAAGTGACTGCAGCTTCATTATCACATTATATTTGTATTGGCTTATGAATTGAATTAACAACCTTAAGATCTTATATCATATTCTTAAGCCAAATTGTCCGTGATGATGTTTCAAAAGAAAGCTATAAGTTCAGCTTCCATGGTGGATGAAGTTGTAGTCTTTTGTTTGACACTCTTCCATGACACTACACCACCAGCTAGTAGGAAGATATAGCTTGTTGTAGACTTCCTACTGTCAAGGAAGCCAAAAAAATCTACATCTGAATATCTGATAACCTCAAGGTAGTTTCTCCTTTTATATGTAAGCATGCAATCTTTTATCCCTTGTAGGTAGCACATCACCTTTTTCATGGCTCCCCAATGGTCAATGCTTGGGTTAATTTGGTAACAACCAAGCATTCCCGTAGAAAAAGCAATGTCTGACGAGGTGCATATCTGGAGATATTGTAGTCTCCCAACTCTAGATGTGTATGATATCTTCCTCATTTCATTCCTTTCAATGTCATTACTATTACACTTCTTGGAATTAAACTTATCTCCTTTAACTCTAGGCACATGTCAATGTGAACAACTTTTCATTCCATACTTCTCTAAAACTTGAGATATGTAAGCCTTCTGGGATATTCCAAGTGTGCATGTAGCTCGGTCTCTATGAATCTCCATACCGAGTACATACGTGGCTTCACCCATATCCTTCATATTAAAATTAGAAGAAAGAAACTCTTTTGTCTCATGTAATATGCCAAAGTTATTACTTGCTAGTGGAATGTCATCCACATAAAGAATTAATATTACGAATGTATTCCCACTGAATTTGAGGTTTGTACATCGATCAACGATATTAGGTTTAAACCCAAAAGTTGATAAAATGGTATTAAACTTTATATACCATCGTTGGGATGCTTGTTTAAGTCTATAAATTCATTTCTTTAGTTTGCAAACTATATGACTTCCACTTTCATCAATGAAACCTTCTGGTTGTTCCATATAGTCTTCAGATAAATCCCCATTTAATAACGTTGTTTTCACATCCATTTGGTGTAGCTCAAGATTAAAATGAGCCACTAAGGACATGATTACTCTAAATGAGTCTTTTGAGGAGACTGGAGAAAATGTTTCTTTATAATCAATGCCTTCCTTTTATGTGAAGCCCATCACAACTAACCTAGACTTGTACCTCTCAATCTCACCATTTGAGTTCCATTTGTCTTAAAGACCCATTTCCAACCACTAGATTTAACGTTCTTTGACAAAGGTACAAGGTCCCAAACTTGATTCTTATCCATGGATGCTAGTTCTTCGTTCATGGCATCAAGCCACTAAGAGGAATTTTCACAAGACACATGGAAGCATTCATATCGAGATAAGCACCCCATATAGGTGAAGCCTATCGGTTTAAGACTTCCTTTTAAAAGTTGTATTAGTTTGCACATAATGATGTTGGTGATAACACCAAATTTGTGATTTTTTGGCCCTTATTTCGTTGTCAAATCTGCCCTTTTTAACTGATTTCCTCTCCTTTTTGTCATGACTTTGAATAAACAGGCCACGCTATGCTCTTAACTCAATTTTATCATCTTTTGCAGAGTTTTCCTCATTTTCCCACTCATTTATCAGCAAAAAGGCCCGTCCCGGCCCACGAACGTGTTCCACCTGCATCGACCTTCTTACCAGCCGACCGACACACTTGCTGCCCGACACAGGGCAGCACGATACACTACCACACGACACGGGGATGGCGCGCAAGAGGGAGCAGACAAACAATACACAATTTACCCGACAGGGAGCCGAACTCGCCACGACTGCTGGAGAGTGTCGTGCGATACAAGCCACCCATCGACAGGCGCCCACTCGCCACGACACCCGGCAACGCTTACAGCCCGACACCCTGGTGTTGGGCGACACGCATATCGGGCATCTCTGAAGCCGCAATGATGGAGCTGAAGGAGGACACGTGGCGCCCAGAGAACCACAACCTCCCCCAACCACTGCCTATAAATAGCAGCTACATGACTCCGATGGGACGGGTCGGAATTTCACGAAAGCTAACTTGGGATAGCACCTGGAGCTAGCGTTTCGTGTCTCAGAGGTGTACCGGGCGATACTAGGTGAGCACTTCTCCGACCCGAGAGGGCGGGAATGGTTCACTTAGAATCTTCCTCAGTCACTGCAGCAGCCCGATATCAGCCGTCATGGGAACCCGATACGAGCAGCCTGACACCTTAAGGTGTCTCTAGCCCGACATGATACCAAGCCCGATACGAGTCACCCATCATGGTGTGTCGCCGTGTGCCGCCCGACACGATCGTATCGGGCATGAGAGCCTCGAACAATACACCAACCCATCACGGTCTATCGCCTGAGAGGGTGTGCCACCCGACACAGGCGTATCGGGCAAGGTTCCCGCCCGGTATCGGGCTAGGGAAATCTTAGGGATTTGTCGTTGCCTGTCACTCTTCTAAATCAAGGAGGCGATGTTTATCTTGATCTTTTCCATTCATTTACTTTCTTTACTAATGCAATGTAACCAAAACCTTTTATATCAATGATTATGCTAGTGGAATCAGAGGATCTTTACATATTTGTTGCTTCATGTTTGGTTCCCTTTTGTTGTACGGTTGCTTTGTTTAGCATCCGAACTCTATCTTGTATGCTTGGATCATGTTTTGACTAGCTATCGAATCGTGTTTCCCGTTGCAACAACCTCGAGAGAGGTGTTGTGGCTCTAGTGTTTGGTCTGATGCAGGAGTATGAGAGTACCTAGGATCGGAGTTTCTTTAGTGACCTTTCCACTCTAACCAAAGATCAGTAGCCTTGAGAGAGGTGTTGATACTTAGTTAGAGGTACCCTCTTTGAGAGAAGGGGTGCTGGAAGTTCCTACTGCCTCTTGTTTTACCGAAGCTTTCTCCTTCGTTCCTTACTACTGCAATAGTGTTATCCTCTCTGTTTCCGTTGAACAAAAACCCTAAAAACTGATAAACGTCTAAAACCTTATATTTTTCCTTGTAGCTCCAGTTGGAGATAGTTTCGTTTTATTTTATCGATCTTCACATGTTGTTCCCTCGGGGAACTTTATCATCTCCTTACCCATACTGGACTGTAATGTGTCGACTACGTGTTCTCAACACTACCACCCTTGTCCCTGTGTTCGACCCTCTATATCTACTTCGACCCCATAATAAATTTGCGGGGGCCTAGAAGGTTCCGGGTTATAAATTTAAAAGTCTGACTACTTCGAATACGCTCCCTTTATGGATGCGCGATTTAGGCCGGTCATCTTTTTGGCGCCGTTGCCGGAGACAAGGCAAAATGGTACCGTTAACGAACCTGAATCCACTAACTACACTCCAGTGTCTCAAGCTTAGAAATGAGCTTGACATCACTCTCTTTTTCCTTTTTATATTTTAACCTAAAATGAGTAGTTCGTATTGCTTATACAAGTTTTCTAACTTGATTATACGTGCTATTCAGGTACTCGGGAAGGAAGCGTTCTGCTCAATTGAGCACTGACATCACCAGACATGCTGCCTCACATTGAACCACCTCCTTCAGATGGTGAGCGACATGCGAGAGTTAGACCTCACTCGCCTCCACCTGAAGACCTGACTGTTATGACGACAATCATCAACAGGAAGATCCTGAAACATAACAGTTCAAGGATGACCATCGTCGGGAGTGACATCGTCATCATCGGAGACGTAGAAGAAATCAAAATAACTAGGATCGAAACCAGGGAGACAGTGATAGTGATGATTCCAATGAAGAAGAAAAGACCCTCAGGGAGTTGGCTGCCACAAAGGCTAATAATTCAAGATGTACTCTTGTCATCCCCAGGTTCAACACAACAAACTTTTGAGCTAAAACCATCTGCTTTCTCTATGATCCAGAAAAAGAGCTTTAGAGGGAATTTGAAGAATGATAATCCCTATCACCATCTAGATGCTTTCAAAAACATCTGTGACACCATTAAAATGTGGGGAGTCTCATAGGAGGTGATTTATTGCAAGGGTTTCGTCTTCTCTTTAGAAGATAAGGCTCTATCCTGGTACCTCGGGTTACCACACCAAGCTCTTAACAGATGGAATGCGCTGGTGGATGCCTTTGTAAACAAATTTTATCCTACCGAGAAAACTGTCCGGAATAGACAGAGGATCACGTCTTTCATGCAAAAGCCGAATGAGAATCTACACGATGTCTAGGAACGGTATCAAGAATATCACAGGGACTACCCTCATCACAACTATAAGAAGGGTTTCTTGATTACTACCTTCTACAATGGTCTAACCCCTAAGGAAAGGGTTTCGTTGAACGCAGCTGCAAGCAATGACTTTATGGGGAAGAAGCCTAGCAGATCCAAAAAGATCATCGAGAACATGGCTGAGTTACAATCCAGCACCAACTACGACAGATCTGACAGAGGACATGCTAAGAAGTCTAATGAAGGACCTTCAGTCGAATCCAAGGCTCTAGAAGATATCACTTCTCAGATCCATAACATAGCCACTGATGTCAAACAGCTGAAATAATCAGGTGGAAAAGGGAAGAAACAAGTTGAGAAAGTCATGAAATGTGTCACCTACGGGGAAGGTGGACACGATGTTGATAACTGTATCTACACCTGACCTGACGAGTCAACTAAAAGCAAATCCGAGGCTGAAGAAGCTGAGAATGTTTCCTTTGTCAATTTCAAGAGACTGGATCACCCCAGTTTTAACTATGTCAACAAGGATGTGGCCGAAAACTCGCATCAGCTGCATAACCCCACCAAGCAACCCCAAGGTTTCGAGAAAAGAGGGGGGAAAAGTCAGTTCACCAGAACTACCTCTTTCCAGTCGAACAAGGCAAATTTCCAAGGACAAGGAAAGTACCAAGGTCGTCAAGCGGCAAACACTAGTCAAGGTCAAGGTCAAGCCAAGGAGCAAGGTCAAGACAAGATTTTGAACCAAGCAGACTTGGTTGGCCAGTTGTTCGATTTTGTCAAAAGACAAGATACCATCAACAACCAGCTAGCGCAAAGCGCGCTGTCATATTCGGGAGTTCTGAACACGATGTAGGTCCAAATGGCGGATATGCAGACACACCAATGCCAAATCGATCAGTAGTTGGCCCTGATGGCCGAGTTGATAAAGAATCCCTCGGGTAAGATACCCTCCAACACTGAATCTACCAAGATGGCAGTGATGAGATCGGGGAATACAGTGGAACGCCCTGAAGAAGCCCGATCCGAGGAACCTGAACCAAGGACTGTGGCTGATGATCCAGCAGAAGAAGACAATCAACAAGCTCATGTCAGAGAATTTGAACCAAGATCCTTTGAGGAACTGATTGGTAAGAGAAGCCCTTACTCTCCCAAGTTGCCTTTTCCTTACAAGCTGATAAAGGCACACCTTAAGAAGCGTCACGAGAAGTTCATGGAATCAGTAAAGAAACTTCATCTCGAAGTACCTTTTTTGGACGCTTTAGAAGAAATGTCGACTTATGCTAAGTTTTTTGAAGATTTGATTACCAAGAAGAGAAGAGGAGGAAGGATCGAGATAGTGCATCTAGCCAGCATGTCCTCTGCTTTTGTCAAATCATATTTACCCAACAAGAAGAAAGACCCAGGGGCTTTCACCATTCCATTCGCCATTGGAGATAATGTCAAACGAAAAGGTCTCGTGGATTTAGGGGCTAGCATCAGCCTTATGCCCCTAAGCCTCACAATGAGATTAGGTTTGACTAATATGGTCAAGACCAACATGAGAATTGAATTGGCAGATCATACCTTTAAAAGTCTTGTTGGCGTTGTTGAAGATGAACCTATCTGGGTAGGAAGTTTCTTCATTCCTTGTGATATCGTTGTCATTGATACTGTGGAGGACCTTGGAGGTCCGATCGTCTTTTGACGTCCTTTCTTGGCTACAGGAAGGGCGTTGATTGATGTTGCTGAGGGAATAATCACTCTAAGGGTCGGAAACAACCACTTAGACTTCAAAGTGAAGGATGCGATGAAAGGACCATCCCTGTTAGAGTCTTCTTGCTTTGCGGAAAGATATAACCAGTTCTGCGAAGAGGTAGAAGAAGATATCCTAATGGTAGACCCTCTTGTAAGAGCGATAAGCAATCAAGATTCTGATTCTGAAAATCCAGAAGTTGTCGAGTTTCTCAACTATCTTAACCAGTCTGATGAAGACCTGAGCGACGAGGATGAGATAGTAGAAACAGTTAAGTTTGCCTCTCTTGAGGAGGCGCCAGAAGGAAAGTCGCCCAAGGCTAAACTTGAGTTGAAGCAGTTACCTGAAGGGTTGAAGTATGAATTTCTAGATCAAGAGGAGAGGAATCCCATCATTGTCAATGCCCATCTTACGAGAGATTAATTGGACAAGCTTCTCCAGGAGTTAAGACTCCACAGGTGGGCTATAGGATACTCGATAGAGGATATCAAAGGCCTTAGCCCTACATTGTGTATGCATCACATCAATTTGGAAGAGTCTGCCAAACCTCTGGCTCAACCGCAGAGAAAATTGAATCAAATGCTAAAAGAAGTGGTAAAGAAAGAAGTGATCAAATTGAGGGATTCTAGGATCATTTACCCGATCAGTGACAGTAACTGGGTGAGCTCGATCCACGTAGTATCTAAGAAAGGAGGTATAACAGTAGTTAAAGGAGAAAAATGCAATGAAGTGGCAGTTTGGACCGTCACGGGATGGAGGATGTGCATTGACTACCGGAAATTGAACCAAGCCAGGAAAAAGGATCATTATCCGCTTCCTTTCATTGATCAAGTTCTTGAAAGATTAGAACATCATGACTATTTCTGTTCTCTGGACAGTTTTTTAGGGTTTTATCAGGTCCCCATCCTACCAGATGACCAAGAGAAAACAACTTTTACCTGTCTCTATGGCACGTACGCCTTCAGAAGAATTCCTTTTTGTCTTTGTAATGCTCCCGCAATGTTTCAGTGTTGCATGATATCGATGTTCTCGGATTTTCTGGAGGATATCGTGGAAGTTTTCATGGATGATTTTTCTGTCTATGGAAGGACTTCGATGCCTTCCTAAAAAACCTTTCTCTGGTCTTGCAACGCTGTGAGGAAAAGAGTTTGGTTTTGAAATGGGAGAAGAGCCATTTTATGGTACGAGAAGGCATCATGCTAGGGCATAAAGTCTCGAGGCGTGGCATCGAGGTAGATGTTAGCAAGGTTGAAGCCATCTCCAAACTTCCCCCACCAAAGTCTATAATGGGAGTGAGGAGTTTCATCGGGCACGTCGGCTACTACCAAAGATTTATAAAAGACTTCTCCAAGATCTCGAAACCGTTGTCCAACCTTCTGGTAAAGGATGTTGAATTCAATTTCTCTGACAATTGTCTAATCGCTTTTCAGGCCTTAAAGGATGCTCTTGTCTGACCGCCCATCCTTCAAGCTCCAGACTGGGAGCTACCATTTGAGCTTATGTGTGACGCCAGTGACTATGTTGTAGGAGCAGTCCTGGGTCAGAAAAAGGACAAAAAGCACCATGTAATTTGATACACCAGTCGCACTCTGGATGAAGCTCAGGTTAATTATACGACTATAGAAAAGGAAATGCTCGTGATAGTCTTCACTTTCGACAAATTCAGATCTTATCTTATTGGAGCAAAAGTTAAAGTCTACACAGACCATGGGGCAATACGATATCTCATGCAGAAGAAGGATAGCAAGCCCAGGTTGTTGAGGTGGGCTTTGTTACTACAAGAGTTCGACCACGAGATAGTCGATAAGAAGGGTGCAGAGAATGTGGTCGCCGACCACTTATCAAGGATCATTGTGGAAGGGCAGCAGGAACCACCTATTAATGACAATTATGCTGACAAAGCTTTGATGATGATTGAAACCAAGGAAGAGAGTTTACCTTGGTTTGCAGATATATGTAATTATCTTGCCTGCGGAGAACTGCCTCCAGACATAACCTATAATCAAAAGAAGAAGCTCTTTGTAGATATAAAGAATTACTACTGGGACAATCCTCTCCTCTTCAGAAGATGCGCAGATAACCTGTACAGAAGATGTATCCCCGAAGAAGAGGTCCCAAACATTCTAAAAGAATGTCATGCCTCCCCATATGGAGGACACCTAGAAAGTGAAAGGACCGCCGCCAAAGTGCTACAATCAGGTTTTTACTGGCCCTCCTTGTTTAAGGATGCTACAAATTGTGCAAAGGTTTGTAAAGAATGTCAATCAACATGAAATATTGGAAGAAGAAATGAGATGCCTATGGCCAATTGGGTCGAAGTGGAGATATTTGATGTATGGGGAATTGACTACATGGGTCTGTTTCCCCCATCAAAAGGATACCAGTACATTCTAGTGGCAGTGGATTATGTATCCAAATGGGTGGAAGTTGTTGCCACTCAAACGTGCGACTCTAAATCAGTGATCAAGTTGTTCGAGAAGACTATTTTCCCTCATTTTGGAGTACCTTGTACTGTAATAAGCGATGCTGGATCGCATTTCGGAGAAACACAGTTTGAAGCGCTCCTGTGAAAGTATGGAGTTAAACACAAAATCGCTACGCCCTACCACCCACAAACTTCAGGGCAGGTAGAGGTTTTGAATAGATAGATCAAGCAGATTTTAGAAAAGACTATCAACCGCACGAGAAAAGATTGGTTGACAAAGCTTGAGGACGCACTTTGGGCCTATAGAACTGCATATAAAGCACCCATTGGAACTACTCCTTACAAGATGATCTATGGGAAATCCTGTCACCTACCTTTAGAGCTTGAATACAAGGCCATGTGGGTGATTAAGTGCTTGAATATGGATCTAGAGAAGGCAGGAGAAAAATGATATCTGCAGTTGCAGGAACTAGAAGAGTTGAGAATGCATGCCTACGAGAATGCAATGATTTACAAGCAGAGGACAAAGGTGTGGCATGATGCCCACCTGAGGAAGAAGGATTTAAGTGAAGGTGACAAAGTTTTATTATTTAAATCTTCCATTCGTCTTTTTCCAGGTAAACTACAAACAAGGTGGTTCGGACCATTCACCGTAGCAAAGATATATCTGTCCGGAATGATGGAGCTATATGATAAAGATGATCCATCCAAAGTTTTTCAACTGAATGGGCATAGGGTAAAAAGGTTTTCTGAAGACGAAGCGTTCGCAAGAAGGACAGAGATCAATTTGCAAGATATGAAAGTCGCTGAAGGTGAAAAGTGAAGGATCTGGAGCTGTCGAGCTGACGACGCTAACTACAACGCTCCTCGGGAGGCAGCCTGAGCTTTTCCTTTTCCTAAGATTAGGATGCTATTTACTTTCTTGCAAGAAAAATACTATGAACATTTAGACTCTAATAAGGCCCAAGTCAGTGCATGCGTCACATGCGCTGAATCTTCTATTTTATGGGCCATCACTCTATTTTATGAGCATTGATGAGTAATACTATCTGAGGTCAGGAACTTAACCTTAGGCCAATGATGTTTTACCCATCAATTGCTTTTTCCTTCGCTTTGTTTTTAGGTTTTTCATCTTGAATTTTGTTCTAAAGACCTTGTATCGGGCAAGTATACCCTTTTCCCTGAGTGTATCGGGCAAAAACTCAGTCGGCACGCAGAACACGCTCGTATCGGGTGACAGCATATCAGGCATCACATCTAGCCATGAGCCGTGTCAGACGACATGCCCGAGTGGCGAGCACCCGTATCGGGCAACATGAGTAATTACCCTTGATTAGACAGATGGGACTGCTCGTCCCGGGCATAATTTGTCTCAAAGACCGACACGCGTCCCAGATTTACCCGTTTTACCCCCAGCAGGGAATGCTATATATAGTATGGAAGTTTGACTGTGTCGGGATACTACATTTACTTTTCACCTACTCCTGTATCATGCTGTAACTTTCTCGTTGCTCCCGTGTCACGCAACTTAGCTTCTGCTCTCATGTCGCGCAAGATAACTTCAGATATCAAAGGTATAGCCTGACAGCCGTATCGGTTGGCTTGCCCGATACGACCCCCATATCGCGCACAGCATATTGGGCTGATGACTTCAATTGATTTCCTCATATTGCCCGACACATGTGTCACGCGACACGTATTTAACGCGCGCTTGACCGATACCCTATATCGGGCAATAACTGTGTCGCCCATCCTTGTGTCGCCTCGCTTGTTCTTGTTGTCGGGCGACACATTTCTTTATCGGGAAGACCCTATCATGAACTTCACTTCACGCGATCGTATCGCCCGACACAGCGTAGCGGGCAACAGATATGATGCACAGCTTTTCTCCGTATCATCCAGTTTTGTATCGCCTAGATGTTCTTTCGATGGACGACACCCAGACCTCGTATCGGGCATGAGCCTACGGTGATTTCTTTGAAAGCTTTGTATCGCCCGACACAAGCGTATCAGGAACACACCATATCGCCCATTTCTGAGGCCCGATATGATGCTGTCGGGTAGCTTTTGTATCGAGCCCAACTATTCTTATCAGATACCGATATCAACTTTAAAACATTTAGGAACTTAATAAACTTATCTGATGATAACAGAAATGGCCCGCACCAAGAAAACCGTGGTTCGAGTTTACGAACACGGTCGGAGAATCGACACCGAGGCCGCAGCTGAAGCAACAACAGTCGCGCAGAAACATCCGAATCCTGAGGCAGCTGGACCATCAACGGCTGAGAAGAGGGCAAGGACGGAAGAAGTAATGGCTCCAACAACAACTTCAACCGCAGTGACAGAACCCCCAGATCACACACCAGGAAGGTTCATGCCAAGAGATAACGAGCATGAGTGCCGGTACTCAGAACTCGCAACAAAAATCTACAGACTGAGCAGATACTGCAACTAGTCATCCTTCCTTCAGCTAGACATCTTCGACAGGCTCGAGAATGTTCTGGCTGCAGCAGGGCTGCGAAAGATCTTCTTCAGCCACTCTGCCTCTTACACTGAACTCACCAGAGAGTTCATGTCATCTCTCCGCCGGGTGCAGAATGGACCCGAAGAAGTCAAAGAATACAGAGGAGCAGATAGACTACAGAGGCAGCTTTACAACTCAGAGCACATTATCTCCGAAAAGCTGCTCAATGAGATCTTCTCCTCCAGTGTGGAGGAGAAGGAACAACTTAATAACGGTGCCAGGATCACCGAAGGAGACGGGTTCAACCCCGTGGATCTCTGGAGGAGGCTGACCAGTGAGTCTTCATTCAAGCCGGGAAGCAAGGTGGCGGTGGTGCACTCCTGCTTCTGGAAGATAGTGCACAAGCTAGTAGCATGCCTGCTCTTCAGCAAAAACAAGTCCAGCAACATCTACACTGAAGAAATCCATCTCATGTGGCTCGTGATGGCGGGTAGGGTGATCAGCCTGGGGCGCTTTTTGCTGAATAGGCTGCACCCAATAAAGGATGCCACCAAGGAGTATTGCATGGGTGGCATCATCAATCTGATCGCGGTTGGGTTAGGATACCCACAGGAGCCGCGCAGTCTCTCAAGGACAAGGGGCGACGATAAGATCGACCTCAAGTTCCTCATGAGAGTCAGGATCATCAAGAAGGAGGGGTGAAACTACTTCTACAAGTTTGCAAGGACAAGCACCCTCCTTCCACTTCCCAGCTACACCAGCTACAATGCAGATAAGTTGGTCTTCACCGCAGTAGAAATTGAAGCTATGACAGTAGAAGCAGCTTACGCCGCCACCACCACCAGAATTCAAGAGAGGGAGGCCACAAGAGGTGAATAAATTCCTCTCGACCTGAGGCAGGACAAAAGTTCAACGGCACCTGCCGATCCAGCCGCCACTCCAGAGCCACCAACGACAGCAATTGATAAAGCTATCGCTTCTCCTATCATCCCAGCCGCGATCACGACAATACCTGTCATGGCTGAATAAGAATCGGCAATCGTCGAGGTTGCCGAGACAACTGGGGCAGAAACAAAAGTACAAGCCTCGAAGGGAGCTGTCGCGGAAGAGATAGCCGCAACTCCAGAAGCTTTTGTGGTGCCCTTAGGGGAAGAAGAAGAAGCACAGCCAGACGCCAGTAATGGGGTGTTCGCCAAGATCCTAGGAATGGAACTCAGAGTTGCACAACTTACGCCAACACTGCCGCTGGTGTCTCCCGTTGTAGCTACTAAGGAGGTCGCTGACAGTAGAGAAGTAGAGCAACATCTACCCACATTGTGGCCTTCTCCACCTCAACAAGAGGGCGAGGCAGGAACGACCACAAAAGTGCTGACGTCTCGCCCTGAAGCATCAACCTCGCAAACAATGCAGATCAAAACTACCCCGAGTGAGGCGACACACTCGTCAGGTAGATCTTCATGAGGGAGGAGTGTCGCGAGGATGCGAGGAGATCTACAGGATCCCCTCCATCGCTCGGACAAATGTTGGGAAATAAATTCGATAACTTGCGGGAGGTAACAGGAAGCCACTCCGCTACTTTTATTTCACTAACCCACAAATTTTCCATTTTCTAGCAGAGGTTGAACAGCCAGGAGCGGCAAGTGCTAACTCTAGTCGGTCTTCCTGGCCAACTAGAGGCACTTAACGCCACACTTCAGTAGGCCCTCCAATGCCTTGACAAGATCGAGGAGAGGCTAAACAGGGGGGACGGCCATTCGCGCTTGAGGCAGCCGAGAAGGTCTCCGCCACCTTCTAGATCAGGATCTCAACCCTCCTCATCATCAACCTCGTCAGGATCATCATCCTCTTCCTCCTCCAGTGGACCATCCCCAACGCCCGACGAAGGGACGCCACATATATCGGCCAACGGAGCTCCAGCAAGACAGGCGAACTCCCGCGGTCTGGAAGAAGAAACTCCCTCAGTTCCCCTGGATGAAGCTGAAGATGACAATGAAGACATAAGTGTCGAGGAGGATTCTTCTGATGAATCTGGGGGGGGGACATCTATGCCGCCAATGAAAGACACCCCCCAGAGGAAGATGCTCGACGGAAGATGAGTTCTCTATGCCGTCAGAGCTACCTTCCTTCAAGATGGCTGAATTTGACAGAAGGGTCATCGACTACCTGTCGATCAGGGACCAGAAGCTGCTGAATAAGGTCATGAGGTCGCAGGAAAATGAAGAAGACGTCGTCTGGAGCGATGACTACTTCTCTGTATGACGGGGAGTACTCAGAAGCATTTTCCGCTCTCCTGCCGTCGTCGGAAAAAGGTTGTTCAGGGTCCTAGAGGGTGCAATAATAGAGAATATCAACACCGGGACAGGTCGGAGAACAATATACAATGCCACCCTGACCTTGGCAAAAAGATTGATGATGGGAGTGCCAGACTCCATCGCGGTGGCCAACATGCTACGAAACATCGAAGAGCACAACACGAACATCGTGTTGGCCCCGTACAAGCATCAAAACATATGGTTCCTCTGTGTGGCAGACCTCTGGAACCACGACATCCAGCTACTTAGCTGTTGCAACAACGAGGTGCCACGCTCTGGGCTTATTTTCACTCGCCCGGAGGATAAACAACTGAGGCTTCTACCACTGTGTCTTCTACAAGCCATCAAGCAAGGAGTTCAACGTCACAGTGGTGATTGGAACTTCTTCTCTATCAGAGACTTCCCTATCCAAGCAGAAGAGAGAAGTGGAAACAGCGCCTTCATCGTCTTACGCGCCATGGAGTTGCTCAACATATTCAGATACATAAGGCATCTCCAGGGCCAAAACTTCTACCATCTCAGAAGCACATATGCTCTGCTGCTGATCAAAGATGGGCACTATTTCCAAGATGCAGGGGTACCCGAGAGGCTGCTGGACATTGATCAAGAAGGTGAATCTTCACAACCCAGCAGCACTCCAGAGAAAGAAGCTGAAGCAGACATCTACAGGGCAGGCAAGCATTTATAGATCATGCGGGAAGTGCACGAAATCGAAGACCCTTCTTCACCTGGAACATCAGAAGATATGATCAACAACTTCGACCTCTTCTCATACTCTACACTCACACAGGAGCAGGTCAATGAAGTTTTTCTGAAGTTAGTTAACTCTACCCCGACAGATGTTATCTATGAGGCAGGAAGCGTCATAGTCTCGGTTGACGACTTAACGGACATGGTAAAAGAAGGAGGATGTTTGGTGATATCTGTGGCGGCCGCCTACATCCAGACACTACAAACAAAGTTTGAAGATGCATACATTGCCCATCCAATGTTGTTCAACGACATCTGCCTCGCCGATGAATTAGGAGCAAATCAATCATTTCTGGCAGAGTTGCAGTGTAGGGTCCCACACACAATCTTCCTGCCCATCCTGCATTACAACCACTGGATGCTCCTGACGATGTACACCCACCAACGAGTAGGAATCTTCTACAACAGCTTAGATAGCAACAAAGATCATCCAGTGCAGTGTACATTGACAACATTGACCTCCCTCAAGCGCTTAGTACGAAAATACTACAACGAGATGGTGGCGCTGATACAACCATTCCTGGAGACAACAACGAGAAGATGGCACAAGCTCCAGTTCTGCCACCGCAGTCCACAACAAATTCCCTTATCCAACGAAAGCAACATCTTCATGCTGGAATGGATATCGAATGAAGAGACGCCTGAACAACTCCACCACATCGACTACCATAGCAAATGAGGAGAATATGTGTGGGAGCTTCTATCTAGAAAAGGCGCTCACCAGCTAACCCTCACTGAGTTAACATTACCCTACCTTATCTACTTCACAACTCTGGGTCAATGTGTGGAGTAAGTTTGGGGGGGTTATCATGTACTAGTGAGGGAGGTATAAAATATTTATATATATATATTTTTCTTCAAACTCTACCCCTTTTTGTTCTTCCTGTTATTTCTCTATAACATGTGTACATATACATATACATGCTCATACAAGATTTTGCTAAACATTTTGAAAATTTTTGCTTATTTTGTCTCCACATATATGTACAAAGACACTATATAGTAAAAACCTGATACGACTTCCTGCCAGTTGGTTTTCTATGTGTCCAAGGAGATGCAAAATCTTTTATGTCTTTCTGATAATGCAGCCTCAAATGACAAAAGACTACGACCTTCCACGCCAAAAATTTCAAAAAATAATCTCGCAACAACTAAGAGACGTGTATGCAGAAGGAAAAAGCTGCCCAAACAGCAAAAATTCCTCTTGTTTTACCTTACCCAACAAAATCCCAAAAAGAGAGAATAGCCTTATGAGAGTGAATAAAAGCATGAGAGTTGTGCCAAATGAAAAGGAAAAAATATATACACGCTTGTTTTCTAAAAGTACCCATCTTTAGGCATGGTAGATCTGGGGAAGTGGTACGTAGGATGTGAAATTACTGCTCTAAAGCCAACTGGCTTGGACTGTAGGGACCACTCACCCACTAACTGACCCGTACCTGGATGGACTGATGGGAAACAAGAAAAACCAAAAAAGCCTTAAGCCTACCCAAACACACAACTTGTTGTTCCCCAAAATTTGTTTGGTGTGAAAGCTAACTTCGGAATCATGCACCCAAGTCTCGCCGAAGCTGTGGAGAAAAGTTTTGCTTAAATAAGGCAGGAAAAGGAAAGTTTGTTGTTCGTGGTCGGGCTGTATTCTCTGTAAGACATCTCAATGCTCGCTCTAACCCATGGCCTGAAAACCATGCCGGTTAAGAAGAGGTATCACAAACAAAGTCTTAAAGATTGATTGAGGACAATCAAAATGCTAAGTTTGGGGGAGTTGATAACACCAAATTTTGTGATGTTTTTGGCCCTTATTTCGTTGTCAAATCTGCCCTTTTTAACTGATTTCCTCTCCTTTTTGTCATGATTTTGAATAAACAGGCCACGCTACGCTCTTAACTCAATTTTATCATCTTTTGCATAGTTTTCCTCATTTTTCCACTCATTTATCAGCAAAAAGGCTCGTCCCGACCCACGAACGTGTTCCACCTGCATCAGCCTTCTTACTAGCCGGCTGACACGCTCGCTACCCGACATAGGGTAGCACGATAGACTACCGCACGACACGGGGATGCCGCGCAAGAAGGAGTGGACGGGAGATACACCATTTACCCGACAGGGAGCCGAACTCGCCACGACTGCTGGAGTGTGTCGCGCGATACAAGCCACCCACCGAAAGGTGCCCACTCGCCATGACACCCGACAACGCTTACAGCCTGACACCCTAGTGCCGAGCGACATGCATATCGGGCATCCCTAAAGCCGCAATGATGGAGTTGAAGGAGGACATGTGGCGCCCAGAGAACCACAACCTCCCCCAACCGCTGCCTATAAATAGCAGCTATAGGACTCCGATGGGATGGGTCAGAATTTCGCAAAAGCTAACTTGGGAAAGCACCTGGAGCTAGTGTGTCGTGTCTCAGAGGTGTACCGGGCGATACTAGGTGAGCACTTCTCCGACCCGAGAGGGTGGGAATAGTTCACTTAGAATCCACCCCGGTCACCGCAGCAGCCCGATATCGGCCGTCATGGGCACCTGATACGAGCAGCCCGACACCTTAAGGTGTCTCTAGCCCGACACGATACCAAGCCTGATACGAGTCGCCCGTCATGGTGTGTCGCCCGAGAGGGTGTGCCACCCAACACGATCGTATCGGGCATGAGAGCCTCGCACAATAAAACAGCCTGAGAGGGTGTGCCGCCCGACACAAGCATATCAGGCAAGGTTCCCGGCTGGTATCGGGCTAGGGAAATCTTAGGGATCTGCCGCTGCCTTTCGCTCTTCTAAATCAAGGAGGTGATGTTTATCTTGATCTTTTCCAGTCATTTACTTTCTTTCACTACAAAAAATTGGGCCATTATTCACGAGTGAGTCCTGTCACAAACCCCTCTCTACAGGCCCTCACAAATAGGGACGGTTGTGGGTCTGGCCCTCACAAATGGTCCGTGAAGAGAACTCACGTGACAAATACCAGTGGCCCTCACGAATACAATTGTCACGGACCAACTGGCCCTCAAGAATGTTATATTGAGGGACTATTTAGCCTTCATGAATACATTTTTGAGGGACTATTTAGCCTTCATAAATACATTTTTGAGGGACTATTTAGTTCTCATAAATACATTTTTTAGGGACTTGATGGTCCTGGAGAATATGTTTTTGAAGGGATAATGCCTTCATTAATATTATTTTTGAGGGGCTATGTGGTCGTCATCAATGCAATTTTGATGGTCAATCTGGACCTTCATCAATATATTTATGAGGGACTACTGTAAATGATTTGGTTATTGATTATTGAATGATTTATTAAATGTTAATTAATTGTTACTATAGTGAATATCAAATTTTAAATGAAAAATTTGTATACATAACCTCAAGCAAAATTTTTATACTAATTCACATTCCATCATAAGAAGATTCAACACCAAAATGACACATAAAAATGTTAAATCACCTCAAACCAATTTTTGTTATTGAAGAAAAATATTATCCATACATTGTGTGCTCAACGTTGATATAAATAAAGAGTACATATGGTTCTAAAATTTGAGATTGATGACAATCAACATATCATGCTAGAAACTCTTAAGATCTATAATGTCTCCATATTCCTTCAAATGGTGTGGTGCTCTTCATCAATGCCAGACCTCATATGGTTAGGTACTTGAATATTCTTCTCCTAAAAATGACAAATCATTATATTAATAGAATTTAAAGTTTATACATAAATCATAGTACAACAAACAACTTACCGTTATATTTGGGTTTTGGTCTACTCCAAGGTTCATTGTCTGTCGAAATCCATCATTAAAAGTAATTCTACCCTATCAATATAAATACAAAAAGGAATCAGAGTGAGTGTGAAGTAGAGATAAATGTAAGTGAACCAACATAGCAGCAACATGCACCCGTAAACTAAAATTATGATTGAACTTAGTAAATAGTACATAATTAAAAAAAACTCAGTGGGTTATATGCCTATATCTCTATGGACTGCACTTAGTTGTTGTCATCAGCGAGATGCATCTATAGATACAAAAAGAGGACGATCCTCACATGATACAAAAGGATTATTACTGAACTTGTCTTCTAGATCATCTTCTGTTAATTAGTGGAGCTGAAGACATAATGGTTTGTTGGAGCACAGTGTAATCACAAATTGAGATGGTCATTTGTTTCCAGATGTGTTTCACACAGCACAGATCTCAAACAAAGGTGATATCCTATACGCTTGAGGCGTTTATGCTGGTACACCTTTCACGTGTGTAGCTACAGTTGACATGAGGTGTATTAGCTGCAGCTGCAGTCATTAGTTACAACGATAAGGATGTTACTGTTTCTCATTGACAAATTCAGTCCGACACTTTTATATCAAGTTAAAATTCTTATATTCATCAGTATTCTAGAACAGGACATACCAAGAATTGCATCTCAGTACTCTAGAACATGACTGCATCTCAGTACTCTAGAACAGGACATACATACCAAGAATTGTTGACCTTGGCATGTATTAATATGTAAACAATACCATTTCTAGCAAGTGGTCCTCTATAGCATAAATCTAGAAATCAATTTCATCATTAGCTACTGACAATGACGTTGGAATATAAGCATGAATGTTAGCACAAGGATGTGTATAAAAGTTGCATGATGGGTGATGATACATAAAAGTGTTCTATATACTGCAGTTTCAATGGCCGTGGTAAGATACAGATGTAAGCTTTTGTAGTCTTTAATGTTTCCAGCAATGTACTTTATATTATAAAGAGTTATCATTAATGTTTCCAGAAACTGCTAAGTGGTTGCTGAATGGTGCTGGAATTTATCATATGGTGTAGGTATTGAATTTAATTCCTAATTCTTGTACTGACGTGGGTTTCAAACATAATTGTGGTTGTAATGAATGTAGCAACATTAATTTTTGTGTCATCATTCATCACTTTCTCAGCATATCAACTTGTTATTTGTCACTAAGTTCAATTGGCTAAAGTGAATAAATCTTCATATCATATCACTCAGTTAGCTTGTTTTAAATGTACAACTAAATTTCTGTGATGTTGTGAAATGTGCTCTGCTTTGTAGAATCTAAGAGTCATGGTTATAATGAAGTTATATGTATATGCTTGAATAAAAACGTTTGCTCCACAAGTAATTGACTATATGTTAACAAAGTCAGATTGAATGAAACACACTGCCTTTAACACATCACAAGAACACATACCTACATGTCGTTATGCTATCCAGATTCCAAATCAATTATTACCCCAAATGTAGGAACCTGGCTGAACAATTAACAGATGACTATTAAGGGAATACAGAGGGCTAAAGATTATACTGTTTGGATAATTGCAAAATTGGAACTGCAACATCAGATTATGTTTCCACAAAACATGATGGACAAAGATGCGCTGACACATAGGACAAGGTGACAAGCCATGATTAAAAGTTGCAAGCAAAATTATCAATATTGTTATTAGCTTGCATATCCAGTAGAAGCAATTATATTTACCAATATACATGAGACAGCAATCCTGATATTTTTTCACAAAAGTATATCTTGACACAAATCATTCAGACAAACTATAAATTTCGACCTTTGTGGGCCACCATCATATGCAGGATAACAGCTGCACACTAATAATTCAACTGGCACAATCTAGTACCACAAGAAGCTCTAGACTTTTGAAAGTAACCTGGGTTTTAACTATGCTACAAAGCTGAAAGTCTGAGATGATTTAAGCTATGCCTGCATCTATAAATCCAAAGTATCAACGCCTTTGAGGCAGTAGCTAGAGACACTTAGATCATTTTAATGGTATACCTCATTTTAAGAGGCATGGAAGTGCTTCCTTGGCAACACATAGGTAATAGTTTCTTAGCCCTATTCCCCGTGATTTTTAAACTGCTTCACCATATTGGAAGCAGTAAGAGTGATCTATGCACAAAAACACATAATTTATCTTTGATGTAGTTATAGACGATCAAATATAGAAGATACAAATTTACAAAAATAATTGCAATTTGTAACAAGTACTTGGAGTTGGATGTCAGTACAAGGATGATATTATGCTGGGTGTTCTTTCTCGACCATACAGTCATTTTGTTATCAGCTGCAAAATGGATAAAACAAATATAGTAATGCCAATGTTGATTTAAACTATTCATGCCTGCAGAAGTCTCACTTAAGAGTCCAAGCTTAATTTTATTATGTCCATAAAGCAAGACGAAGAAGAAGAACTTCAACAGATGGTTCTATCCCAACAAATTTAGGGGTGGTTCTTGAAACTTTTCAGCATAAGAGAGACAAATATGAAGATGGATTTGTGTCATGTTGACTATAGGCCAATACATGGTCTACCGTGTCTGTATTCACACTATATATAAACCAATACATGGGTCTATCTTGACTGTTATATAAAGTGTAATGAGTAGGGTCAAGTTATAAAACTTCACCTTTCTAAAAAGTGCTAAGCTACAAACAGGTTGATTACTACCAAGGATCGTGAGTCTGTTTAGGATTCAAATTTTCTATGAAATTTTCTATAACAGTTGTAAAAGAATCAAAATAATTATATATTGCTCTGAGGAAAAATTAAATAGAAGGAAACTAACCAGAAACAACTCCAAAAAGAAGCCTTTCAGATCCTCTTCTTTTAGTTCACAATCAACCTCTTGCACTGAGATAAACCAACCTTAAACAACCACAAGTCATGTTACTGATGGAAAGAACAAAAATAAAGATCAAACTTTAAAGAAAGGAACACCTGAACCAAAGCATTAGACTAACTATCCAAGAGAGTTTGGCAGTCCTCCTTATACTAAGCCATAGCGATTTAGATGACACACAGTTTTGTCTGTGCACCTATGAAAAAGCAATCATCGGATGGCTTCTATGTGACACAAGGGACCTACATATTTTAGATGCAGATGTTAGAATAAAAGAAGAACAAAAAAGGAAAATATAATGCCTAAAAGAGGGGGAGAGGTGTATTTAATGGCATGATTATAATTGATAAGAAACACTTATAATGCAATTAGATTCTTTTATGGTTCTGTGTAAAAAATGGAACTGAAATTATAATGGCATCAGACAGATAGGATAAGATCTAGTTGAGAGAATGTTGGACTGATCAGTGGTAGGTAGAAGCTTGTAGGAAACTAATCAACGGTTTAATGTGGTTTGAAGTGTCTTTAAACAAATTGAATTCCACCTTGTTCATTTTACATAAAGTCAAAAGGGGTAGTCATAAACCCAAAAAAATACTAAGAGAGTTATTAAAGAGACCAATGACAATTATGTTCAAATAGTTAGTTTTTTCTTAGGATGCTCAATTTCTTATCTGCATCACCAGTTAGATGTGGTTCAGACATCTTAAATCTAGAATATAGTTACACCTACCTTTATTGTGCCCCTTACTTTTAGCATGTAGTCAAAATCCACTGTCCTTCTTCCACCAAGCCAACAGTAATAGCAACTCAACACAAACTCTTCTATTGTCACCATTATGACTCAGAAGTCACAATAGCTAGGTATTATCATTTCTCCCATCTATGTCTCTGTAGGATTATACAATTATCCTCTACTACCACACTTGTTCTATAAATTGTTAGTTTTGTTCTCCTTTTGTACCCTTCTTAATGGTAATTGCCAACCTCCAAGACCAACTAATGCAACAACATAGTCACAAGTATAGAATTTTGCCAGTAAGAAATTGCAAATGATGAATGCACTATAACAAATGTTATATGTATACTATTTTTTATTCAAAATCCAGTTTAAAAATGTCTCCTCAATTTTTTCGATACTAGATTCCAAGAAAGCTTCTAATTAGCATAGATTAGACAAAATTCACATATGTGCAACTTCAAATAGTGAGAATATAACATATAGAACTGTTACTATTTTAGATTGTATGTTTTTAAAATAAGAAGCATGTGAGATATCCAGAGTTGAAGGTACTGTAGCAATAATTAATAAGAATCTCAGTATATGAATGGAGCTACAAGAATCAATATTTTTATTTGGAAAAGGATTAAAATATACATCAAATTTGAAAATGGGAAATCTCGTAACCAGCAAGTATATAAAATACTTAGCTATGATATCACCGCTTCATTTTCTTGGTCAAGACCAATATTGTCAAGTATACTTCTCATCAAAAAATTTCTATAAGAACTTCCATACTATTGGTAAACTGGAGGTGGATAGGAAGATCAAGGGAAGTAGCACATTTCAATGATTAGATTGGCTTGTGTCCTAGTTCAAAGATGGACTTACCTTTGGTTTATATTTCCATATAAAATAGACCCTAACCTTATAGACGAAATTGATTCTTATTGTTCTTATAAAAGCGAATGGAACATGGGTTAAATGAGCATGCTATATCGGTAAATTAATACATCAAAATGTCTTTCTTAAAAAAGAAAAGAAAATCCAGGAAACTAGAGATATGATTCTAGTTGCATAATAGATTCTTATTCTATAAATACTCACCTTTATCACCTTGTTGATAATCTACACACCACAATTTGTCATGACTTCTTCTATGGATGAGACAAGCTTTTTAATGGTGATGCCATCAACTCAATCTCGTTTAGTATTGAAAATCTGTTAATCTCTACCATGAAAAGCATAGTAGATATCTCATAAAACTCTCCATGGTCAAGAAAAACCCAAAATAGAGCATGATACAGTTGGTAGAGGCATATTGAATTTTTCATGAAGCTGTCAAATGCAAAGGAAACAGGATACTTGTAGTTGAAATCAGATCTTAGTCCTAGTAGCATCATATGGACAGAGGGAGAAATCAAGAACAACTACAGTTAGTTGCAAATGGAGGAATCGACAACTTCATGTGGAAACTTGTATCATATATGGACCCTTGACATGGTATATATTGGCATCAATCATGGTTATTGAGCATAAAAATAAAGTTGGGGGATGGGTAGCGATCTAGGTAGAAGGGCAAAGTATTTTGTTATATATGAGTTGAGAGGTGATATGGAAATTACTTATACATGTAAGGGGGGTTCTGACATTAGGGATTAGTTTTAAAAAGGTAAAAATAGCCATCAAAGGCCAAGGTTGTTAAAATGGTAACTTGACATAATCCTATAAAGATTGGATCATCCTTTTTGAAGATTATGAGGAAAATGTGGAAGGAAATAGTAGAGTAAGTGGTAGAGAAAAGGTATTGTGAAAATGTGTGGATTTTAGGGACTATGGTTGCCAAGTTAGATCAGGTGTAGGTGAGTAGAATAACTTAGGACTCGTGATTTTTTCCCACTATTTTGTTGGACCTAGATTGGAAAGGTCATAAGGGACAAGGTGTGGGGCCCTATTCTCACATCAGCTACTTGCCTCAATTACAACCTCATTTAAGATTAGCATAATTTTAACAAGAACATAAATCCTTATCTCAATATTTAGATTTATTTGTCCTTGTATTCAGTGGTACCCTGACCTACATCTATCATCATCAAACAAATTTTCCCTAATAACATGGAGTTATATCTATATATTATTCTCTAAAACTCTCCAACTATGGGGTTTAATTACCCATTTTGATAAGTTTCAAATAATTATAAAGTAGAGATAGTGTATAAAACTTATATCAGTGATACATCAGGTGTGAAATTAATCATAGAGATTAACAAGATGGCCACAGTCTGCAATTATATCAGTCATGATTAGAGAAAAGAATGCATGAATTAATAGGAAGAGTTACGGTTGAAACCATTATTAGAGAGATTTGATGGGAAGCTGGACATGTATGCCATATTGAGCAATTGCAGACCTTTATTATTTCATCTTTTTATTTCATATTATAGTATATTTGTGTATATTATTCATTTCGTATACTATATACCTATAGTTATAAGTATATGATGTAAATATTTAAGATAGATGTATTATAAGGAAAGTATAATTTAAGAAAGTTAGTATCATATGTAAAGAATAGGTTTGCTAATTAGGAAATTTGTAACTTAGACAAATTTTTAGGAATCAGAGATAGGATAAGATTGTGTTGATCTAAAACTTGTGAAATCTATTTATCAAAACACACTTAAATTGTTGTCCCATTACCAATAGTCTTATGATTGTGTTGAAGAATAAGATTTTGCAACATACACACCATCTGCTAGAAACCAATAATCTTGTGACCAGAACGGGGTCTAAATGATCTGTACTTATTTCATAAACCAACTACCCAAGAGGAATGTATGCTAGTTAGGAATTCTCAAATTATTTTCATAATCAGAGCAGAATTGCATGCAAAGAAGACCTAAACCCCCAATTGACTTAGGAGTCACAATCTGACCCATGCCACTAATGAAAGTGAAGACTGATTTGCAGTTATTTTCAAGATAAATGAACAAATAGTTGCATGAATAAGATGGTAGAGAGATATGTGTAATACAGAGGTATGCATAGAAAATGTAGGGATAGATTGAAGAGCATCCTTGGAAAGGCACACCAATCCTGCAGGTTTAAAGTTTTCAATTCCCAACTCATAGTATGATTACTAATTTTATCATGCAAGTGATCATAGGTTGACTGTGTGATTCAACCACAGATGATAGGAACACCCTTCCAAGATCTGAGGTTGCTTTCACACTAGAAATAGAACATATTTGTCTTCTCAATGCATGAGGAACAAAAGTTGAGAAGAAAATGGATCTTTTATCTATTGAGATGGCCTGTTGTGAATCCTGGATAAATTAATCAAAACAAGTTAATATCAATTGGATCTATCAAATGCCATCTCTTACAAATAGAATTATATCTTTCACAAAGGCTAGATGATAGAAAGTCAGTCCTTATTGAGATAGTTTTAAAGGTTCCAAAGATTTCAGTTTACAAAATCCCTGATTAGATATCTAATTCTATTAAGACATAAGATAAATACATATGGAGACAAGGGATCCCCGTGACGAAGACCTCTTGATGCCTTAAAGCCAGGTAATCATTTTCTATTCCAAGAAAAGCAAATTGGACCGCCACAAATGTGTTGAATTATATAGTTGATAAGTGTGGGACAGAACCCTAATTTTGTGATATTATCTAGAATAAATGTCTAAGTGAGACAATCATAGTTTTTTCATCAAATCAATTTTAACCATCATAAATGGTGCAGACCGGGGCATTCTAATGTTATGCATTAACTCCTATATGAGAAATATATTGTATGATATTCTATTTCCAAGAATGAAACTATATTGCTCTTCACATATCCATGTAGACATGAAGGGTTTTGAATGATTCACTAGGATCTTCCATATCATTTTCAAGTAGACATTATTTAAAGAGTTGGGCAAAAGTCTATACATCTTCTTGAATTTTAGACTTTAGGAACTAGAACCATAGTCACATTGCACAATGTCGAACACAAAGGCATCCCTTGAAGTGAAAATGATGATGAACTGAGGGTAGAATAATTAATTAATTGTACTCCAATTAAGTTGTCTGTTTGTTATTTGAGCTTCATAATTAACAAAATTATCTCAAGCAATGAGATGTGGTTTAATAGAATACATGGCACTTCAAAAATCCAACTATGATGACCAAAGATTTTGTAAAAGATTTTTGAAAGAAGCATTGGTGTTTTGGCTATTCTTAGTCTTGAATATGTAGTTAAAGGGCCATCATTGAGAATTTAAAAATAAGATAGGGTTATGGTATGAGTGTATACAAGTCAGATGATGAACCCTGAAGAACTAATCGGTAGAGAAAAGAAGAGTTTGCAAGAACCTGATCCAAGTGCTCATGAAGTTTTCCTGATTTATTAGGGTAGGGAAATCCTGAGAAACCAAAATTTGAAAACTAGTTTTTAAAAAGGAACTCTTAGAATAATTGTGCTTCATGGAAGTTTAAAGAAGCATTACCTTTTTTCTTTAAAGGAGATACATTACCAAAGTCTTACGAATCCGAAGTCTGCTCCGGTGGTGGAGGTGCAATGTTTGCAGTCACAAGGAACCTAGAAGAGATCGATGCTGGTGTCGAGTGCCGCCCGCCAGGAAGCTGACGTTGGGCGTGCCGATCGACACCCACGACTCTTCGCTTCTCCTCCTTCCAGTGGCCGCCGGCGTCACTGCTGCAGTAGGCGGTGGCGGTGCTGCTGCAGTAGGCGGTGGCGTCGCTTCTACAGTAGTCGATTGGGGCCTTGATCAAGGTGGCAGAGTTGCAACCTTGGAGGAGTGCCGCCGCCGCCGCGTACAAGGTCGGGTGTCAGGGGCTAGGTTTCGGCGGGGTTGCGACCTGGGTGACACCGTGATGGGGGGGGGGTAATGCGTGAAAGTAACAAGGTCGCCATCAATTTAGGTTGGGTGTCGTGGGAGGAAGAGGGGTTGCGGGAGGCGGAGACATTTAGGATGAAAATTGGTTTGCGCTTCGGAGGAGGAATGGTTATTTGGATAGGCAAATTGCCCGCCATCAATTTGGGCCGGGTGGGAAGGGTTATGAGATGGAGGGAAATATTTGACATGGTATTTTTCACGGGGTGATTTGTGAGTAATGTATTTGTGAGGGATTAGTGTTCACATAAAAGGTCTAAGGATGTAAAAAACATGGTTGAGGGATTTGGTCTCATATTTGAAGGATGATCCCTCACAAATAGACATCATTATTCACGATTTTCGGTTCCTCACAAATGTTCTTCAATAAAGGCCAAATTTTTTGTAGTGTTTACTTATGCAATGTAACCAAAACCTTTTATATCAATGATTATGCTAGTGGAATCAGAGGAGCTTTAAATATTTGTTGCTTCATGTTTGGTTCCCTTTTGTTGGATGATTGCTTTGTTTAGCATCCGAACTCTAGTTTGTATGCTTGGATCATGTTTTGACTAGCTATCGAATCGTGTTTCCCGTTCTACCAACCTCGAGAGAGGTGTTGTGGCTCTAGTGTTTGGTCTGATGCAGGAGTATGAGAGTACCTAGGATCGGAGTTGCTTTAGTGACCTTTCCACTCTAACCAAAGATCAGTAGCCTTGAGAGATGTGTTGATACTTAGTTAGAGGTACCCTCTTTGAGAGAAGGGGTGCTGGAAGTTCCTACTTCCTCTTATTTTACTGAAGCTTCCTCCTTCGTTCCTTACTACTGCAATATTGTTATCCTCTCTATTTCTGTTGCACAAAAACCCTGAAAACTGATAAACATCTAAAACCCTATATTTTTCCTTGTAGCTCCAGTTGGAGATAGTTTCCTTTCATTTTATCGATCTTCGCCTGTTGTTCCCTTGGGGAACTTTATCATCTCCTTACCATACCGGAGTGTAACATGTCGATTACGCGTTCTCAACATTAACACCCTTGTCCCTTTGTTCGACCCCATATATCTACTTCAACCCTATAATAAAGTTGCGGGGGCCTAAAAGGTTCCCGGTTATAAATTTAAAAGTCCGACTACTTTGAATCTGCTCCCTTTATGGATGCCCGATTTAGGCCGGTCAGTTGGGTTGTGATATCTTATCAAGCAAGATACCCAATGGCTGATATCTCACCCTTGGACTATCCACAAGAGTTTTCATGTCAAGATAAATGTTGTTGCAAAGTGTCACCATGCATGGACACATGTCACCCATGTAACCTTACACAAACTCTCATGAGCCTCAACTATATATACTCCCCTTTTCACCTCCTAGTAAACCTTTTTACTCCTTTACCCTCTCCTTCTTGATGGATGACCCTCATAGCTCTAGGAGCAAGGGGAAGGTCGAGCAACTTGCCCAATGTAAAGCCATGATCATCTTCAACCTTAGAAAGACCATGCTTCTTAGATCATGTCTCCTTTGTTTCTTTCCTTCTTCACCAAGTTCCTTACTATGGTATCTCCTTTCATATAGAGGTGTTATGATCAAGTCTTGGACTTTTGATAAGTCGTCTTCAATCTTGGGAATGTGGATCTTTGAAGATTGAAGCTTTAGTGGTGATCTTGAGGTGGGTTATATAACTTGAACTCAATTTTATTATTACTCACCCTCTACCATGCAATACTTGATGTTTCCTTTTCTACTTCGTCTTTTTTGTTTGAACGATGGCTGAGTTCTGATGGATATATGGGGTTGTTGTCCATGAACTAGAGTAGTAATGGATGAAGGGTTGGAGCATGAAGGTGATGGTAAAATTTATGCACAAACCAATATCGGTTTGTGGAAACCCTAACCCGATACAAGGGTGCATGAATGTAAACCAATACACATAAATTCCTAACCTCCTACGGGTTTGTTACATGTGTAGGACTACCATCCTTGCAGTTGTCTAACCTATAACCTAACGCTAAAAAATAGGGCAAGTTGATATCTAGAAGATGGCCAAGTTAACACACACTTGCACTATAACATATATGGTCATCATGACTTGTGATGCTTAAACGATATGTTGCTAATCCGTCATGACCTAGGCCGCTATACTAGACACCATAAAATGATATGCCTTAATGATACTAACCCATCTAGACCAAGGGAATGTCTTGTAAGATGGAGTATCAAACTATGATGCTTTAGTTGAGTATAGAGGCCGTTATGGCCAACCGTAACCCTAATATGATACGTTCACAATCCGATATCCCTCTAGCTGACACAAGTGTGATAGGAGACACCTTTAGCCCAAAACACCACGTGAAGGTGTGGGCAACACATCCCTTGGGGTCTTGGCTGACACATTAAGTAGTGGTGAGGCTGATAGATGAAAGAATAAAAGGTATTGATGAGGACTACCTGAGACAACTCAAACCCTAGAGGTCAATATCCCAGTATGATGGTGTGGTCGATACACTAGATGATGGTATGGGTGTCACACTAGTTGATTGAGTGGCTGATACACAATAAGATAGTGGGGATAATACACAAGAATACCTCAAGCACCTTACAATCGATACCACCCTAAGCACCTTACAACTGATACCACTTGATGTGCCTTGACCGACACAAACACATGTGTCTAGGCTGACACAAGGTTTAGTATGTAGATCGATACACTTAGGCCTACACACCTTGATGAGTGTAGGCTGAGACACCTTGATGAGTGTGGGTCGATACACTTTGATTCTAACTAATTGATACATTATGAAGTAATAAGATGGATGCACCTTACTAAGTATGGGGATGTTAAACTCTAAAGTGGATTCAACTAATGTAATAAGTATGTTGAAATCAATATTTTAATAAGGAAGAGAGAAATTTGTACTACTCATATGAAAAAGGTAATACGTCATGTTGATAATCAATTGATGATGTTTAATGAGAGAAATTAAGTATACTTGAATACTTATGGTAATATTATAGATCTTATGATGAAATTAGGGTGTGGTTGTTAATTATGAACTTGAAAACCCTAATTGGATAAAAGAAGAAACCCTAACCATAATTATGAGAAGGATGGAATTTGAATAATCCTCTATATGGCATGGTGTTGCCATTATTTAATATTACTTTTACCATGAAACCTTAATCATGTAGATAATGAACAAAGCTAGGTTTGAGATATGATAATTTAGCATGATACAGATTGTATAAGGCTTTGTGAGCCACGTGAAATGCTTGCACAATAAATATGATGTGTATGGGTCTATTGACATAAAGATGATTGTTGCCTGGTAAGAGGTGACATTGTTCAATAATGAACTAAGGGCTTAATTCCTAATTGAGGTGATATCCTCTAGTACTGATACGAGGAATTGATATGCCATAATGATATGTGATAATGATAGCCTTGTGGCTGGCAATGATATAGTGATATGAAGTGATGGAAATCAAATTATAGTTTAAATAATGATATCTATTGTTGTAATACTCTACCCCTTTCTTTTGTAAAAATTGGTTATGGTTTGTACATTATAACTTGATTTATGCTAAAAGACACTCAACTTGATTTAATTAATCAAGTGGAACTAAAAATGTAGTTGCCCTGGCCATAGACCCATTCAGTGTCAGAATTTGTTGAATGGTGAAATGAGTTTTACTCGGAGCGCATATTTTTGAATATGTGAGGTTGCAAGTTGAGTATCTCGTTACTTCCTTCAAGCCCCAGGATTGGCTTTGAGCCATTTCCTAAAAAGAGTGCAGTTGTAGGTTGTAGCTCTAATGCAACATCGGGGGCCATACCCCAAATAAGAGTATGGTTGTAGGCCATGACTCAACATATATAAGTAGGATTGACTGAAGGTCGTACCTGAACAATGGACATGCTAAGTGATGTATCTCTATAGCGAAGAGGTATAGAGATATTGTTGAAAGATGTAATCAGCCGTATAGCATATTTATTTAAGGATCATATACGGAAACATTGGTTGAAGCCTTTCTTAATTTTATACTATTTAGTTTATAATTGTTATATGTGATCTTCATATTCCTTCTATTATTCAATCATAGCTATATGAATTGATTAGTTATGTTATTATTTCACCATGTTGTACTTTCTGTTTAAATAAAAAAGTACCTGTGATGATAGTATTGTTGGCGAGAGTTATATCTCTTGTTGGGACTTATTGTCTCACCCTGTGGGTTTCACAATGTTTTAGGTGGACGTGAACAAGGAGTTAGTGATAATGTAGCCGAGAACGGACAGGAGCAACAAGGATAGCAGTAACAACTAAAGTTGAGTGTGTTGTTATGTGTCCAGTAAAAATTGAGTTCTATGTGTCGTCCATGTACTCTTAGGTCCTTGGGGAATAGTTTCATATCCAGTTTTAGGATCGATCTGAGATTTTGGCTAAGAGTGCCTCAATGTATAATGTTGATTTTGTATATGATATTTTGGTAAAGCAACTGATATCTCATATATTTGTAAAATGAGGGAACGATATATGTATAAAGTAAACTAGAAAATGTATATAGCCTTGGTCCTTCTACACAGTTTCTAGCAGTAGATCATAATGGACAATGCCTTTAATTTTTAGTGATTTTTGGTAATTTGCTATTAATGGTTGTTTTCACATGGTTGGTGTGATATTGTTATCAGTTTGATAGAGGTTTTCACAAGTTTGGTATCAGATCTATAGGTTCACTAAGTCGACAAGGACATATGATTAAGGTTGTTGAGTATGTTCTAAGTGTCCTCCAGTATGTATAATAGTGACTGCTGCTCATGCAGAAGAAAATATAAAGCCTAAGGATGTCTGGAAAACATGAGGAACATGCTGTTGAAAATAGTGTTGCTGCACCAAGAGAAGGTGTAAAGAATTAGGAAATAGGAGAATGAGTTCTTGAGACTCCCCAGCTGGATCACACTATATTAGAAAATCTTGCTTTTCATGCTCTCATTGGGTAGGTTATGACAACAGTTTTGCATATAGTGGACCAGACACTAGCAATACCACCTAGGGCACCAGTCCCTCATACAAAATTTTTGAGTTCTGGTAACACCTTTAAAGAGTTTCATGACGTTAAAATAGTGAAAAATGCGGGAAAAACTAAAGTATGGTAAGAAAATAGAGTCTGCCACAAGTTTAGACAGATAGGAAATCTGAGGAGGCAATGCCCAAGAAGGGACAATGAATTGAGTATCCAGGAAAAGTCTGTACAATCTCAGGGACAGCTGAGTAGTAGCTCTAAAAAGTCAAAAATTTCCATGCCACCAATACGACAAATACCAAGTGCATTAGGACAATGGTCACCAAGTAAGGACAAAGGTCCTAACTTTACACCTGTAAGAACTCCTGACCTAGACTCGACATCAGTAACAAGACCGACCAAACAATAGTACGAGGATAAGACGTGTTTTAGATGTGGATAGATCAGGCATACTGGACCCTTTTATCTACGAAGAAAGGTTGAGATAACCCAACAGTCGAGGCCAACTCAGTAGGACTTATAGAAGTTACAATCCAATAGTGCCAAAAGGTAGAGGTAACAATAGGAAATGACTAGATTTCATTTTGTGAGTCAACCTGAGATGGTAGATGACCCACAAGGGGTGACATGTTAGATATAACGTTTGCATTTTGATTTGTTTTCTTCTTATTTTACCTCTTAATCATAAGACAAATAGATGTTGTTGAGTTTCCTTTAGTTAACTCCTATTAGGACATGACTAGATGGAGAGGATTAGAATTTTTATTCAGTTCAATATTCTCTAAACTTTTTATAATTTCTTTTGTTCATATAAAGAGGAAGAGGCATGAAAGAGATGCCTGGAGAGAACCAGAGATACTAAGTTTTAAAACTCAAAAGAGATGTTTAAGGTAAGAGACATGACATAAAATGAAGTGCATGCTACCTAATTTTAATGTTTGATACCCTGGCTAGGTATTCAATTACTGAATACAAGGTAAGTATGGAACTCTTATATTACTGTCTTTTTTATTACTCTGATCAAGTAGTCATTTTGATACAATCTAAAGAGCAATATTAAATTGGAAATGTGGCATAGAGATTATTATCACATTCTAAATTATAATAAAGTGAAACATGAATAATCTCATACCAACCTATGAGTATAAGAAAGTATAAAATGTAATCCTCATGATATGTGAAATGGAAACAAGGAAGATGATCCCTACTCAATAAAAAAATATGGTAAAACAAGGAAATGTTCATGAATATAAGGAATAAAAATCAAAGAAGGAGTAATGACATGTAATCATCCTTATAGTTCCTATGTCAATGTCAAGGAAACCAAGATGAAACTAATGAATGACACATGAGTAGTGAAAACTTGTATAATAATCAAAGAAAGTCAATGATCTCCTTCTCCCTTGTAGCGATTTCTAGATAGTTCTATGGTAATAACGGAAAGTATGTTTCCTTTATACTTCCTTTTTAGGGATATGATGTTTGAGTTAAGTCTCATATCACTTGATATGCATGGTTTTGAAGTGATCTTGAGATGGATACTTTAACAGTATCATATAGGGATTGGACTTTAGTTTCAAGATGTTGACATCTGAGAATTGTGATGTTTTATGAACTTTAAAGATGTTGGAAAGGTTTGGGTCTAGCAGTAATAGCAGAGGGTGGATGACATAAAGATGTGATGTGTTTTTGGCACATGTGATAGATACTAAGGTGAGGAATCCTAGTATCCAAGAAGTGCCAGCAGTGTGTGAACCCAATAATATTTCTCTTTATAAGATGATTAAGTTCTTGACTACCTAAAAGGATTGACTTTGAGATCAATCTGGCTACATGTACTCCACCTATAGTATGGGTATCACATGTTAGGGGTTTATGCACTGCATAAGATGACGTTGGCAAGATGCATAAGTTGAAGAGACAGTTGTAAGATGTTCTTGGTTAAAGCTCATTAGGTTGAGTACAAACCCTTGGAGTACACCTACCCAATTTGCAAGAAAGGAGGATTCCAAAGGGATGTACACTGATGAGTAGAATTTCCAATCTCTATCTAGATCAGTTGAAAAAGAAAGTATAGTTGGAAGTGTATGTAATAGCATGTCGATCGGTACGAATCATACTTGAGCTTTGTGTTGAATCAATAGATTATAGTAGCACAAAGGAAGCATGGTAGGTCTTGTAATCTTAAGTAGGTGACATATGCATCTCTAGTCTTTCCTTGGAAGAAAACATGCAGATGTTTCAAAAGGGTATGGTGAACCTTCAAGTTTGAGAATATTATCATACGATACGGTAAGTTGAGAAGGTGATACATAAGAAAGAGTTGACCCCTAATATAAATAAGGATAAGTATGTATAGTGCTTTTATGACTATTAAAGTATCACTTGGCATAGGGTTGACTCTGCAACCAATAATAGAAAAGGATAAGTTGAGTATGTGTCATGTGCAAAAAATCCTATGATGACCTTGGATGCAAGAACAATATGTTGGTCAAGTCTTACGACATTTCCCTAACATAAAGGAACTATGTGAAAGTTTGAAGGTATAATGCATAAGTAATATCCATCTCCTTTCGCCTGGGATTTTAGGGGCGAAATCCTTATTAGGGGTTTATAACTTGTAAGGACCCTAGCCTGGGTTTTGGAATAAACCTAGAATTTTTGCTTAGGTAAGATAATTAGATCCTTGTATTAATCTTTTGAAAAGTAATTAAGACTTAAGGAGAGCTCAAGTTTCAAGTTTGAGCTTGTTTGAAGATGTTTTGTGCTATATATGATAGTTTTGGTGTAACTTGCAAATTACCCAATATATGGGGTTGATGTGCAATTTACCACCTATAAAGTGTCCCTACTCTCTCTTAGAATCATCTAGATGAGAGAGAAAGTAGGGGACACCTTGTCTGAGTTTTGGGTTGAATGATAGCACTCTAAGTGGTGGAAGAACTAAAGAATGTTGAGTATCTTGAACCCTAGATGAGGTTGAGTCGAGTTGTGAAGGGTATATGGGGATGCCTATAAGTTTAGAAACCATGGAGGAAGTCCCCTATTAGTTTAGAAACTTTTTGTAAGCATTAATATCAGGCTAAGCACCCCATATAGGTGAAGCCTATTGGTTTAAGACTTCCTTGCAAAAGTTGTATCGGTTTGCACATAATGATGTTGGGTTGTGATATCTTGTCAAGCAAGATACCCAATGGCTGATATCTCACCCTTGGACTATCCACAAGAGCTTTAACGTGGTTGCAAAGTGTCACCATGCATGGACATGTGTCACCCATGTACATATGGTGATGACACCTTACACATACTCTCTTTCATGAGCGTCAACTATATATACTCCTCTTTTCACCTCCTAGTAAACCTTTCTACTCCTTTACCTTCTCCTTCTTGGTGGACGACCCTAGGAGATATGAGATCAAGGGGAGGGTCAAGAAACTTTCCCAAGGTAAAGCCATGATCATCTTCAACCTTATAAAGACTATGCTTCTCGGATCATGTCTCCTTTCTTTCTTTCTTTCCTTCTTCACCAAGTTCCTTACTATGGTATCTCCTTTCATATAGAGGTGTTATGATCAAGTCTTGGACTTTTGATAAGTCGTCTTCAACCTTTGGAACATGGATCTTTGAATATTGAAGCTTTAGTGGTGATCTTGAGGCAGGTTATATAACGTGAACTCAACTTTATTATTATTCACCCTCTACCATGCAATACTTGATGTTTCCTTTTCTACTTCGACTTTTCTTGTTTGAATGATGGTTCTATGAGTTCTAATGGATATATGGGGTTGTTGTCCATGAACTTGAGTAGTAATAGACGAAAGGTTGGAGCTAGAAGATGATGGAAAACTTTATGCATAAACTGATATTGTTTTGTGGAAACCCTAACCCGATACAAGGGTGTATGAATGTAAACTGATACACATAAATTCCTAGCCTCCTATCGGCTTGTTACATGTGTAGGACTACTGTCCTTGCAGTTTTCTAACCTATCACCTAAGGCTAAAGAATAGGGCAGACCGATATCTGGAAGATATCCAAGTTAACACACACTTGCACTATAACATGGATGGCCATCATGACTTGTGATGCTTAAATGATATGTTTCTAGTCTGTCATGACCTAGAAGAGATAGGCTAATATACTAGACACCATAAAATGATATGACTTAATGATACTAACCCATCATGACCAAGGGAACATCTTGTAAGATGGAGTATCAAACTATGATACCTTAGTTGAGTATAGAGGTCGTCATGGCCAACCCTAACCCTAATCTGATACATTCACAATTTGATATCCCTCTAGGAGACACAAGTGTGATGGGAGATGCCCTTATCCCGAAACACCATGTGAAGGTGTGGGCAACACATCCCTTGAGGTCTTGGCCGACACACCTAGTAGTGGTGAGGCTGATAGATGAAAGAATAAAAGGTATTGATGAGGACTAACCTGAGACAACTCAAACCCTAGAGGCCTATATCCCAATATGATGACGTTTCTGATACACTAGATGGTGATATGGGTGTCACACTAGTTGATTGAGTGGTCGATACACAATGTGATAGTGTGGCTGACACATAAGAATACACTATGGCTGATATACCTCAAGCACCTTACAACCGATACCACCCTAAGCACATTACAACCGATACCACTTGATGTGCCTTGGCCTACACAAACACATGTGTCTAGGCCAACACAAGGTTTAGTATATAGGCTGATACACTTAGGTCGACACACCTTGATGAGTGTAGGCTGACACACCTTGATGAGTGTGGGTCGGTACACTTTGATTCTAACTAGTTGATACATTATGAAGTAATAAGATGGATGCACCTTACTAAGTATGGGAATGATAAACCCTAAAGTGGATTCAACTAATGTAGTAAGTATGTTGAAATCAATATTTTAATAAGGAAGAGAGAGAAACTTATACTACTCATATGAGAAAGGCAATACTTCATGTTGATAATCTTTTGATGATGTTTAATGAAAGAAATTAAGTATACTTGAATACTTGTGGAAATATTATAGCTCTTATGATGAAATTAGGGTGTGGTTGTTAATTATGAACTTGAAAACCCTAATTGGATATAAGAAGAATCCCTAACCCTAGTTATGAGAAGGATGGAATTTGAATGATCCTCTATATGGCATGCTGTTACAATTATTTAATATTTCTTTTGCCATGAAACCTTAATCATGTAGATAACGAGCATATCCAGGTATGAGCTATGATAATTTAGCATGATACAGATTGTATAAGGCTTTGTGATCCATGTGAAATGCTTGCATAATAAATATGATGTGTATGGGTCTATTGACCTAAAGATGATTGTTGTCTGGTAATAGGTGACATTGTTCAATAATGAACTAAGGGCTTAATGCCTAATTGAGGTGATATACTATGGTACTGATATGAGGAATTGATATTCCATAATGATATGTGATAATGATAGACTTGTAGCTGGCAATTATATAGTGATATGAAGTGATGGAAATCAGATTATAGTTTAAATAATGATATCTGCTGTTGTAATACTCTGCCCCTTTTTTCTAAAATTTGTTTGTGGTTTGTACATTATAACTTGATTGATTCTAAAAGACACTTCAATTGGTCTAATTAATCAATAGGAACTAAAAATTCGGTGTCCCTGGCCATAGATCCATGAAGTGTCAAAACTTGTTGAATGGTGAAATGAGTTTTACTTGGAGAACATATTTTTGAATATACGAAGGTGCAAGTTGAGTATCTCCTTGCTTCCTTCAAGCCCCAGGATTGGCTTTGACCCATTTCCTAAAAAGAGTGCGGTTTTAGGTCGTAGCTCTAATGAAACATCAGGAATTGGCAGTAAGGCCATACCACAAAGAAGAGTATGGTTGCAAGTCATGACTCAACATATATAAGCAGGATTGACTGAAGCTCATACCTAAATAGAGAACATTCTATACGTTGTATCTATATAGTGAACAACTTCTATACACCAGGCTAGCTAATTGTAGATTGACTCATATTGCCTCTGTCATTGTCATACTAACTGAAGGGGTGAGGTCATGGATTCTGACTCTTCCATAGACCTTTATGGCACTGATGCTTACTTTACAGTGGTCAGTTGGAGAAGGAAAGTTAGATTCTCATCTCCATAGGGCATAAGAGTTATTGTTAAAAGATGTAATCAACCATATAGCATATTTATTTATGGATCAAATACAAAAATATTGGTGGAAGCCTTACTTTACTTTTATATTATTTAGTTTATAATAATTATATGTGTTCTTCATATTCATTCTATTATTCAACATAGCTATCTGAACAACTTAGTTAAGTTATTATTTTGCCATGCTTTACTTTCTATTTAAATAACAAAGTACCTGTGATGATAATATTGTTGGTGAGAGTTATATCTCTCACTGAGACTTGTTGTCTCACCCTGTGGGTTCCACAACTTTTTAAGTGGACGTGTACAAGGAGGTAGTCAACGTGTAACTGAGAATGGAAAGTAGTAATAGCTCAAGTTGAGTGTGCTATTATGTGTCTAGTAGACATAGAGTCATATGTGTCGTTCCTGTACTCTCAGTTCCTTGGGAAATAGTTTCATATCCGATTTCAGGACCGATCTGAGACTTTGGCTAAAAGCGCTTCAATGTATAATGTTGTTTTTTTATATGTTTTGGTAAAGCAATTGATGTCCAATATCTTTGTAAAATGAGGGAACGTATGTATAAAGTAAACCAGAATATGTATATGGCCTTAAGCCTTCTAGCAAAAAGTTTTTGGGAGTAGACCATTATGGAAAATGGTTTTAATTTTTAGTGATTTTTGGTAATTCACTGTTAATGGTTGTTTTCGTGTGGTTTGGTCTGATATCATTATCAGTTTGATAGCAGTTGTCTCATGCACGACATCCCCATATGTGCATATAGTTTAAGGATGGTTTCATTCCTGCCCATAATTCATATGGTATTTTGTGAACATAGTTGTTAGGAACCTTGTTTAATACATGCACTACTGTCTTTAAAGCCTCACTCCACATTGTAGAAGGAAGGGATGAATTATAAAACATTGTGTGAACCATTTCCTTTAATGTTCAATTCCTTCTTTTAGCTACACTATTTTGACTTGGCATTCATGACATTGTATATTGATGTACAACACCCTCTTCTTGAAGGAAATGTGCAAATGGTCCCTTTCTTTGTCACATCTCAGCGAATCTTCGATAATATTCACCTCCCCTATCTGATCTAACTATCTTAATCACTTTGCCTAATTTTTGCTCCACTTCAACCTTAAAGTCTTGAAAGGATTGAAAAACCTTACTTTTGTCATTTATTAAGTAGAGGAACATATATCATAAATAGTCACCGATAAAGGTTGCAAAATACTTTTCCCCTATAAAACAAGGTGGAAAAGGTCCATTGATATCCGTATGAATTATTTCTAATATTTTATTACTCCTCTTGGCACCCTTTTTAGAAGTGCTGGTTTGCTTAGCCTTTATTCATTCAACATATGATCCAAAATCAGTGAAGTCAAAGGGCCCTAAAATTCCCTCCTTTACAAATCTTTGGATTATTTCTTTAGAAATATGTCCCAACTTTTGGTACCAAAGAAGTGATAATTGCTCATCTATCAATGTGTGTTTATTAATTATTATCCTAGACGGTAAAAGATTCCTCAAAATGAGGGCTTCATTTGACTTGATAAAGATCATTTATTAGAACAAAAGTACCAATTAAATTAGAGTTTTTATACCATGATAATTGTCCAATTTGAAGAATGAAACCGTAGTTTAATTTGTCGACTAAATTTCTACTATAGTTTTGTATATAAAAAGTATTTTCTAAGTCCAACATTTTTTCATTTTCAAGGATTAATTTGCATGTGCCAACAGCCTTTATGCGAGAACTCAATTTATTTCCTAAATAAAGGACTTTTTCATGCTCCGTTGGTTTTCTTTAATTCTAAAATCTCTAGAATGTATTGGAAATATGTACAATGGCACCAGAGTTAGCAACTAACTATATAATAGAACATTAGAAAGATGCATTCATATGAAACAAGAGACATTATACCTTTGTTTTCCAACCATTTCTCATACTTGAAGCAATCTTTTTTAGCATGTCATTTCATATGGCAGAAGCAGCATTTCATGTTATCCTTACTTCCCCCGGCCTTTTCCATCACCTGACTTGGACACTCTAGCTGAGATAGGAGCAGTTCCCCTTATTTTTCCTTTACCCTTACGGCTATGCTTATTGTGGGTGCTTAAATATGTAGTAGGAATCCTTCATTCTTAAGTCTCTCTTCTTCTTGAACACACATGGCCAATAAATCATTTATTTACCATTTTCCTTTTGTATTTTATAAGAGACCTTGAATGATCCATGCTGACTAGAAAATGAAGTTAAAATGAAATCAACAGGAAATACATCACGGATGGATAACTCTATGTCATTGAGTTGTGTGGAAATATCTCTTATCTCCATGACGTGTTCATGGATCCCACAAGAACTATTGTACTTCATAGAGCACAACTTAGCTATTAAGGTGTTGACCTTAGACTTACTAGAAGAAATATATTGTTCCTCCACTACTTTTAGAAAAAAATTTTGCCAATTCGGAAGTAGGAATAGACTGTCTAATATGATTTTCTACATGTGCTTGTATGAGAAGCAAACTAAGTCTATTAGAACATTCCCACTTGTCATAATTGACTTTTTCGACAACAATACTTTCCTCTGCAAGTAGTTGTGGTTTTTCCACTCGAAAAGCTAAATACATACAACCTAATGTAAATATGAACTTTTCTTTACATTCATTAAAATTTGAACCATTGAGATTTGAAATATTGTTATCACCACATAATGATGAGGAAATAACTACAATGGTATAATATAAAAAAATATATTAAAACCACAAATTAAAATGTAAAAGTAAAATTTGAGGTCTAATTTTGTTTACAACTAACTCCAATTAGTCATCAGACTTATCTTTGGATAAAATGTGAAAAAAAAATAGGATTAGTCATTGAATATGAGTCACACTCACTTGACGAGAACAAATCAACATGAACTTTTTAGTAATAAAATAATTTTACCTTTGGGTTATTTATTTTATGTATCTAAAAATATGTTGAACTTATTTCATGTGGCTTATATCCACAAAATGATACACCTTTGGGTGATATCATTGTTACTCAAATCAAGTAGATCTAATGTTATGTAGTCATTAATGTGGATCTAATTCTTTACCATGTAATTGATCTGTATTATAGAGAAAAAGAAAATGTAGCTCTGAATTTCAGAACTTTATCCACATGTACGGTAACGGTGATGCAGTAAGCCATAATTGACTAAATTAAATACACTCAAAGAAAAGAGAAATGACTATTTTCGTGATAAACGAAGAGACGAGAATAAAATGTCATAAACAACACTAATGCCACCATGGGTAGTCTCGAACATCAGATGTTCATTGTGTATCACTTGCGTCCTTTATATAGTAGGCAAGTCAAATAACAATGATAATAGAACACATGACTCACACCGTGTAAAGTATCATTTTGTTTATTATACGGCACCGCCCAAAAGGTAAGGTATTCCATTAACAACATCACCGCAAACGTAAAGAGAAGTTCACCTCGGATGAGTTCAAAAACCAAGATTTTAGCTGATATTAAATTAGACATCTATATAGTAACAGTCTTTTCTGCAGCGGAAAACAGAAAGGTACGAACTCTCTTAGGATTGTCAAGAGAGAAAAGAAAAACTGCTGATATATGATCCAGTAATATGTCATTCATTGATTATTATTTTTATCAAAAGCATCGGACACAGAAAAAATCATCACGACTCTGCAAATACCGGCATTACAAGCAATAAAAATAAACTTGACTGCGGAAGGTGCATTATTGAAATCAGACTGCACGTATGAGATGAGAGTACGAGACGAGAGTGACAGGTGCAAACGGCAACCCCATATTCAAGAAAAAATCATTAAAAGGATTGAACAATACTCTGATACCAAATGACAGAAGTCATACCCGAATTAGGGGAATTCACCATCTCATCAGTGTTCTTCTTTGAAGTGCCAGTGGAAACGACAACGGTAGTAACACCCGGACGAGAACAATATCGGTGCGAACGGAAGCAGCAATAGGAGCAATGGCGGAAGTGACGATGTTGTTGAGAGGAGAAGGAGAGGATATTGGATGATGCCCGAAGTGATACACGAAGACTGGAAGTGGGGGAAGAACATACTTTCTTCGTATTGGACATTCTAGTTTCTCTATCCTGGTGAGACTATGAAGGGATGTGATCGGTTACCATAAGACCAATGAAGAAAGGACCAGTCCCAATATATATAATTATCTCAATGCCTCTCTAATCATCATGAAGAGCTATGACGGTTATGGGAATCCTCCCATACCCCAATGGATGCATCCTTTCAGAAAATAAAAAATAATATATATTATTTTATTTTGGGTCACACCATAAATAAATTTAAATCTTAATGGAGGATCACCTTGGTTTTGTTTCACAAACACCTAACCCTCCCACAATTGTTTCCTCTCCCTCACACTTCTTTCATTGTTTATCAAACATTTTCTATAGTTGGTTGTCGTGCTCGTGCTTCTATTCTCTTCTTTCCCTACAACACTGATCACTTTCCCTCTCTTCCAACTCCTACTTACAAGATATATGGCATAGGAAAAGAAGCAGAAAGGACAAAAAGGTTGTTCTAGAAACGGATCAAGGAAGCCTTCAACATCGAAATACACCACTGACAATGCCTACTCTGGTCCTAATTTGTTTTAATTTGAATGCCCTAATACATGTAGTATGAATCTGATCACATTCTCTGAAGTTGTATGAATTGGTATGAGTTCACAAAAACTATAAGTTCAAGCAAGATGCGATTAAAGTTGTATGTCAAACTATCCAAAAAGCCTGATGCCTTCTCTTGCATCTTGAACATTGAAAATGGCCGAAAGCCTACTACGTTTGTTGTCAGACATTCAAAGTTCCATTATTGTCTAAATGATGTTCCATTATTCACAACACCCTCTCCCCATTATTTCATAAAAATTGACCCATTCCTCAAATTTCCAATATATTTTACTTATGTTTAAAATTAGTTTTTCTTCATTTGAGTGTTGTACATCATGCAATATGCAGCATGTTGGGTTTTCCATTAAAATACGAGATTACTCAAAAAATTACTAGATCGATCACTAATTAATCACTATTACCAAAAGGCACAGAGTAAAATCTGGAAAAAAAATCATCATCATATTCACAAGAATTCCACAAAGGCCCTCAAACTTTGCACTATTAACTGCATGTAACTTTACAACATAGCTCTATGACCTCTTTCACAGCCAGTACACAAAGGGCACATTTATCATCTAATTACAACACATCTTATCTACATATGGCATACAAGAAAAAACATGAGTCGTAGATGCAAGTGATTCAAAGCATCCTGGTTGGACTTGTGAGTATATGGTTAACGCTGAGACTCTAGATCAGCATTACTCCACAAACCTCCATGCTATTGTTATGTACCCTGATATGGCTCCTCTATACTCAAGCCCTAATCCAACTACATACCACCTAAAACGGGTGTGGAGAACCATGATGTGAGACCCATATCTGAATGATATGATATAAGAACTAACAACACTTTTTTCTTACCAACATCATATTAAACATGACAATTAAGATAGATTACAAACAAGTAATGCATTTGATATGAATTTAGTCTATAACCTATGTAGTAAGAGTAACCTTAGATAACTCCTTCCTCCCGTTATCCCCTTAATTGAGGACCAAAGAGGCAATGGAAGGCAACCAATACTTGCAAGATCATATTCACAAAACAACTAGTGATAAATAATAATTTCATTCAATTATAACATGATGTTCATAAGAGTGTGCTCCAATTGGAGGTAGATTTCAAACTGAAAGGCTAGAATAAATAATCTAAACTTCATGTACAACTGAAAGGTATAGAACTACTATATAATCCTCCTTTTTTATCTTGAGCATTATTCTTTTTTCTTGTAGGTTGAATCACAACTTTGTATCATCATTATGAACATAAAATGCTGACAGACAAAATGTGGGACAATGCATTGTTATATACATAGGTGCAACCAAATGTGTTCATAAAATTATAACAAATAATTGCATGTAATGAATATGAAAGTTCCAATATCTTGTAGATTAAACTATAGGTCATATTTCTCATTCAGTGAATCAATGTATCTTCCTTCATTAGACTCAAGGATATATTTATATTCGCTTGGTACACATCACTAGGTAAATAACCGCACATTCCCTCATGAGAAAAAATTCAATTCCACACTTATTCCTAGTAACAAACTTAATATTCACACCAATGAATTTGGGAGTGGATTCCTCTCGAAAAAGCCCTTATGAAAATCTAGTATCAAGTTTGATCATCAATTTAAACTTAATTATGCATATAGGATCTTCAAACTTTGTAGACTTTATTAAACCAATACATTTGCAAAAAAAGTAAAACTTCAAAATAACTATGTGAAGCTAGTGCATGACTAAGGTGATTATCCTTACATATGACACATGCATGTTTTGGTGCAATGAGCATCCAATCACATTCAACAAGTAAATCATTCTATAAGAGTAGTAGTCACCCGATTGCTACTATTAAAACCACACAAATCCTAATTTTAGTTATGGGCCAAACATAGGTATCAATGGTCTAAGTTTACATCAATATTAGGATTATTAACCCAAGTTTCAAGTTATGGTGTACAAGTTCATGTACATGTACTGATTTAAACATATATAAATACTTGATATCCATAGTTTGTATAGATATTGCCATCAATCAATATTATTAACTAATTATCTCATATGCAAGCCATAAGTTTCCTATTTATATCACTAAAAAATAAATTCCATTATTTTGATCATCAAGGAAAATATCTAAAGATATATTAATATTAGACATGTACTAGAAGTTAAATAGTCCAATATTCATCAAGATTGGTTGTACCATTACATACATATAATTTAATCATGTAATTCACTCATCAACAAATAGTCTCTAGTTCACATTATCAAATGTCAAGTATACCCATAATTGACAATTAATCACCCTGTTGATATATTATATGCCCAAATCTAAGATGTGATTCACAAAATAGTAAGAGTAAGAAACTACCTTTTCAGATGAAGGGGGCCCATACAAGTCATTGTAGGGTAGGGGAAGAGGGAGATAAGTAGTATAACTAGTGGTGTCAAGGATCATCCCTATGTAAAGAGTGTTCCGGAAGGCATAGAGGAGGGATACCGAATTTTTACACCATTGATTGATATGAGAAGAAACAAATTTTGTGATGGGGTGACAAAAGAGGCAAAGGAGGATGGACAATGTTGAAAACCAAAATTTTGTTGGTCAAGTATCAATTGGAAAGAGGATTCATAATAATGCACGAGAAAGATGAATATTATTTTATAAAGTGAGAAGATTTAATTAATAGGTTCCACTCATAACTGACATAATTTCCCCCTTTTGTGATGGTGATGAATTGTTGAAAAAAATTAGAAACAATGTTGCCATATTGTACTTAGTCAAAGGGTAGTTATGTTGTTAGTTGTATGTCATGAGAGTTTTTGGGTGATGATTATAATATGGATACATTGTATATGATTTAAAGTTTAATAAAATACAACTTCACTTATTATGTTTCTTTCAGTATTGATATAATGAATTGTTGTAATAATGGCCTTAGAATATTTATACTAGATGACATATGGTTTGGATTGAAGACTAAACATGAGATCAAACGTACGTTCATTAGTATTCATTCTTGTTATGTCCCTAGTTAGTTGTTATTGTGTATATTTTAGAACAAAAATAATACATTGTTCTAGTGTGTATGTTAGATGATGACTATGTCTCTTTAGTCGTGATATTAGATATCAATTTGGATACATGGGTACTTGTAAGAGAAAAAGTTTCACTACATAGACCCACTTTGGGTATGACATGTGGAAGCTATGTATGGAAGTTGGAGTCATATATCATGTGACAATGGTGACTATAATCCTACGACCTAAAGTCACTACAATGAACACATGTTGTTCTCTATACTTCAACACTACCAAATATGACCCTAAATAAGGGATGATATACATGTAATGATTGGCTACAACATGAAACTTGTGGATTATTATGAGTTATGTAAATGGAATTTGTCCCTCTATTGTATCTATATCCTATCCAATTGATAAGTGAGACTATGAAATGCATGGTCATGCTCATATGAGTAAATTTATGATATTGAGATCACACAATCTCAATGATCTATTATGTTTTAAACAATATGGATTCAATGTTAATAGGATGACAACTCCATGCCCTAGTTTCTCTATATATCTATGACAAATACATTATACAATCATTGTAATATTGGTCCCTTTATATGTTGAAGTTGCAAGTCAACTTATTCCTATTACTTGGGTAGCAATATGTGTTTCTCGATACCAGTTGTGTTGACCCCCTTCTCCTATTATACCCAATGGAGATGGATCGAGGAGGCAAGGGCCCGTTATCTAATTTCATGGTTTTATAAACAACATTAAACATTTAATACTTTCACATTAAAACATTTTTGATAATGGAATTGGAAAAAATGGTTCTCCTTGAAGGAGTTATGAAAAAAATTTCAAAAAGAGGGAAAGATACTACATGAAGGGAAATGCTAAAATTAAGTTGATCATACTTGGGTGTCTTTACCTTTATTGTCATTTCGTAAATTCTTATAGAAGTTCATTTCTCCAATCTTTAATTAAATTATTCAACCTAAAAAATGAACAAACAAAAATGCAGCAACCACATTTTTATATTGTATACATGGGTGCAAACAAAATTGTGCGCATATAAGTGTAACAATGTACATTGCATATAAATCAATTATCTACATGAATCTAACTTTGTATTCTGAATTTACTTCTATAACCCATATTTTATACCACCTTGAGTTATCAAACCATGTTCCATCCATGAACTCTAGGGTTTCAATATAGGATATAATTTCATGGTTTCTAATCCAACAAAGGACTTTTTTAACACAATCATTATGGGTTTCAATCACTTTCTCAATGATTAATGCATATATTCTAGGATTATTCATCTCCCAAAACTACCTATGAGAAATTTCATTTTTTGGTTTATAAAATATTATAATAATATGTGATGCACAGTTTGTTATTAATGCGCTACAATTGAAACAACCACAAAATTTATATTTATGAACAAACATCAAGAAAATTGTTGGAATAATTGGAAATCAGCTATGAATGTTTATTCATAAAGTAATTTACATACCTTTTTCAGAGAGAGGTGTTTCTAAGAAATCAAGATTTTAATCCTAGCAAGACTTATTCCCAATTAATATGAAAATTGATACATAGCCTAGGGTGTTATGATAGTGTGCATATGAGGTGAACTAGAGTTTAGTCTAGGTCCTAGGGGTCTTGGTCAAGGTTGGATTAGGTTTGGACTCTAGTACCTTATGTTTCTCATATTATTGATCTTTTGAAAAAAAGCCCTAATTATTCATCAAGAAAATCCTAATCTTTCAATTATCAAGACATTTCATTTTTAGTGAGCACGATTAGATTATGTCACACAATAATTACACATCAAATAAGATAAAAATATGTATATCCAAATTAGGGTGGTTGAATCACATCATATTAAATATATTCATCAAAACATGCTTTTTGAATCAAACACTAAATTACATATCAAAACCTTAATATTCAGATTCTACACATCTTTTTTTGATAATTTTGATACATTGCATGACTATATTTGAAGCTATGGTTTATTTACTATTATTGTTAGAAAATTAAATTCATTCCCTTCCAATCACATTGGGTATGTCACCCATCAGATGTAGGTGCACATAAACTTTTTGGTTGATGAAAAAGACCGAACTAACCTCATGTGATGATCAGGTTTAATCATGCAAATTAGGGGTAGTGGCAAAATCCATCATGTGGATTCTTGCCCCATGGCCCAAACAAGAAGTAGCTAGCCATGGAATCAAGCCAAGGGTTGACTCCGAGTGTAAGGACCCTGACCTCCGTTTAGGGTTTACCCTGTTTTTTTTTCTTAACCCTGATGCTTTGTTGCTAGATAATCACCTTTAGTGGTGATTAGGGTTTGGATGTGCCTTGTTGATAGTTAGAGGTGCTACTTGCAAATAAACCAAGTTTAGGGTTTGTGGACAAGTTTGTCACCTTATGAGGTGTTCCTCTCACTCCTTTCTTCCTCTAGAGTAGAGAGGAAGGTTTTAGGCTTGTTTCTTGAGTTCCTTTGGTCTTGGTTGAGCTTGTTGGGCCTCATGGTGCCTTGCTTTTGTTTCTTTTGGACCTTGTGTCGGGCAAGAGGGTTGTGTCGCCCATGTTGGAGGTGTGTCGCCCAAGTGTGTCACCCATGACCTTTGACCAAGCTTTGACATCATTTGTGTCACCACTAGTGGACACTTGGTGCTTGATGCTTGCATGTAGCAATGGCCTTGGACATGTGTGTAGGGCATGCTAGAGTGGTGGTTTTTGCACATGGACAAGTGTCCCTAGGTGGGCGACACCTTGCTTGGCTCTACCTTGGTTTCTCCTCCTTTCCCTTCTATATATGTGGTTCCTTTCCCTTGCTAAGGATCCCTTTAGTTCCTTAGTTTCTCCTCTACCTTGGTGCACGACACACTCCCTTTCTTGCAAGCTTGGTGGCCGATACCCTTGGAGTCTCCTTCTTCTTTGGTGGTGCTTGGAGCTTGGATCTTGCTTAAGGCGGGTTACATAATTCCTAACCCTAACTACTTTACCATCTTCTATGTTCTTGTTGTCTATGATCGGCTATGTTGTAGTTAGTTTGGTTTCCTTGCTTAGTTGCACCATGTTGGCTGAACCTATGATTTAGAGTTTCTTGATGAGCAATACTCCTTTCTCTCCTTGGTTTAGAGGAGTGAGTTTGAGCTTCTAGTAGCATGGGAAATACCCCTCTCTCATTTAAGTTGAGAGGTGAGCTTGTGTTCTAGTTTCTTGAGCAATACCCTCCTCTCACCATGGACTTGAAGGGTGAGTTTTGTGGTGATAATGAACCTTGCTAGGGTTGATCCTTGTGTTGCCCGATTGGTGATTAGAAATGTGCAAGAACCCTCTCTCGTTTAAGTTGAGAGGTGAGCCATCTTCTTGATCCTTTAGGGTTTGGTGCCCTTGAGCCTGAGGTTGATGATGAGCTTGGGGAGGTGCTTCCCAATACCTCTTGACCTAGAACCTTGGATGACACATGTTGTGATGGTGATGGATGATACCCTGTGACGGGCATCACACCACCACCCTGCCTTGTGACGGCCGATAGGCCATGGGTTGGTTGGCTGAATGATAGGTCCCTTGTCGGCTGTGTGAGCTACACCCTTGAACGTTACCTCTTGTGGAATACCTTGCCCGATACACACCTGTTTTATATGTAGTTTGGGGCCGTTGTTCTTTGAGGGGACATTGCTAGTTAAGTTCTGTGACGAGCGTTGCATTTTATCCCTTAGTGCCTGACACAGGCTGTTGCACGATAGGCATGGGTGCACAACACCTGACGTGCCATTGCACTTTATGTCGTTGCTTAGTTGCACGCCTGGTTGTTGTTGCCCTTGGTGCTAACACAGTGTTGCACGTCACACTCTTGTGTTGGCCGATAGACCCTGGTGTGCTGATCGTTATGGGTTGGGCGATAGGGTGAGCACCCTGCCCAATACAACCTATAGTGAGGGTGCCCTACCCGTCACACTTCTTGTGAGGGTAGTGGACACTTTTAGTAAGGGTCTTGCTTCTCATGAAAAATCGATATGGTGGATAATGTTCTGGTTAACACATTGGTGACCCTTGATTTTCTTAATAGTATTTGTTATGGTAAAGCATGCTTATGTAATGTACATGTCTCTACCCATGTATGTAATTATATTGATTATCTGTATAAAGATGAGATAATGATAAGCATGTAGAATGCATTGCTTCATGATGTAACCTATGCTCATGATCATAAGTTGAAGCATGATTGATAATGTATATAATCATTAATGTCACCTTATATTGATAACATGGTCTTTCTGTTAAGCCTATGATCATTGTGTATACTAACCATGTAGGTGATGCATAGCCAAGAAAAAGGCTATGAGGTATATATGATGAGTAACATTGCTATGATAGTTACTCTTGATGATGAGATCACATGTATGATGTGTTGGATTGCTATCCCATGATGATGATTTAAGCCTTGAGAGGCAGTGGAAGTATATGGTGAGGGATTGAGATCCCATGGTATGTGATGATCCTTGAGATGGATCTGGATGATTGGCAAGAGGCCAAGTGATAACATGTAATGTTGGATCCTTGTGATGGATCAGGATGATGTGATTACAATAAAAGCATAATATTGAGTTTATTTTGTTTATTTCTTGTTATAGTTTTCATGTTATACAACTTGGTTGAATCTTGCAATCCATATAAAAGATACTAATTAATCACAGTGGAATATATCATGTAGTTCCCTGGCCATAGATCCATCATCGTCAGTAGTTGGTGATGGTGAAACGAGTTCTCCTGCGGGTTAACCCGGAGCACATATTATTGAATATGCGAGGTTTCTCCTAGCCTCAAATAGAGAGGGAATCGAGTGCATCTGCGGTTGCAGACTCAGAATATGTGATGAGCATGGTGAACAGGCCCATGGCTCAGGATGTGTGATATGGAGCATGAATGCGTTCATGGCTCAGAGCACGGTGAACAGGCCTGTGGCTCAGATATACTAGTGCCGTGACCTGTACTGAGGCGGGCTAGAGGAAGGGTAGCCTATGGAGCTGACCATGTGGCTGAGGCCACTTAAGCACGAGACTGCGGTCCTGCTTTGGTTCTCGAGCACTGACCACGAGGGGAAAGGTCGTGGAGTCCGACTCTTCCATTTGACCTTGTATGGCACCGTCTTTGGGTTTCGCAACTGAAGGTTGGATTTGAGCGGTACGGCTCACTTCCTCAGGGCATAATAATATGTAATCCAGCCGTATTGTATTTACTGCTTAAGGAAAAACACGGAACATTGGTTGAGGCCTTGCTTGTGTAGTAATCTTGTTATATCTTGTCGTTACTTATATGTTCCTCATGTTATGTGGTAATACCTTATAAATCTTATCTTGTTAATCATGTTCCATAAAGAAATAATTGGTGATATGCCTTCTGTACTTTCTGGTAAGCTTGACGGTATGAATAGCTTTACTTTATAAGCTGCTCTTGTCATACTTCTTATCAGTTATCTGCTTTAATCCTTCTGAGGTTTGTAGTTTTCGGTGGGGAGTTATGTTTCTCGTTGGGACTGTGTGTCTCACCCCGCTGGTTTACACCCTTTTTAGGTGGTCGAGCTAGGCATGGTGGTGGTCGCAGAGTTGCGGCCGAGCAGCAAGATGAGTAGTAGAAGGCAAGATGGACATGTTGTTGTTTTGGATGTTTTGTAGTAGAGTCCTAGAGTCATACCTGTACTCTCAGATCCTTGGAGGTGTTTTGACGTTGTTTCACGATGTATAACTGCTGATGTTTTATGTATCCTACTTCTGGCCGGATGTGGGGAATTATGTATGTATAAATAGGTGATGAACTCATGTGATGGTTAGATAGTTGTTCCTCTAAGCTGTGGACACGTATTAAATCTTGTATATGTTTATATAACCTATTTGACTTGCAGGATGAGGACTCAGATGTAATAATTTCTCAGTTTATCAGCTTTCCACAATCAGTTTTAATTAACTCGTGTTTTTGGTAATCCGTAGTTTATGGTGATTTCCGCATGTTTTCGCGTAACACCTCGTTGTCTGTGTGATAGCGGGATGTTTTGCAACATGTTTTGGTATCAGAGCTCTAGGTTCGATGAGTCTACAGGGATTAGGACTAGGCTGAGTCTGTTCTTGTGAGTTTTCTAGATTTTCTCACGATCGTCCTATGCCCTCAATGGAAGAAAAGCCAAGATGTCTGGAAACCATGAAGAATATGCTCCTGAGCATAGCGATGCTACATTAGTTGATGGAGCTGTAGGGTAGGCACATGAAGATCAGGTGCCTGAGGTCCCCCAACCTACACCAACCATTCTTGAACATCCTGCCTACTAATAGCTTATGGGGTAGATGATGGCTACGATGAATCTCATGGTTGAGCGATTGCCAGTGCCTCCGCCGAGAGCACAGGCTCCCCATGGTGAAGCATCGGGTATTGGGAAGAACTTTGAGCGGCTTCATCGAGTCGGAGATTCGGATTATGTTGAAACGGCTGATCCAGTGGATGCAGATCTATGGCTGACAAGTCTTGAGAAGGCTTTTCGGATCCTCGACATCCCCAAAGCAGACAAAGTAAAGCACGCTGTCTACCTTCTGAAGGGTAGTGTTGGTCACTGGTGGACCATCGAGGAGGAGAAGTGACATGGTGAGGTGATCGGTTGGGAAGTTTTCCAGTGTGAGTTCATCAGTAGATACTTTCCGAAGACGTATCTGGATGAGAAGTCAATCAGTTTGAGAGCTTGCGACAAGGAATGATGAACATCACTGAGTATGAATCCTAGTTCATGGACCTGCTGAGGTTTTATCCACATATGGAAACGACAGATGAAGAGCGGATCAGATGCTTTGAGAAAGGTCTGAGTGCTGAGCTGACAACACCTATTTCGGCGTTGGAGAATAGAGAGTGGTTTGCTACATTTGTGGAATCTGTCCGGAGGATTGAAAGGTCAGTAAGAGAGAAAAGAGAATCCATGTCTCACAAAAGGCCTGCTCAGTTCCAGGGACAGAGGTTTGGTGTCTTCAAGAAGCCAAGGTTTTCATCACCATCAGTTATCAGAGGTTCCAGTGTACGATCATAGTAGTCTCTGAGTAAGGGAAGAGGATATGTTTCTTCGCCATCTAGGGAACATAGTACAACATCAGTGGTAGTGATAGGGCCATCTAGGCCACGGTTTGAGGTTAGGACATGCTATACCTGTGGTCAGATGGGGCATGTCAAGTCGAATTGCCCAAATAAAGATGATGAAGTGACACAGCAGCCGAGGCAGAATCTTCAAGGGACAGTTAGACAATATCCCAATGGTAGTAGAGGGCGAGGACGTGGTCAAGCGTCGCAAGTGGGATTGTCTGCTCAGGGAAGCAGAAGACGTGGATAGCAAGCAACGACTTGATTCTATGCTATGAGTCAGCCGGAGGCGATAGTCAACCCACGAGTAGTGACAGGTGAGATGGAGTTATTTCATTCTGATATGTCTTCTTCTTGCTTTATATCTGTTCTAGTTGACCCGGGTGCTACACACTCTTTTATTGCCTATAATATGATTGAGAACTATCGTTTACCTGTTAGTTGTAAGAAGGATAGTTTGTTGTTAGAAACCCCTCTTAATGGTTCCCCGATGCTTCGAGAAGAGTGTCCATCTTGTGTCTTATCTTTCTCGGGACACAACATTCAAGTGGATCTTATACCACTTGATATGCATGGTTTTGATGTTATCCTTGGGATGGATACCTAAGAGAAGTATAAGGTTGTTATGTACTATGGTTCCAAGTAGGTGGTGTTTGATGGTGATGGAGAGAAGTGGATCTTCCAAGGTGATAGGAAGATTCTTCCGACATGTCTGGTATCAACTATGGTGGCAGAGAAGTTGCTACGACAGGGATGTGAGGCGTTCTTAGCTCACGTGGTGGATACCGTTGTGTCTACCAAGGTGAAAGGCCCTAGCCTCGAGGAGGTGTCGGTTGTCTGAGAGTTTGCAAATGTGTTTCCTGATGAGTTTCCCAGTGTTCCTTCGCCCCGAGAGATTGAATTTGAGATCAATCTGGTTCCAAGAATGCATCCAGTTGCACAGACGCCGTATAGGATGGCTCCAATAGAGACCGTAGAGCATAAGAAGCAGTTGCAAGAGTTGTTGGAGAAATGTTTCATCCGACCGAGTACATCGCCTTGGGGTGCTCTAGTGTTGTTCGTCAAGAAGAAGGATGGATCGATGCGGTTGTGTATAGACTACCGTCAGTTGAATAAGGTTACGATCAAGAATAAGTACTTGTTGCCAAGGATAGATGATCTGTTCGATCAGTTGCGTGGTGCTACAGTGTTTTCCAAGATTGCTTTATGGTCCGGTTAGCATCAATTGAGGATTAAGGTGGATGACATACCAAAATCAACTTTCAGGACGATGTATGGTCACTTCGAGTTTGTGGTTATACCGTTCGGGCTAACCAATGCACCTGCTGCTTTCATGGATTTGATGAACAGAGTGTTCCGTCCGTTCCTAGATCAGTTTGTTGTAGTCTTTATAGACGACATCTTGATCTATAGTCGGGACAAGCGAGAGCATGAGAGACATCTTCGTCTAGCGTTGACTCTTCTTCTCCAACATCAGTTGTATGCCAAGTTCAGTAAGTGTGAGTTCTGGTTGGAAGAAGTGACTTTCTTGGGTCATATGATATCTGTTGAAGGAGTCAAAGTAGACCCGAGGAAGGTAGAATCCATTGCAGAATGGGAGCAGCTGAAGACGTCGACAGAAGTTCGTAGTTTCCTGGGATTAGCAGGATACTACCGAAGGTTTATCAAGGACTTCAGTGCGATTGCGTTACCGATGACGAAGTTGACACGAAAAGATGTACCTTTTGTCTGGGATGATCATTGCCAGCAAGCTTTCCAAAGTCTGACGGAAAAGCTGACTAGTGCTCCAGTGCTAATCCTGCCTGAGCCTGGGAGGGGCTATTTTGTTTTCTGTGATGCTTCCAAGAAAGGTTTAGGTTGTTGCTGATGTAGGAAGATCATGTGGTTTCTTTTGCTTCACGACAGCTTAAGAAACATGAGGAGAACTATCCGACTCATGATTTGGAGTTGGCAGCAGTGGTTCATGCATTAAAGATTTGGAGACACTATCTTTATGGGGAAGTATGTCAGGTCTTTACGGACCATAAGAATCTGAAGTACATCTTTTCGCAGCATGAGTTGAACATGCGACAACGTCGATGGATGGAGTTAATCAATGATTATGACTGCACTATCGAGTATCATCCTGGTAAGGCAAATGTGGTAGCTGATGTGCTTAGCCGAAAGTCTTCTAATCTTTCTTCAAAGGAGGCACAGTTGAGTTCCCTGGTATGTCATAGACGAGATATGTTTGTTTCCTTGTGGTAGATGAATGTGCAGATGGAAGTATCCCTCGCTCTTCTCTTCGGATTTCGGGGACGAAATCCCTTTGTAGGGGGTTAGCTTGTAAGGACCCTGACCTCCATTTAGGGTTTACCCTGTTTGTTTTGCTTAACCCTGATGCTTTGTTTCTTTCTAATCACCTTTAGTGGTGATTAAGGTTTGGATGTGCCTTGTTGAGAGTTAGAGGTGCTACTTGCAAATAAACCAAGCTTAGGGTTCGTCGACAAGTTTGTCACCTTGTGAGGTGTTCCTCTCTCTCCTTGCTTCCTCTAGAGTAGAGAGGAAGGTTTTAGGCTCATTGCTTGAGTTCCTTTGGGCTTGGTTGAGCTTGTTGGGCATCATGGTGCCTTGCTTTTGTTTCTTTTGGACCTTGTGCCGGGCAAGAGGGTTGTGTAGCCCATGTTGGAGGTTTGTTGCCCAAGTGTGTCGCCCATGACCTTTGACCAAGCTTTCACCTCATTTGTGTCACCACTAGTGGACACTTGGTGCTTGATGATTGCATGTACAAATGGCCTTGGACATGTGTGTAGGGCATGCTAGAGTGGTGGTTTTTGCACATGGACAAGTGTCCCTAGGTGGCCAACACCTTGCTTGGCTCTACCTTGGTTTCTCCTCCTTTCCCTTCTATATATGTGGTTCCTTTCCCTGGCTAAGGATCCCTTTAGTTCCTTAGTTTCTCCTCTACCTTGGTGCACGACACACTCCCTTTCTTGCAAGCTTGGTGGTCGATACCCTTGGAGTCTCCTTCTTCTTTGATGGTGATTGGAGCTTGGAGCTTGCTTAAGGTGGGTTACATAATTCCTAACCCTAACTACTTTACCATCTTCTATGTTCTTGTTGTCTATGATCGACTATGTTGTAGTTAGTTTGGTTTCCTTGCTTAGTTGCACCATGTTGGCCAAACCTATGATTTAGGGTTTCTTGATGAGCAATAATCCTTTCTCTCCTTGGTCTAGAGGAGTGAGTTTGAGATTCTAGTAGCATTGGCAATACCCCTCTCTCGTTTAAGTTGAGAGGTGAGCTTGTGTTCTAGTTGCTTGAGCAACACCCTCCTCTCACCATGGAATTGAAGGGTGAGCTTTGTGGTGATAATGAACCTTGCTAGGGTTGATCCTTGTGTTGCCTGATTGGTGATAAGAAATGTGTAAGAACCCTCTCTCGTTTAATTTGAGAGGTGAGCCATCTTCTTGATCCTTTAGGGTTTGGTGCCCTTGAGCCTCAGGTTGATGATGAGCTTAGGGAGGTCTTGTCTGATACCTCTTGACCTAGAACCTTGGACGACACATGTTGTGATGGTGATGGACGATACCCTGTGACGGGCATCACACCACCACCCTGCCTTGTGACGGCCGATAGGCCATGGGTTGGTTGGCTGAACGATAGGTCCCTTGTCGGCTGTGTGAGCTACACCCTTGAACGTTACCTCTTGTGGAGTACCTTGCCCGATACACACCTGTCTTAGATGTAGTTTGGGACCGTTGTGCTTTGAGGGGACGTTGCTAGTTAAGTTCTGTGACGAGCATTGCACATTATCCCTTAGTGCCCGACACAGGCTGTTGTACGATAGGCATGGGTGCACGACACCTGAGGTGCCGTTGCACTTTATGTCGTTGCTTAGCTGCACGCCTGGTTGCTGTTGCCCTTGGTGCTAACGCAGCGTTGCGCGTCACACCCTTGTGTTGGCCGATAGACCCTGGTGTGCTGACCGTTATGGTTTGGGTGATAGGGTGAGCACCCTGCCCAATACAACCTATAGTGAGGGTGCCCTACCCGTCACACTTCTTGTGAGGGTAGTGGACACTTTTAGTAAGGGTCTTGCTTCTCATGAAAAACTGATATGGTGGATAATGTTCTGGTTAACACATTGGTGACCCTTGATTTTCTTAATAGTATTTGTTATGGTAAAGCTTGCTTATGTAATGTACATGTCTCTACCCATGTATGTAATTATCTTGATTATCTGTATAAAGCTGAAATAATGATAAGCATGTAAAATTCCTTGCTTCATGATGTAACCTATGCTCATGATCATAAGTTGAACCATGATTGATAATGTATATAATCATTAATGTCACCTTATATTGATAACATGGTCATTCTGTTAAGCCTATGATTATTGTGTATGCTAACCATGCAGGTGATGCATAGCCAAGAAAAGGGCTATGAGGTATATATGATGAGTAACATTGCTTTGATAGTTACTCTTGATGATGAGATCACATGTATGATGTGTTGGATTGCTATCCCATGATGATGATGTAAGCATTGAGAGGCAGTGGCAGTATATGGTGAGGGATTGAGATCCCATGGTATGTGATGATCCTTGAGATGGATCTGGATGATTGGCAAGAGGCCAAGTGATAACATGTAATGTTGGATCCTTGTGATGGATCAGGATGATGTGATTACAATAAAAGAATAACATTGAGTTTATGTTGTTTATTTCCTATTATAGTTTACATGTGATACAACTTGGTTGAATCTTGCAATCCATATAAAAGATACTAATTAATCACAGTGGAATATATCATGTAGTTGGCCTGGCCATAGATCCATCATCGTCAGTAGTTGGTGATGGTGAAACGGGTTCTCCTGCGGGTTAACCCGGAGCGCATATTATTGAATATGCGAGGTTTCTCCTAGCCTCAAATAGAGAGGGAATCGAGTGCAGCTACGGTTGCAGACTCGGAATATGTGATGAGCATGGTGAACATGCCCATGGCTCAGGATGTGTGATATGGAGCATGAATGCGTTCATGGCTCAGAGCACGGTGAACAGGCCTGTGGCTCAGATATACTAGCGTCGTGACCTGTACCGAGGAGGGATAGAGGAAGGGTAGCCTATGGAGCTGACCCTGTGGCTGAGGCCACTTAAGCACGAGACTGCGGTCCTGCTTTGGTTCTCATGCACTGACCACGAGGGGAAAGGTCGTGGAGTCCGGCTCTTCCATTTGACCTTGTATGGCACCGGCTTTGGGTTTCCCAACTGAAGGTTGGATTTGAGCGGTACGGCTCAATTCCTCAGGGCATAACAATATGTAATCCAGTCGTATAATATTTACTTCTTAAGGAAAAACACAGAACAATCGTTGAGGCCTTGCTTGTGTAGATAATCTTGTTATATCTTGCAGTTACTTATATGTTCAACATGTTATGTGGTAATACCTTATAAATCTTATCTTGTTAATCATTTACCATAAAGAAATAATTGGTGATATGCCTTCTGTATTTTTTGGTAAGCTTGATGGTATGAATAGCTTTACTTTATAATCTGCTCTTGTCATAATTCTTATCAGTTATCTTCTTTAATCCTTCTGAGGTTTGTAGTTTTTGGCGGGGAGTTATGTTTCTCGCTGGGACTGTGTGTCTCAGCCCGTTGGTTTACACCCTTTTTAGGTGGTCGAGCTAGGCGTGGTGGTGGTCGCAGAGTTGCGGCCGAGCAGAAAGACGAGTAGTAGAAGGAAAGAGATGGACATGCTATTGTTTTTTATGTTTTGTAGTAGAGTCCTAGAGTCATCCATGTACTCTCAAGTCCTTGGAGGTGTTTTGACGTTGTTTCATGATGTATAACTGTTGATGTTTTATGTATCCTGCTGCTGGCCGGATGTGGGCCTTTATGTATGTATAAACAGGTGATGAACTCATGTGATGGTTAGACAGTTGTTCCTCTAAGCTGTGGACTTGTATCAGATCTTGTATATGTTTATATAACCTATTTGACTTGTAGGATGAGGACTCATATGTAATAGTTTCTCAGTTTATCTGCTTTCCGCAATCGGTTTTAATTAACTCATATTTTTGGTAATCTGTGGTTTATGGTGATTTCCGCACGTTTTCGCGTAACACCTCGTTGTCTGTGTGATAGCGGGATGTGTTGCAACACCGAGCTATCAGATTTGACATTAGCAGCCTAGGGCCAGGTTGTTCTTAATGGACATTATTGAAACAATGGCTCACTGTGAGGTGGTCATGAGGGAAGGTACATAGGTTAGATTTCCTAGATGATAATTATAAAATGGTAGGTAGGATAGGGGGCTTTACCTCCATTGAGGCATCTGAGATGACGGGAGAACCTTTGTTGGATTCTAAAAAGGATCTGTGCTAGGGAAATTTAACATAGGTGCTTGTATGGTGAAATCGTGCAGTAGATAAGGCAGTGGAAATAAAAAATTATACATGTATCCCATACTAGAAGACCGCATCAACAATGGTCGATGTATTTCGTAAAGAGGGTTTCTGAGGTATATACCTATTCCTATATCAAGTCCAATGACAATCCTCGCAGGATGGTGCTTCTAGATCTGGAAGCACATTAGACGATAGTCAAGGACGACAACTACTAGCATGTTGGAAACAGCCTCCATGCCTCTATCATAGTCCACGTAGACCACCAAGAAGTTCTCTTCATTCTTTACTAGAGCCAACATGAAGGGGTTTGTCCCTTTGATGTCAATGTGCTAGCATTGACTTGTTCTCCCATGCTGCCTTTCCCTTGTACGGGTAGGACTTGCTCAGATTCTCAGGTTACCACAACTGTGAGAGGACAATGTTTGTTAGCATAAGTTATGTCTTATGAAATCCTTGAATACCCCTCTATTTATAGGACGGTTGGGGTTTCTAGATCAACTGAGACTCGAAGGGATGGATTTTCACAAATTTTTAGTTGCTGCAAATCATGACTTGATCGACCAACACTTGAGTCAGTTGACTCACACCCCAGTCGGTTGGCTGGACTCCCAGTCAGCTGATTGGAATGCTTTCCTATTCACAAATGTATTAGCTTTAGATACAACGATCAATGCACAACATGATTTCATCATCAACCCATGATCCAATCTTATTGATCATCCTTTCTGTCGACTAGAACTCTTAGTAGGTCAACTTATCATTTGAGTCGGTTGACTCAAGATCACAGTCATATAATTTTCAAACAACGTTGTTTAAATTTATTACCTAAACACTTCATTAGTCACGAAAGGTGAACAACTCAAAACTTGATTTGGTCGACTAACATTCCTAGCCATCCAAATATTCATGAGTAAACTCCTATTCCAAGTATATCCTATGTGTGTGACCCTATAGATCCCAAGTTACTTTTGTTGTGACCATCCATAACTAATTTATAACATCACAAGTAATGAAAGGTATCTAGCAACATATCAATCCTACCCAAGTAATTGGAAAATTGGAGAGCAACTTCAACCTAAATCTGTGATCAGTGTTATTTTGATTGTATAATTCCTTTGTCTCAAATATCCAGATAGAACTCAAGGCATGGAAACAACATCCTCTTAATCATAAATCCATGTTCCTTGAACTAGAGCAGACCGTAGAGATGCATATGAGCTCAATGTTATATACTGACTCACATGAGTATGGCCATACATTTTCTCAGTCTCACTTATTAAGTGACCAGGATATCAACTCTAGTAGGAGGGAAAAATCCCATCTACATCACTCACACTCAATCCTCATGTGTCACAATGTACCCAAGTGTCACCTTTATGGCAAGCATTATTCATGGTCATGTTGGGTGAAGTTAAAATACACTAAATAATAAGTGTTGAGTGTGGTCACTTGGGGTCTAAGAATCACAATCACCACTATCACATTGAGATATGATTATGACTGTTATCTATGTATCACTTCTCAGGGTGGGTTTGTCTGGTACATTATTCTCTAACAAGTACCTATATTTTTTGTTTGATATCACATATCATGACTAATGAGACTCTTTCATCAACCAACACACACTCTAATCTTATCTATTATTGTTGTCTATTAGCTTCCACAATAATATTCGACTAGGGACATAATCAAGAATGAAAATACTCTTATCATACCTTTAATCTCATTGCTCAAGTCCATAACCTGAAGACATATGTCATTTATCATTATCATTTTTTAGACATCTATAAGCTTACATCATAATCTTACATTTGAAAAGACACATAGACAGAGTTGCCTTTATAAACAATCAAATCATTTACAAGATATGTCATTATAATCATATGACTGGTTCTCTAGGCATCAATACCAATAGACCCTCAGTTTCAGTTAGATCCAATCACTCATGAACTTAATTCCAAGTGATCTTACATGCCCATCATGCTTCTATAGTGGAAGTGCTTTTGTTAGTGGGTCAGCAGCATTATTTTCAGTTGGTACTATGAAAATCTTCACATCTCCTTGTTGTATGATCTCTTATATGAGATGGAATCCCCATAGTATGTGCTTAGAACACTAATGCTATCTAGGTTCCTTAGCTTGTGAAATAGCTCCATTATTGTCACAATACAACTCTATTGCATCGCTAATACTTGACACCACCCCATGTTCAGAGATGAACTTCTTGATCCAGACAACTTCCTTTGTTGCATTAGATGCAACAATGTACTCTACCTCTGTTTTAGACTAAACAACTATCTCTTTCTTGCCCTTCCAGCTTATAAATTTGTTGTTGAGTCAAAACACAAATCTAGATAGCGATCTATAGTCATATTTTTCAGTTTGAAAGCTAGCATTAGTGTAACCTTTTACGACCAGCTCTTCCTCACATCCATAAACAAGCAACTAATATTTAGTTCTTCTCAAGTAATCAAGGATGTTCTTTATGGCAGTCCAATGACTTCTGTCAAGATCTCACTAATACTTTCTAGTCATACTCAAGGCATATGAGACATAGGGATGAGTACATAACATTGCATACATGATAGATCCAATTGTAGATGCGTATGGAATCTTACTCATGCATTCTCGTTCTTCAGAAGAATTGGGACATTAAATGCTAGAGATACTAACATAATGGGACATGGGAAATTTCCTCTCTTTGAGTTCTCCATGTTGAACCTCTTCAACACCTTGTCAATATACGTGCTCTGGCTTAGGCCTAGAGGCCTTCTAGATTGATCTCTATAGATCTTGATTCCTAAACTATAGGAAGCTTTTCCTAAATCCTTCATAGAGAAGCAACTTCCCATCTAGGTCTTTACCAATTGTAAAGTAGGGATGACATTCCCCATCAATAGTTTCTTTCTAGGAATACAACATTCTGAGAAACAAACATGTTGTTGTCAGATGGAGTGTAATAGTAGCATCCCCTGGTTTCTTTGGGATATCCAACAAATTAACATTTATCTGATTTGGGTCCAAGGTTTTTGGGAAACATCTTTCTCACATAATCTTTACATCTCCAAATCTCCATAAAAGACACATTGGGATGTTTCCCATGCCATAACTCATATGCTGTCCTGTGAAGATTAGAAAAAATCATAATTGCTCACACCATATCTAGTAATGTGTGATTCCTTCTTTCTGATACACCATTATGTTATAGTGTTACATGTTGAGTCCATTGCGATACAAAACTATGGGCTCTTAGAAGGTCCTCAAACTCTTGGATTTAGTATTCTCCACCTCAATCAAAATGAAGTTTTTAAATACTTTTACCAAGTTGGTTATGTACTTCATTCATGAAATCCTTGAACTTTTCAAGGGTCTTTGACTTGTGTTTCATCAAGTATACATAGCCAAAGCTACTGAGATCTTCAATGAAGGTAATGAAGTATTGGTAACCACCTATGGAATTTGTTCTCAAAGTTCTACATACATTAGTATGTATAAGTTCTAATAGATCACTTTCTCTCTCACTGTGACTAGTCAAACGAGTCTCTATCATCTTACCCAAAAAACAAGATTCACATGTCTCTATTGATTCAAAACCAAAAGAGTATGGATAACCATCTTTATGGAGGCTATATATGTGTCTCTCATTAATGTACCCTAGATGACAATGCCAAAGGTATGTTTTGTTGAGCTATCAAATTTTATATTTTTTGGTATTTATGTTATAAACACTTATATCTAGATCTAGAAAATAAAAAACATAAGACATGGGGAGCTTCCATAAAAGATCTCATCTTTAGAAATAGAACATCGACCATTCTTAATGTGAAACTTCCACAATCACCACTTGGGGAACTTCCATCAAAGATCTCATATTTATGTTATAAACACTTGGGGAACTTCCACAATTACCACTATCACTATGAGAGATGATTCTGAATACCATTCCATGGTCTCCATGTAACACTCTCAAAGTGGGCATGTTCGATACACTATTCTCTAACATGTACCTATGTATTTGAATTTATATCCCATATCATGACTAATGAGATCATGTCATCAGTCAGCACACACTCTAGTCTTATGTATTACTATTGTATATTTTTCTTCCATAGTAGTATCTGACAAGGGGCATAACAATAATGCATATACTCTTATCATACATATGATCTCATTGTTCAGGTCCTAAACCCAAAGACATATGTCATTGAGTAACATCATTCTTTAGACATCTACTATGTATGTGTCATCATCTCATAACTGAGACAAACATAATAGACAAAATTACCTTCATAATTATCAAATCAAGTATATGATGCCCCATTACAATAATTATATGATTTGATCTTTAGACATACATACCAACACCTCCATGATACCTAGAAATGTATTTTGGATTCAAATCCCTAAGGTGCATGCAACTATGAGCTCCTTTTGACAAGTTATCCAATCTGGGACAATCTAGAGTTCTTGTCTATGCATTTTAGGACTCTAGGGATGGTTGTCAGTTTTCATATGTTGGGTTCACCTCCCTCTTGTCTACCTCCTCGCATGAAGTTGGAAGGTTGAAATCTCAAGCACTTTAAGCTCTCTCTCATCATGATTTGATGATAGGTGTTTCCTCCCTCTAAACATTTATGGCTTGTTATGTAATGAGGGAGTCCCTCATACTAGGGGGAGATGGAAAAATCTCTTCTTCACATGGGTATCATGCTAGGTGCTAAATCTATGTCATGTAGTGGGTGTGTTAGCAGTGATCCCCTACCCAGTTGGGCCAAGGTGATAGATGTAAGAGACATCCTAGTGGGCTTTTATCCTGGCATGCCTTAGAATAGTGATCGACCACTAGTGTGTGTCTACCGATTTAAAGGGATTTCAATTTTTTTTAGGTGACTATTGGTTGTTGGTCTATTTCATTTAAAGATTTTTCTTTGACTTTGATTCTCATGGACTAAGTATGAGATACAAGGGCTCAATGTGGAATAAATTGGATTTTCCTAATGAGGGTTTCCCATCTCATGACTCCCAGGTTAGCTCGTACAGAGTTTGGTCCCACCTCTATTTGTAAGGATAAAAGAGTTGTTGTAAAGAGTTTTCAACCTCCATCCTTCTCCCGATGGTCCTTCCATTCTAGGTTAACTCTAATTCTGTCATCTACCTAGTTATGGATGTCGGATTGTTGATTGTGAAGATCAGATATGACTTTCCTGATGCCACTCATAGCCTTTGTCATCCTTTTGTCTGGTCATGGGGTTTCTCCTATCTTTAGGCACAGTCGTGAACACTTTTAAGTGTATTTGATTTTGGTTGGGCCTATTTCAAGGATTTCATTAGGTTGGTGAATCATTGGGGCCTCAAGAAAATGGTTGTTCTCCTTTTGTCCTAGGCCATGGATTCTAATTTGTCCTTTTAGCTTCAGGGTGTACGGGGGTACACGGTCAGGGATTTAAGTAGATTTTGAGTTTTGGAAGAGCAGGAGCATTTGGCTCCTTTACATCGTTCTTTGCTTGTCGTGGCAGTCTGATTAAAAGTAGTATCAGTTGACAAGGCTACCATTTGTATGATGAAGATGAATATTTCCATTCATGTCTTTCAAGCATAGGTCACCCTAGTTGTAGATGTCATGGATGTAAGGTTCTTCCCATTTAGGGTTGAATTTGCCCTTAGACTTAGCATTTTGGATGACTTGCAAAACCAGGTCGCCCTTCTGGAAGCTTCAAGGTCAAACCTTCTTATTGAATGCTTGAGTCATCCTTTCTTGATAACATTATGTAGGATGCAGGGGGTTTTCCCGTATTTCTTCAACTGTGTTGAAGCAGTAAACTCAATCTTGAATCCATTTGGTCTCCAGAATATTTACTTGTCATAATATGTAGAGTGAAGGGATTTGTACTTCAACTGGAAGAACTCCATCCATCCAGTACTCTATGGAGTATGGTGTAACCCTTGTTGAAAATCTGATGGAAGTGTGGTAGGCCCACAAAGCCATCGGAAAATGTTCATGCCATTTGGCATGAGAGCTGATGGTCTTTTTTAAAATCTTGATCAGATTTTTATTAGTAGCTTCCACAACTCCATTCATATGAGGTTGATAAGATGACATTTGATGATGTTTGATCCTCAAAGAGCTCCGGTACTCCTTGATGGTCTTAGAAATGAAATTTGTCCCATTATTTGAAATGGTCTCATGTGGTATCGCATTCTGGCTTATGTAATTGTTATTGAGGAACTTGATGACTTCTTTGGATGATGTGTTAGTGATGAACATTGTTGTTACCCACTGGGTAAAGTAATCAATTATTACAGCCCGATCTCACAATTACCATTAATCATGAGATTAGGGCATAAATTGAGGATTTAACATAATACAAAGATCACCCTTAACTTTTTCTTCTTTTTTCAAACTCTTTGTTTTCTCGATTTAAACCACATAAACTAACTTTATAAGGGAATCTAAACATTGATTTCTCTAATTTGATTTCAATAGTAAAAATGCATGTATGAACATTCATTATGTTTCTCATACTTTTAAGCACATAAGACTTGCTGATTCACATATATTGCTAAAAGAGGAATAATGTTATACATCATTATTTACAACTCTCTCTTATTTCTTTACAAGGACCAAGAGTGACAAGGACTGACTGAACTTAACTATACTCAGACTTAACTCTTGTGGCAGATCTACTCTGATGCAATGATCTTCTTCAAGTCCATGTGATATCCCTACAAATTGTGAGTAGAGGGGTGAGCCTACTCGCCCAATGATTGAGTACTTCAAAGAAACAATCTAAATCACTGATATAATTACATATATACTTTTAAGCAACTGATATCATTATAACAGCAATAATCTTTAAAGAGATTGATCATTGACCATCATAAATATGGCAGGATACTCTAGATATCAATAAGAACAAATCAATGTATGAGCATGCTTGATTAATTTCAAAGAGAAATAATAATTCAGAAACATATAAAGAATAATTGTTGGGAAACTATACTCGAATCTTTCTTTGCCTTTCTTACTTATAAGAAACTCTTTAAACCTATATGAACATATTTTATCTTATGCCCTGGTCATATGCAGTGTACTCTACATATGAAGACTCGTAATGAACTACAATCTCATCGTACATGACTTAGCTTAAAACCCGATAAGCTAAGCCTAGAACTAAATCTGGGTCTGCTTGACTCAAACCATCATGTCTGACTAAGGTGGATAAACATCTGGCCTTTAACTGGACCTCTCCTTCTAGGCTGAGTACACAGGAGGAGGGTCAGAGATGCTCTGTGGGCCTCATCTTGGTATGCTCTGTGGGTACCTCTAGGTGACCACCGGGATCTCCAGTTCATTTTGGGTAACCTATCTTCTCTTAGGAGACTTCCTCAAGGGCTTCATCTCCCCACACGCTCTATGGGTGTGATTTGATCCCCGTATACTTGTCGCTGCTAGGGTGGATCATTTCCTCCCTACAGTGTAGACATCCGTAGGGAATCTACGGTGTTCATGGCACCTATGTCAATTATTTTATTATTCTTGGAAAGCTCTTACTATATTTTATCTTTTCCCTTACTTATACTTGACTGTGATATCTCTATGGTTCCATGTCTATTTATTTGAAAGTTCATAACACAACATGTATATCATTCTAAACTTGGTAGAGCAATATACTCAAAACACTGTAATATACTGAGAAATCAATGTTTTATACATGCATGCAGACTGAAATACTTACATAAACATAATGCATGTCCATTTGGCACTTATACACTAGAATCATGCAGTTAAACATCTTAATATACTGATAAGAGGTAATTACTTGGCATACAAGTAATCGTCCTTTACACACATAAATTATTTGCACTTTCTTGGAAAACATGCACATCGACCCAAATCATGGGTTGTGCATCTCATACTAAAAACATGGTAATCAAAATGCTTAATTCATTTAACACCCTATCCTTAGGGTTTCATTTAACTCATTCACTTATCACATGGCTCTCATAAGGATTTAATATGTCATAAACATCCACTAAATACAGATTGCTTTAAACAAGCCATATACAATCAACATATGTATGAAATCCTCGAATTGAACTAAATTAGGGTTTTCCATGCCATTCATTGAGATATTATGAATCAAGAATAACATTGTATAAATAGAGTCTATGATGCCAAGAAAAACACTTCAAATGGATTTCACCATATTTATTCACAAATTTCCAACTTTCCACTCATATAGGGCTTCACCCTCTTTACGAAGATATCAAGGAAAAACTATTCACATCACATGAAATCCAAAATAGTATCTGACATATATGTACTACGAATTCAAATAAACAATCATTTATAACCAAGTGGATCCAGATAAACAAATTTCTTTATTTAATTATATAACAATTTCAATCATAGACAAATTCCCTATATTTCAGTTTACTCTTATAACCTCTGTGAATAATTAGGGAATTCTCATTAAGAAGTATTTTATACGTTTCTACTATAATTTTATCATCTAAAATTCATCCAAATAGAGGAAGAATCCATTTCATATCATTTTGCAACAACTTAGATCAAACACACAATTCAGGGTTTGTAGTCGCATACTAAGCAATTAAAGATTATGGATGATTTAACCAATTTTCATGCAATATACTGTTTAAAGGAAGTTCCCACTCACCCTAAGGTGTGAAAACACCTTAAAAAATGCAACTCATCCTTGAAAATCTTGATCTCATATCAAATCCCTAGCAATTCACCCAATTCTTCTTCCTTTCAACTCGGAAACCCTAAAAATGAGGGATTAGGAAGAAAGAGTGAGAAAAGGGGAAGTTTTGATACCATTTTGGATAAAATTAGAGGAGGGATGTAATCTTTACATGTGAGATAAGATTCACCATTAAAGTCTAGGTCAGCAAACTTACATGATTTCATCATTCCTCGGACCGCAAAACCCTAGGTCAGCATCTCCATCACTTTCTCCTCTCAAACCCTTACTCTCCCTCTCTCTCTAGGATTTCGTTTCTCTGGATTGAATCATGAATTGTGAGAGTTCCTTGTGTGTTATTTTGACCATATAGAGCAAATGAGCTGCTTGGGTCAATTGCACATTGACCCCTCACTGTACTTTTTCTTATTTCAGCTGAATTTTCAGTCATAAAAATATTTTTGTAATTAATCTAATGATAAGATCTAAACGCATCCAAAAATTATGAACATTTTACATGTTGTGTATGATTGAGTTTCAGATCTCCATTTAAAATTTAAGATCATTTGGAGTTACCAATAAATAAATAAGAATAAAACACTACACTACTAAAATGCACTCTATCAGCATTTTGGTTGAAGTATAGTTCGACCGAGAACCACATTCAAAGAACACTCAAATATTCTAAAATTTTTCTCCAATATACATGATTGAGTTATCCATATTATATCCAAAATTCAATTAAATACAAAAATTTTAGAAAATATGAAAAATCATTTACCGCACTACTATCCTGATCAAATTCCATATTCATGTACTATCAAAACCCTAATTTTTTCCGATTAAGGTTTACATTTCTCAAACCCTAGTTCTTCAAACTAAAATCATAGTTAGAGTTTATTCTTAGGTTTGAAACATCACAATTGATCTACTGTCATTAATCAAGTCTAAACGATGTTAAATCTAATCAAGCATGTAATCATTCAGGTAAACCCTAGTTTACCAATTAAGCACAAATGTGGTCATTACAATTATCACCCCCTTAAAAAAATTTTCTTCCCAAAAACATAAATATGCAAACAAAGTATATTCAAAGTTTATTTTAAGCTTCTGAAATATTAAATGTCATTATATTCTTGTATTTCATACTTGAATGTAGTTTTTAAAGTTAAGTCCTTTATTTCTTTTCTAATCACAACATGTTAAAATAGTTCTCAATGATAACAAACAAATTCTCTATGCCACAATCAATCATAGCAGAGAGTGAGAGAAACAACCATTTCAATATTTTTTTTATACTCTTGAGCTGTTACGTCAACATTGATAATCTGATCCAACTATGTCAATTCATATGGATCAATATGTACTATTTTTATGTATTACCTCTAAGGCACAAAAGAGAGTTCAACATGTTCTTTTGAATTTTACTATTATGCTACTCAAATAGCAAAACAGTCCTGAGTTAAAAGACTAGATTCAACAACAATTGTACAATACTACTCACGACATCCCCATTGCATCATGGATGCATAAGGTGAAGCATTACCATCACATTCTGTATTATTCTCAAGTATGAACCCACACATAATTCAAAGTGTATCCATTGGGTTATAGCATACAAGGGTTTCAACAACAGTAACAAAGTACTCCATGATTGTATTAGTCATTCAAGGACTATTCATACCCAATTATCATCACTTAGTTATATTAAAGCAAGGTATAACAAGCTATACCTCATTAGGGTAACATATCAATACAATATGGTTATCATCCCTTCTATTCATATGAGTGAATAGGTAAGAATACCTTATTTAGAGTAACCCTCCATTTGTTCCATCATCATTCTACCCATATCACCATACCACAATTGTACAACACTAGGATGGATTACTGGTATGAATGACTACAACTATCGGACACCTTTAATTAACATATTGCTTGTACATGTACACTGAAATTATAAGTAGAACCAATTTACATCCGTTAATATGCCTTCAACAAATTTATACTTCTAAAAACAAATTCATATATTACTAAAAGCCATTGTTTTCTCTTATCTCTCTCCTCATTCACTACTACTTACTTTTTTCTACTTATTCTTCTCATTTTAATCATGTAGATTAAACATTCCTAAAATTGAAACATACAAGGTACAAATAGATTATTCATCATTCTTGCTATCACTACAAGAATTTATTGCATATCGCACTTAACTCATATTGTATTTATCCTTTTTGTTCAAAACAAACTTGTTACATTTCAAATTCATATCTTACTCTTTACTCTGAATCATTTCCATATTGTTTATCTACCTTTCAGATTAGCTATCTTTAAATCATGGATTACTATCAGTGCTAGTTTACTTCTCATAGTGCAAATCTCATGATCTTGTTTTATAGAGATGCTAGTATTCAAGGTCAAATCACTAGTGACATCCCTTGAACTACTACAACTCTAAACATTCTAGGGTTTGGTCCTTATCAGTAGCATGACGTTATTGTGATGTGACTTTGCTCCCTTAATTTGAAATTCAATCTTTGGATCTCACAAGTTTTAGTAAAGTCTTCTTTATCTTATCGATTGAATTTCTTTTCTCTTACTTGGCCATTCAGATAGATTACATTCTCAATTACCCTGCTAGGGTTTCATCATCATATTGTGTGTCATTATTAGATTCACAAGATGTCTTTACCACAATGGTTATGCATCATATATGATTCATTTTATTATCACTTCATTCCCACATTTCTCTCATTAAGGAAGATATGAAAGAGAAGATGATTTTGAGACTTAGAATTCTTATCTTCAAACATTCAATAATACATTTCTCACATGTAGGTTTAACTAATTATCAACAAGGATACTTGACTAATTAGCACTTTCTTGAATCTCACAACCTCTTTCTTTTATAATCTATATTACTCCATTATGTTTCAAACCCTTCTTTACTTTCCATAATCCCCTTACCATATATTACTATTTCACATGTCATCTTTAACTTCTAGTTTTCTCTTATGATGATGTTGCTTCTTTTATGTGTATGGTCATGTATACCATGTTGCATATATTTCCATTTATCCTTCTACTAATGTGAAGTTGAAATTCTAAATCAATAATCTCTCTACTAGTATCACCTCATGTTTAATACATTACATATCTTTCATTTTAAATCAAACGAAAAATGCATGGGTGAAACATAGTTTCTCTTTCAATCAAGTTTTTCCTTCCTGAATATAGTCTACCTTTGTATGACTTATTCCTTATTTAGATACACTTTTTTTCTTCTTTTAGAAACTAGTTTGTTGTTCTATAGAGACTTAGAATCCAAAGACAATAAGGATGAATGTATTAAAATTATTAATAAAGGTATGCATTCCATGCTCTTAATTATATCATAACCCTCATTCCTTAATCAAGCTCATTATTTCCAACATTTCTGTTTGTTTCAACTAAGTTTCGTATCCTAGTTTTATGATTTACATGCTCATCTAGTTCTCTTCACTTTAACTCTTCTAAAGACTCTTCATTTCTATGTACTTATTGTATACTTAGCTCTTTTCTTCTATTTTCCTTTTGCTTTTGAGTACATAAAAACATTGCACTCGGTTATATAATCCATTCCTCATGATTGATTCTTACTATCTTGGCCCCTTACATACTTTTCTCATATCTTTTCCATATTTCATATTTAGAGTTCATATAATACTAATAATTAAACTTAATTTGAACCTTATGTCGTGTTCCTTTATTCCCAATTAAGGGTTTTTCATATGAGGCCCCAAAGTTGGATCTCAGATATCAGTTCCAACTAATTCTTAGTTATCCCAATCTTTCCCTTATACTTTAAAATCTTAGAGTATATACATTCATACTAGAATTTGGATCTAATCTATCTAGAATTTACTCTTGTTATGTTACTAATAGGAGTCATTCGATCCCAGCAATACATCATGCCAGTCGGACTAGGACGAACCTGTAGTCCTAAAGCCAAGAGCTACTCAGGATTACTAAACTGCTATTCATCTCAAATGTTTGGAAGAAAACTTATCCACTTAGGAACGCTCATTCAAAGTTCATTTCTAGTCCACTTGATATAAATAATGTAATCAATAAATGCTACAACTACATAGTGTACAACAAATCTTAAAGACCCATATATATTTCAAAATACTGAATATCTGAATTTAAACATATAAGAGCTTTTCTATTCATCACGAATAAAACACCAATATGAAATGAAAGTTCTATCTCATTTTATATTTATGCTCTTAATTCATGTTACTTATCTTGTTTCTAACCCTAATATTTCTAGGGTTCCTCTCTAGACCATCCTTCCACTATATACCTGGCCAGGGTATACATGAAAGAATAGACAGAGCATCTTGATATTGGTTCATCCAAGTACTCAGATATTGGGCCAAGATATCCAAATACTCAAATCCCCAGAGCTAACATCATAACATTTTCTATCTTCCACACTTATGACTCTAACTTACTAACTTAATAGTCCCTAACAACTCAACCTAAGCTCTGATACCAAACTATTACACCCTGATCTCACAATTACCATTAATCATGAGATTAGGGCATAAATTGAGGATTTAACATAATACAAAGATCACCCTTAACTTTTTTTTTCAAACTCTTTGTTTTCTCGCATTGAACCACATAAACTAACTTTACAAGGGAGTCTAAACATTGATTTCTCTAATTTGATTTCAATAGTAAAAATGCATGTATGAACATTCATTTTGTTTCTCATACTTTGAAGCACATAAGACTTGTGGATTCACATATATTGCTAAAAGATGAATAATGATATACATCATTATTTACAACTCTTATTTCTTTACAAGGACCTAGAGTGACAAGGACTGACTGAACTTAACTATACTCAGACTTAACTCTTGTGGCAGATCTACTCTAATGCAATGACCTTCTTCAAGTCCATGTGATATCCCTACAAATTGTGAGTAGAGGGGGGATCCTACTCGCTCAGTGAATGCGTACTTCAAAGAAACAATCTAAAGCACAGATATAATCATAGATATACTTTTGAGCAACTGATATGAAATATAACAGAAGTAAGCTTTAAAGAGATTGATCATTGACAATCATAAATATGGCAGGATACTCTAGATATCAACAAGAGCAAATCAATGTATAAGCATGCTTGATTAATTTCAAAGAGAACTAATAATTTAGAAACATACAAAGAATAATTGTTGGGAAACTATACTCAAATATTTCTTAGCCTTTCTTACTTATAAGAAATGCTTTAAACCTATATGAACATATTTTAGCTTATGCCCTGATCATATGCGGTGTACTCTACATATGAAGACTCATAGCGAACTACGATCTCACTATACAAGACTTAGCTTAAAACCCGGGAAGCTAAGCCTAGAACTGAATTTGGGTCTGCTTGACTCAAACTGTCACGTCTGACTAAGGCGGCTAAATAGTTGGCCATTAACTGGACCTCTCCTTCTAGACTGAGTACACAGACGGAGGGTCTGAGATGCTCTATGAGCCTCATCTTGGTACGCTCTATAGGTACCTCTGGGTTACCACTGGGATCTTCGGTTCATGTTGGGTAACCTATCTTCTCTTAGAAGACTTTCTCGAGGGCTTCGTCTCCCCGCACGCTATGTGGGTGTGATCTGATCCCCATATACTGGTCACTTCCAGGGTGGATCATTTCCTCCCTACAGTGTAGACATCCGTAGGGAATCTACGGTGTTTAGGGCACCTATGTCTATTATTTAATTATTCTTGGAAAGCTCTTACTATATTGTATCTTTTCCCTTACTTATACTTGACTCTGGTATGTCTATGGTACCGTGTCTATTTATTTGAATTTTATAACACAACATGTATATCATTCTAAACTTGGCAGAGCAATATACTCAAAACACTGTAATATACTGAGAAATCAACATTTTATACATGCAAGTAGACTGAAATACTTAAATAAACATGATGCATATCTATTTGGCACTTATACACTATAATCATGCAACTAAACATCTTAATATATTGATATGATATAATTACTTGGCATACGAGTAATCATCATTTGCACCCATAAATTATTAGCACTTTCTTGGAAAATGTGCACATTGACCCAAATCATGGGTTGTGTATCTCATACTGAGAACATGGTAATCAAAATGCTTAATTCATTGAACATCCTATCCTTAGGGTTTCATTTACCTCATTCACTTATCACATGGCTCTCATAAGGATTTAATATGTCATAAACACTCACTAAATACAGATTACTTTAAACATGTCATATACAATCAACATATGTATGAAATCCTCGAATTGAGCTAAATTAGGGTTTTCCATGCCATTCATTGAGATATTATGAATCAATAATAACATTGCATAAATAGAGTCTATTCCCACTCACCCTAAGGTGTGAAAACACCTTAAAAACACAACTCATCCCTGGAAATCTCGATCTCATATCAAATCCCTAGCAATTCACCCAATTCTTCTTCCTTTCAACTTAGAAACCCTAAAAATGAAGGATTATGAAGAAAGAGTGAGAAAAGGGGATGTTTTGATACCATTTTGGGTCAAATCATAGGAGGAACAGAATCTTGACATGTGAGAGAAGATTCACCATTAAACTCTATGCAAATAAGCTAAGCATATATGATTTCATCATTCCTCAGACCGCAAAACTCAAGGTCAGTATCTCCATCACTTTCTCCTCTCAAACCCTAACTCTCCCTCTCTCTCTCTCTAGGATTTCATTTCTCTGGATTGAATCACGAATTATGAGCATCCCTTGTGTGTTAGGTTGACCATATAGAGCAAATTGAGATGCTTGGGTCAATTGCACATTGACCCCTTACTATACTTTTTCTTATTTCAGCTGAATTTTCTGTCATAAAAACATTAATGTAATTCATCTACTGATAAGATCTAAACGCTTCCAAAAAATTATGAAAATTTTACATGTTGTTTATGATTGGGTTTTAGATCTCTAGTTAAAATTTCAGAGCATTTGCAGTTACTAATAAATAACTAAAAATAAAACACTACACTTCTGAAAAGCACTATGTCAACATTTTGGTCGAAGTATAGTTTGACCAATAACCACATTCAAATAACACTCAAATATTCTAAAAATTTTCTCCAATATGCATGATTGAGTTATCCATATCATACACAAAATTCAATTAAATAAAAAAATTTGTAGAAAATATGAAAAATAATTTCCCACACTGCTATCCTGATCAAATTCCATATTCATGTACTATCAAAACCCTAATTTTTGCCGATTAGGGTTTACATTTCTCAAACCCTAATTCTTCAAACTAAAATAATAGTTAGAGTTTCTTCTTAGGTTTGAAACAACACTTTTGATCTACTATCATTAATCAAGTGTAAATGATGTTCAATCTAATCAAGCATGTAATCATTCAGGTAAACCCTAGTTTACCAATTAAGCACAAATGTGGTCATTACATCAATTGTGACTAGGATGCAAAAATTTTCATTTTATTCTTTAGGGTTAATCTTATCTATCATGTCAATACACCAAGATAAAAACATCAATGGCATGGTCATGTTGTAAAGTTGGTTTGTAGGTGAACGGATGTAGTCTCCTTGGATTTGGCAGGCTCGACATTTGTGGAGAAACTAGCAGTAATTTGTTTCCATGGTGTTCTAGTAGTACCCTGAGAATTGTATCTTCTTTGATAGAATGACTCCATTCATGTGTGTGCCACATGATGAAGCACGAACATCCTTCATTAGAGCTTCTGCCTCTGTCTTATCGATGCATTGAAGAAGAGTCTGATTGTAAGATCTATGATATAGTTGTTCTTCCCCTAGAACATACTGCTCAGCTCGTCATTTGAGCACTAGTTTTTCTCTCTGGGAGAGGTTCACGGGGATGACTTGGTTTGATAGTTACATCTTGATGTCATGAAATCAAGCCCTTTCTTTTTCGTTGGGTGCACTCAACTTCCAAAGAGAAGGTCAGGCTTTCTTGAATGTTGATACATGAAGCGAGGGTGGCTAGAGCATTAGTGAAGGTATCATTCTCTCTTCTAATGAAATGGAAAGAGATATGATTGAATCCTTGACCTATAGAACACATGTGCTATGGTATAGTATCAAATTCAAATGGTGTGTTCTCTATTTGTTTTGTACTTGAGAGACAACTAGGAGGGAGTCACTGTAGACCTGTAGGTGGCATGCCTCTTATTGTCTGATGAGTTGGAGACCCAGAATGTGTGCTTCATATTTGTATAGGTTGTTTGTGGCGTCAAATTTGAACCATCTTTCTACAGGTAGATGATCTCCATGGGGGTTCTCAAGGACCACAACTATTCTTGCTCACTTTTAGTTTAGGCTCTGTCAAAGAAGATTATCCATGTGTCACCATCTGATGGGATCCCATATCTGGTGGGTTGATAAGCTCTATATCTTCATTTGATAATTCACATTCATGAGTAGCTTATTTTAGTATCTAGGAATATACTAGTTCATATGTGGGGGCTTGTGCTTTGACTACCTTCATATGGAGATAGGTAATGTTGAATTTTAATAAAATCACCTACCATTTAGTGCATCGTTTGATCAAAGTTGGGTGATCACATGAATAGGAGAGTGAATCATGTTTGGTAATTAACTATAGAGGATATGTCACTAGATAGTGGCACAACTTCCTCGTTGTGTGGTTGAGAGCCAGGTAGTGTTTTTTAATCATAGTGTAGTGGGCTTCCCTGTCATTGAACTTATTGGACATGTAGTATATAGCATGTGTGTCATCATTTGTTGCTTGAATTAAGACTCTTCCCATAGATGTCTCATAGACAGATAGGCGTAGGATGAGAGGAAACCTAGGCACAGTCGGCAATAGTACTAGAGGATTGGTGAGGTAATCTTTGAGCTTCTGGATCATGGCCTTACATTACTTGTTCCATCCAAAGTCAGAGTTCTTATTTAACAACTTGAAAATTGGCTCAGATATAGGTGTGAGTTTTGTCACTACAACAATATGGCCCTATACCGACAATCAATAAAATGCTAGTATATGGCCAAAAATGCAGGTTTGGGCTATATCAACATTCAAAAAAAGGCTAAACTGATGACAACATTGGCCTTTATCGACATGTATTGAGGCTATGCCAACACTTATAATTGTGGTATAAGTATGTCAGTTAGATATCATCATAAGTTATGTCCTTTAAACCGTCACTTATGGGGTGCCAACACACATTGTAGGGTTTGTGGCATGGGCACTACTGGAGCCAAAAATTAACTAATATTCAATATATACAGCAACATTGCAAAGACATCGCTATTGATATTATAACCACAAAATGGAGTTATTGGTCACATGGCGAGAAATATAATATTAGAAAATTAAATCTACTGGTATACGGTTGTTTGACACCAAGTTGGAAAATATATCATGGAATCTAAAAAGCTTTAGCTAAAGCTAGAGGTAATGGTTGATGACACATTATTGATGCTTTGTAGCAAATATTTAAACTAATTCATACATGATAGAAATTTTAATTGGCTCTTAATGTTAATATCTAATGAATATGAAACGTTATGTGGAAGAATAAATTTGTTTTTTTAATATTGACGATGAATCATACAGGGAGGACATTAACCTCACCGCTTGTAGATTTATAACAAAAACATAGATTAAGCTAATGATGCAAATAATTCATTGAATTACATCATCTAATACATATACATCACACAGTCACGTTGATACATCTCTTCAAGTCCCTTGTACCATATATAACCCTTATTTCATCATGAATGTCGTTAACTTGTCTGCACCTACAGATAAGACATAATTTACTCATTAAGAAAGTAGATATAGATCACATTTAGTAAGAGCATAATAAAATTTCTAAGATAATAATTACAATTTTGACAATGCACATAAACATAACCTCATTTTTGCACTTTATCACCTTAACTAAATTGATGATACTAAGAGAACTATCATGTGTAAGTTGTAAGTAGATGTATAAAAACATGTTATAAATAGATAGGAAACATGTTTATTGTAGGGAGAAAACAATTTTTGTGTAGATTAAAGAATATGTAACCTGATTGGATTGGGTTGCTTTTGTAGTGACATGACATTTGCATAATCAAAAATATATCTAATTATAAATATGTAAGAGAGAACATGAAAACTATGTACATAAAATACATGATAAACATGATGAATAATCATATGAAAGATGAATAAAAACTAGTCCATATAACACAACACATGGTTTTCATCAATTGAATAATAAAATAAGTTAAGCATTGCTATATCCGAACTCAACTTGAAGTTCAACATTGTTAATTTTTGGTGGAAGATTAATATTAGATGGATGTATTGATAATTTAGATATGATTCCACTACTATAGATTGTAACATCATTTAATCGATCGTTCTTCATTGAAGTTTTAAAAGATGCTATGGGACATAAAAGTCACCATAGAAAAGGAAAAACATTGATTAAGGAAACTAATATGTTATTTCTATATATGTGATATATGTGGCATGTTTATAGTTGTAATTCACAACAAGAGAAAGGGATACTAGAAGACAAATTAAGTTTAAAACTCTCCATACATATTCTACTTGTAAAGGAAATTGATAACACACTATGAGTATGCTCTTACATGTAGAAGTATGAATTAAGGAAGATTGTTTGGAATGAAATGGTTCCATGTGTAGTTAAGTATAAATGTACCTAAAAGTGATATCAATTCACCCAACAAGTGTAGTATGGGTGGTCGAGCATTGTAGGTCTTTCCCGGTGGGGCGAGTTCGAGCCACCCATAGCAAGATCTGGCACGCTATGGAGAATAATGTCTCTTCTATTTTAAAGAAAGGTAATACCAATTTCTTAGGTTACTTGAAGAATGATTTAGCATGATACATTTCAAGAAGTGGGAAATTGATATTACCACCATTGCGGTCATCCAAGATCTGATACGCTATGGAGAATAATGTCTCTTCTATTTGAAAGAAAGGTAATACCAATTTCTCAGGTTACTTGAAGAATGATTTAGCATAATACATTTCAAGAAGTGGGAAATTATTTACAAAAACATAAACACAAAACAGAACCAAAATTGTATGTAAATATTTGAAAGTACTATACTAATAGCAAGTGTTAATTGTGCCTAAAGATACTTATACAAAAACCTTCATCAAAAGATTCTTGTATACAAGACAATAATCTGCAACACATTCCTACGTGTCAACAATAATTGTTTCAACTATGGTGACAAAAATTAATGTGAACTTTAAACTTCGTAGTAAGAGAGCAAGAAAGTATTGGTTTATATACTATGATGGCTAAGACTGCTTTTATCATGTTCAACTCATCTTTTCATTTAGATCTTTTCATTGGAGATTTGATGATGCTCACAAAACATATCTGTAACTTAAGAAACCAAATAAAGAAAAGATTAAATTTTGACATATGCAATGCAGACTAGATACAGACTATCAATTTTTCTATTTATTGCTATGTGATTGGCACTCGTTATGGGTACGTGTCAATGATGGGCAGTCTTCTTTTAGCTCTCACGTCTAGAGATTTTATGTACGACGACTGGAATGCATATCCCATGAAATTCACAATACCACATATGATATCTTCCTGAAAAAGCTTAGACCATAGTTGTAGTTTTCGTGAGTTTAGAAAAAGGAACGAGTACAAGGAATTATTCAACTGAATAGCTGAAAGAAACTAATTCTGTTTAGAAAACAAGAAATGAAAAAAACAATACAACGTACCAGGGCATTGTGATTTGTGAAGATAGAAGCCACAAAAGGCAAGAAGAAAATTAACGGACATCAACAAAGGGGATTACTGGCGAGGGGGTTAAGTCTAGCGGTTCTGTTCCTGCAATACGTATACGTAGAAGAATAACACTAGATGACTCAAAACAGAAAGCTTAAGGGTTGCACCCAGTGTTGGGGTCGATGCTTTGCTGCCCGGTCATTTGATAGCTCATGGAGGAAGGGTCAAGGAGGTGAAACTCATTGCACCAATTATCAAGATTTCAGATTTGTTTCTTTAGGTAGCTCCCAACCCTGGACGGAGGCGTCTCAGGCCAAACTGCCAGATTTGTTATTAGAGTGCCCAACGTAGATTGTACCGCTGCCGATTGAAGACGATGTTGTGACGCGGCATGCACTACCGCAGAAGCTATCAACGCACCTCTTGACCGCGCCTGCCAATCCCTCGCAATGTGATGGACTGCACACCGTGAACAAGATCCGCAGAAGCCGATATCGGCAATGACGAGGCTGATGGTCCCACCAAAGATGCTTGAGGCAAAGCTATGACCCGAGAACCGTGGTGGCTTTGCATGCAGATCGTCGTGTCCCTTGAAAGTGACTGATGCGGAGTAGGGTGTATTTGTGTGAGTTTGCAATGTAAAAATGTATATCAAACAAGTATTTTGTCATCCGACTACGTCCTACCAAACAGGCCCTAAGCGCACCACCACTAGCGGCCGATGGAGGATGGACGGTGGATTAGCTATCGGCATGGAGTATGAACCCTAGAATTATATTTGACTATAATTTAGCCATTGCGTTGTCCGTCCTCGATTCAAATATTTGGCTATGGCGGGTCTATAAAGTCCCGCCTAAACTTACCTCCCAAAATGAATGTACCAAACGATACAAGCCCGGTATATTTTTATGTTAACTCCCAACGATAAACTTATATAAGGTACTACATTATATACGCCGACATCATTTGTGTGTGTGGGTAGATATAACTTATACCGGCTACAAGTATATGATGCTAGCACTGGATGTCGGCATAGCCAAAATTTCTTGTAGTGGGTGATGAAGCGGTTGATGTGTTGGAGACGTCCGAGCAGGCCTTGTGTGATGGACTTGATTTCTGGCTTAATTCTGAGGACGGAATTTCTTTAAGGTGTGTAGGATGTGATGAAGTGGACTTTTAGAATCCTAAAATATCCAATGACTTAATTGAAAGCATAAGGTTGAGATAGATTGAGGGTTCCAAGCTCTTGACAAAGTAGGTTTGTTGATTGATGTTAATATCATGATTAAGATCCTTAATTTTATGCCTTTTTTAGGATTTTAATTAGATGATCAAATAGCTGAGTTTCGTCACCAAATTGGAGTAGAATGTACCTTGAGAGGTAAGGAAGCTATGGTTAAAATTTGGTGACAATCGAATATTCCTAGAGGAAATTATGGAGGTTTGATTTGGTGAAATAATGCACATTATTAATGAATTATAGACCTAAGTTGTTGATCAGATAAGGTGTCACGCCCTGGACCCTTGGGCGGGTTGTGTGGCCAGATCCTAGCCACTCATGGCCAATCTAGTGGTAAAGACCGTCCGCTTGAGTGAGCCGCGGATCAGCCTTGCGAGGATGCACTCAGGCCAATGGATCGAAGATCAAGGGTCCCAGTGTTGCCCCTAACCTTGCGGTTACTTCCTTGACCATGAGCAGGGACCATGACTTCATGATGCTCGCTGATCGTGGCTTAGGAGTAGACTACATGCGAGGGTAATTGATCGGTTAGCTGTCGGTGGAGAGGACCTTCCCCGTGACCCTTTAACTGAGGTGTGAGACCACTCCAGTAGAGAGTTAGAGCCCTCCTTTGCCATTGCCTCTCCACCGCACTGAGCAGGTGGTGGCTGGAGGTAGAACAGGGAGCTAGAGAACCAATCAGAGGAAGAGGAGAGAAGGGAAAGAAAGATTGAGGCCTAAGGTGATGAAAACATGCATTTGCGTGCCCTGCGATGGTCGTCTCCATGGTTGACCGACTTGGGTTGTCTGGAGCTTGAAGATGAAGCTCGGAGACCTGTGCGTGGTGCCTCTCACTGAAAATGATGGATATGGAAGAACCCATGGAGGCGGTGTGAAGCTTTTGGAAGCCTCATCTTGGCGGGAGGATGACCAGAGGCAAGAACCCCCTTTGCCCCGCCGTGCCAGCAGTTGGGCGGCGGCGCCCTTACGGAGGACGACACCCACGAACACAGACGAGGAGGAGAACGACCGTGGAGATGAGGAGGCCTACACCGAAGGTGAGGGTGGTATGTGGAGCCGATGAGGACCACTCCAGATCCATTTGCTTGCTCGCCGGAGGAGCTGCCTAGCGGCGGTGCCCTGTTCCACAGAGGAAACAGGGGCAGCGGACTGGATCGCGATCGAGGAAGTGAGAAAGAAGGCGTGGACCAGGTAAACGGACCCAGGGATCCACGGATCGTAGGCGGGATCCGGCTCGGCTGGACCAGGAGAAGGATGCGCCCAGCTCAGTGAACATGTGGCGAGCTCCTATTCGCCCAAAAAGGTAAAATGCTCAGTTTTTCAATAAATCATAGAAATTCACTCGAGCATCAAAAAAATACAAACAATGTACCAAAATGTTCAGAAAAATGTGTCGAACAATATGGAAGCATAATATCATCCTTTTAATGCTTTGATATCAGTGATATCATGTAAGATGTATTATACTTATTTCATGAGTAATAAATATTAAATGATGGCATAAAATTATGGAAAAATGCCAGTACATCTATATTAATGTTTATAATGCATATGATGTCAGATATGGTCATGTTTTTTTTGGTCAGTCAAAAAGCGTGTTACTATTATCCAAAACATTGGGCACGGAGTACCCCCTTACATGAACTGGAGCTAAAGAGCTCGACCAAGGATCATATACCCCACGCAGGGGGTATAACACTAGACCTAGAGATAACATGAACCGAGAAGAGCATTAAACTAACAAGGCTAAAACCAGACATTCCTACCAGGAGGGTGAATAATTACAACCTGCAGATACATGCAATAAGCCCACCCACAAAAAGTAAGTATAGATTGCAACATAGCAACCACCAGGAAGCCCTAAAGGAGAAGAAGAAGAAGCCCCTCCCCCTTGAGTCCAACCCCAACCGAGACACCAGAGAACCACGGAGACTCCGCATCAACACCTAGAGGGCGTCAACGCGAGGCACGGATACGACCCCGCCCCACATCTTGTCCCCAGACAGGTCCCGAGCTACCTTCAGCCGCCCTACAGCCAAAAAGGCAGACGTACGACGAGGGCACCACCACCACAGCATGAGGAAGGCCTCATCTCTGAGCAGTCCAGAAGAGAAACCGAGACCCACCGTCGTCGTTGAGGAAGCACCGGATATTGCTCGGAGGTAGGATGAGAGGGTGCCAGTGAGGAGGGGAACCCAACGTCGTTGGCGTGATGGAGCAGCAAGCGATCTTCGAATCTGAGCACAGTAGCTTCTCTCCAACCGCCTCGCTTGAGCAAGCTGGAATCGGCAGAGCCAAAGTAGCTGACTCCCATCCCAGATCTGACCCGCGCGCATCGCATCCCCTGCAAAATCGAACCACCGAGAGTCACCAGCTATAATTTGATTAATATGTCTAATTAGGGCTAATAACACTAAAGATGATGCAATTAATACATGCATGGTCAATAAATGATGAGATGTACAAAAAACCCTAATATATATAACTTGAAGACAATGTGGAACTCTGATATCAGTTATATGCACAAAATTCATGTTATATGAAGATGAACCTTGATACATGTCATGAAACCCTAATTTAGGTTAATAATGTAACCTAGGGTTAATTAATGTTCACAAAAATGCTTTGTAAGATAATGTTCAGATAATGAACTATAATCTAGAATATGACATCAGTAATATAAATCTAAGACAAGAATACAAGTAATAATGATAATATCATAATGAGATAAGGTAAACCCTAAAATGGATATAAATAGGGTCAAGATGAGATGTAAGAAGATGAGAACCTGATGATAGTATATGATCTTGTCTTGATCAAGGTTTGACAAAGATGTAGATGATATGAGGATATGTGATTAGGATGTCTCGTTGGAAGGTACACCATTACCTCTTACTTGGCTTATTATACAATATGCTTATGTTATATGGTAGTAAATACTTGGCATATGATATTGAATGTAATGATTGTTCTTGTATGATATCTTGCTTGATTTTCCATACGTATGGCTATGAACACATGAAACATAAGATATCTAATCCACCATATGATAACACTAAACTCTCTAGTAGTACAGTGCATTGAAGTGATCTCAAACTCTTTGGTAGTAGATCACATGTGTTAGATCTCAAACTCTTTGGTAGTAGATCACACGTAAAATGATCTCAAACTCTTGGGTAGTAGATCATAAGGCCTAAAAACATCAAATCCCTTGGGGGAATATGTACGAGATATATGATGGAAATATGCTTAAAATATATGTGTTCTCTTTTGTTAATGAATATCTTTTTTCTAGTATACACTTTTCCTTATATTTGTTTAATGTTGCCAAGTATTAGTTTTATCTTCTTGCCAAGATATGATGAGAGGTATATAAAAGACACGTAGGCGTACTCAGTACAATATTCTTGAATATTGTGCTGATGTGTACCGCATGTAATCTTTTGTTTAGGTTGTCATTATGCTCTTGAAGATCCAGGATAGTTGAGAGTGGTGTAGCGAGTTGATGTATAGGTGGACCTGTTGTCTTAAGATCCTGTAGTTTAGTAGTAGTACATGTATATGCTAAAGTTTGTTGTTCAATATGTAATATCACATGTTGTAACAATTCATGTTGTAATTATATGTTGAATAGTGAACATGAGTTGTGGTTTTATTATTGTTCATGTGACGTCCCCAGATTTTCTAAAACTTAATCTGATGTGTGACGTACAAATTGAAACCTCACCTCAATGAGAATCCCAATTTAAACACCCCACACCAGGCTAAGAAAGAGAAAATCAAGGGAGTCAGAAGGAAACAATCAGTAGCACATGCGCATGAACAATAAACAAACCACAACACATGTTCACCATTCAACATATAATTACAACATGAATTGTTGCAACATTTGATATTACATATTGAACAACAAACTTATACATATACATGTACTACCACTAAACTACAGGATCTTAAGACAACAGGTCCACCTATACAACAGCTCTCCATACAACTCTCACTATCCTGGATCTTCAAGAGCATAACCACAACCTAAACAAAAGATTACATGTGGTACACGTCAGCACAATATTCAAGAATATTGTATTGAGTACGCCTACGTGTATTTTATTTACCTCTCATCAATCTTGGCAATAAGATAAAACTAATACTTGGTAGTTATAAAGAAATATAAGAAAAGTGTATACTTGCACAAATATATTCATTAACAAAAGAGAACACATATATTTTAAGAACATTTCTATCACATATGTCGTGCGTCTGCCACCAAGTGGCTTTGACGCCTTTAGGCCTTATGATCTACCACCAAGTGGTTTGTGATCATTATACAAACATCATATGATCTACCACCAAGTGGTTTGTGATAATTATGCATGTGCTCTACCACCAAGTGGTTTATGAGCTATATTATGATGGAACATCTATATTATGTTTGCAGGTGTTCATAGCCATAAATATGGAAATTCTAGCAACATATCATATAAGACAATCATTTTAATCAATACCATATGCCAAGTCTTTACTACCATATAACACAAGCATAATGTATAATAAGCCAAGCAAGAGGTAATGGCGTACCTTAGATCAAGACAAACATAATCATCATATCATCATATCGTCTACATCCTGGTCAACCCCGATTAAGACAAGACCACATACTAGCATCAGATTCTCATCATCTTACATCTCGTCTTAACCCTAGTTATGTCCATTTTAAGGTTTGCTTACTCATTGGATATGTGCACCATTACTTGTATTCTTGCCTTATAGTTATCTTACGAATGTCATATTCTAAATTATAGTTCATCAAATGTATATACTCATGAGTCACATTATTATGTGAACATATCTAACATTATGTCACTTTCATTAACCATATTAGAGTTACATCACATGTATTAAGGGTGCTCTTCATATATCATGGATTTCGTGTATAAAACTGATCTCATTTTACATATTAGCTTCCAATTATAGATATGAGGGTTTTCTGTAAATCTCATCATTTATTGAGCATGTATGTATTTATTGCATTTTATTTAGGGTTAAAAGCCCTAATTAGCCATATTTAGCAAATTACATGATTTCGTAGATCAACATGAGCATATCTGACATCATATTCACTATAAACATGATTATGGACTTACTGACATTTTCCATAATTTTATATCCTCATTTGATATTTATTATCCACGAACTAAGCATTACATATCTTACATGATATCAACTATATTAATTACTCAAAATCTTGATATTATACTTCCATCTTGTTCTACGCATTTTTTTGAACATTTTGATATATTGTTTGTATTTTTATGACAAGCGAACTAATTTATACGAATTATACAAGATTTGAGATTTCTTGGAGATAATTACCTCGTTGGCCTATGGGATGCTGCCACGTGTCCTATATGGACACGACTCACTCCTCCATCCACGCAGAGTCGGCCGGTTCTTTACCTGGACCCAATTTGATCTTGGATCGCCCAGTTCAAGGTTCTCTCTTCCCCTTTTTGTCTTCGTTTCCACGCAATGCGAGTCCCCAGCGGGACTTCTCCATCTCACAGCCGCCGTGCACCATCAGGTCTCCATGATCTAGACCACCACTACTTAGCCTCCAGAAGATTTCTACCGTCCGCTTCCTTCTATGCCTGGGACTCTAGAACTCATCGCCTATAGGCTATTGTTGCTACTACGTCTCCTGGTCAAGGGCTGACAGCCCAATCTACACTGTCGTCCATCTGGTCCAGTGTGAGCTACATTTGGCAGCCGCCATGGACCTCCTTGTGGGGCAGTTATGAGCAGCACCTCCGGAACGAACTATTTGTTAGATGCCACGTGCCAGTGCCATCGAGGTTCCGCATGCATTGTGATCGTCTGCTCCCGTCCGCCGGCCTCCACGCTGCTGCCGCAGCTGTATCAGGCATCGCCGCCTCCGGTCTCCAAGTTGCTGCTATTGCAGCTCCTCCTCGCAGAGCCTGTCAGCTGAGTTCTCAGCGCCGCCGTGGCAAGGTGCTGGTTCTCCTCGTAGTTCAATGAACTCGTCGGCACTGTTGCTGCCATGGCAGAGCAAGCAAGAAGATCTACCCCTCCTTGGCCTTTCCTCGAACAGACCTTCATGGCTCCCGACTTCTCACGTAGCTGCAATTCTCGCAACACTTCCGGGCTTGATCCCCATGGCGATGAAGTAGGAAACGCGGCCTCCTCAATCATCATCTATATATTTTACTGGAAATAGACCCGTGGTAGACAGTCCTGTCGGTGAGCCAATAAAGGTGGGCATCACCGGTCTGGTTCCTCGCTCCATCGCTACTTCCGATCACGATGCTCCCCAACTATGAAGTGTGGTGGATAACTAGTACATATGGGGAGGTGGGACTTCCTCCCTCATCCCGGTACTCATCCCACATTCTCGAAGCCACGACCATGCATTTAGTTGCCACATTAGTCAAACTAGTAACTATACGCGAACATGGCACAAACATGTCCATTAGTACATGGCACAAACATGTCCATTAGTGCCTCATGCACGACTGAGATGGAGCCCCCACCAGCTTGGATTCAGGGCTGGGTCTATCCACTTCACCAATCCACAACACGGAATAAGGTCGCATGACACTACATCAAAACGAGATCTAAGCTAAATAATCAAAACTTTGGTAAACACATAAACCAAAATTCACATTATTTCATGGTATTCAAACCTAAATAACTCCCTCTAGGAACATCCAATTGCCACCATATTTTAACCATAGCTTTCTTACATCTCAAGGTAAATTCTACTCCAATTTGGTGACGAAACGCAGCTATTGGACCATTCAATTAAATTTCTGAAAAAGGCTTAAAGTTAAGGATCTTAATCATGATATTAACATCAATCAACAAACCTACTCTGTAACGAACTTGGAACCCTCAATCTATCGCAACCTTATGCTTTCACTTAAATTATAGGACATTTTAGGATTCCATAAGTCCACTCCATCACAGTTCATGTGCATGTGCTACTGATTGTTTCGTTCTGACTCCCTTGATTTTCTCTTTCAGAGCCTAGTCTGTGATGTTTGAATTGGGATTCCCACTGAGGTGAGGGTTTCAATTTGGACGTCACACATTAGATTAAGTTTTAGAAAATATGGGGACGTCACACCTTGTATCTCTTTCTCAGTTCTGGGACATTCTTAGATGGGTCATGCTTTTCCAAGATTTACTTTCTGGCTAACGATATATCTGAATAGGTTACCAAGTGTAACCCTAAAGTTGTATTTGGTAGGATTCAGACGTAGGGAGAACCGTCATAGTCATCAAAAAAGTTTATCGAGGTTGGCGAGGTGGTCTTCTGGACTCTTAGATTTAGTGTGCATATACTCCACATATACCTCCACTTCTTTGTGCATCATGTCATGAAAGGGGGCAATTATTTCCCTTTGATATGTAGCTCCGATGTTCTTGAGACCGTAAGGCATGATGCAATAGAAGAACACTCTCCATTTTGTGATGAAGGTTATCTTTCTTTTGTCTTCTTTTGTAATCTTAATTTGATTGTATCTAGCGAAGCCATCGATGTCACTGAGTAATGCATGGGCGGTTTTATTGTCAATGAATATATCTACTAGTTTAGGCACGTGCTTTGTACGTGTTCTGTCTAATTTTCATTAAACTAATATTAGAATTTGTTATATTTATATTACCAACCAATTAAGTACAACTAGTTGATTTGAATATTTTCAATTATATGAAAAGGAACCCTTATAAAATGTTAATAAGATTAATTAATAATAGAGTTTATATCCTATTTCAAAATATGTTATCTTGCATCATACTGACTCCTTCATGAGTACATAATAAGAAAAATAATAAACACAAACAAGACATCTTATGCAGTACAAAACATATAGAGTCATTTGATATATTTTCAATAAAATAATAAAATAATCTTTTTTAGATAAACTCTTACAAGGTGTTCAACTTCTTTAGAGTTGATTTTCACATAAGAACATGAAAAATAAGAAATTTCACAATGTAAATTTTTGATGTGATATAGCATACATATTATCCAGACATGTTATATTGAGGATAGATGTAATCATAGTTCCAATGAAAAATTGTTTTGATATCCATGCTTTGACCCTTTTGTTAAATTTATGCTTATGATCTATAAAAATTTGTATATACCAACTCAAATATATTCAAATAAGTTAGAATATAATTGGAATTCATCAAAACTCATAAATGATTATGAACTTTCCTTTATAAAATTATGTATATAAAAAAATTGTGATTCTTGGATCATATATATACAATATGATGAAAAGTAAATAGAAAATAATTTTCATAAATCTATGGAGAATTTTCTTCCAGAATACACGATCATAAATAATTTGATTAACATTTAATATTGTGTTAACATGTGGTCTTCCTAGTAATAATATATTGACTTCTATTTATAATTTTGTAGTAATATTCACAAGAATAATAATAGTTAATATATTGCACAATGAGAGTGAACATTTTATTGCTCTTAGATTCAATAACTCATATATGCTACAAATTGTAGGTGGAAAAAATGTAAGACTTTACTTTTTATGCTTCTAATTTCGTTAAACTAGATATTAAACATATTTTATACATGTATACAAACCTAATGTTTGTAATAAGTGTGTTTCATGAAATGTGTAATACTATATTCTTTAATACCACATCATCATTATATGTACGTTATCCATAAAATCACACATCGTTACAAACATTAACAAAATTCACATATTAAAAATATTCAGATAGTTTGATTTGCACTATATGGCATTTGTATATTTCACTTAATCTACAATTTACTTATAAAGAATAAATAAATATACATGTAGAAGTTAAAAAAGTTAGTACCAATCCAAAAAATAGTAAATTGTTTGGCAAAAAAAGGTTTATGAATGTTTCAATTTTTTTATTTTTGTGAATATGATACAAAACATACTATCATCTAGATCTCAAACAAAGAAAACCACACCTAACAAATAAAAATATTTTTATTATATATTTTAAATGAAACTATATTTACCTACATTATTTATATGTAGTATTATTTATGTAAATATGATTTTTTTGTAAGATACAATAGTGATTTCATAAAATAAAAAATACAAGTCACTTGAATTACAATTTACCAGTGCTAAATTTGTGTTATATGTGTTTGATATTGGAATAATTCATATAATTAGATAAAAATAAGATATATCAAATAAAAATGTATATGATATATCATTTTTCTTAACAACTATTTCTAATTATTACTGACCTAGAAAAGGTAAAAGTGATACTATATAAATTAATTCATGAAGTATTAAATATGAGTTATTTAAAGAAATGTTTCTGCAGAGGCCCGACTGCAAATTGAACTGTCAGTTTTTTATATAGGAAATCCCAATGATCTAAAGACAAAATCTGAAGAGGTAGATAATGACATCATCACATTCCTATTTATGATATGTTGTATGCATCTTAAAAGGACAATCGAGTCATTAGTAAGCACACTAAATATATCAAAGGAAAAAGAAGAAAAATGATGATGGTAGAATAAATATAAAAAATAAGATTTTATTTTCAAGTAGAGATAAACCATTCCAACTCATTACTTTTTTTACTTAAAAATATTTTTTCTTTTTCAAAATAAAAATTATACCTTCTATTGCATTACTGATGCCCCTACATAGAAACATTATTTTGTAATTAAACCTTTTCATGGAATTGATAACTGTAAAGAGAGGATCTATTTTTTTAAATGTTTCTTTCATCGTCACTTGGATTTAACTTTTTTAGCTATGTGATAGAAAGATGTGACTAAAATTTATGACCACAAGACATATGCTATTCATGTTTCCCTCTTCCATTGTTTGACATGCATTACTTGTGATACATTACAACTATTATTATAAAATAAAGTTTCTAAAAATTATGAATTGCATTCCTTCTTAGTGTTCATTATGTTTGATATCTATTATCTAATTTCATTGTGCAAAATAAATATTATGATTGACTTAAAATAAAGAATTTGTATAATTTTATGTAACTTAGTATTTACATTTTTTCAATTAACATTTTTATTTTAATTTTTCATGAACATTTTGTTGTGTAAAAGTTAATTTGGAATTGATGTCATTAATTAAGCCTCAAAAAATCAAAAATCTAGGCTGATAATTAAATTCTTTTATATGAACCATTGTCATGTTTTTATTTAAAAATGATAATACATATAATGCTATAAAATACAAGTACACATCTAATAGTTGGTCAGGCCATGATCATTGTTTCATAATTTTTCTTAATAGGAACCAAGACGATTTTTCATGTATTTTCATATTTGATTCCTTGCATATTAGGAATAAACATATTGCAATGATGAAATCAATAAGTTCTCTATGAAAGTATCTAAAAAATTATGCAAAACACAATAATTATGTGTATATTTGTTAGATGGTTACCAAAAGTTCAAATCCATGGTTGACTTATATTCCAATCTTTGATATTCTCATTCACCCATCATGATCACATAAATGCCAAATGATATTTATTGTTTATGGTATATAACATACCATAAAATCTCCATTAGAATTCCAGTGGGTATTCTTAAATTTATAAAATGATTTCAAGACAACTGCAATGAAAATTTTGTTAGCCAAATCATGTTTGAAAATATCAAAATAAAATGAAAAAGCATAAGACATTCCAAATTCAATTTCTTAAATTGCAATAGACCTTCGTGTAATATGTGCACAAACAGAAAGCTCTATAAATACTTATTCAAATCTATATGCTTGATAAAGAGTTACTATATCTCAAACATAGACCTAGGAAGAAATAAATTATAAATAATTGGGAGGCATCACATGATCCTATTGTAGTTGAGGTTTCGGGGCATGAACATTTTGTGTCATCGATGTTTGTGCTGATAAGACCTGTTGTAAGGAGGTGGGATCACCCCCTTACTAAACATTTGAAGAATAAACATCCATTCCAAACACACTCAAAGGTATTCTAGAATAGGTGCAAAATTTTCAAACTTCAATAAATGGTATTCAAAATAACCAAAGTATAGAAGCGAAAGAAAAATAATGATTATATTCAATTTTCACAAGAGATTACATAAGTACATCATAATATCCCATAAGGGTTTACATGTATGATACAACATAAGGATCTAAGTAGAGGGAAATCTAAACCAAAACAACTTTGTCTCCAAGCTTTAACTCCTTAAGATAGTCCAAAACTTCATGCCTTATCATCCAAGTCCTTCATCTAGGGTTGAAAGCATACCCCAGCAAGAAGAGAAAATAGATGACATCAACAAAGGCTGGTATGTTCATACTAAATAGGAAGTTGAGCAATATATGGAATAAAGGACATCAAATATAAAAGGCTTCTCATAGAAAGGAAAAGGATCACCCAAATGGGTATCAAGAGAAAAGGAATTGAAATCATATGATAACAAAAGAATACTTGCCATTAAAAAAACATAAATATTGTGCCACACAAGCACATGTAAAGAAGTAGGGAACACAACCCATATGATCAACCTGCATGCATGTGAGATAAACATAGACCTTGATTAATATAAACACAAAGGCGGCCAAGTCTCATAAATTGGAAACCTGATAGAGAAAGGAATACTGCCAATTCCTTAAATATATAAAAAATGGGCCAAGAATCACACATCTTTCCCTGGGTATGAGGTTCATTTCCATTCCAAAAGAGTAGGAAATATCACATCTACTCGGCAGGAAATAACACATCTTCCACATAAACCAATGTAATTACACTACTCTAGTGCTGCTGAATCACATAGCATGTTAAATGTAGAGGCAAGTAGAAAGTATAGTCAGATTATATAAACTAATAACCACATAAGTGACCAACATATACATCCATCTCATAAGTGGGCAAAAGACATCACATGTCATCTTTTAGAGTTCCATCATGAACAAAGCATAAGATAAGAGTTCAAAAGAATATCCATGATCACATGATCAATATCAAATAAGGTAGTTCACATGAACCATGATTTTCAAAAGAAAAGACATTGTGTATAGACTAATGTCCATAGGACAAAGAGAATGAATAAGCATAGGTGAATTTTTCAACATAGAAGAATAGGGGATACATCATACCTCAACATTAGAGTCTAAACAGTCCAAGTCAGTCCTAGATCCAAGCCTAGGACTCCAAAGAACATCTAGGGAAGGTGGAAAGGTCCAATAAGTAAGGTTCTCCAGCTTAGAGAGGCTAGTTTATCCAACAAAGCTCTTATCTCAAGCAAGAAGCACCTTCTCCACTTAGAGGTGAAAAACCCTAACAAAAGAACATGGAGATGAGGTGTTTATGGGTTCTAGGTGGGTTTTCACCATGGAAGGCCATGGTTCCAACCTGGAGGAAGGTGGAAGGAAGACTAACAATATAAAAATAGGGAAGGAAAGGAGGATACTTACTAGTTTTGGGTCCAAATCACCAAGCAGGAGCTTAAGCAATTCAAAATAGAGAAATTTGGAACCCTAGGAGCCTTCTTCACCAAGGTAGGCACCTCCTTTTACCTTGTGACAACACCTTCATGGAAAAGCAGAGAAGGAATGATGATCTAAGCTAGAGGAAATAAAGGAGAGCAAGAGTTTTTGAATTGGGAGTTGGGAAGGGGTAGATATGGCTATATAAAGGAAGATGTCAAGTACGAGGTGTCTATGAGACTTTCCATGTGTCATGTATAAGGGTGTCCATGGACATGCAAGTCTTTATGGATAAGGAATAAGTCAAGCACGAGGTTTCAAGTTACTTTCCATGTGTCCAATGTTAATGGTTCCCATGGACATGCAATCATTTATGGATAAGGAAGAAGTCAAGTATGAGGTGTCCATGGAGCTTTCCATGTATCCTTAGCCTAGGGATTTCATGGCCATGCAAGAGGACAACTCATAAAGGCTTATTGAATACCAAATGTCGGTTTATGGACACTTATAGGCCATCCCAACCGACCTCCAATTAAAGAAATAACCCCATTGGTTGATAGCTTCTAAAGATAAGCTCATTTATAAAGAGGGTAATCCCTAAAATGCCCTTGGAAAGAAACACATTCAAACCAAGGTTCAACTAGGTGCCCCATGGTTAAAAAAATCGATAATGTTAAGGGAATATATAAGGATTATAATGAATGTGGCAATTTGCAAAGAAAACCTCCCAATTGGATAAATTGTAGAGAAGTCCAGAATGTACCTAAAATTGCATAACTTGCACAAACAACATCCAAATTGGACCAAACTTCATCCACAAGTTATCTTTGATGTGTTGAATATTAATTTTCCATTATTTCCATATTTTTAAGTTATATAATCACATTATTCATTTCTTATTCCTTTTACTCATTTTCTCTCTCCTAAACTTATCCTAATATTTCAAGGTTGTACAAATTAGATGAAATTTGACATGTAGGCTAATTTTGATATGTAGATTTCGAATTTGAAGTTTGTTTCCACTTTTGAGACTTCTTTTTATGAGATATGTCATATGTCCCACTAACGGCCCATTATCTAAATTATACATCCAATTATGTTTTTTATCTTCATATTACCACCAAAATGAGTTATGTGGAATATTTTATATATCCATTATAAACCTAAGATTAATGTTAGAACATTAGTTACATTAAGGTGATCTTTACATGCATTAGATCATTGGGGTTATACTAACCATCTATTTAGGTCTAACCTTCAACCTTATTTGGCTAAGTCCAAAATGTCAACTTCTAGGGTAGGGTCTAAGATCTGGTATGTTACACCTATATAGTTGGTAGTTGTCACTTCCTTAACGTAGTAGGGATGAGCATTGATCCCACATGGCATCTAACGTATTTTCCTTCACCCACTTGGACTTTTGATCAGTCTTTGAGGAGGTGGATGTTGGTTGGAAGGTGAGACCTATATCTAGATAGACACATCTCTTAATGGAATTCCCATTCCATACACCTTCTTATATGAGATCCATGATAGTATTGTACCTTTGTAAGGATAAGAGAGTTGTGAGAGCTAGGGTGGCAACTCAGATCACTGTGTCAAAATCCTCCTTATTCGTAGACTTGAATTCCAGCTGAGCGCCAAGCTCCCTCCACGTTTAGACAAACTCAGAGAAGCTTTCATTTGTCTTTTGTTGTAGAAATTCCAAATCTTCCCTGGTCGATACCTTGTATAAATTTCAGGCATACTAGTCGATAAACATTTTGACCATCTTGGCTCATGTGGTTATGGTGGTCATGTCTTTCTTTTTGTACCAAGCTAACGCGTGACAGTCAAGGTCTGTATGAAATCGTGTATTAGTACCTTCTCATCATTCTAGACTTCTACCATATCTGAGATATATACCTTGACATGAGCCATGGAATTCTAAAGTTGTTAGTCATCTTTGCATCTAGAAAGTGACAAACGTTGCTAAAATTCTTCCCACTATCCTTCTTCCCTTCTAGAAGTTTAATTTTTGCATCATTGCGAGCAACAGGGAATCTACGGAAGTGGGTTCCTGTGTGACAACTGCTTAATGAGCGACCACAATGGGTAAAACTGGCAGTTTTATTGTCATTGAAGGTGCCATATCTATGGGTGGTGGGTATCCATACCCTCACGCTATGTACAGGTTGTACCACTAGGAAGGTGGTGGATACATGGAGTGCATGATGGTAGTGGACCCTCAGTTTTTAGATATTGCATTTGAACATTTGTGTTGGGGTTGTCATGCTCATCCATTTGAGGCTCTTCCTATTCTACTACAGCTTCATTCTTCTTTCCTTTGGCTTCTCCTCTAGGACTTAAGGTAGTTGCTTCTTCCTGAGGTATCGATACTGACCCAATGGTCATGAATGGAAAACTCTAATAGAGCCCTGGTTGTAATGCTTCTGACTTTGGTGGATGGGAACCCCACACGCCATACATATGGGAAGAATGGGATGGATGACCGATTGGGTGTAGCTCCTTGTTCAGTGAACCGTGGGTAGTGCCACCATCTTGTATATTTTGAGCTTGGTGGAGGTCAAAAAAGCATATTAGAGGGCTTCTCAAATGGATGTCCTTGTTGAGCGGCTATGTCTCTAGGGACGACATGGACTTCCTTGTGTTTCTCCACCTCTTCTGGCTTGTCTTGATTTTGGTTGCTACTCCTGACCATATGGATTGATCAATGGCGAGACCAAATGAGGTACATGCTTCTTGTTGTTCCCATAATGTACTAAAATTAACACTAGAGGGATTTGACATCCATCTTTTTGCATACTTTTTCTTAGTCATTTTCATTAGATTTTCTCTTTTTTAGTAATTTCTAGACTAAAATTTCAATCTACCCATTATTTTATTTATTTTTGCAAACACTTATCCACACTACAACAAACATTCACATCAGCGGCCTTTTAGAAATGCCACTGGAAAAAAAGCAAGTAAATAGGTTTAGCGGCATTTGTTGACATTTAAAAAATGCCTCTAGCGCCAATGCCACTAGGAAGATAGTGGATTAAGTTGTAAAGGCCACTAAATGTTTGTCTTTAGTGGCTTAGAATAAATGCCACATAAAGGCCACTAAACCATCATTTGGCATTTACAGAAAAGCCACTATCCATAATTTGGCTTTTATACAAATGCCACTATTTTATATAATGTTGTTGTATAAAATAGTTTTGATTGAATGTAGTAGCTTATGAAAAAAGCCACTAATGACATACTAGTTCTGCATTACTAATTTTTAATGGATTTTAGTCAATAAATTTGTAGTTCATGATCAAGTTTTCTAATTGAATGCCAATTGAAGCCGAACACATTCCAGAAGTATTGAAATTTTTTATTTATAATCAAATGACAATTACATGGGGACGAAATTTTACCTTGCCCCTTGTATTGAATACAATAGCATCACATATGACTATATATGGTACATATTGTAGCCATGAACACTAACTAGATAACAACTCATTTTTCACTTGGAGACCCCCCAAAGGAATACAAACTCATTTTCTTACAAAAAATATAGCTCCATTCTAGCATTCCAAGTAGTTGTGAGCTTCTATAGGAGTAGACCTGCTACACTGCAATGAAGGTTCATCCTTCTTATCAGCTGCAGTGATAGCATTACGGCCATATGGTCATCAGATTCCTCAACATGTTCTTCCTTCTTCTCTTCCACCTTGGCAGCAGAAGCAGCAGGTGCAGCTGCATAGCCTGAAGCAACAGCAGGGGCAGCAGCAACTGCAAACTTGCTAGGATCCTGTAATGAAGTGAGCAAAATTTTGAGCACTTGCATGCAAATGTAAGACAAAAACACTTACATCACTAGCATGTTGTTAAGATAGTATCAGGGAAGATAGAACCATTGCCAAGTTTATCAATAAGGTCATCTTCAGTAAGGTGAAGGACCTCAGGGCTGAATACATATCCACTATCATAAACTGACAGCACAACCAGTCCATATGAGAAGGGCTTGTTGTCGAGCTTGGCAAGAAGGGCAGCCTCAGAAGAACCCACCTTCTCACCTTTCCTAATAAGTTCGACAATGGTGATAATTTCAACTGTACCATTCACATTATGTCAGCTGAATAGAGTTTTCCATGCAGCAAAGCTGTAGACATTCAACTAAGCACATGATAGAAAGGGTGCAAAGCTGACAATCTTGACAATTATGTAAAAAGCAAAAGATGGTTATCAAACTCAATGTCGTCTAGGGTTCTCATAAAACTATAGTCTATACATAATAAGTTGAAATATTTTTAGTAAGGTAAGAAAGCATATAATGATTAATAAGGGCAGAACCTGGTGAAGGCCTTCATGTTGTTATAGATAGATCTCCCTTCGCCAACTGCAATAACTATTGTACTAAAGTTATTATCAGCAAGAACCATGTCTGAAGCCTCCTTGGTAACCTGGACTGACACATAAAAAGAGAAGAAACAATCATTATCGATAATAATTACTAAAAGATAAGAAGATAAATATACAAATTGACATATAGTGAATATACTTACCTCATTTCCAACAATTCCCATGGCAATACCAATGTTTGCCATTTTTAGAGCAGATACATCATTGACACCATCACCAGTCGTGGCAACCACCACATGTAATAAACAACTAACAACAAAACATGCAAGTTGACTATGTAGATCAGCAGGAGGCTTCAGGTCTTCAAATCTATACTAACATGGTCACCAGGAATAGATTCACTATCCCCTGATAAGAAAGAAGAGTTTCCAAAATAGATTCACTATCCCCTTCAACTGAAAAAAAGCAAAGTGAAGTAGTGAAATATACCTTATCTAGGAATCCTTAAAACAATCCAAAGCAAAATTGGAAACCAATGTTGACTAGGCTGCAATACATCAAGAACATGTAAGCATGCTCCATTTTGTTGGATTGCATGCAAGACTAGTTCCAGGGTGAGGAATCCCATCTTTGAGTCCTAACAACAGCTCTGTTCTTAGAGATTAAAGGCCAATCACAAGAGTTGAGATTTCATAAGAGATGAGATGACAACCTTATCTCTCGAGAGTGTCCTTTAATCTCCAAAAACATGCCTTTTTGGGTCCTAACAACAGCTCTGTACTTGGATATTTAAGGTCATTCTCTGTACATGATCTTAGCAGAGGATCCTTACCATAGTTATTGGCTTTTAGGGCCTGCATCACAACCACATGTTATAGAAAGGGTATTATTGTATATGTTGTTTTAACAATTAGGGGAACATGGAGGAACCGATATTACTAAGAGCACCCATTATTTCTTGAGGCTTCTTCCTTGACTTCTTAACCAAAGAAGAGTATGGAAATGTTGAAAATGACTTGTTGTACCATGGAAATGTTGAAAATGACTTTTTGTACCTCTGTAGAGAAATTAGGACGCATAGAAACATGCGAATAAAATATCCCAATTACATTTCAGACATCTTAATAACCTAAATATTGAGCAATCATAGAAGCTCAACCACAAACCATCTTGAGGTGAATCACCACAGCAAAATATGTTGTGTAAATCTCACACACAAGATTCCAAAAACACTACTCATAGCTAAAAACCACTTTGGCTAGGCTGCAATACTACCTTAGATACTACTTTTATATACTACTTTGGCTATGATGCAATACATCAAGAACATGTAAGGATGTACCATTTTGTTGGATTGCCTATAAGACCAGTTCCAGGGTGAGGAATCCCATTTTTGAGTCCTAAAAGCAGCTCTGTTCTTGGAGATTAAAGGCCATTCACAAGAGCTGAGCAAAAGCCTTTCACAAGAGATGAGCTGACAACCTTAGCTCTTGAGAATGGCCTATGATCTCCAAAAACTGGCCTTTTACACAGTCACATGTTGTTTGTTGTGGAAGGCTCAAAATGCACAATTCTTCACAGAAATATTGACATAGTAAGCGATCATGCAACATGTGATCAAGTTATGAAAGAAAAATTTACAGAGAACTATTGACTTAGGAAGCAAAAAAAGACATTCACATTCAGCAGGTCAAAACAAATTATGTTGTGTAAATGTCACACACAAGAAGGTAAGACACTGCTCATAGCTAAAAGCAAAATATGATTGTCATTTGGAAACATTATCTACGACAATGGATATGAAACAACAATATCTGGATCGTTATGTACTAATAAATAATTGGACCAAAGAAACACAACTATAGCTTTCATCTCTCTACACAGTATCCAAGAATGCAATTATCTATCTTTACACTTCATGACCTGCAACAAATGGAAACGACTTCAGATACTAGTTTTGTTTTCAATTATGTCATATTATAAGCAATACTATATGCTTACTTTGGCAATAAATGTGATTTCGGCCATGCTATGACATTACCAATAACTTCATCCAGATATTGATATTGCTCAGAAGGTATGACTAGAGGTTTGTTGGCCATCACCACAACCTCTACATAAACACCAACACATGATGAGCCTAAAATTGCACCTCCCACCATTTGCAAGGGGTCAACCTCAGATACTCGACCGATTGTAACTTTATCATCTGCATCAATGATACTCAACACATACACTTCCTATAAACAAAATACAATTTAAATAAAAAATTATATAAATGTAGAATGATGTGCAATTTACACAAATACAAACATACTTGTCCCTTATTAATTGTTGAATGTCTCATTTTGATCTGCACAATTATTTTATCTTTGTCATAAGGCCATCAAAATTCAACATGGAAAATAATTCATACCACACATCTCGTATAAAATGTATTCATACCTGGCCAGTGCGTACATGTTGTGCTGATTGATTGTTTCCTGCTCTAGACAAGGCTAGTATGTGCTCTATTTTTGCATTTTGTTCTGAATTTTAGCTTCAAATTCCATCTGTTATTGTTCAAGTTGATCCTGAAAATGCTTCCATTGCGCTTCATCAGCTTCTCGGGATTTACAGTTCTTGCCCCAGATATCAGAAGGTGATGGTCCAAGTCCATAACCACGAACATATCATGGTCTCTCTTCTCCCATAACCTGCCTATAAATTTCAGCTAAAGTAACATCAGGTTGGTTTCTTTGCAGCTCGTCACCTACCTCAAAAAATTTTTCCTACACACAACAGAACATAGGAGATGAATTTTATACCAAACATATAAATGTTTCCATGTAGTAAATGTAACATAATACTATAGGATAGGAATCCTTGTACCAAAATTTAGGCGGATTCAATATCAACTATGCTCCCATCTTTTTTATGATGAGTTTTCTCAAAAAACTCAATGAGATCAACTTCCCCACGTGTTTCCTTCTCCAACTGTATCATTCAAACAAGGTTATTACTAACATCATTTAAACAGATGTCTCCAAATTGTCCAATTGGATCACAATATTGACTATCTTACATCATGTTTTAAACAAGCAAATGACTTGGTTCCTGTTGTGTGGCTAACCTTTTGAAATTTTCTACTTGTCTTGTTAGTTATACACTTCCTCTATGAAAAAAAATTGCAGTATTGTCCATAGTAATTATCTGTGAGGTAAATTAAATATCAATTAATAGATACAAAACATTACCTTTCCTTTATTGCTCCTCCAGTAATCCACAAGAAATTTCCATTGAGACGTTTCCACAAGGGGAACAACTTGTTCAAGTTGTTGTTCATATGGACTATCTTCTATGAAGTATAGTTTTCGTAACTCCCACTTGTGGTCCTTCCATTTCTTTCACAGTCTCTTCATTGTCCACTCCTTTAATTCTATGTCCATCATGAATTTACTCTACAGACAATAAGGATATCAATTAGAAGCTTCATTTAACCATTTAAAAATAAATTTTAATATTGTACATTCACATTATTCCATATGGATTCTTTTTTATTTGCTGGAAAGTGTCTCTAGTCCTCGTAGTTTAATGGACAAAGATTGGGATATCTTGTAATGGTTGTCAAAAAACTTGATAAGTGACATTGGTTTTTACCCACTGGTTGTCCAAATTGATTTATCTCAATGAGAATTTGATCGTCAGGCTTTCTTTTCCATACTTGCAAACATTGTGTTCGGCCACGTGTGCTATGTCTTTGACCTAAGCATTCATTTATATATCATTAGATGCAGCACTATAAATGCAATGATATGAATAAACCAAATACCTAGCCCATCAGTAGGTGTTGGCGTAGCATTCAATGACTCATCATGGTGATCAGAGACGTCATTTTGCTCCATGGTTTCTTGAAATGCATTATTGTTCTGGCTATTTCCAGCTCTACTCTCTGCTCTTCTTGATTGATTGGACACGGGAACATTGATAGTAGGCACCGGGGGTTGATGTCTTTGACCTGAGCATTCATTCATAAAGGATACAACATAAATGGAAATTATATATCTTTAGATGCAGCACTATGAATGCAATGATATGAATTAAGCTATTACCTAGCCCATCAGAAGGTGTTGTTGTAGCATTCAATGACTCTTGATGGTCATCATAGAGGTCATTTTGCTCCATGTGGTCATGAAATGGATGGCTATTTTGGCTATTGGCAGCTCTACTGTCTACTCTTCTAGAATGATTGGACACTGAAGCATTTCCATTAGGTAGCCATGGTCAATGTCTTTGACCTAAGCATCCATTCATAAAGAATACAACATAAATGGAAATTATATATCACTAAAGGAAGCACTATATATGCAATGAATTAATCGATTACCTAACCCATCAGAAGGTGTTGTTGTAGCATTTAACAACTCATCATGGTGATCAGATAGGCCATTTTGCTCCATGTGATCATGAAATGCATCGCTATTTTGACTATTGGAAGCTCTACTGTCTACTCTTCTTGAATGATTGGACACTGAAGCATTGCCATTAGGCACCCGTTCTCAATGTCTTTGACCTGAGCATTCATTCATAAAGCATACAACATATATAGAAATTATATATCATTAAATGCAGCACTATAAATGTGATGATATGATTACCTTGTCCATCACAAGGTGTTCTTGTAATAGCAGAGCTAGCAACAATGTTATTGAATTTCCTTGGTCTATCATTTTGAACATTAGGTGGAAGGGAAGCTAAAAAAAATTTGGAGCGATTACTGGATGATAGGTTCAAAGCTTTCCAACAACCTTGTGGAGTAATGCTAGGTAAATGAGTCCCCGTACAAGAGTCAATGATGTTGTTCTGATCATTCCTTGTAGCTGTCTTATTATGGAAGTTGTCACTTAACTGTTCTCTCATCCTGAGTATATCAAGTCACACAAAAATGAAGACACTTAAAACAAAATTGTACAACATAAAAGGTATTTACTACTCACTCGATCATCCCCTTCCATCCAACAATTATCCATTCTTAAAAATAGTAAAAAATATAACATTTATGAGTAAGTCTGTCATACAAACAACATAGTTATAATAAGGATAAAACTAGAACATCACTTTGAGACAATCCTCAAAGAAAAACATCACTCAAAACCACACCAGAGAAAAACATTTGCAAGCCATCATCAAGATCACATTGGGAACCTTAAATTCCCAGTACTTGATTGATTACTAATGTTCATTAAGTAATACATCACAAATTACATTTTTTGATTATTTCCTAATTTAAAAGTTAAAAAAAATCATCAACAATTGTGACGGCCGTTATGACTGTGATGTGTCCATTTTGTTGATGATGATGTGTCGATGATGGAGTCGCTGGTAGACGAATCTGAATTGATGGTCATAGGGTACAAGGCGGTACCAACGGGAAAGGATTGCACCTCAGGAATGCCGAATTCATCGAATGATGTCTCCTCAGATACGGTACAGCCTGGCTTGTGCATATACCATCTCATGTGAGAAGGAAAACTGTTTTTGTAGTTATGTATATAAGCTTGTATGGTATTGTCTCCAATCGGACGAAGCAAAACCTGGTATGTATGGCCAATTCCCATTCTCCCAATCCACCCATGCAAATTGGTTGTGGATACCATATTTTCATCACCATCATACTGAACCTCAATTACATTTGTCGAGTTCCCAAATTTTAAGGTCATTTGACCAGCCGTGTAGCATCTTCCATCCAGATGACGCCAATGTCTGGGAATGGTGAGTTGTGCAAGTATACGATCGTCTAGGGTGAGGTCCAGCTTTTCTGCTTCAGGGAAAAGGAGTGGGGGGTAGACGCCTAGGCCAAAGTGACTATTGTGGGTGAATAGAGACTGCAAAATATTAGTACTAACAATTATAAGTATATATAACGATATTATAAATTTTCAAAAAAAGTAGTATAAATTTTCAAAATATAGAGCAATATTTTTTTAAAGTGAAGCAAGTAGTCCTTAAACATATTCCCCATGGTTTCTATCAACATCGACAGGAATGAACCCATTAGATAATGGGAAACATCATTATCTAGGTTGATGAAACCTGGTCAGGGACCATACAAGTGTACAACTTATATAAGATCTGAGTGTAGAAGACCCAGAACTTGGAGGAACTGGTGTGCCAGCCAGCTAATGGTTCCTGGCCCAAGGTGAGAGGTTGGAGTACATATATAGTAAAGATGTATAATTGGCTATAAACTTCTTGAGTAACATAACATGCCATCAAAAGACAAAATTTGATTTAGGATATGGAACTGAAGTAACCATAATGCAATGTGTTTACATTAAAGCAGTACTGAGATAAGACGTACACTCCAAAAAAACATGAATCAACCATTATGTAAACATCACTACATAGAAGCCATGCAATTTATTCAATATAGAAATCAAGGGGGCAAACCAGACTTCCTGTGGTAGAGAAAAAATTATTATTGTTCCACAATAGAACCTCTGCATTTTGTGCAATCATAGCTTAGTGTTAATAGCAACTTGTCTGCATACCCTTGGTATCTTGCTTCATTGTTGCTTAAAGACCCTAATTTTCAGGGATGGTGAAGGTTTTTGTCAATTAGTAGTGCAGAAGAATATAGACCATTCAAGTTTACGGTAATCAAAGGAAAATTGAAGAAACCACACCCCAAAAAACATGTATACTATAAGTAATTATACAAAGGTCTTATTCTTCCTTAGAAATTTCTGAATCCTAGAATATTACACAAGAAATGACCATCTCATAAACCTTGTTCTCTCCTTAGCCTCTTCCTACATACATAAAGATGAATATCTCCCCCGTTCATTAGCCCAATAGTGGGAACCCTTATTCTCATCAGAGAGTGCCAACCCACCAAAGGTGGTGGCCTAGGTAAAGATACATTACTTTCCTATTCGTTAATGATTTACAAACAAAGATACAAGAGATGTGTAGACATCACATGAGCTCCTAAGCGACCACTTTTTAAAAAGTGGATGCTTCATTTTCCTTACAATTTAATACAACAATACACACATTTTTATATGAATACACTAACATTTAGCAAACTTGTATACATAACCAAAACCAATGTGACACTGTAAAATAAAACAACGGAATCATCATATTTCAAGACTGTAAAATAATCCAAGTTTAAATCTAACAAAGAAGGATGGTCGATGGCTTGATATAAATGATTAAGGAAGTGATTGATGGATAGAAAACAATGGAATCATCATATTTCAAGATTCTCTTCATAAACCAATTATCATATATACCTTGATCAGAATGGAAACTATGAGAATGGATGGGGAAGACCATGTCTGTTTATTGTTTAATGGGGTGTACTTACCTGTCGTGTGCCGGAGCAGCAGGGTGGCAAACCGCCGCAGTCCTCGCCGGCAAGTTGGGAGACTAATCTCTTCCTCGGCGTCCCCTCCAACCCTTGGCAATGTCGTCGGCACCTTGGAGAAGAGCAGAGAGTGTTCCAATAGGTAGTGTCCACGGTCTGGCAGATTAGGGAGAAAAGGCTAGGTCGACTTCGCGGGCTTTGTGAGCAAAGCAAATGTTGGGAGTAAATGTCTCTGCCCAACGCGTGGAGAAGAGGAACCATTTTGCAGGCCGGGAAAGCCGCGCGGGAATAGAAAATTTTTACTAATTGTGGTCCGCTCATTTGATTTGGCAATTTTGAAATGCCACTAATTAATTATAAAAATGCCTTAGTTGGTAAGTGTTTTCTATAAACTCCATAATACGTGGTTTAGAGGCATTTAAATTACAAATGCCACGTCATTACATAGATAGTGGAGTTTTTTTAGAAAAGCCACTGGAATAAAAGCCACTAATGGGTATTTTTTCTGTAGTGCCATTTTCTCAAATTTCACAGGGATTTTCTCTAAAATTGATTATGACCCACTGAGTCAGTGAGACAACCATCTCACTAAGCCCAGATGGTCGGCTCACACCCTGAAGATCCTCGTTTCATAGCCAAATAGCTACCTTAGCCTTTGCTCAATCAGCCAACTCAGCATGCCAAACGGTCGTCTCTCTTTAGCGAGCAGTTGTCTCATGGAGCTAGATGAGTATCCAAGCGAGCCATGCAGCTAGGTCGACTAGACCTAGACTCATATCGAAAAGAAAGTGTTGCCACTTGATTAGGGTTCCAACCCTTTGGATTCATGCACGATGGTGTGAGACGGTCGACTCAATCTACCCAAATGCCCATTCATGGTTTGCTTCAAGACTAAGAAACAAGAGAAATGGCACCACCAGCCACTCAATTAGGGTTCGGCCCCTACTCCCAAGTCAAGACACATCACAAATGAGATGGGCATCCCAGATCATCCAGACAGTCATCTCAAGCATTTCTTCGAGCCCAAGATTACTTTCAAATGGGCGCCGTCACAACCCTTCCTAGGGTATTCACCTAAACCTTCTAGATTGAGTCCATGTCACCCCAGATAACTGTCTTTCCTAGCAAGACGGGTGTTTTGCGTGCGAACAATACATTTCAGCAGCCACCACTTATCTATCTTCTTTCCCCCTCTCAGGGTTTTCCACCCCTCTTTCCCCTATAAAAGGAGGTGGGAATCCACTAAGAAAAGGGTCCCAAATATTTTTACTTGTTCATTAGTGAAACTCTATTATGTTCCTTTCTAGTGTAATTTTACATTCAAAAGCAATAAAGTTAGTTCCTTTCTTCAGCATCTGGATTCTTCTATTCTCATTCTTCTTTCTCACATTTTCTTCTTGGAGTGGGAGATAAAGTCACTAAGCCATTTCATCGTCGCCACCTTGAGCTCTTCTGAGACCTTCGATTTGTGGTCTATGGATTGCCTCATTTTTCTCCTTGTTTCTCCCTTTATCACCATGAGCAGTGAGTAGTCTTCTTTTCGAGGCAAGGGGAATAGCCCCTTGACCATTCTATAGATTTAGATTCAGTCTACAAAATTTTTATCTATACAAATGGATTTTGGTTTTCAAAACGTCAATTAAACAAAGCAATCTCTCATTTTTATAGCAAGTTAATTTTGGTAGATGCGACCGTGGAACTTAGAATTTAGAACAACTAAACCATTTGCATGGGGATTTGGATGTGAACATGGAAAAATCCCCATTTGGATAACAAACAATAAAGCGTGAATGCTAGGACCAATGGGTTCATGTGGATTTTGACTTTTGTGTTTTATTTATAAATAATTCACACACCCTCTTTTTGTCTTTTAAATTATCGTATATTATTGATTTGATATACACTTTGGCGAAGGTGGTGAAAACCCCTAAGCCTTGATATTTTCCCACCTGATTTCAACTGTTTCTTTCAACGTTTGGTCTAACCACCTTCTTTTTAAATTCTTGCAATATTGTTATCTCTTCTTAGATAATATTTTACTATGTGCTAACCATCTTTTTCCTTTATTTTTCTTACTAGTTCGATCTTTTCCATTTTTTTAGTGTAATCTTAATTCTTCTTGCACTTTAATTCTTGTATTAGTTTAATCAACCATCCTCAAAAATCAGAATTTACATTCTCACAATCTTTCAAAAAATACAATAAAAAGGAAATAATTCCAAAACAATCGAGATTAAAAGAAAATCAATCTTAAAAACATTGTCCTTTGGGATTGACCCTTCTATACTAGCCTTAACGGGAAAGTAAAAAAATGGATTAAACTCTAGGATAATAATCTTAGTGAATTGGTGTGTAAATGACGTGTTTCAATTTTGGCATCATTGTCGGGGACAAAAGATCATTTTCTCAAATCCCAAAAAAAAATTTAAAAACTTTTTTTAATTTTTTTATGCCTTCTGAGTAACTTTCCATAAGTGTTATCTCCTCCTTCTGTTAAGTTTCCATACCAGCGTACATCTTTTCTGCACTCTAATATATCTATATAACTGTACATGCGCCGCCCATCGGACGATTCTATGCTACCAGTTTTTGATCCCGAGTCAGATAGAACCTTCCAACACTTAAATTGAAAAAACAAACTTAGGATGGACGAATAGGAAGTTGCCCATAGGATTGAGAAGGCACTTGCCGCTCAAGAGAACTCATGATTGCTGAACGTGCAGATCCCAAGAAGCAAATTTGTGCATAACCTATATCACTAAGCAAGAGTTTGTAGAAGCCGCTCAGAGGGAGGCCGAGAGACAAAAACACTTAAAAGATTTTTCTACTCCAAAAACCAGATATGCACAACACACAGTTGTGCCACCCTCAATTACTGCTCCCCCATTTGAGATGCGCACTCAATGGTCACCAAGCTCCAAGCCAACCCTTTTTCTGGGAACAAGGGTGAAAGTTGTCAAGATCACCTCCAACGTTTCACCGATCTTAGTTCCTTGACCAAGATCTCAGGTGTCTCTAAAAATATCATTAGACTTAGGCTTTTCAAATACTCTCTCTTAGGGGAAGCCAGCAGTTGGTATAATGCCATATAGAGTGAAAACCCCATCACCATTTGGAATGAACTTCAAACAATTTTTTTGGATAAACACTTCCCTCCTTCCGTTACCTATGAGATCAGGGGACAAATCCTTCTTTTATCTATGGTCCCTAGAGAAACTTTAGGAGAAGCTTGGGAGAGATTGAGATAATTCCTCTATCGTTGCCCCCATCACAACATATCACAATCTCAACTCATTGAGATTTTTTACCATGGTGTTGATGATGACACCAAGAAGTTTCTTGATTCCTCATTTATAGGAAATTTCATGCTTCAAAACCTAGGCAGCAGATATGAGGTAGTTAAAAGATTCTCTAAGATCCAATATAGATGAGGAACTAGTGGAGTCCTTAAGGTTGCTAAGGCTGAGGTAAACCCAGAAATTCATACCATTGTTGAAGCCACTCAATTAATTTCCTTAAATTAGGATTCCTTGGAATATTCTTTTAATTCCTATGAAATACAACATCAACAAGTGAGGGATACGAGATCTCTATGTGGGATATGCCAAGGGTATGATCATGCTACCCTCCAATGTCAATATATCTACAATACTTCTATGCATCCTGATGTTGGTCAACATGTGGAAGATCTTGACTCAATCCATAGCATCCCAGACCAGGCTTACTACAATCCAAACCAAGCCAGAAATCATCTCAGATTTCAATATGGAAACCCATCAGGAGCTGAAAACTCATCTCAACTTCCTCCTCAACAAAGACCCCCACAACCTCAAGCCAACTGTCGTCTACCACTAGGATTTCCCTACAATAATAATCAAAGGAATTTTGGGAACCAAGAGAGCTATAGGGGTAATATCCCAAATCATGGACCTTACAAGGGACAACAATAGCAAAACCTCCATCAACCACCACCTCAACAGAATGTCCCCACTCATATGATTGATGATAGGATTTCAGCCCTAGAGAAAATCATAATAGCACATAAAAATTTCACTGATGCATAGTTTGGCCATCTCTTTGCCCTATAAAAACCCCCTGCAGGTACCTTTGTTGGACAACCTAAGAACAACCCAAAACATCTTGAACAACTTAAGGTTGTCTCCACCCATTTGGGGAAGACTCATACTCCCGCTCTTAAGAAACCCACAGTTGTACCTTTGGATTTTGAGGATGATGATATTGTGGTCATTGAAACTCCCCCTTCACCCACCCTATCATTTCCACTCCTACCATCCCTTCCCCTATGGTCCCACTTGTTGAAACTGACAAGCATGAACCTCCTATTTATAAACCTCATCCACCTTAACAGGCCCGCCTTAAGAAAACTAGACTTGATACTCATTTTGTGAAATCTAAGGAACCCATGAAAAAGTTACATATGGATATCCCTTTTCTCGATCCTTCAGTTGATATGCCCACCGGGTCCAAGTATATGAGATCTCTTTTAACCAAGAAGTACCACATCGATGAGAATGAGACAACCAAGCTTGCTAGGACCACCTCTGATATCATCCTAAGAAAGATGCATGAAAAGAAGAAAGACCCTGATTCCTTTGGGATTGGGTGACACCTAGGTGATAATGCTTGCAGGAAGGGTCTTGCATATTTGGGTTCCAATATTTCTATCATGCCCTATAGTATTTGTAGGAGGTTAATCATTTTTTACATGCTACCTACTATGATGACCATCCAATTGGCTGACTCATCCATGACAAAACCTATGGTTATCATTGAAGATATACATGTAAGGGTTGGGAAAGATGCTTATATCCCATGTAACTTTTTTTATCATGGACATAAAGGAAGACCTCAGATACCCCCATCATCTTTGGCCACCGATCATGACTCAATTGATGTTGAGGCTAGAACCATTTTCTTGTGCCTAGGAAAACAAATCCTAAATTTTTAGGTTTTTGAATGCATGCGCAGACTAAGCCTCCAAGAAGTGGTCTTCTTTATTATATTGAGAAGATGCAACAATTAAGACAAGAATGGGAATTAGTTGAGGATCCCTCCAAAATGCCCTTATAACCCCTATTGATTATGGATTTAAAGATGAGAAACTGGAGCAATTGAGACACCATCTCAACACCTTTGAGGAAACCCATGAGGAAGAGTTTGAAGATCTAAAAATGGTCTTTGTTGTAGATGCAAAACCTAAACCTCCCAAGGCACCTGACATGAGACCCCTCCCTGAAGGTCTTAAGTATGTCTTCCTTGATGAACAAAAACTTTATCATGTTATCATTAACTCTGATCTCACCCATGAAGAGGAAACCAAGCTAATGATTGAGCTTAGGAAGAGGAAATCTGCCTTAGGATATAAAATGGCTAATTTCATAGGAATAGATCAAGTCATTTGCATGCACAAAATTCCTATGGTACAAGAGTGCAAACCTTTTAGAGACCCTCAAAGGAAATTGAAACACAATATGAAGAAGGTTGTGCATCTAGAGGTTATCAAGCTTTTGATTTTAGGAATCATATACCCCATCTCTGACTCTCTCTGGGTTAGTCCTCTTATGGTCATTCCCAAAAAAGGGGGTACCACCATCATGAAAAATGATAATGATGACATTAATCCCACATGCACTATCACGGGGTAGAGGATGTGTATTGACTATAGAAAATTGAATAAGGTCACTAGGGAAGATCATTTTCCCCTTCTCTTTCTGGATCAAGTACTAGAGTTCCTCGCCCATTAATAATATTTCTATTATCTTGATGGCTATTCAAATTTCTATCAAATCCCCATTCATCCAGATGACCAAGAGAAAACCACCTTTATTTGCACGTTTGGCACTTATGCATTTAGGAGAATGTCGTTCAGGTTGTGCGATGCTCCAACCACTTTTTAGCGGTGCATGTCTGCTATCTTTGTTGGATTGATTGGGACCATTATGGAGGTTTTTATGGACAATTTATCTATCTATGGAGATAGTCTTGACTCTTGTCTCCATCATCTATCTCCTGTTCTAGAAAAATGTGAGGAAGCACACTTGATCCTCAATTGTGAGAAGTGTCACTTTATGGTGACCGAAGGGATTGTTTTAGTCCATAAGGTGAGCAACTTTGGCATTGAAGTGGATAGAGACAAGATTGAGGTCATCTTGAAACTTCCACCCCCTTCTTCTATAAAGGATGTTTGTTCCTTCCTAGGGCAAGTAGGTTTTATAGTTGTTACATCCATGCTTTTTCTAAGATCACCAAACCCTTGACAAATCTCCTCCAAAAAGACACCCCTTTTGTGTTTGACAAAGCTTGCATAGCCAGTTTTCTTTGTTTGAAGGATGCCTCACAACTACTCCCATTATTAAGGCCCCTAACTGGTCCTTACCTTTTGATTTGATGTGTGATGTTATGGGACATCGTGTTGATAAAAAGCACCATGCAATCTACTATGCATCCAAAACTCTTGATGATGACCAACAGAATTACTCCACGACTGAAAAGGAAATGCTAGCCATAGTATATGCCTTTGAAAAATTGTGCTCATATTTGGTAGGGTCCAAAGTCGTTGTTTACACTGACCATGCAGCCATTAGATATTTAATGACTTAAAATGATGTTAAACCTTGACTTCTTTGTTGGGTCCTTTTACTTTAGGAACTTGACCTAGAAATCCTAGACAACAAGGGCTACGAGAATGTAGTTGCTGACCATCTCATTCCCATTGATTTTTTTGATGATGATGGCATCCCCATAAATGACCCTTCCTGACAATAAATTGTTGAAAATGGAATCTAAATATCCTTGGTTTGCTAATTTTGTAAATTTCCTAGCCGCAGGTGTGTTGCACCTTGAATACAAGGGACAGTCTAACACTAAATTCTTACATGATGTGAAACAATATGATTGGGATGACCCATATCTTTTTAGATTGTGTTCTGATGGACTTTACCGCAGGTGTGTCACTGAGGAAGAGGCTCAGGACATACTCAAGTAGTGCCATTTTGGACCCATTGGAGGGCACATGAGCTCTCAGAAAACTACTAGAAAGGACTTACAATGTGGGTTTTCTGGCCTACTCTTTTCAAAGACTCATATCATTTTCTCCTTGCATGGGATGGATGTCAAAGGACTAGCAATATATCTAAGAATTTCCATGACTTCTTGGTAATAGATTGAAATCTTTGACGTGTGGGAAGTAGATTATATGGGCTCATTTCCTTTATCTGTTGGGTACAAATATATCTCGGTGGTTGTTGACTACATTAATAAATGGGTCGAAGCAAACCCCAACAAAACATGTGATGCCAAACCTGTGAAGAAACTCTTCAAAGATATCATTTTTCCTCAATTTGGGGTACCTCAGGTTGTAGTTTTTGATGGAGGTTCCCATTTTCTAGAGAAGAGTTTTGAGACTTTGTAGAAATGTTGTAGAGTCCACCATTAAGTTTCCACCCCTTACCACCCTCAAACTAGTGGTCAAGTTGAGGTATCAAATAGTCATATCAAGTCCATCCTAGAGAAAATGATAAATTACACTATGACTGATTGGGCTTTGAAACTCAATGATGCCTTATGGGCATACATGACCGCCTATAAAACCCCCATAGACAAAACCCCTTTCAAATTGATTTATGTGAAATCATGCCATCTTCCCATAGAATTAGAGCATAGGGCCAATTGGGCCATCAAAACTCTTGATTTTGACTTAACTGATACAGGTGAAAATCGTTTTTTGCAAATGCAAGAGTTGGATGTGCTCCGGATGATGGCCTGTGAAAATGCTAGAATTCACAAAGACAAAACCAAATTTTGGCATGATGGTCATATTAGGTGAAAAGACATTAGGGAAGGTGATCAAGTTTTAATGTATAATTCTAGGTTTAGGCTTTTTCTTGGAAAACTTACATCCAGATGGTATGGTCCCTACCTTGTCAAGCGTGACTACCGTCATGGCACTTTTCTTCTTTGGGATTAGGTTTTATGGGAGTCCAAGGTTAATGGACATAGGATTAAATGGTACATCGTCGTTGAGGATTTTCTATCTTTTGAGGCACATCAACTCTCCATACTTGCAGATATTGACCTACACAAACCCCCACCTCCCCCTCCCAAGCTAGAAATGGCTCCATGATCTAGCTTTGTCATACCTTTAGAAAAAAATACTAGGTTCTTCTTCAAAGGAAACCCAATCATTTATTTCTTGCAAAATTTTCCTACATATTTATTTTAGCTAAGCCACATTAAATTTCATATTAGTTCAATTTCCTTTCTTAAAAAAATAGTTGTCCAAAGGGCCACATCAATGAATGCAAGGAAGGCAATCCACACAGCCAGATGATCGTCTCATATAGGCAAGACACCCATCTCAGCACTTAAGCCTGCCATGACAACATCCACAGACGGTTGATTTTTGTAAATAAAAAAGGCATCCTCAACCTCCAGAAACCATCTGGATTTGATGAGCCAATTGTCACACTCACCTTGAGGATTTTTCATATGCATTCAAACTCCCCATCGCTTCCGCATCTGTGGTGTCGTTTGACCACTCAATGCCCCCAAACGATCATGTAGAAGACACCAAATGACGGTTTTGTACAGCCAGGGGGGTTATAAAATGAGTGGATGAGGAGGAGACACTTTACACTCAAGCCTCCTTCTCCTCCCCAATCCCTAGTCTTGTCTAAAGACATCATGCCGCCTTTAGACAGCCGCCTCATCTGCGTCACTGATCGTCATTTTGGACAATGCCCGTCCTTGCAACCAGGTGCCCATCTGACCCAGTCGACCGCCTCGATGGACTCCAGCTCATGGGTATCAACTTCCATCACAAAAATAGATGGTTATCCCACTCCGCCTTGATGCTTGGATGGTCCTGCTCCTTCTTTTCTTACCCACCACCTCGCTCATCACGACGACTGGCCCTCCAGTTCCGGCCGACCACCTCGCTCACGGTGCAACTCTTCCCCCTCATCTCCACTACAATTGTCGTTTCCGCCTTGCAATCACTTTTTTGAGTTGGTGATATGCCATCTCTCGAACAACAAATGGGTGTCTCAGTCGTCGAGACGTCTGCCTCAAGACCGAGGACCCAGCAGCCATTGCTAGCATCGAGTAAGTACCAACTGCCAACTGATCACTCAATTCCTTGACCCAATTGTCTCGACTGCCTAGACAATCATCTCAAGCTTCCCAGAATCCCCTCTTCCCACCAATAGCCTGAAACATGTTCAATAATTTCTAAAATAACAAAGGGAAGTCCTCCATTTCCTCATCATGTGAGCCACCTCATCACTCCCACTCTACATCGGGCATTCAAATCTGGAAGCCTACGAGTGAATCTTCTCTTTGAGGTAGCCAAGGAGATGCTCCAGGACATCCATGAGGTGGACAGACTCATCCAGGAGACCGTGGGTGGATGGTCCTCTTCCCACCATGACCCTGACCCCACTACTCCTCTATCACCTCACATTGCTCTGCATCCTAGCACTTATGTTCAATTTGTTAGAGACGAGCACTCCATGAGATTCAAGCATTTATCTTCTATTGGAATCTCTCTCCCAAGATGGGCATGTGGATCTACTCTAACTGCACTGGGCATCAAAAGTAGTCGACAATATTCTTTGACACAACCACATTATGAGCTTCATCTACTGTGTCCATACAGTTTATAGTGATCTCACCCTTCAGTTCATGTCCACCTTCCAGTGTTAACACTGATCCCAAGGGAATTCCAACTGTAAAATCTAGATATTTTGGATACGCCTAGAGATCTCAGTTCACTAGTTTACCTCCATGATCATCGACGAAGGCAAGTTCGGTTGGATAACTAAATGCATGAGTCACCGCCATTATGACTATCCAAACACCTACAACATGGAGAAATTTTGGGCAGACATCACAGGCCTCCCACCCAAGATATTGGTGCCAAAGCATCCATTATCAACAATCTCATGGTTTGTTATCTTCATCATGTCCTTGCATACACTATTTTTAGCAGGGAGGGAACATAGGGAGCAGTTACCCATCTCAACCTCTACACCTTAAGGTGTCTACTGAATGATGAGCCTTTCAACAGGGGGAATGTTATGATTTCTCATCTCAACTATCAAGCTACCTGCAAGGCCTCCTCCTTGCGTTGCATTTGCCACATTATCACTCTGGTGGCCAAATTCTTAGGCTTCACTAGCATCCCTTTTCCATCAAACGAGCATGTGCATCATCTGATAGATCTTGCATACTTGAATGATTTCAAGTTCATCCACTATGGAGTAGCTAGGGATGTATATTACTTGACATTCAAAGGCATCACCCTTGGTTTAGAGCTTCCTCACCATGCTAGGTTTGCAGCTAAAACTCTGGTGTTTGATTTGACAGGCCTTCCAGGACACATTAAACGCTTCCACTAGGAGCACCCTAATCCATCTGACGTCCCCAATCCCACATCTCATAGGAGGAGCGTCTACATGGAGGAACATGGTGACAAGACTGGACCACCACTACCACCTTCACGACACTACACTAGGAGACTTCGAGGCAATGAGGAAGGCCCCGAGGAGTATTATGGTTTCTACGAGATCTGAAACCAGTTCGAGGAGATCCAGTGTGAGGGGCAGCATCAGGGGCATCAACTAAACCATATGTATTTGATGCAGTGTTCCCATGAGTCCTGGCATGTACACTAGGGTCACTACAATGCCAGTAGACCTTAGAATGAGGAGTATGGGGTCCATTAGGCTTACCCTGACCCCAACTCCCCTTATTGGGGAAAATACTACTACAACCATTCACTATCTTCACATTTTCCACCTCCACAATTATTCTCTTCCCTCCATCTCCGATTTAGGTTTTGCTTGAGACGAGCAAAAGTCTAAGTCCATGGTGGGGATGGGTGGTATGATTCTATTCCATCCCCTATCTTTTCCCTTATTTGCTTTGTCTTTCTTTTTTTATGTTTTCCATGTATTGCTTTCGTTTATGGCCTTTATCTAGTAGGCCATCATTTTCTATTTTATTTAGCTGTAAAGGCCATTATCTAGCCCTCCTATTGAGTAGACATCTATCATTGTACCCCTTGAATTGAGTAAAATGTGTTGCAAAATTTGTTACAAATTACCATGTCTAAAACTTTTTTGTCACCTAGGATCCCTAATAACATCACTCCTTGGAATAGTTAGCAAGTCATAAGGAATTGATCAGAACCAATCATAATATTTTCCTATTTTTAAGTAAATGGATTATCTTGTTATAAAACTTGTACGATGTAAATTATAGGAATATTCTAACTTGAGCAATAACAGTCTCTCTAAAAAGATATTAAAAAATGTTGAAATTAAAGCACATGAATATCTTTTTCTTCCCTCTACTTTTCTTCTAAAAAAGAGAAGCAAAGAATCACCACCAGAAAAAAATTAAGTCTGGGGTGGCACGCTTCCAACAAATAAAATTCCATACCCCACAAAGGGGCATACCATCAAAAAGATGCCAAAGTGCACATGAAAAAAAATTATGACCAATGTAGCCACAACTCCGCATAAATCCAAATCTTGAGTGGAATAGAGGAGGGATCAAAAGAAAATTATTACTTCCTTCTTATTCTCAATCCTTATTTCTTCTTGTTCTTGTGCAAATAACTTATAAAAAAATTAGAAATTAACAGTGTCAAAGTGACATTAAGAGGAAGCCTATTTTTCTATAAATTCTCCTTTTAGAAGTAAGATTTGGCATTTGTTTTGATAGGAAATATAGAACTTTATGCTAGGTGGTTCTAGGAGATTTGGTCACTTGGTCATAATTTGGAGGTGATGACTATAGTGATGTTACAAAGGTGAGGATGAAATTTTAGGAGTATAAATGGGAATTCATTTGTAATTTAATTCGGTCTGGATGAGAAAAGATTCAAGTCTAGAGTATTTTGATGAATGAATATTCATCCATCATTTTGCATATTTTTTCTTAGTCATTTTCATTAGATTTTCTCCTTTTTAGTAATTTCTAGACTAAAATTTCAATTACCCATTTCTTAATTTATTTGTTCAAACATTTATCCATTTTCTCAAATTTCACAGGGATTTTCTCCAAAGATCATTCTAACCCACTAAGTCAATCAGACAGTCATCTCACAGACCCAGACGGTCAGCTACCTTGGGTTTGGCTCAATCACCCAACTCAGCATGCCAAACAGTCGTCTCACTTTAGCGAGACGGTCGTCTCATAGAGCCATACGAGTATCCGAGTGAGCCAGATGGCTAGGTCCACTTGACCTAGCCTCGTATCAAAAAGCAAGCTCTTCCACTTGATTAGGGTTCCAACCCTTTGGATTTGCACACGGAGACATGAGACAATCGACTCAGTCTACCCAAATGCATGTTTCATGGTTTGCTTCAAAACCAATAAATTAGAGAAATGTTGCAGCCAGTTGCTCAATTAGGCTTCAGAGCTACTGTCAAGTCAAGCCACATCACAGCCGAGATGGGTGTCCTAGATCAGCTAGACGATCGTCTCAAGCATTTCTTCGAGCCCAATATTACTTACAAATGAGCGTCGCCACAACCCTTCTTAGGGTTTTCACTCAAACCTTCTAGATTGAGGCCACATCACCCCATATGACTGTATTGCCTAGCGAGATAGGCATTTCATGGTGTACAGATAGTACTTTTCAACAGCCGCCACTTATCTATTTTCTTTCCCCCTCTAAGGGTTTTCCACCCCTCCTTCCCCTATAAAAGGAGGGGGATTCCACTAAGAAAAGGGTCCCAAATTTTTTTACCTGTTCAGTAGTGAAACTCTATTATTTTCCTTTCTAGTGTAATTTTACAATCAAAAGAAATAAAGTTAGTTCCTTTCTTCAGCATCTAGATTCTTCTATTCTCATTCTTCATTCTCACGTTTTCTTCTTGTAGTGGAAGATAAACTCGCTAAGTTGTTTAATCGTCCCCACCTTGGGCTCTTTGGAGACCCTGGATATGTGGTCTATGGCTTACCTCTTTTTTATCCTTGTTTCTCCCTTTCTTGCAATGAGTAGTGAGTAGTCTTCTTATCGAGGCAAGGGGAATAGCCCCTTGACTATTGTATAGATTCAGATTTAGTCTATATGATTTTTATCTATACGAATAGTTTTTGGTTTAGAAAACTACCGATTTACATGAAGTGATCTCTCATTTTTATTACAAGTTCATTCTAGCATATGTGATTGTGGAACCCAAAATTTAGAACAACTAAACCAGTTGCATGGGGATATGATGCGATTATTGATAAATCCCCATTGGAATAATGAACTATGAAGTGTGAATACTAGGACCAATGGGTTCATGTGGAGTTTGACTTTTGTGTTTTATTTGAAAATTCACATACCTCCTTTTCATCTTTTAGTTTTCATATATTCTTGATTTGATCTACACTTTGGATAAGGTGGTGAAAACCCCTAAGCCTCAATGTTTTCCCACCTGATTTCAACCATTTCTTTCAACATTTGGTTTAATTGCCTTCTTTTTAAATTCTTGCAATATTGTTCTCTCTTCTTAGATAATCTTATATTCTATGATAACCATATTTTTCCTTTATTTTTCTTGCTAGTTCAATCTTCTCCATTTTTTGTTAGTGTAATCCTTTATTCTTCTTGAACTTTAGTTCTTGCATTAGTTTAATCAACCATCCTCACAAATCAGAATTTACATTCCGTGAATCTTTCAAAAAATACTAAAAAAAAGGTAATAATTCCAAAACAATTGAGGTTAAAATAAAATGAATCTTAAAATTTTGTCATGTGGGATCGACCCTTCTATACTAGCCTTAACTAGAAAGTAAAAAAGGATTAAACTATAGGAAAATAATTTTAGTGAATTGGTGAGCAAACCGTGCATATCAGGATTCAAAAGTAGGGTGTAATATTATGAGAAAATACTATATGATTTGGGACGAGTCCCTCTACACGCTTCATGTCAAACAAGAAATTAAGGCTTACTCCCTATCCAGGTAAGTGCATGCAAGGGGCTCCTGGATTTCTTACCATTTTTTCATGATGAAAGGCACATGTAGTTCTTTCATGTTACATTTTTTTGGTGGTTGTTCTTGCTCTTGATTGGGCTAGATGGGGGAAGTATACATTTTTGTATGACACATGCTTTCCAATGCCATGATAGAAAGGAAAAGATGGTGGATACATTGTTCCTTTGAAAACTTCTCCAAAAGAAACATGCAAAGTAAGATGGGAGGTGTGGTTTTGATTCAAGATTAAGGTGACCCTTAGTGAACCACTAATTTTTCTTAATCAACCAATTTTCTTCCCCAGGGCATCTTCATCTAGTAGGGACACCAAACTCAAACCATTGGTTGCATCGATGAAACCCTACTTTCCTCCTAGTTTGAGGGGTTTCTCCAAAGAGTTTTTGTGAGGAACGGTTGGCAAGGAGGAATCCTCAGCTTGGACTCTCTTTTCATGGCATTTAGTGAAAGGTTGTAGACTAGTTTCATTTTGTAGTCTAGGACCCTGTTTAGGAAGATGAAGTATATGATTAGGCTAGTTTTAGGTCATTGTCCAGGACCCAAAAGGATTTGAAAGTTGAAGTGGGATTAGTTTAAGGACATAATCTAGGAAAATCTTAGGGCAGACCTGAAATTGGCAAACAATGTCTTACACAACATGGAGGAAGTCCTCTATCCGCCCAAGTTTTGGGGACAAACTCCCTTTTGAGTTCGTTAATATTGGGAAAATATTTTTTCAAAAATGAGATTGTTAATCTTTTTTAAAGATTGTATGAGTTTTTAATATTTGAAAAGTATTGTTTGAAACTAAGAATATTAATCTATGTTAAAGTTTGTTTGAGTTAGTAATCTTTATAAAAAAGCCTGATATTGAGATTGAAGATTGTTTGAGTTGTTAATCTTTGAAAAATATTTTTATAAATTGAGAGGTTTACCTTTGTTAAAGATTTTTTAAAATTGAGATTTTTAATCTTTGACAAAGATTCTTTGAAATTCAGAAATTTAATATTTTTTAAATATTGTTTGAAACTATTAAATCTTTGAGAAATATTGTTTGAAATTGAGATTGTTAGTCTTTGTTAAAGATTGTTTAAAAATGTTAATCTCATAGAAAGATGGTTCGAAATTGATATAGTTAATCTTTGTTAAAGATTATTTGAAATTTGAGTTTGAGATTGTTAATCTTCAAAAAATGTTGTTTGAAATCTGCAGAAGAAAAGGGTTAGAAACAATTTTAATAATATTTCAGCAGAGAAGACAGGACATATGCACAAGAAGCTGATATTCCCCCATTTTTAGCCCATGAGTGAAGATCCATGTTATGTCCTCACTCAAGTGTGACCTACATAAGAGGGGTTGGTTGTTATCTTCTGTATGGATAGATGACATTCATTGAGAGGTATCTTAAGATCAGTGGATAAAGGTACTGCTCGCAATACACCTCGTGACTATGGCAGACACACTCAATCATGAGTGCTAGGAGAGTGGGATGTTTTCAAGGCCCTACAAAGTCCAACTTAACATTGTATCGGTACCTTTATTGGCATCCCACACCACTTTCAAGGATGCATTGTGAAGTAGCATTTGTTCCTTGACATGTGGGTTTATAGGTGTGTGAAGTGCGGTTTTAGAAATTTTAGAAGCAAGACCATGATTCATGATAGTCATAGATATGTAGATAGTTAAATAAAAACAATACATTTTTAGTAAATATCAGATTTTATTTCCAACCTACACATGTTATTTATTCTTTATTTTTATACTTTTGTTTTTAGAAAAATGAGGGAAGTAGACACTAAACCGTAAATGGGGAGCACAGATGAAACCCTAATTAGTGGTGGACAGAGGGTCCAAACCGGCACAACGGGATCAGGATCAGGACACCCTGAAAAGCAAAAAGGGAAAAAATGAAGGGGCTAGGGACAGTGGATCTCCTAGATACGCGTGCCCAGAGTGGGTGGCTCAGAGTGAGCCACCACCCTGTCCTCATCTAATAAAATGTCAAATAAAACGCATTCAATCTTGAATATGCTCATTATTTGAAACGGGATAGTGGGAATTTGACTCATATCAACTTGGCTTTACTCCTCAGTGGAGTCTCCAATCTGTTGCACCCTACCCAAAAAGGGGATGAAAAATAGTGATATTTAAGGTCCTACCCTTTTCGATAGCAAACATTGAACAAAAAACTGTCAGAGTAGCCACCGCATTTATTTTGAAGAAGAGAAAAAAAATATAGATCATGGAAGTGAAGGTGTAGTCTGAGTGATTATCTATGTTGGATGAAAATAGGAAATTAAATAAAATCAGATATTGGATCCATCGATCTAGATATGAGCGGGGAAGGATTAACACCCCCATCTCTCAGTAAACTAATATCAAGATATTGTTGGGTTGTGGGAAAATTGAGTAATTTGGGATGGTTAACATAAATTAAAATTGATTTTTATTATGGGTGGTCTTTCTGGGCTGAAGATATTCATGGCCTTCCTTTCCTTGCCTCAAATTGTCCTGATTTTTATAGATCTGTTCTGGTCCTTACCACCTCAAGAACTCCTACGTTGGAGATTCATCATTGGTGACAAGTACTAATGCATACGATTTTAGAGGATGACTAGAAGAAGTATGCTTAAAGAACTAGATATGACTTTTAAAAAGTAGTAGAAATGAAAATTATAATATTGGAAGAGTATTTATAGTAAGAAGAAGATTATATGTACCAGTAGATCAAGTCAAGTGCATCAGTTACACATTAGAAATTTACAAATAGTAGATTTAGCTATTGCATGCAGCAGTTAGAGTAGTTTATTGTTCTACATATCTAGAAGAGCATGTGGTATCATAGTAAGGATCCTCTAATCATAGAAAAAACAAAAAACTAAAGAGAGAGCTACTTGTTGCATTGGATTTAGGAGAGATGAGAGTATCATCGAATAAGTTGGGTGTGAGCGTCTATTTACATGTAGATTTTAGGGATCGTGGTATTAGGAAGAACCTTTGGGCAGAGGTGGAAGAGTATGTTGATGCACCATGCAAGGCTTTTGGATCGAGGTGATTCACCACATGGTGGATGCCTATGATCCTACAGGTGTCCCTGAGTTTAAAAGAAAATCTCATTTTTCCAAGTATTTTCAAGAATATTATTGTGAAAATTGAAGAAAACTTGCACAAAAAGACAAGCCAGAGTTATCTCTTGGATTTTTTTAGAAAAGTAGATAAAAAGGAAATATTCTGTTGTAGATAATTCAACTAGAAAATTGTGAAAACTAGCCTATTTAGGTGACTTTGAAGAATAGTTGCACTTTTAGTCTGAAAGGAGGTTTCTTTGCAGAAGAGCACGAACTGGGTGAAAGTGGACAAAAAAGGTGGTTTAAATAGGTGAAAAAAGTGAAAAGGATAAAGAAAAAAATGTATATGTGGAAATTGGGTAGGATGTGAAACGGATTCCACAATCATCCAAAGGGATGACATTAATCATGAATTTCTACTTAGTGAGCAAAAACTGGGGTGACAACACCATGCTTCCCTACCTTTCCTATAAATAGGGTCATGGTGGTCAAGGTTTTGTTGTTTACACACTTATGTGATACTTTTGGACTAATTTTCATTACTTACAAGAAGAGAGAGAAGGATAGATAGTGCAATGCTAACACATTGAGAATGATAAGGCTTCTCCTTCCAACCTTACTCCAGGAGTGTGAAGTGGATTTCCCTTAATCTCCATGTACCATATAGAGACGTAGATGTGCCGGTGTCTACGTAGGGAAAATGTCAACAACATCCTCCTCCATCAAAATTCTTGTGAGCATCGTTGTTGGATCTACTCCATAGAAAAGGTATACCTTAGATCCCTTTCTTCCCGATACATCGATGTTGACAAGATCTGCTCATCAAATCATGGATTATAATAATTTTGATGCTTCTTTTGTGCTTGTTGACTCCATGAATCCCTATAATAATAACACCTTTTAAATCAAAATATAGTCTATAACTGATGTAGTAAGAGAAGTAAAGTACCAATAGCAATATAGTAGTATAATAATAGTATATAAAAAAAGCCACTACTATATTCTAAAAGAACAAGTACACACACTTTGATTACTTGATTAAATTATAAAGCACGGATCATAGTTTCCAGTAGATAACCACAGCTACACAAACCATCTATACCATCATTGGTGCCAAAGAACCAACCTTCAGTCACCGACCAACTAGCACGGGTGCTAAAGAAATGAAACTTGAATCACCATCATGCCAACACAACACAAATGCCAAAGAAATCAATCTTTGTTTGCCAACAAACCATAATGGGTGCTATAAAAGTAACCTTCAACCACCAAACCATATCAGGATGCCAATGAAATAAGCATTGTACATCCATATATACATACAAGTATATGAGTACAAATTCTTCTTAAAACTACTTAATTATTATGAGATTAAGGTGACACTTAATTATTTACGAAACTTATTAGTATTTAAATTTACATCGATCATGTTACAAACATATTATAGATAATTAGTTGTGCATTAATAAGTATAACAACTCCATAAGATTTAAAAAATATGGAAACATATATCAAGTTACTTAGTCACGGGATTATTACCTCTTCTAGGCTTACTAAGACCAAAATTCATTAAGTTAGGTAATAGGAAGCCCATATTACCCTTCCTTAACATCACAGGGTCCAAAGGAACAAATTAGTGCACCTCAAGCCCAACTTATCATTAGTGGCCACTATGAGGCCCAAATCACCATATTACGGCACGACATAACCCACAAGGACTATACCAAAGATAATTCCTTATATTAATGTCACATTAACCCAAAACTTTGGAATCCACCTCACATGGAAGTAAAGTAACTCCATTCAAAATTTCAATTTAAATTTTGAAGGCATGGTAAAGTTGCATCTGATACATGTTTAAGCATTGAAAACCCTCATTTAAGTATGATTGAGTTATGTGAATTTACTAATATTAATTCCAATAAGAATATAAACACATTGTAGTTAATAATACATCTTAATGTCGTCTTAGAGAAACTCTCATATAGTAAGGAATATTATGCATTTAATTTTCCCATTTAATGGAATTCAAACACCACAAAGTAGGTTTTCTAGGATATGTTAGCATATATTTGAATATTCATCTTTATACTATTAAGTGGCCATGAAATGTTTTTTAGGGATCATTATTTAAGTAAGACCTACAATTTTGAATTCATGTTTCATCCTTGGGCATAACAAGGCTTAGTCACCAATCAAAGGCACAATAAGGTCAAATCACCATACAAAGTCATAGACAGGTTAAGTCCACATAGGAAACTCATAATCACTTGAAATTTTGACATATACTCATGAGACTATAATAAGATATTATCCAAAATATATACCTAAACTCCATATAATGCAAAATGTATGTTGGAATAATATTTGTGTAAAATAGGAAATTCTAAAGAACAAATGAGACATTTTTTTATATCAAGTTTACATATAACAAATGATGAGTACCATAATATTTAGAAAATATTGTAAAAAAAATTTAGAACATCACCAAAATAGTAGGATGCAATTTATATTTTTATGCTATCACTTGATAAAAAAATACCACAAGATCAATTTTTAGGTTATTCAAGCATAAACTCCAAAAAATCAGCCCTCAACCAAGAAGTAGAGCATATTAGAACCCAAATGCATTCCACTATAGAGGAATGAATACATGAATGATTTGTTTTTAGATAATGCCTCAAATCAAACCATAAAATTTCATCTTTTAGAGAGAAAGTTCTAGCAAGAATTAGTATTTGCATGTAACAGTAGGTAAAACTACATCAAGAAGTTATATCACTCTCCAAGGTTGGTAACAAATATGAGGAACATGAAAACACCTCCAAGAAACCTACTTTACATGCCCAAGACCACCACTCAAGCCCCAAGATGACTTCTCCAAGCTAGGTGAAGCTTTCTAGGGGGAAAATTGAGGTGAAAAGCAGTGCTTAAGCTAGATGAGCAAGTTTCCACCATAGAAATCCATGGATTTCGGCCAAGGAAGAAAAAAAGGTGAAGAAAGGAAGGATAAAGAGATGATCTTTTGTTTTGATGCAGGAAACAAGGTTAGGAATCTTGAAAACAACTTGGAGAATGATCCACAACATGCAAGCACTTGATCTGCCAACAAGGGATAGCACAGTTGATGAGTTTTGGTTGTCTCCTAAGAAGAGATCTAGTTTCAAACCACATACAAAATCATTTATTTCTTTAACAACATCCTGGGTTTCTGTACTCCACCACAATCTATGAGAAAGGGTGGGATCTTTCACTCTTAATCCCTTGCAAGCACTTGATCTAAGTTGCTGAGCTTCAAGGGACCTATCTATCTCCAAGCTTTCCAATTGAGTATCATGAGCTGATCACTCATCCAATTAGGCTCCAAGGGTGCCAAAAGGGTCTTGGGTTAGAGGGTAATATGGTTATATATAGGAAAAAGAGTCAAAGGACTAAAATATCCTCCTTTTATGAGAGTTGTCTAGGAGCAGAGTGGTCAATGGTATCGATGGTATAACTTTCAAAAGAAATCAATATACTCCTCCAAATTATATATATCTAAGATACCTATCAGGTGACACAATCCCACTAAGTTTCAAGGCATATAGTTTGACTTACAAAATCTAAAAAGGGTCTGGGTATCGAGGGTTGGAAACCAAGTTATCGAGGTGCACCATCCATATCCTATCAAACATTCACCACTTCACCTCCCTATCTATTGAGGTCCCCCTTCCCAGAGTCACCATTTTTATTTACCTATATAGGGTCACTTCTACAAGATCTATGGAATCTTATAACTTGACCTATATTGTTTTTATGAGAAATCTATAAAAGGTCAATTGATAAAGTCTATCAAGGTCCACACATGAATATCTATTGAAACCCACCTATATGCATTTCTATCAAGTTCCTAGGAGAACTATCAGAGTCGACCTAGATATCTTGTCACCAAGGGACCCTTTTTATCCTACGTATCTTGATTTGGCAGGGACAGAACCTATCAAGGCATATAGAAATCTATTGAAGGGCACTCACCCATGTACACTAGGCTAAATTTGGGGTTAGAAACCCTAAGATGGAATACCATCCAAACCATATCAAAGTTAGTAAAATTAATAAGGATCATGAATGAGAGTATGCACTTACATACTCTAAACTCAATTTTTCTTGTAATCCTTCAAGCATGGAAAAACTGCATAATAGTCCACATTGTACATGAAATTTCAAAATCAAGGCAATTAGTTAAGGTGCACTTGTAGTCAAATTAAAGATATATCATAACCAATTGATTTCAACACTTTATACAGAATAAATATGAAGTAAAGACAAGTTTAAGTACTTATTAAACAATTTGCAATGAAGTCCTCATCTTATAGTGAAATTATAGTTAAGTCCACAATTTAAAATGAACACTGAAATTAGGCAACTAAAGAGTTGAACAAAATTCGGACTTTCACATATCAATTGGTCTAAAAACTTAATAAATCATTGTGTTATGATATAAAAACATGTTTAGATGTTAATATGGGTCAGGGGCCTTACACGTCTAGTAACTTCCCCCTTGGATTGTGCAAATATCCTCAGCATCCGTCCGCTCCATCTGGTAGAAGTTCACTCTAGAGAATGCCAGCATATCATATTCTAGTCAAGCGGAGGATGTTTCCAATTGTTATTGCAGAAGGCTCAGTTTTTAGGCAATTAAATGAAATTGTTTTCCTTATTAATCTTGAATTGTTATATTCATCCTTTCACCCATGCCATGTGTTTCATTCATCCTTTTGGTCTTGCTTCTGATTCCATTCTTTGTTATGATCATGTCCATTATTTCATCAATAGTGTTTCATTGTATGGTATAGGGACTTATTTTTTACAATTTATAATGAATGTTTGAAGTTTTACATCTAGTTTGTATCCTTTATCTTTCCAATTATTCCATTAAAGCCTATTGTGAAGTATATGTATATGATGTCTAAGGAGGATATACTTAAAAGTCATTGATCCATATATTATTTACACACTTCATGATAGGATTTAATGGATTTATAACATCAACTAGATGCAAGACCTCTATAAGTTTTTTAAAATGTAAGAATAGGTCCCACTAGGGAAAAAGACATTATGCAGTATGCACAACAAAGCATCTTCCTCAACTTGTAAGAATAAGATTGCCCCCCATCGCCTCTTTTAATTAGAAATCTACTCAAGACAATGTCGAATAATCATACATTTTCTAGTTCATGCAATAATAGTCACATATGTTTCTAGATGCTTATTACGAGAGGCGGGTTTTGTTGGGCATTCAGAAGTAACATTTTTGCTTAATTCATTGAGTACTCTCATTCTCCATTTTTCCTTTATTTCATCAGTCTTGTTTATTCTTTCTTACATTTTTCATCATCTTATTCAAAAATTCATAATAGGGTTCCATTATTCATTTGTGATGTTTCATATTTTCAATATTTACTCATTAGGTTCTTCATTTCATTGTACCAAATTTTGTATATTAATGAATTAGGTTACCATTTTGTTGTCGGATAGTGCTTGAAGGCTCAGTAGTTATAAAAAGTCAAACATGATGAGGAATATGACATTGAAAGTGACATTAATAATTAAATGTATTATATGATTCATGACCGCAACATTGGAATGTATCAGGGGGATTCCAAGAACTATACTTCCATTGGTGATTGGTGTTGGGAAGGAGACTACGATGGGGAGTTTCAATGGTACTCATCTAGTTTGAGTTTGAGAATAGTTGTGTTCTTTTGTTGTTAATGATGAAACTCTAGGAAGAGGGGACTGCGAACAAACATTTTCACATTTGGCATCAACAATTGTATGTCAAGACCTTTAGGATGAAACTGGTATCTAGTCTTGTGAGGGATAGCAACAATCTAATGAGGAATAAGGTCTTTGAGGTGTTGAGCCTTATGTAATGTTCTATTGCGGGAATAACTTTTAGATGTACATAAATATGTATCTAATGGAAATGCACAACATTCTCTAGTTCACCTCACCATTATTGGTGTGTACATCTACCATGTTTTCATATATACATGTAATGTCTATGAATAAATAACAATGATTTGATTGAACAACTAATCAACATTCAATTGAACAACTAACCAACATTCAATTGAATAACTAACCACATTTAGCTAAACAACTAACCATCATTTTTTTAAACAATAAGCAGTTATCATTGTCACAACTAATTAGAATTTGATAATCGTAATAACTAGTAACCCATTGTGTAAATAAACAAAATTCAGTCTAACTAATAACTTTATTTTGTCATTAGAAACTAACTAGTTGTCATTTGACCTACTAACCAAGATGTATTATGGCTTTCTCTTGAATCTACACATTCCATTATTTAATTTTCAATAAGGGGGAATTTATTGATTACATCTAGAAAAATAAGGTTAATTTTAATTATACCAAGGTATCCCAAACATCTTATTTTTTGTAGAAAAAAATGATCCCTATGGTTTTAGGGAATGGTTCCCTAGGGATGTAGGTTGATTTCTTAGTTGTTGAAGAGGAAGTATTAGAATCATCTACATCAACATTAATGAAATGACTTGAATCTCAAAGAGTTGTTTGAAGGGTTCATGAGGTGGACGTAAAAATACAACAAAACATGAAGAAAAAGAAGGTGAAAATGTAGAACTGGTCGGATAAATTACCCTAGAGAGGGACTACTCTCTCACTCTCTATTTGTATAACACTAAAAAGAACTCTCATGACATTCATTTGGTAAATGTGAATCATCTAGGGTTTTACTTTGGTTGACTAGCCAACTGATCTTTAAATCTTTGGTCCACAGTGATGGAAATATGAGCAACATAATAATGAATGAAAGATATAGAGTGATCATGTCCAAAAAAGGGTTAATTATTATCAACATCAAGATGTTTTGCTCATGCATATTGATGAAGTCTTCACAAAGCTTTCTTCCCATTTTTTGATTCCCTAATTTCCTTTCTCAAATGGAGCTTTAGGTACTTTGGGGGGGGATTTGGCTTGTGAAACTAGGAAGTTGACTATGCATTGGCCAACTAGAACCTTTTACCTCAAAAATAAATTTGGTTTTTATCCTTGTTCAGTACTATAATTGATCCTATATGAGTAATACCTTATAGAAAACTCTCATCCTTGCATGAAGCTCATGGTCTTCTACACCAAGTCACATTATCTTTCAATTTTGAGACCTTAACCAAAATATGGGAAGGAATTTGACGTGTGTGGGATGCATGTGTCTACTAAATTATTTTTATATAGAAGCCCTAATCGGGTCATGCTCAAATATGCATACAAAATCTATTCTACAAGGGCATGGGGTTCATATTAGTATAGAGAGTGGGAAAGTTAGGGTTTGATCCATAAGGAGTGGGGTATTACCGTTGCATAGGGTTTATTCTTTAGGTTTATAGAATAATCGATTAGGATTTTTAGGGTTTGATTTGGGGGTTTTGGTTACACTAAAGTAAGCAAGAAGAGAAAACAATAATCAAACCCAAGTTAACCCTAACGAAGCGATGTTTTTCAACTAAAACCAACCAATAAAACAATTGGATTAAATTAAAATAATCGCTAACAAGTGATACAAAAAAGACAGAACAATTAACCAAATTAATATAGATACTATACTAATTTAGCAAATAAGAACTACATTAATCAAGTAAGAAAAAGCTAAACTAGGCAAGTAACTAAGAAATCCTAAAACCAACAAGTAAGAAAGCACACGTTTCTCCAACAAGAGGTAATGAGCATGAACAATGCAAGAAAGCTAGGTAACAAAAGCAACCATCTAGTGAATGAGTAAAATAGGGTTTAAGAAAATTGGTGAGGTAGTGAGTTATTCGAGGGAATATGCACTAATCATCCATGTATAGGAGTCAAGTCCATACAAAAACTTCCATTGAATATCTACCAAACCAAAAACCATGGATTAGAATAGTGCATGCTTCCCATTATATTAGTGGACCATGGATGGAATGGTAGTATGTAGGGGAACTAGTATCATGAGACATGCACCCTCGCAAGGTCTCATTGACTAAGAGATAGGTAGGCACAGGTATAATTGTGCAAGTCTAGGTTTCTAGATGTAGTTCCCTAATGCACTTAGGGGCAAGGAATGGTATGAATAGTGAAAAGAGGGTGTTTCACCTCCTACTAATTCCATATAACCACGAAGCAACCCATTTAACTAAGTGTATTGAGGCACATATAGTTACATAGATATCATACCTAGAACTAGGATATTGGTAGACAAAGTATAGGCGATGAAACTATCTAAGGATACACTTGGAACTTGCGAGTTGCTCCACCTTAAAGCCCAAAATCATCCATTCTTCCCATTCTGTAGGTGGTTCCATAGCTTAAACAATCATAGAAAGAGTAGGTAAGGAGAACAATCAATAACATAGCATTAGAAAATGAAATGAGAGTTTGTTGTACAAATATTCGCCAAATGGTATCAGAGTTACATATTTTGGTCCACAAACAACATAAAAAGGGGCTTAGCTACTCATGTCAAAGAAATAACAAAAGAAAGGGGTAAGAAAATAGGTAATTCATGGGATTTGGATGAATTATCTACTCTCTTCACCTGTAGCAACTCCAAAGATGTCCTCCTCCTCCAAGAATGCAAGGAAGCATGGAAAGTGGAAGGGAAATGCCCAAAACCCTAGAAAACTAGGATTTCAAGTTGGTGGGGTGAAGGGAGTGAGGTGGAATGGACATGGAATCAAGTTTGTGTCTATTGAGGCTTCATGTAAAGACGTGATCCTTACGATCATATATTTACAAAATTGCATCAGAAAATATAAACAAGTCATTTTACAATCATGATTTACATCAAAGTCATGGAAGCTTATACCTAGGGTTACAAAATTAAGAATAGACATTGATTCCTATCTAGTCTTCAATATGAGACAACTCTTGCATGTTTCTTCTAGGTCTTCTTTGTACCACATGTACATGAATTACCAGAGGGATTAAACCTCACATGGACCCCAAGAAGGGAAACATAGGTTAGTCAAATGACTGATACAAAATTAACTTTTTGAAAGTAAAAATATGAACCTAGCTACAAAGTATTTTTATGATGAAATGCAATAGTTAAATAATGTAGGCAAGTATTAAATGGAAATGATTGAGCTTTCAAATTCATTAGGGTTTAATATCACACTTTGAGACTAGTAATTCAAATTTTCAAATATATAGCACATATCAATGTCTATTTTGTTGGGGAAGCCATTTGTTCTCTCCTTTAGGGAACGATAACATAGGAAAAAAAATTTACCAATATACTGAGGGACCCTACATCCTTTCCCTTTGTGAAAATGCATGGAGGTGTAATTCCACTAAACTAATGGGCACCATCGTACCCCTTTTTAATGTTTAGATAGTGTGCTATTATTTCCATGAACTTGCTGGTTTCCTTTCAAAGAGGCAGGCTAAAGATTTTGAAATAGTTTTAGGCCCACCAACCTATATACTATGCATGCTTTCATGAGAGAATAAGATTTCCAAATATATAATAGGAATTGTGTAACTTTAATAAAATTAAATAACATCCACAAATTCTAGGTATAGAGCTCCAAGACTCAATCAAGAGAGTGATCTACAAGTGTAGAATGATACATGTTACTATTGTCTTGAATTCATATAGTATTCATTTTTTTAATTTTTTATATGAAAAGGGTTTTCCATATAAGGATTCTAATAATAGTTTCCATTACTCTCATTTCTAGGGTTTCTAGCTAGGATATATATATAATCAACATTACATACTCAATTATTTATCACCTTTTATTGATATTAGATAAATCCTCTTCTCTCTCTTATATATAATATAATTCTATTCAATCACTAGGACCAATTATGTGTATTTACCTAAATACCCTTAATATGGATATCTAGGGTTAAGTTCAATGCATACTAGTTTTACACTCTTACTTAGGTCTCAACTTTTTATGCTAACCTAATTATGAACTATTAATATACTAAAATAGGAATGGGATAACTTTGCATATACTCCAAAATAAGTTTTGTCACATGTTTTATTTCCAAGTTAGGGTTACCCATAATCAAATGGGTCTCTTTTATATTTTCCCATTAACTTTCATTTCAATCAAAGTATGTTGGTTACATAAAAAATACTTCACAAATTTTTATCTTGTATTCAATTATATTATCTATCTATATATCTAGGGTTTCAAATATGTAAAATAATATTGTTAGTATTAAAACACTAACATAGGTATACCTGAAATATATGTATGTAGCACTAGCATGGAGTTGGTCAACCCACCATTCAATATACCTTATTCTCTCACTTAATTTATTAACCAACCTATCCTATTATATATTATAGGTATACAATTCTTAGCCTATCAAGAGTCACTTAACTCTTTATATTCTATAGTTTTTTAAATCACGTAAAAGTAGAAACAAAAGGCATACCTATCATGTGGTTTTCCTCTCAATCAGTTAATCTGATTGGAGTTTGGTGTTGATCAGTCTTTTACCACTGGTATGCACCAATTTAATTGGAGGTGCACTATATCCCAACTTCTCCTTAAGGAACAAGTCAACAGACCTCTTAGTTTCATTGCAAGATTGGTGTTGTTGTTCCATCCATGGATGTGATGATTGATGGAGAGGATTCTCTCTCCTACCTTTGACTTCTAAAATTCTCAGTGTAAGGAGTTATGGTGGTGGCAATCTAACCTTTGACTTCTAAAATTCTCGATGCAAGGAGTTATGGTGGTGGCAATCTAGTCCTTGACAAATGCTGATAGGTTCAGACATTTAGTTCTTATTTTGATATGTTGCCAGTGACAAGGGTGTTCGAGGTCTAAGTTGATGTGATTAGGCCAAAGGGCTTAAGGTGGTCAGTGGGGGGGTGGAGTCTGGTGATGACTATAGGGACAAGAGGTCTGGTAGTCTTGCATCAGGTCAGGATCTAGTATGTAGATGCTGGAATAGTTTCTAGGTCATCACTTTCCTTCAAGATCGAGGGAAAGGTCTGTGGTGGTGAAGGTAATTGAAATGTTACCAATGGAAACTTGATATCTAGAGCAGGTTGTCGGGTATTGTAGGTGGTTCCTTTGATGTCTTGATGATATTAATGAAGGTGTCAATGGATAAGGATCCACAAATGGCGATACGACTTGTCAGAGTCAAAGAGGGAGACACCTACACACAATGGTGTGTGTCTACTAAACTAAAATATCAATTTTGAGGATCGGGCTTCTTCTAATGTACAATATTTGTTGGGGTGTTGGGGAGAATTATCTACTATGATCGAATTAGATCTACTAGATTTGAGGTTTGGGTAGGTGGTGGTTCTATTTTGCAGGTATTATTGAGTTGTTGCATCTCTACACCACTTCTCCCTGGTTCAAATTATGAGGGCTTAATAGCTAGCAGGGTAGGTAGTATGTTACAAGAGTGTATGAGGTGTTGAGAGGAGCAAGGAAGAGGATGGATTGGAGTTTTCAGTTAAGATCACAAAAGGTTTATAATTTCCAATTGTAGTCCCTAGAATTTAATCAGTGAAGAAAGCTAACGTCGGGAGTGGCAGCATGTTTAGGGTTTAGAAGAGAGTTGTTGGGACTATTTGAGAAAGAGGGATTTTGGTGACAATCTTGATGTTATTAGGTGATAATATTGATGTTACTATCAACCATCATCATTAGAATACATAAGATGCAACTACCATTTGATTATTCATTTGAATATTCATTCCTCTATTTATAGGTCCAACTCCATAGTATTTATATATATCCTTTGCACATTTATTGGAATTGATTCCAAGATAATGTGAGGTCTAAAAAAATGTTGATGCATCAATTATTTAAATTGCACTAATTGACGTCAAAATGATTCACAAAACCAAACGGATTGATTCATTTGTGAATATTTATCTTGTGGGGGAAAATGAAGTCAATTGAGCACAATACTCACAAAATGAGACTAATTTGTATCAAAGGATAAGAGAATTGATTAAAATATTTATATAAGACTTGTAATGAAGGAATAAGTTAAACTTAGGAGAGATGATAAATTATATCTCAAATTAGATTTAGCAGCCAAAATTGAGTATGTTACAGTTGGAGTGTCTGATCTTAGCTCCCAGTCACCACTAGTGTATATATGGTGGCCTAGGGAGTCTATAATTAAGTACGAGCAAGTAGTAAAATGATGTCTAGGAAGCAATATTTTTATGTGAGTAGCATGGTCCTTTTGGAAAGAGCCGCTAGGGGTGAGTATGAGAATGGACGTGGTGTGGATGGGAATGGTCATGGTGGGAAGGTGAAAATGTCAGATTAGTTTTTGGGGGAATGAGGTGAAGTAGCACAGTCATGTTGGGTAGAATGGTTGTGGTGGATCAAGGGTAAAACAACCATGGTGGACACCATGGCCATGTTGGAGGAGGTAGGAGGATAGTTGATGAGCTTATTGGAATGATCATTTTGCTGAGTACGATTATGTTGGTGGCTTGTCACCATGACTGTGGTGATGGAAACGGATGTGCTGGCTGAATTGTCCTAGGGTAGCTTCAACTAGTGTCAGCATTGTGGTTTTTTTATCACATTAAAGTTGTGGCAAAGTACCATGACCATTTTGGGGGCTTTTTCTTGCACATTAGTCTTCTTATAAGTGGGTTTCATCGTGCTCTTTGATTCATCTCTCTCCTTGATCACTTGGGAGTGAGTTGGGATAGTTTTAGGTCTTTCCTAGGATCCTACATGGTTGTGGAAGACATAGGATCATCCTCCTTCTCTCCCTTCACTCATTAAATGTCTAAGTACCTATTAAAACAAGAAAGAGCAATCCATAAGTGTATTTAATATAATATAATAATTTTTGGGAAATGTCATGCATTGTACATATATTATTGAGAATATGGGACAAAATGGCACAAGATGGAGATCCAAAATAGGGCTCCATCACTACCCCATGCTTAAGACTTACTTGTCCTCAAGTATGAGACAACTAAATCTTTCTCACCAATTCAATTCCCAAATGGCACGGATACATGCAATCAAGTAGAAAATTATTGACCAAATAAGTTCAAGGATGAATTCATGCATATGACCCACTTCTCTTCTATTATCTTACATAAATCCAATGCAAATGATCCATCAAGATTTTCAATATAGAGCATTAAGACTTATCCAAGTGATGTGGTATTCACAAGGCTCCAGTTAAATAGATTCATCTTTGGAATTAGCTACAATAGCTGGTGTTGTTTCATTTGCATGCATTAAACCTTATGTGGCAATCTACTTCACTTAACCTATGTGTTTGTGCAAAAAGGGTAGAATGAGCTAGGATTCATGTTTTCTAGCTCAACAGATATGCAGTTAGAAGAAAGGGGTTGTGGAAAGAGATTGGACTATTATTACACATGATCACTCTTCTTTAGTTTATTTAGATGATATTCCATAGAAGCATATTTTATTTTATATTTGTATTTTTCTCTTTCTTTAACCTTGGTGTAGTCAGAGAATATGATGATAGGCATGAAGCGGTGAGGAGGAAGTGTTTGCCACCACAAGATTTTGGAGGGTGGATAACCTTACTCATTTTGTGATTTTAGTATCTTTTAGTTAGGTAGAGGGATAAGATATGATGGAAGAATGGTGAATCAAGTGAGGAGTCATATAATGTGGATTTTCACATAGATCTTTATGCATGCAGACTATTCCAAGAATCTTTCAAATAAAATTATCAGAATCAAGATAAATGAGCAAAAATGGTAAATTAGCCTTCTTTTCACAAGACACAAATAGCTCTAAATGCCCATGTATATACCTAATTGCATCTTCAAACAATATTTCCAATAGTTTACAAGAGATGTGGAAAATATGCATAAAATTAAATTTTGAAATAATTTGGTCACAATCATGTACTAATAGAAGTGCAATTAGCATTTGTCATTCTATTTAGATTCTCAATCAACAAGGGTAGATATTATGATAGAACAAGCTTTTAGAATAAAATATTTCAAATTTGGGTATAGTTTGGAAAAATGGTACCATGTGCCTCTGCTTTGAACAAGTTCTAAGCTATAAAGAAAAAAAATGACATGAAAGTAAAGTTTAGCTTATCACACACAAAAGTTTGTCAAAACCTACATGCAATGCAAGATGGATGGGAGACCTGGAAAAAAGTTTAAAATTTTTGAAAAATTGTAGAATATGCAGGTAAATAGACTACATGGCATACAATTGTGTGGGCTATAACAGTCAATGGTAGTGGGACATGTATAAATATATTCAAACTATTTGGTCATCTTAGGAAAAAAATAGAATAACGAACACAAGTCAGTACCAGAGTTTACTTCCCTACTACTCCAAACTTTCAAACTATATTGACCTCATCATGAAATAGAAGCTTAGAATGATAGGATAGATATCATGAAATTGTGGTGGCTAGTTTTTGAGAGGTGGAGTATTCATGTGGTATTTAATTTATCAAGCTGATCCAACATATTTTGTCCATGGAGAATGGCCATTTTGGGAAGCTCGCACCACAGTCATGGTGGATGGAATGGTTGTGGTAGATTTCCTATAGATTTTCAACTCATGTTATTTCTTCATTTCTCAATCAACATTTTCTCATTTACTTGACCTCTCCATTCATCAACTTTTCATCAATGTTCATGTTCGAAGAAAGTCACATATAGAAAAACCATCAATTGTCTAGTGATGTGTGTTTCTTGGAAGTGTAAAAACAAATTTGCATTAGAATGGGTTTTGAGAAAAAGGAATATCAAATTGAGGTGGGTTGTCTCCCATAAGCGTTGGATATATTCCTTACATCTGGTAAAGATATTTATCATAATCAATCCTTCTCCAGCATGGTGTTCCTCCCTCAAAGCATGTGACCTCTCAAAGTCCTTTCAAATGTGGTTCTCATCCCAAGGATTGTGTGAGCGCTCAAGATGTTTTGTTCATCTTTCCCCTCTTTTAGATCATCAGATGATATCTCAAAATAGCATTCCTCATCAATCAAATATTGATGTTCAGGGACGGTGAACATGTAGATCTCTATCATTCTATTCAAAAAGGAGATAGTCCCGGTGCCAGTGGGCACTTTAATCTCCACATTGATTGTAGATAAGAATGGTCTTCCTAATTTGATAGGAATCATTTATCCTCCAACTCCATGTCTAACACAATGATATCGATTGAGAACATTGCATGTTTCTCCTTGTCCAACATCACCAAATGTCATTCACCCTATCCATTAGTATCTTGATGGATCTATTGGCCATTTTTAGACTTCAATTGGCTATATTCAGCCTACCCCATCCCAACTCCTCATATACATTGTTAGGTATGATGTTGACCCTAGATTTAATACCAAGATGTGAGTGCTTAATGAGGTGGAGAACAATGTAGCAAGAGATAAGAGGAATCCTTCAATTACCCTTCTTCTTCAGGAACGGTTGTCTACAATAGAGCTCACTTGCTCAGTCAACTTGATTTTCATTTGTATCCTCCATGTTGTCTTTCTCTTGAAGGTACAAGCATCCTTAAGAAAATTTTTATAACTTGAAATTTTCTTGAAGGTTTCAAGTAATGGGATGTTTAAATTCACTAGCATAAAAACTTCCAAAAAATTCATGTTATGCTTTTGCCTTCTTTTGATGGAAGTCTCGTATCATCAAGTAAAGATGGCTCAAGGGTACTATTCTTGCTTGAAGTAACTTGAGTACCTTGGGATATAAAAATAGGAATCATTGATGTAGAGGGTGGTACACTTGGTGTTACATTCATAATAAAAGGTTGGACACTTTGTGTCAAAATTTTAATAAAAAGTTGGACACCTTGGTGTTACAAACTCAACAAATGGTGGAACATAAAACTTTTTAGTGATCATACCACCCTTACCATAGGTTTTTGGCAATGGGACTTCAACATGACTCTTCTTGACTTGCTTTGTGCCCCTATGGGTTCCTGAAGAAACATTCCAATTGTCAAAGTGGTCACTACATTCACTGTTTGTGAGAAGAAGGGGGTGCTTGTGGTGGTGGTGGTGGTCTTGGATGTTGTAGTTGGTGGGATGGGTTTTAGATCTTGTAGGGATGTTGTGGAAGTTGATCTTGTTGGCGTGGTAGTGGAGAGAGATATGATTGTTGTGGTGATTGTTAAGGTGGATGTTAAGGTGGAGGAAGGTATTGGTAATAGAATTGGGTATGTTGTGGTAGAGGAAAAAGGGGTCAAGATGATTGTGGTACTGATGGACATGTTGCACTTGCATGAATGGTGGATCGTAGTTGCCTAGAGGGTCTTCCATTCGTACATTTGCATAGTTTGGGCTCATAAATGTTTGGGAAGGAATCCTCCCATCCTCTCGACAAGCAAGTGTCAAGGCTAGTTGGTCTATCCTTTTCCCAAGTTGATGTATACTTTGTCCATGTGTGGTCACATCTTCCTTTACCTCATCAATGCTCCTCAATCCTCCAAGAACTTCAATTTCAAACCTTAAATTGTATCTTTAGCCTTGACTTGGCCACGACTGATCTTGCACATCATCTCTTTATTATTTCCATGAAAAATTGGAATGATTACTCCACTGGTGTATGAGAGTTGGACATAGATCCATAATTGTTGTGGTTCCCAAAGGATTGCATAGCTTGGACATCTTCTTTAAAGCCATTTAGATTACACAGGTTGGGTTGAGGTGCCCCCTATCTGGTTCTTCATCAACTTCATCATGTCCACAACAACCATCATCATTTTTGGGTTGGCTTCATTTGAAGAGGGGGTGGTGGAGTACATGTAGAGGCTCTTATATTTCTATCTTACTTAAGATTTTTGTCAAATTATCAAAAAGACGCCATGATTGTTCATAAGTCTTTTCCATCAAGGTTTGACCAAAGATGAATTTGCTACAATTTGCTTGATTTATGACAAGTCAGTGTAGAAGGATTGAACTAGATGGCATAGTGGCCCCTCATGATGAGGGTAGTCCCTTAGAAGTTTTTGAAACCTCTCTCAGTTCTAATGGAATCTTTCATGACCCAATTGATTAAAAGATATGATGTTCCTCCTTATTTTGGCCAACTTGACTATATGATAGAACTTGCTAACAAATTATATTTCACTACCTTCCATGTATTTATATCAGTCTTAGTGAAATATGACCACTTCGTCCTATCCTTGAATGAGAATGAGAAAGGTTTAAGGTAAATGGAGTCATTAGTGGGGATGAGAGTGCAAAAGGTAGAAAATCTCTCCAAGAAAGTGTTGATATTCTTGTATAGATTCTCATTTTCTAACCCAGAGAAATTTGGAAGAAAACATACAAGGGATGGAGGAATGGAGAATAACTAGACTGACATTTGTATTACTCTATTGCAAATTGGATATTTGTAGTTTCCAAGAGTGAAGTAATCATGGAGAGGACTTGGTACAGGTGGATTGTATTGGTCACTCTCTTGCACTTCTTGATGCTCTTCCATTATTGGATCCTCTACTCAGATGAGGCACCAATTCATTTGTCTTATCATACCTATGGATGGATTCAATAGAGAAAGGTGTCCAAAATGGACAATCACTTTGCACAAGAACAACCAAGTATATAGAAGTAAGTTAAGACTTGTAATGCAAAATTAACACAAAGAAAAAAGAATACAAATGGGGAAGGCTACTAGAAAAGTCAAAAAGAAACAACGAACCAGGTCCCCAAAGCCACTTTCCGACAATAGTGTCAAAAAGCTTGACGTATGTGGGGTGCACGTGGCTAACAAATGATTTTTACACAAAATTCCTGATCAGATGATGCTCAAGTACACACCAAAAAAACTATTCCACAAGCACACGGGGTCTGGATTTTAGTATAGAGAGTGGGCAAGTTAGGGGCCAAACAATGAGGAATGGGGTAGGATGGTTGGATAGGGTTGCTTCTTTAGGTTTCTAGATAAAGGGATTAGGACTTTTAGCATTTGATTTGGGGGTTTTGGTTAAACTAATTCTAGAAAGAAGATCAAATGATAATCAAATGTAACATAACTGTAACCAAGTAGTGCTACTCAACCAAAACTAACACAGTGGTAGATGTTGATCAGGACATCACACTGATTGAAGAGGGAGAAATTCCAACGGAGATTAATACAACAGGGCCGAGTCACAGTGTCGAAAACACTATATCCAGTCCTAACATAGGAGAAGCAATTAAGAAGGTAGCTGACAAACAAGGCATCTTAATGGGTAACCAATTCACAGCACTGGAACATGAGGATGATGGAGACACCCACACTGATGAAGGGGATACTCGTAGCCGGAGCCCAAGACAGACGAGAAGTTCAGTCAACAAGAACAAGGTCCGACCCAAATCCAAGAGTGGAGGAGGGCCATCAAACCCTAATGATTAAATGTCAATTTTTGCATGGAATGTCTGGGGGGCATCGCTACCGCAGACACAAAGGAAGCTTAGGAAAATTCTAAAGGAGATAGAAGCGGAGGTCATTTGCTATTTTGAAATTAGAATAAAAAGAGTAACTGCAGATCGTGTTAATACTATGTTCCCGCCTCAGTGGAATAGTTTATCCAACCTTGAAGAAGTTGATGGAGGAAGGATAGTGATAGGGTAGAACCCCCAGTCTTGGCACATTGACCTTATTAGCTCCACAGATCAGATCTTCACTGTGAGTTGCTTCAATCAAGGAGGTTTCTCTTGTATTGTCTCAGCAGTATACGGTGAAAATCTGGAAAATGATCGGGATAGACTTTAGCCTGTGTTGGAAGCTACAACCCAAAATGAAATCCCCTGGCTGGTGTTGGGTGATTTCAAAAACACAAGACAGAACAATGAAAAGTATGGAGGCAAGAGGGTCCCAGACAGAATCCTCAACAAGTTCAATAGTTCCATGGACAAAGTGTGCTTACACCAAATCAATATGATAGGTGGCATAACTACTTGGTCCAATAAGAAACACCCCTATGGTCGCATATCTAGCTGCCTGGATAGAGGTTTCGTCAACAACGCCTGGCTTGACATGCTCCCTAATGTTGCAATCAGGTTAGGAGCACATTACTTCAGCGATCACGCTTGGATGAAGGTACATATTAACCAATCCTCTAAACCTCCTCGTCCTTTCATGTTCCTAAATGTGTGGAGTGATTGGCACGGATTCAACGACTTAGTCAAAGACTGCTGGTCTATCCATGTGGGTGGGAATCCTCTTTTCAGAGTTCTTAAAAAACTCCATCACACTAGAAAAGCTCTCAAAACTTGGGCGAAAGATAAGGTCAATCTGCCTAACCTTCTTTGTGAAGCTAAAAGAAACTATGAGGAAGATGCCACGAATCTTCATCTTAAACCTATGGACACTACTTCCATAGAGGAGGAAGCCAAATGCAAAGATAAAATCAGGAAACTCGAGAAAGCGGAAGAGGTTTGCTTATGGCAAAAAAGCAGAATGAAGTGGATAGCAGACGACGACCGTAATTCTAAAATCTACCATACGGCCATCAGGAAGAAAGAAATGAGGGATTATATTTATGAACTCATCAATGAAAAAGGTGAAACAGTTGACAAGAATGAAGAGTTGGCGGAGATAGAAATCCATCACTTTACAAATCTTTACAACAACAACCACATACATCTGATTGATGAAAGTGTTCTACCAGATATGAATGTAACTCAAGAAATGAACAATAATCTCAACAAGGAAGAAACTTAGGAGGAGGTTAAAAAAGCACTTTTCTCTATCCATTACTCTAAAGCCCCAGGGCCAGATGGCTTTAATAGCCAATTCTTCCATAAAGTTTGGCCTATTATGAAGTTGGATATTTGCAAAGCAGTGAACCGGTTCCTTGCTGGAGGAGCAATGGTCATAGCAGTTAACCATTCTTTTATCAAGATGATCCCCAAGAACAACAATGCAAAAGAGATGACAGACTTTAGGCCGATAGCTTGCTGTTCAGTGCTCTACAAAATCATCTCCAAACTCCCGGCGAATAGGCTAAAAGAGGTTCTACCCCACATAATTTCCCCTAATCAGAATGCTTTTTTCAAAGGTAGATACATGTATGATTGTTCCCTCTTAGCCATAAAATTTCTCAGTGATTTTAATATGAAGAATACGAATGTGAAAGCTTGTATGAAAATTGATATTAGTAAGGCCTATGATCATGTAAATTGGGTTTACCTTTAGAGGGTGATGGGTGCCATGGGATTTGATCATAAATGGATTCATATAGTCAAACAATGTGTGGAAACTTGCTCGTTCTCAATACTCATTAATAGCTGCCCTAATGGTATGTTTAGATCCTCAAATGGTCTGCAGAAAGGGGACCCTTTGTCCCCACTCCTTTTTACTATGGTGATGGAAGGGATGACCAAGATGATAGAAATAACGGAAGACAAGTGCCTCATAAGAACCTATGAAGTCAAAGGTGTTAAAGTCATGACCCACATCATCTTTGTAGATGATGTTCTCCTCTTATCAGCAGGCAATAGTGGAAGACTCAAGGAGTATAAATCCCTCCTCCTAAAGTTTGGTAAACTGACGGGCCTATATGTGAGTGCAATCAAATCCCAAGTTTTTCTCTCTAAATCTTGTGACAGCATAAGGGGAAGACTCAAGACAGCTATAGGCATGCACGAAGGCACCCTACCTACCAAGTATCTGGGTTTCCCCCTCATTGTGGGTCACATAACCTCGAAAGATTTTAGTGGCTGCCTTGACAGGTTCAGGGAAAAGATTGAACACTGGAGTGGGTTACGTATCTCGATGGCTGGTCGGCTGGTTCTCATCAGATCAGTTCTCCAAAGCATGTTGCATTTTTGGACAGCCATGGGTTCCATACCTAATCCTATCTTACACTCTCTCTGGTCTCTCACAGCCGGCTTCCTTTGGGATGGGAAGAATCATGCCATTTCTTGGGAAAAAATTGCTAAACCTTTTCTTGAAGGTGGGCTGCAGATTATAGATACTGAGGTCCTTATGCAGCAAAGCAGTGCTAGCCGGGTTCTCAAATTCATCAACCATCCTTTGAACTATTAGTCAATTTGGATGAAATATAGATACGGCTCCAATCTTGTCTGTGTTCTTAGGAACAAACCCTCTCGCACCTGGCGGCTGATGTGCGTGTATGTGGAAACCAACCTTCATCTGTTTAGTGTTGATGTGAATGGTGTTCAGTCCTATAACCAGCCACCAATGATCAACATTGCAGCAGGCTCCTCTACAGGGTTGGTTATCTCTACTTCTCTTTGGGGCCGCGCTCACTACCCCAAATGGAGCGTTTTCTACTATAGGGCCATTCTCAATAGACTCCCTACTTATGACAGGATGGTTGCTTGGGGTATCCCGATGGATGAGCCTTGTCTTCTTTGCATGAGTGCAAATGTGATGAACACACACCTTTTATTCAGTTGTACGTGGTCCAAGCAAGTCTGGAGTGTGATGTGCCTCAAAAACGGTTGGGGATAGAATGTACCCAACAACCTGTATGAAGCTATCAAGTGGGCTGAAAATGTTTACAAAAATAACAAATACATGAAAAGCTACGCCCTCCTTTGTATTACGGGTCTCAGTTATTATGTGTGGAAAGAGAGGAACAAGAGAAGCCATGAGAAGAAGGAGACCAGCCAACGAGCCTTCATTAAAAACTTTGCTGAAGAACTCAAGTGGCATATGAAGAACAAGAAGGATATTTTGTATAGGTTGAACGCTAACACTCGAACTTACTAGGGTTTTTGTATGTAATCCCCACATTTAGTTTTTTGTAGGACCCTGGTTTAGGGTGCCTTGTTTTCTACTGTATAGTTTGCCCAAACTATACCTTCTTTTGGTTTAATATATTTACCTTACTCCAAAAAAAAAAAAAACTAACTAAAATAATAATTGAAATAAATTACACTAATTGTCAAAAAGAGAGAGAACACAAGAGAAAAATTAACCAAACTAAAATAGAAACTATAATAGATTAGTAAACAAGAGCTATAATAAGAAAGTAAGCAAAAACTAGACTAGGAAAGTAACTAACAAATCCTAAAACAAGCAACTAAAAAGCACAATTTACTCTAAAAAGAGATAATGAGCATGAAAAAGGCAAGAAACCTACGTAACAAAAGCAATTAGATAGTGAAAGAGAAATCTAGCATTTAAGCAAAGAGATGTCATAGTGGAATGTTTGGGGTAATATGCATTAATCAACCATGTATGGGGTTATGTCCACACACAAACTTTCATTATGTATCTACCAAACCCAACAATAAGGATTAGACTAGAGCATGCATCTTATTTTATTAGTGGACCATGGATAGAATGGTAGTATGTAGGGGAACTAGTCCCTATCACTATACATCCACCCTTGAATGGTTCCACTGACTAAGGAATAGGTAGGCAAAGGTCTATATTTATCCAAGTCTAGGTTTCTAGATGTGGTTTCCAAATGCACATAGGGGCAAGGAATGTTGTAGAGAGTAGAAAGAGGGTGTTTCACCTCCTACTAATTCCATGTAACCATTAAGAAATTCATTTAGCTAAGTGTATATAGGGCATACACATGTAGTTACTTAGATTTCATACCTAACACTAGGCTAATGGGAAGACATAGGTGAAGATGATGAAACGAGAAAGCAGCCAAACTAGCTAAGGATCCACTTTGGACTTAGACATTTCTCCACATTAAAGCCCAAAGTTATCCATTTTTCCCATGCCTTAAGTAGTTCCATAGCTCAAGAAAATTATAGAAATAGGTAGGGGAGAATTACAAGAAATAACATAGCATTACAAAATGATATGAGAGTTTGGTGCATAGATATTTACAAACATGGTATGGTAGTTACATATTTTGGTCCCCAAATAGCCCAAAAAAGGGCTTAGCAACTCATAGTCAAAGAAAGAACTAAAGAAAGGGGAAAAGAAAATAGAAAATTATGGGTTGTGGATAAAGGAGATACTCTCTTCACCTCCATCAACTCCATGGACGTCATCCTACTCCAAGGATGCAAGAAAGCATGGAAAGTAGAATGGAAATGCCCAAAACCCTAGAAAAATAGGATTTTAGGGTGGAGGGATGAAGGAAGTAAGGTGGAATGGATATGGAATAAAGGGTGGTGTCTATGGAGGGTTGGATTGTCTAACCTTAGATTCCTAGCCAGTAGTGTGTTTATAGTGGCCTAGGGGATCAAGAATTAAGTGGCTATGAATTAGTATAATGATGTGTTAGAAGAAATAGGCTTTGGTGGATAGCACACCATATAAATAGAATATTTGAGGTGGGTGAGTGTTAGAGTGGTCGTGATAAATTGGAATGGTCATGGTGGAAAGGTAAAAATACTTCATCTCTCTCCTTGGTCACTTGGGGGTAGGTTGGGGTAGATTTAGGGCTTCTTAAGTTCCTCCATGGATGTGGAAGACCTAGGATCCTCTTTCTCACCCTTCCAACATTAAGTATAAAAGTGCCTATATAAACAATCAAGAGCACTCCACAAGTGCATTTTGTATAAGATAATAATTATTAGGAATTGGCATGCATTCTACACATCTTATTGAGATAAATGGACAAAATGACACAAAATGGAGACATCCATGAAATTAGCATAGATCACACATACTTATATTGTGAATCTAATGGTATATGAAGAGGAAGGAGCCATACAATGAACCGTTCTTTGATCTATCTGTATGTAAAGCTTCCTTTTAGCAGATATATCACCCTAGGAGTTGGGTTAAATATAGACTATAGTCTTTAGATTTTGTATGGACCATTTTTTTGGTTGAAGTCGTAAGAAGGAGCAAAATAATGCATTAAATTTTCCAATAATTCCTCATTTTGTTCAAGTATTTTCTAAAACATTATATCTAAACATCCCTCCTACTAGTGTATATCGAATTCCTTGATTCTTATATTTTTAGTGAGACAAAAGAACCCAGTCAACTAGCAAACTGGAACCTCATGGTGAGGGCATGCTTGTAGAAACTTGTTGAATCTCTCACATGCCTTTTGGAACAACACCCAAGGTTTATGTGAAAAAAATCATGATTGATCAATTCATTTTAATATCTTCACATTATTATAGATATTTCTAAAATAACTTGTTTTATTGCCTCTCAAATTGATAAATCTTCCTTTAAAATCAATTAGTATTGGTGGTTGTACTTCAACAAGAATGGAAAAATACACACAAAATCATGGATGGTGCCATGTATCTTGAGAATCACAAAAATCCCTAAAAAGACGTCATCATGCTTGTAAGTATTCTGTATCTCACTTTTAACACACTATATTTGAGTCTACCCAATTTCATTGCCTAATGAGTAAAACTATGACAAATGTGAAACGAAATAATCTGCAAAACAAATATAGATATGAAAACAAACTTTTTAAATACAAACATGTTTAATGATAATTTGTGGGTGTAGCCACAATACCAAATCTCTCTAGGAGGCACTACAGTCATTAACAAATGAAAGAAAGTATTATGATCATTTTTATTTGCTAGTAACTTCTTAAGTGATACTAGGATACAAAAAGACAATTCTAAATAATGTGTCCCACTGAACTGAGAATCCTTACTAGATTTGTGGTCAAATATTAAAATTTGATTCAACTCTTCCGATTAGGGGCCATTTACCACAATATTTGAATATCAAAATTTCCTTAGCAGGAAGGTAGATGATCAGGTTTAGCATCTGATTCATGAACATTCACTTTGGATTATCTTGCTTGATGTCATCATCAGGATCGCAACCCACAACACTCATATGACTTGGTCTCCTAAGTGCACCAATACATTAGGTTCCAAACCCTACCTCAAACTAGCATCAGGTCTGGCCATTCATGACCATTTTAGACTCTAGAAAAGAGGGGTGCATATAAATTGCCCCCCTCTCCCTAACAACACTATGGCCCACATGACACCGCGAACCCACACTCGGAACGACCCAAAAGGTGGGGCACCCATCAGATATGCAGCCTAATTCCCACCTCTTGTGTGTTGACTAGTCAATTCTGTGTCACTTTAGAGAATTTTGGAAGATTTTGGAAATTAGGTGCGTATAATACATGCACCACTCATTCCTTGCATATCCTATGTTGACCATTCAAACCTACAACACTCAAAAATTTCCTAGAAGAATCCAAAAGTAGGACACCCATCAGATGTGTGCCTTGCATTTTTTTGCCTTGTCCATGCTGACTAGACTTAATGTTGAAATCTCTAGAAGGATCACAACTACCTAACCCATAGCTAGTCGTCTTCTAGCCACCTAAACACTTTAAAAAAAGTGTTAACCATAGGTAAACCCTTATCCTCTATAAATATGGTCCCATACAAACCATGTAGATGGATCAAAAATTGGAGCACATGGATTAAGGTTGCAGGGACAACTACCAATCCCAGATGCCTATATTGTCCCATTACACTACCAGTAAGATCCCAAGATTGGAGGACCACACCCTAAGTGTACCTCTAGAATGAATACTTAACTCTTCTTTTGATCAAGGAGAGTCTGTCCTTCATAATGAAGATTAAGCAAGGTAGCAATGTGGATATGGGAATAATGTAATATGACTATTCCATCCCCATTTCCAACATTGTAGTGTTGTGATGATATGAGTAGTAGGGGTTTATGATCATTCATATTCTGACATTTGTTACTAATTCTTATTTTATAGTATTTTTTATCTCTTTCACTTATCTATATATGTAAATTTATATTACTTGGAAGAAGAAAAAAGATACTCACTTCATTGGGATTTATGATGCCACAAGTGTGTTGTGGGTGCCTAACACCTTTCCCACATCTATTTGAAACATTTAAACAATTTTCTTTATTTTCCTTATAAATGTGGTGGAAACCTATATCTTCCCAACCCATCCAAATATATCCTCACTTGGTTTTTTAAAAATGAACAAAATCATGCCATAGTATGGAATTTATCATATGATAAAAAGCATTTATGCTAGAAGAGGGGTGTATTGACCTTGGGAAATATATATCTGGTAAGTGATACATAAGTTTTGGGCAAAACAATTCTAGGATAGAGTGAGTCTTGGTTGTATTCCCTAAGACCCATCGTATAATTATTGTAACTGACATACATTTTATAGATTTGATTACCAATATAGGCAATTTGACTTATTACGTTTTCTTTAGTATTGAGATAATGAATAAATGTAATAATGTCCTAAGAATGTTTTGACTCAATGATATATGGTTTGGTTTTAGGATATGAATATAAGATCATATGTATTTATAATACCCATCTCTGTTATATCCCTACTCAGTTATTATTGTGGATACTATAGGACAACAATAAGACATAACATTGTTTTGTATGATGAATGATGACTATGTCTCTTTATTCATGATATTGGATATCAATTCATATACATGGGTACTTGTTAGAGAACAAGTTCTTTTGGATAAACCCACCTTGAGAATGACACATGGAAGCCATATAGTGGCATCCTGAGTCATATCTCAATGTGAGAATGGTGATTGTGATACTTAGACCTGAAGTCATTCTAGTGAACACGTGTTGTCTTGTGTACTTTAACACTACCCAACGTGACTCTGAGTAAGAGTGGACATATAGATAGTTATTGGGTGCACTATGACACTTGTAGAATATTGTGAGTTATGTATTTATCCATTAGAGTGATATTTTGTCCACTTGATAAGTGAAAGTATGAAATGCATGGTAATGCTCATGTGAGTCAATATATGATATCAAGATCACACAATCTCAATAGTGTGCTCTGTCACAAGGAAGATAAATTGGATGTTAAGAGGATGAGAACTTCATTCCTTGATTTCAACTTTTATGTATATGACAAAGGGATTATACGGTCATGATAACATTGTTCACCTTACAGTTTGAGGATGTTCTCAACTTTTTCCAATTACTTGATAAGTAACTATGTGTTGCTAGACACCAATATTTTTTAACATCACTACCAATGTAGTGTGGAACCTATGAGTCATCCACATAAGAATGCATAAGGTAAGTGAAAAATCAAATATATGATTAGAATGGTTTTGAATCATGTACTGCTAATTTCCTATCCAATCAGTTAACTATAAAAGCTAATTGGAACAGTGGATGGTTTGGAACAATTGGTCAATTGATTGTTAATTGATCAAGTGATTTCTGGTTTAAGAATAGGTCTACTCAAGTAAACTGGATGAAGTCTAGAAACAATAAGGAATATGTGGATTTTTTATTTAGAATTGAATTGGTCAATTGATATTAGACCTAGACTGGAAAACTGAGTGATTGACCAGTCTAATAGGTTGATAGGATGACCAAACTAGTCCCAAATAGTTGACTAGTAAACAAACTGGGTGACTATAATTCCTAATAGTATTCCAAGTTTGATGTTGTACTAAGTTTTGATTAGAAATGGGATTGGATTTTGTAAAAATTCAAGCCATGGCTATCCTATATATAGGGGTGCATGTTCAAGGGGATGAGACATACTTGAGTAACACACTGACAAAAAAGTAGTATAAGAGTTATCCCTTTTAGAGAGAGAAAAACTCACCCCAAGGACAATAGCATGCAATAGGAGGAGAAGGAGAGAGAGCAGTGCTAGAACATCAATCACACCAAGTTTCACTTCCTCTTGGTGACCAAGATGGTGCATCGAGAGTTCTTTCATCTATGTGTATGATGTAGAGGTCAAGGATCATGGACAAAGGCTTTAGGACGAGCAATGTTTTTAAGGAGGAGACAAGGTGTTGCTGAAATGACAAGGCATCAACAAAAAACACCACTTCAGATGCAAATGTAGAATTACAAGTTCTATATTGACATAAGACTTGTCTAATTATTGGAAAACAAGTGTGAACAAAGGTATATTTTATATCCTTTCTATATATTTTTTGTATCAACATTTTATGGATACAACATATTTGTTGGTTAAGAGTTTTGTCATGAATATTCTTGTAACTCCACTATGCACCCTTCCCTCAAAACCCTACAATGGTATCGGAGTTGGTGTTGTATGCTTTTAATTCAAGTATGGATTTAAAACCACAAAGGATTCATTGGATGAATATTGTGCGATGTGTATCCATGTTAATTACCAACCATCATATATGATATGATATATCTATATTAATAAACTAAAGGTTTATCATATAATGTATGATATATGAATATTACATAAATTAAAGAGAGGCCTTTGAAATCATTTGGTTTGGGGGATGTGGATATCGAAAGTGGGTTGTTTTTGTGACTGATTGTGATCTAAAACATGTGATTTGTGATTTTTTATTGTGATCCAAAACAATATAACATGTAAATAGCGTTGATGTCTTGCCTCTCTTTTTTGACATTCTTCATGTAAAATTTACTGTTGCAATTATATTAGGATGATGTATTGATATCACCAGAGGATCATGGTGTAGAGAAGGATGTGATATGAATCCCATACCAAAAAGGAAGGTCCTTGGAGGGTTCATTATGAAGACAAAGTGGAAACTCCATCAACAACTAAAGGATTGTCCAAATAGGGAATCCAATCGGGTGACTGGGTGGCTAGTCGGTCGACTAGAAAATCATATAAAGGTATATTTAGAGTTACATTATATTTGAAGATGTTGGTTTTTATACAACAACTCGTGTTGTCCTAAGATGTTATACTATTTTCCATTTCATGTTTCATTTTTAATATGATTTTAGTAGTATATGATATGGAACATATAGTATATGTAACAATGCTTGGATACATATGATTGTATTATCAAATCCCTCATGATAATACAAGAGTTTAACCTACCATTTTGTATATACAAAACACCCCTACAAGTGTCTACAACTCGGTTTTGAGTCTTCTCCTTCATCACCCAATAGATTAATAGTTAAACCTCGAACACTATCATTCTTTAATATATCTTGCAACCATCTCATACATACAGTGAGGATATTGAGATTTGTGTGTTCGAGTATGTTCTTTTTAAAAAAAAAATTGGCCATTCTATTCATCCCGTGGCCTGGGCTCAATCCTGGGACCTCTCGCTAACAAACTGAGTGTCTAACCATCTTGGTGTCTTCTTTTAGACAAATATAATTTTCTAGGCTATCCGCAATATGATTGGTAGTTCTAGGGGTGAAATTGAGTTGGCAATTAGTGGACCTCTTCATTGCCTTTTTTATTTCTTCAGTCAGTGTCTTACACTTGCTAGGAGATCTGTGTGCAACCATGGATATTTCCACTACCACTTTTGAGTCTAAAAGAATCACTACATCACCCCTTCCTAGCCTTACACCTTCTTAGATTCCATCCAGTGTGGTGAACAATTCCCCTTCTAGTGTATCCATACCATTGTGTATCCATGAACCTATTTCACTTCTAACTACATATTTGATGATTTGCTTATAATTTTCCTAGTCAACTATGGTGTATACATTAGCAGTGATGCCTCCTCCTGCCTGATGTGGTTTCCATATCATGGATTCTCTTCCACCCTTCTCTCTAGGATTCTTCTTTAAGACCTTCTGAGTCTTTGTAAACATAGCATGGGTACTAATCACCAACTGGATCTTGTTTAGGCTTTTCTTCAAGAACACCTCATCGTGGCTTTCCATAACTTCCAACACATGATAGCAAAAACGGCATTCCACCATGTATCCTTCCTTTCCTTCAGGTTGAATTCCAGCGAATCCTTTGCTACAGCTTCCAGAGGAGAAGGATGAAGTAAAGGAGATGTCTATTCTTTCCCAAATTGATAAGCTAGTCGGGAAGTCTCTAATAGCATGTAAATGGGTTTTAATTGGGGTAGGGCATCTCAGGAATTGACTGGATTTTGACACATTCCTCATTTTTCAGTGGTCATTGGTCAAGATACAATCATGTTGAAGACACCACAGACATGTCTAGATTCTTTGTGTGGTTGGAGTCCCCCTGATGATGTCCTAGTTTCTAGCGGAGTCATCAACCTGACCTTCCATCAATAGGTTGTAAGTCAATTTATCAGTGATCTCGCCATCTATTTCTAAACTCCAACACTAGGTATCTTCTCTATGGTCCATATTAGGAGGGGAAATTCTACTGATACTCTCTACTAAAGATACCTCAAACCACTCTCTAAATAACTCCACATCCCAGTATCCATTGTATTTAACTAGAGAGCTACCTCTAAGATATGTCAGCTCGTGCGAGATGCACTTGTTGTTTATTAACACCAGATTCTTCCCCTCGCTTAACCATCTATCTTCCCAGACATTGACTTGGTCACCTCTGAATACTACTCTAGTAGCATCTTAATTGATCAGGTCCATACTAGAGAAGATAACTCTCCAAAGAATTGAGCCATTTGCCTTAAGGATTAGTTAGATACTTCTTCTCATTTCTATAGTTCTCATGTTGTAAATTCATGTAAATCCTCATAGGAGCATGATAGTATATCTTGTAAACATATATAAGAATAATGGAAATTATTTGCTATTATATGTTATTTTTTAAAATCTGGATCTTAGAAATTTTAGATAATGTCTCTCAACTTTAAGGTCCTTTCTTAATTGAGTGACACTGATAATTTAGGTAGAAACATTTGGTATAAGATCATGAGTTTACCATTTAGCCTTTAATAATTAGTCAATTTTAAAGAATTGTGTAGAGCCTAGGGGAATTATTAGGGCATTTTCCAAGGCGATGGTGTCTAGAAGAGATCACAACCCAAGGGATGGAAAAACTTCCCTCCACATCACTAGTCGACTTATGAGGACTCCCAGGCCTTTGTCATCCTATTTGGCCAAAGCTAGAAGATGTTTCCTGAGTAAAATAGCTCTAGGTTTTCTTCTCATCTTGTTATTCATCCCTTCTCTACCCCCTACTTCCCTCACAAAACCTAGGGCCCCAATAACTATTTTCTTATCCCCTTCTAAGATATTAGGGTTATGTGTATTAGGGTTAAGGCATCCTCCACCAAATCATAATTAATGCATGTAACCAAGATGTCATGGACATAATCTATGATGCTTTCAATGCCCTAAATCTAAAACTGAGATTAAATTTATTATGTGAAATAGTATGTGTAAGACCTCTGACCTTGCTTTTTGGTTGAACATGCTTTCTTTCTTTAATTATATGCTTAAAACTTTAATCTAATCCTAATATGTGCTTTGATATAATGTGACAAAGCTAAGTTTCAAGTTTGGTCCAATTCGGACATTGTTTGAGTAAGTTTTGCAATTTATGTGCTTATAAGGGATTTTATGCAATTTACCCATATCTAGGGTTTTCTTATAATTTTTCACATGCTTGTTGTGCCTCACATGTTTTCATATCATGTTTTATATAGTTGTACCTTGGGGTGCCTTGTTGTACCTTTGGTTTTGTGGCAACATCTAACCTAGGGTAGAGGGCTAGGGTTCCTCACCTAGATTCCCTAACTCAATGGTTTGCCCTTTTGATGTTAGGGTCTAATGGTCCACCTCTATGTGGTGGGATTTGATTGAAGAACATTATATAAATGTCTTCACGTTTATTGCTTAACTTGAATGTATAGATCTTTGACTAAAAATGTACATTTCAAGTAGAAAGATATTATCTTTGCCTAGGGTTTGAGCTTATATGGTGGATCTTGAGTAGATAACCTTCTTTGATGTACCTCTAGACCAAGTGCATATTTCCTACATGGAAGTAGGAGCTCTATACCTTGCATGTTAGTGAATTGATGGTGTCCTTGTGGTGTGAATCGATGGCCTTTCCTTGGGTGCTTGAACTGATTTTCTTCTCTTGTGCTTGAAACAAATGGCTATGCTTCCCTCATAATCAATGGATTGGTTTCTCTACAAATTATGGACTTGATGCTCAAACTTAGTGGTTTCAATTGATGGTTTTCCTTCCTCTGTCAACAATGGTTTTTTTTGAAGTTTTAGATTTTTTTTCTAATTGTTGTTGACAACCAATGGTGTGTCTGGGTCAAGACTCGATGGTACTTCTAGGTTCACAAATGATGGTTCTTCTGGTCCACATCTGGCGGTGTGTCTGGCTCCATGATTCCATGGCTCTGATGGTCACAACCAATAGTGGATCTGATAGTCACAACAGAGGATGGCTCTAATGGTGACAACCAATGGTGGTTCTTGTATTAACATTCGATGGCCCTTATAGGTCATGATTTTATGACTTTCCTATGTGCATGATTCAATGGTTTTGCCTTTATAGAAATATGGTTTGTTGAGTTTTGATGGTTTTGGTTTAATTCTACAATCCTAGGTTAAACCTTGTGTTATATATGAGTCCATACTTGAGTATAGTATGGGATTCGATGGTAATGCTTTATCTTGTGTACATCCATGGTCTAATGGGGATGCTATGTGTGAAGGATGTGCTTTAACCTAATTAAAGGTATGAACCTATGGTTAGTTTGAGGTGTTGATTTGTAACATCACTTCCACCTATCTTGTTGAACTTAACTTAATGCAATTAAGGACTGATGGTTAATCATACTTAATTCTTGTATGATATGATGGAAGGATATTCTCTTAACATTAAGTGGTAAACCTAATATGTTACTTAGTGAATATAATAGCCCTTATTATTGATGATTTCTTATGATAAACATGTTTATTACAAGTATGATAATTCATGTTGAACCTTCTTCTAGGTGTTGAAAGATAATAATGATCTAGAAGGGAATTATGTGAACGGTCTTAATGACCTTTGGGCATGTATTGAGCCCTTATGGAGGTGTAATCCTCTTTATGTTAACAAGTCTTTGTACCTTGGGATAATGTGATAAGGATTTATATCCTGTGATGGTGTGCTGACAAGTATAGTCTCATGGATGGCAATGAAATAGTACATTGTGATGTTGAAATGAGGAATATGTCTCATATTTTTTATATCTTCTGGAGTTGTTACATATCAATGCTTGCCAGAAATGAATTTGGGTTTGTATGTCAACTTGTTTGATGAAGCTTTGACTCACCCAATTAATCAAGTGAAACTCTAATCATGTAGTACCATGTGTTGTAGAACCATCCTAGTGTCAAGACTTGTTTTTTTTAAATGAGTATTCTGGAAAGGAAGCTTGGACTCACATATTGTTCAGTATGTGTAGGTGTAGGGAGAATACATCCTTGGCATCCTAATCCCAAGGTTTTGGAGGATGGTTATTGTCATGCGTTAGATTGAGAGTGGTTGAGGCTATCTTGGATATTCATACATGTGATGTGATTGAGAACAGTTGCAGTTGTACATCGTATGATAGAGTTTTGTATAACATGGTTACTAGTACCATGACCTTTATACCAAGGGCGGACTAGACTATCTTATTATTGTCATGAAGCATATAATAAGGGTTGATTATGTTGTTTTGCAGCTTGAACTTATGTGTCATTGCAGTAGACTCATACTGACTGAGGGCAGAAGATATCTTAGCATTCTGGTTCTCCTAGATCTAGTAGTGAATTAAATGGGACTTTTCAATGGTTAGTTGGAGTCTAAGTGGTATACCTCAAACTCCCCAGGTCTTAATAAAAGATGTAATCCGGTCATGTAGTATATCTGCTAGGATTAAACACGCTTCACATTGGATGATAACCCTTGTTTTGTCTTTTCACATATGGATGAAGTATAATGCAATAAGAGAAAGTGGGTGTTCTTATATTGTTAGTAATGTTTATGGTGATAGACATGCTCATAATGTTATAAATGCTTATATTACTCATTATTATTATGTTTTTAGTAATATTTATGTTGCTAGACATGCTCATAATGTTATAAATGCTTATAATACTAGTTATGCTTATGTTTTTAGATAAGCCTGTGTGGTTAGCCATGCTTATGACGTTAGCAATGTTTATGATATTATGTTAGGCTCATGGTGATAGTTACGCCGATGCTAACTACACTTGATCTTTGAAATAATGTTATCCTTTCAATCTATAGATAAGACTGTGACTAGAAATACTCTCAAAATAAGTTTTATACACAATATTTCGATTTTGTTATATAATTTGTCCTATATGTTGTAATCAATAAGCATTGTTGAGAGTTATATCTCTTACTGGAACATGGGTCTCATCTTGTGGGTCACCACATTTTTAGGTGATCGGCAACAGTAGTGACTGACCTATGGAAATGAGGAGGAGTTTTGGTGATGGACCTTAGAGAAGGTTGTTAGATGTCTAGTGTGTCCTAGAGTCATCCATGTACCCTCAGGTCCGAGTGGGAAAGTTTGTGTTTAATGTTTCAATCAACTCGATCTTTTGGGAGCATTTTGATGCTTGTGCATGTGGTATATGTGGATAACGCTCTTCTGTATGTATATATTGTGGACGAGTTCACTAAGTAAATGTAAAACATACTTGGCATAATATATGAATTTATGCAAGAGGTTGGGCCTTTATGTAAATGTTCTTAATTATGTTGGTGGAATAAATCGGTTTTAGTTTTGCCCCTTTTAGGGATGTGATTAATTAGTGATGGAATTGTTCTTTGGTTTTGAGTAATGTCATTTATCATGATGGGTTCTCATAAGATGGTATCATAGCTTTAGGTTCACTGAGTCTATAGGGACACTAGGACTTAGGACTAGGATGATGACTAAGTAAGGACCATGATATATGAACATAATACACACTGCCTAAACTCAGTACTTGGATGCCCTGGATAGGTATTCAATTATTCAAGAAAAGGTAAGTGTAGAACTCTTAGATTGTTATCTTTCTGATTGTCATGATCAAGTAGTCGATTGGAAACAATCTAAAGAGCATAATGAATAAGAAATCATTGTGAAAATATCTTAATCTTACTCTAAATAAAGACGAAAATCACATTATACCCTATTAAAACTTGAATGTTTGGTACGATACTATGAAACCTAAATCTGAATACAAATAAGCTAAAAGGGAGTTCTTGAAGTTGTAACTCTAGAAGATAATGAAATAAAAGATAGATAAATCTATGTTAATGGGATGATTCAAGGTATAAAATCCATGTAAGAAGAAGAGAACTCTTGAGATAAGTGTGATATGAGAGGATGAAAAGAAGAATGATATATGAATAAAGTGAAACTTGAGCTAATATCATACCAACTCACATGAGTAAGAAGGTGCTAATCTAAAAATTATCATGACACGTGGAAGATTTTAGAGGGAGATTATCCCCCGGTTAAATGAAGAAAATGTGAAATCTAATGCAGTATTCCTTGATAAGTGATTGAAAAACATGATAAAATGAGAGGACATACACAAGAATGATAAACAGTTATAGAGGAAGATTAATGAGATACGATAATATTAATAATTTCTATGTTGATGGCAAGGGACCCAAATGAAAAAGGTAAAATGATACATGAAAGGTTGTAACATTCATGGTGAAGCTAGAATCGATAACCCCTTGCTACTAACCCCTGGATAGTGCTTCTATTTTATGGGAAGTGTGTTTTTGTTTGTGTTCTTTCTTTTTGGGGTGCAGCTTTCAAGTGGATCTTATGCCAGTTGGTATGCATGGATTCTTTGTAATCCTAGAAGGTGGATACCTTGATATAAAACATGGTTGCTTTGGACTATAGTTCCAAGCTCATGAAGTTTTGTGATGGGAATGCTTTTTTAGCCTTCCAAGAGTTAGGAAGACTCCTCCTATATATTTTGAGTTGGTTATGATGTTACAGAAGCTAATGAGACCAGGGTGCATGTAGTGGATATGAAGGTGACAAGTCCTAGTATCTAGGGTGTACCAGTAGTACATGAGTTTGAAGATGTTTATCTGATGGATTTCTCGTTGTTCCTTTCCATTAGAGGGAGAGATTTTGATGTTAAGATCCTCCAAGTGTTGTTTTGGAAGAAGAAGAGTGATTCTATGATGCTTTACATGGGATATCGACAGTTGGACAAAATCACAACAAGGAATGAGTAACCACTACCAAGAATAGATGGTTTGTTGATCAGTCAAATGGTGCTATAGTGTTCCTTTAGATAGACCTAAGGTCGGGATATTATCAAATGAGAATCAAAGTGGATGACATAAGTTGTGGTGGTCACTATGAGTTCTATCATCAAATGAGAACTTAGGTCTTGTCCTTATGAGTTGTGGCAAGTTTGTTGATAACATCTCAATGTACTTCAGTGATGGTCAGTAGCATGGACAGTATCTTTGCTAAGCCCTAGGATTTTTGAAGCAACAATAACTATGTGTCTAGTCCAGCATGAGTGAGTTTGGGGTTGACTGAAGTGTCTTCTTAGTGTTATGATATGTAAGCTAAGTATGTTGTGTGAATCCAAATAAGGTATAGAGAGTGTTAGAGTGGGATCATTCCCAAACATTGACTAAGATCTGAAGCTTCTTAATCCTAGAATGACACTATAGGAAGTCCATTTAGAACGTTAGCATTGTTGCTTTATCCTTAACAAGGCTGGCTAGGTAAGGTGTTCCTTTTGTATGGAAAGATAGGTTTCAGCATTCTTTCTAGTTGTTGAAGGAGAAGTTGACAAGTATTCCAATGTTAGTGTTGCTAGAACAAAGGGAAGGGTACATCGTCTTCTGTAATGCTTCAAAGAACGGTTTCAGATATGTGTTGATATAGTATAAGAGAATGATTCCTTTTGTTTCATCAATGTAAGAAGGACAAAGAGAACTATCTGACTCATGATCAGGAATTTCCCAATGTAGTGCTAACACTGAAGATTTAGAAACATTGCTCAAAGTAGGAACTAAACATGAGATTAAGACAACATATGGAGTTGATCAAGAATTATAATTTTATGATAGATAGTTAATCATGAACGAAAAATGTGGGAATTTGATGCACTAAACAAGAAGTTATCTTCATCAGCAATTGTAGACAAGGCATAGTTATGCTCTTCGATGTATCACGAAATGGGGCATGCTAGCATTGCTTCAATAGAAGGATGTATAGTTGGAGTACTTTTGTGGTCAGGATTGTTGACACATCTAAAATTCAAACCAACACCTCTATAGTAGATCAAAGGTATACAAATGGATAATACCATGATGTAGGACATCAGATCTGAGTAGCATAGCTAGAAGCATGATGGCTTCCATGGGTTGGGTGATAAGACAGTATGCATCCACCACCAAACAATGATTCAAGATACTAATGATTTGAGTGAGACAATATTTGGGGAGACTCATTTTTGACACATATGATGTATCTGGAAGATACGCAGATGTTTCATAAATTGATGAACATGCAATGGAAGCCAAGTGTGAAATAGGGTATGGCACAAGTATGGTCAAGTGTGCAGTTGTGAGCAAGTCAATGAGAAACACTAGAAGCTAAGTTTCAAGTTTTGTCCAGTTTGGATACTATTTCTTGGTTGAACATGCTTTCTTACCTTAATTGGATGATTAAAACCTTAATATAACCCTAAGATGTTCTTATTATCATGTAACAAAGCTAAGTTTCAAGCTTTGTCCAGTTTGGACATTGTATGAGTATGTTTTGCAATTTATGTGCTAATAAGGGCTTTTATGCAATATACCCATGTCTAGGGTTTTCTTGTAATTTCTCATGTGTTTTTTGTGCCTCACATGTTTCCATATCATGTTTGATATAGTTGTACCTTGGGGCTCCTTGTTGCACCTAATTTTGGGGTGGCATCTAACCTAGGGTTGAGGACTAGGGTTCCTCACCTAGATGCCCTAACTCGATGGTTTGCCCTTTTGATGTTAGGATCTTATGGTCCACCTCTAGGTGGGGGATTTGATGGTTATATTGAGTGTCTTGAAGGTCTATGGTTTTTCTTTGAGGCCCCTGGGTTGATGGTTCACCAAATGAGGTGCACCAACCGATGGTGACACTAGGGTTTGTTTTGTAGACAAGTGAAGGTGAGATTTGATGGACCACCTATTGTTGGAGGTCGATGGTTTCTCTAGGGTAGAGATTTGATGGTCCATTGGTGTTCAGATTTGATGGATGACCTAGTTTTGCATGGACGTGATCTTTTAAACCTTGGACACATGGCATGCATGGCTTGACACCACTTCCTTTCTTTCTCTCTCACCCCAAGATTTAAATACCCTCCTTACATGAAAACAAGATACTTAGACCCTCTCTTCTTCTTCTTGCTCCTTGGAGTTTGTACCTCTTGCTTGGTGGAGAAGAAGGAGCTCAAGGAAGAAGAAACTTGGCTGATCTTGCTTGCATGTGCACCTAGGGTTCGGATCTACCCTCTCTTCAAGCTTGTGGAGTTCTTTAGCTTTCTCTTGACCTAAGCAAGTAAGATCTTCCTCTTTCCTTCATTTTCCTTGTTACCATGCCTTCTATCTCTTTCTTTTTGGCTAGATCAATGGTGTTCTTGGTGGATCATGTGTTAGAGGTTGAAGAATGCATTACTTCTTGCTTCTTTGACATAAGGTTTTGCTTGTTCTTGGAGAAAGGAGCTATCTTGGATGTGTGGAGTGCTCAAGCTAGGATTTATTTGTTCTCTCTTTGAGCTACCTTGCTATTTGTACCTTCAACTTATACCTTAAGGTGATAAGTATAACTTTCTTCACGTTTATTACATACTCTTAACTTGCATGCATATATATTTCTCTAAAAATGTAGTTCCAAGTAGATAGATGCTATCTTTGCCTAAGGTTTGATCTTATATGGTAGATCCTGAGTAGATAGCCTTCGTTGATGTACCTCTAGACCATGTGAACATTTCCTCCCTGGAAGTGGGAGCTCTATACCTTGCATGCTCATGAATCGATGGTGTCCTTGTGGTGTGAATCGATGGTGTCCTTATGGTGTGAATTGATGGCCTTTTCTTGGGCGCTTGAGCTTTTTTTTCTCTTGTGCTTGAAAATGATGGCTATGCTTCCCTCATAACTGATGGATTGTTTTCTCTAAAAACGATGGTCTTGATGCTCACATATAGTGGTTTCAATTCCTTCCTCTATCAAATGATGGTTTTTCTTGGAGTTTTAGATATTTTTTTCCACCTATTGTTGACAACCAATGGTGTGTCTTGGTCAAGACTCGATGGTACTTTTGGGTTCGTGAGCGATGGTTCTTTTAGACCACATCCAATCATATGTCTGGCTCCATGATTCGATGATTCTGATGGTCAAAACCAATGGTGGCTCTGATGGTCACTTTGATAATCACAACTGATGGTGGCTCTAATGGTCGCTTTGATAATCACAACCGATGGTGGCTCTAATGGTCACAACCAATGGTGGCTCTGATGGTTGCTCTGATAATCACAATAGATGGTGGCTCTGATGGTCACAACCAATTGTGGCTCTAATGGTTACAACCAATGCTGGTTCTGGTATAAACATTCAATGGCCCTTTTAGGTCATGATTTGATGGCTTTCCTATGTGCATGATTCAATGTTTTTTCCTTTATGGAATCTGATGGTTTGTTGAGCCCTAAGTTTTGATTGTTTTGATTTAATGCTACAATATGATGGTTATACCTTGTGTTATGTATGAGTCCATACTTGAGTATAGTATGGGATTTGATGGTAATGCTTTATCTTGTGTACATCCATGGACGGAGATGTTATGTGTGAAGGATGTTCTTTGACCTAAGTAAGTGTATGCAAATATGGTTAGTTTGAGGTATTGATTTATAACATCACTTCCACCTATCTTTTTGAACTTAACTTAATGCATTTAATGAATGATGGTTAATCATACTTAATGTTTGTATGTTATGATGGAAGGATATTCTCTTAATGCTACGTGGTAAACCTAATATGTTACTTGAAGAACATAATAGCCCTTATGATTGGTCATTTATATCATAAACATGTGTATTACAAGTATAATGATGCATGTTGAATCTTCTTCAAGGTGTTGATAGATAATGATGATCGAGAAGGAAATTATGTGAATGGTCTTTATGACCTTTGGGCATGTGTTGAGCCCTTATGGAGGTGTAATCCAGTTTATGCTGACAAGGGTTGGTACACTGGGATAATGTGATAAGGATATATATCATGTGATGGTGTGATGACAAGTATAGTCTTATGGATGCCAATGAAATAGTACCATGTGATGTTGAAATGAGGAATATATCTTATATGTTTTATATGTTCAGGAGATGTTACACATCAATCCTTGCTAGAAATGAATTAGAGTTTGTATGTTAACTTGTTTGATGCAGCCTTATCTCACCTAATTGGCATTAACTAATCAAGTGAAACCCTAATCATGTAGTTCCCTATGCCATAGAACCATTCTAGTGTCAGGACTTGCTAGATGGTAAAACGAGTATTCCAGAAAGGAAGATTGGAGTCACATATTGTTGAGTATGTGCGGGTACAGAGAGAGTACATCCTTGATATCTTGATCCTAAGGTTTTGGAGGATGGTTGTAATCATGCCTCAGATTGAGAATGGTCGTGGTTGTGTCTCAGATATTGATATACGTGATGTGATTGAGGACAATTGTGGTTGTACCTCAGATGATAGGGTTTTATATACCCTAGTTACTAGTATTGTAACCTTTATCGACAAGGGTGGCCTATATTCCAAGGGAAGACTAGGTTGTTTTGCAACTTGACCTTATGTGTTGTTGCGGAGGACTTGTACTGACTGATCGCAGAATAGATCTTAGTATTCCACTTCTCTTAGATCTTGTATAGTGTTGAATGGCACTTTGTAGTGGTCAGTTGGAGTCTGACTTATATACCTAAAACTTCTCAGGGCTTAATAAAAGATTTAATCCAGTCATGTAGTATATCTGCTAGAGTTAAACACACTTCAAATTAGATGATAACCCTTGTTTGATCTTTTCACGTATGGATGAAGTATAACGCAATAAGATAAAATAGGTATGCTTATGTTGTTAGTAATGTTTACGTTTCTATACATGCACATAATGTTAGAAACAATTATACTACTAGTTATGCTTATGTTGTTAGTAATGTTTATGCTGCTAGACATGCTCATAATGTTAGAAATGCTTATACTAGTAGTTATGCTTATGTTGTTAGACAAGCCTATGCAGTTAGCCTTGCTTATACTATTAGCCACACTTATGACGTTAGCTATGTTTATGATATTAATTCAGGCTCATGATGATAGTTACGCCTACGATGTTAGATACACTTAATCTTTGAAAATAATGTTATCCTTTAAATCCTATAAATAAGACTATGGTAGAACTACTCTCAATAGAAATTTTATACGTGATATTTCTATTTTGTTATATAATATGTCCTATCTATTTAATTTCTTACTTTGCTATGATCAATAAGCATTGTTGAGGGTTATATCTCTCGTTGGGACATGGGTCTCATCTCGTGGGTGACCTCATCTTTTTAGGTGATGGTCAGTAGCAGAAATAGACCTATGGTAGTGAGGAATAGATGTGGTGTTGGACCTTAGAGAAGGTTGTTAGATGTCTAGTGTATCCTAGAGTCATCCATGTACTCTTAGCTTTAGGCGGAAAAGTTTGTATATGATGTTTCAATCGACTCAAGCTTTTGGTAGAATTTTAATGCTTGTACATGTGGTATGTGTGGATAACGTTCTAATAAATGTATATGTTGTGGTTGAGGGCACGAAGTAAATGTAAAATATACTTGGTGTGGTGACTCGTTACACTAAATGAGATTACTCAAAACATAAAACATAATCAATCACTAATTAATCACATACCCAAACATATGGATAAATTAAAACTAATTTCAACGTCAACACTCACTCAAAAACATTTGCATGAGAGACCAACATCTCTTATATCCATACTATACTAAGAATTTGAGGCAAATTGTTCTATCATCTTAGCCACCACACATATATACACAGGAGAACAATATTCATATATGCCACACAAACAAGCATTAATATGCTAACAAAAGTCCGATTCGTTTGAAACACATATACAAACTTTTTCTCACCCAGAACTGAGAGTACATGGACGACTCTAGAACAAACTAGACATCTAATCAACTTTATCAAATATTCATTACTATAGCTCCTCTTTGCTGCCACATGTTTGTTTTCATCACTTTTGATAACCTAAAAAAAGTGTGGCGAACCACAAGAGTGAGACCCATGTCCCCGCAAGAGATATAACCTCCAACAAAGTTTATTGATTACAACATTTTTAAGTAATTAAGAAGTTAAGCAGTTTAATCAGGTATAACAAATAAGATCAGCAATATTGATGATTAACAAAATACATAAAGGATCAGATAACAATTATCATCATCAAGTTTACTATCATCATTTTCCTTATTAACTGTATGAGATTCAATAGCATATGCATAATAACCATAAGCAAGTCTAGTAGCATATTATCTCTATTAACATGAATAAGTCTACCATCATAAGCATATCTAACAACATTAGCATGTCTAACAGTTTGAACAGATCAATATCATAAGCAAAGCGATCAACATAAGCATGAATATTTGCATAAGCATGATTAGCAGTATAGGCATTTCTAATTATAGAGGCATGGCTAGCATGCTAAACATAACTAACAACATGAGATAGCTAAAATCATGATTCTAATCAATAGTAGCAGTATAGATATCAACATAAGCACGACTATTGTATGTATGCATCTACAATCTTAAGCATATCCACAACATAAGTATATCTACTATCTCTTAACTGTACTAAGCATCATCTTTATGTAAAGAGAACCAACAAGGGTTATCATCCAATGTGAAACGTTGTGTATAACCCTAAACAAATATGCTACACGGCTGTATTACATCTCTTATTACGCCCTGGGGAATTTGAATCGTACCATTCAAAGTCCAACTGACCCCTGTGAAGGGCTATTTGGTTCCATACAAGATCTAGGAGTGCCGGTATCCTAAGATCTCTTCCCCTCGGTCAGTACAAGTAAAAAGGCAATGACATATCAGTCAAAGCTACCACCACAGTGACATATAGTCAAGCTGAAAACCACTAGTCCGACCTTGGTACAGGTCACGGCACTTGAAACTAGGGTATTCAAACCCAAACACTGAGGTACAACCGCAATTGTCCTCTAATCACATCATGTTATAATCATTGAGACACGACCACAGCCATTCTCAATCACATCATATGTATGAGTCATGACCATAGCCAACCTCCACAATCTGCATTGTGGATGACAAGGATATATCCTCAACCTGCCACCCCCACATACTCAACAGTATGCACTCTGAGTTTCCCTTAGGAATACTCGTTTCACCATCCAGCAAGTTCTGACAGTGAAGATGGCTCTACGGCACAGGGCACTACATGATTAGAGTTGCACTTGATTAGTTATGCCAATTGGTTGAATTAAGGTTGCATCAAACAAGTGGGCATACAAACCCTAATTCACTTCTACCAAGCATATAAATATCAAAACTTGAAAAGATATAAAATGTATGAAACATAATTTCTCATCTCATCATCACATGGTAATATTCACTTGCCATTCATGAGACTACACCAGTCATCATTCTATCATAAGATAATAATTTTTTTCACAATATCACATGGTATCAACCCTTATCAACATAAGAGGATTACTCCTCATTCAGGGCTCAACCATGCCCAAAGGTCATTAAGACCATCATACTATCATAGGATATAAATCCTTTTCACAAAATCACAGGATATTAACCCTTATCAACACAAGAGGATTAGACCTCATTTAGGGCTCAACCATGCCAAAAGGTTATTAAGACCATCATATTATTCCCTGCAAGTTCATCATTATCTTTGCATGCCATATAACAAGGCTCAATAGCATTACTTACATATAACACACTGGATCAACACAATATTGTATTAATGAGCTAGGAGATATGCATAATCAATCATTGCAGGGTTATATTAACATTAAAAACATTCCTTTATTACATCAACATGCAAGGAATATAGATATGATTAACACTCATCATATTCATAATGCACATGTTTAGCATAAGAAAGTATCAACCATGTGGCTATGATAACCAACAATTAACATATTAAGGTTATGATCATATTAAGGAGGTTATTCCACCATCATTCCATCATATAAGAATGCTAAACATGAATACTCATCTTTATCTATTTGCATTAGAGTTAGGTTCAATAAGATAAATCATATTAATGTTACTAATGAGCACTTATACCCAAATCCTAACTCACGGCATCCCCATTGGATCATGGATGCATAAGGTGAAGCATCACTATCACATTCCCTACTTTTCTAAAGTATGAACCCACACATAAATCAAGGTGTAACCATCAAGTTATAGCATACTAGGGTTTCAACAATAATAGAGTACTCCATGGTTGTATTAGTCATTCAAGGACTATTCATACCCAATTAACATCATTTAGTTATATTAAATCTAGGTATAACAAGCTATACCTAATTAGGGTTACATATCAACACAATATGGTTATCATCCCTTCTGTTCATATGAGTGAATAGGTAAGACTAACTTATTAAGGGTAACCCTCCATTTGATCCATCATCATTCAACCCATATCGCCATACCACAATGTCACCCAGAACCATTGGATGCTTAAAAGGTAAGACTATTGGTTGTTTACATAAGTAAACACCTTGGATAAATCACCTATTAAGTCTTTGATTTGTTCTCTAGAAAGATCCACCATCTAACCCTAGACATCCCTTTATTAACAACATAAAAAGTTCCATTGAGAGTAGGGTAAAGCCCACAATCGACTATTTAGTTAAAATAAGCCATCCATTGTCAACAATTAAGCTCCTTAAGTTGATCATATAAAGGAAACCATCTAAATCACATTATTAGGACCAACATATTACATTAGCCATCATTCCACCTTAATGGAGGAATAAACAGTAGATCTCGACCATTGGGTCAAGTTCACATGTTAAAACCATCAATTACCGTATAGGTCTGACCATTGCATCAAGTGACCTAGGAAACCATTGGTCTAATGCTTAATTGATGCTAAAACTATATGATTAACTCACTATAGATTGTAGAGACCTGATCCACCATCATTAGTGATCATTAAATCTCTATAGGTTGTTAGATCAATAATATATTCATTAATCAGCATCAAATATTAAGATGATGTCATCATTGATTGATATCATCAGTATTGTACTTAATGATTTATCATTATACTTTTAATTGATCCAAAACCTGACCTAAAGGGTGACCATAGGTTGTCACCATAATCTGAAACCTTTCATCATGGCCATGAGTTGTTATGAAGATAACACCATAGGGTTGTTGCAATGGTACCATCATCGGGTCATGGTTTATAGAAGAAATCACTTTAAATCCTAACATTGACCATTGTTTGATAGGTGCTTAGCACCATAGGTTGTCAAAACAACCTAATCCAAGCCATATTATACCTTAGGAATAACATACACATGATCACAGGTTCATATATAATTGAAATCAGAATAGGGAACATTATAAAAATCGAAATCCAAGTCAAACATAGCTTTTTAGTTCATGGATCATCATTTTCAAGCAAGAACATGATCTAGAAAGCTTATGGCAAGAAATAAACGTGGATCAAGTTATAAAACTTGCCTCTAATAAGAAGATGAAACCCCACACCGAAGAAATCTCGAGCAGGTATGGTAGAACATCTAAGAATAAGCTATGAATTCGTCCATCTAGCACCTTTCTTCATCAAATGAGCAAATCCTATAATATAAGGAGCAAGAAAGGTAGGGTTTTAGATATTTAGAGCAAATTCTACCATGGAACATTTTTTTGGTTGTGCCCTACTATTTTTGACATTTAATCGAGTAAACTAGGTTTCGATTAATCATGTAATTCCACTGATCCAACCCACACTGATCGGATGATAAACTAGATCATATAAAGGCGTAAAGAAGTGATTTATGAAATAAAAAGTTGGGTGATGCCAAATACTACCCAGCGCCTGATAACTGTTTTTTTAGTGAAAAATGCACAATTAACCAAAAAATTCCAATTTCTAGACTTAAATCTTGCATAGTGAGTGAAATTCTACACACAACAGTTTGGGATGTCAGAATTTGACTGGGAACATGTCTAGATGTCTATTTTCGGGCGTCACTAGGTCATCTCTAACCTCTAGATTTACTCTGTTAACAAACCAGTTGCAACATGTTACTGCTAACACACGTACATGTTGGAAACGAACTTCTTGGTGTGGTGTCGATCGTTGTTGGGGCTGCAAAATCATACTTAGGCACCAAGGCTAAACTCAAGGACGATGCTTGGTGTTGCTACTCGCACCCAATCGGCCCCTGACAGCTACTTCTTACAGTAGCTACTATTGCTTGTTGGAGCGCCGCCCCTAGGGCACGTTTGGGCTGGTGAAGGTGAAGGGAAGGTAGAGGAAGGAGATGCGCAACTGGGCGCCACCGAAACGGCCCTCCCAAAGCCCTAGTCAGTCGTCATCATTTCTGTTTGGTCAACGCAGCGCTACTGGGTGCCGCACCTACAACAGGTCGGCCGCCCTAGCAGGTCAGGCTACTATTGGGTGTCGCTAGGGCGAGCTAGAAGAAGAAGAAAGAGAGGGCGCCTACGGATCGAAACTACCAAGCCCCAAATTGTATGTGTGTTGCCCCCTCTGTTGCTGGTCTATTGGGTGTCACTCTGTCGATTTTGGGCATCGCTCGTTTTGGGGAAGAAAGGAGATAAGGAAGAAAGGAAAAAGAAAAGAATTATAAAGCCAAAAATTGGGAAATTTGCAAATTCGACCCTGGAAATTGAAAAAGTCATAACTTTTGCCTCGTAGGTCCAAATCAACTGATTTCTTTTGCAACATTTCAAATGCAAGATCCACTACAATCCCAAGGCATGAAAACATGCTAATAAGACTGTAACACTCGATCAAAGCACTAATTGCATCAGTGAGTACTTAATTCAACTTAATCCACTTAATGATGCACTAAGCATTAAATTATGGTAATTAAGCTTGTTCAACTCATTAAGAAAGTTTAGGGGCCTTAGACTTGGCATAATTTATGAATTTATGCAAGATGTTGGGACTTGATGTAAATGGTCTTGATTATGTTGGTGGAATAAATTAATTTTAATTTTGCCCCTTTTTAGGGATATGATTAAGTTAGTGATTGATTGTACTTTGGTTTTGAGTAATCTCCTTTAGAGTGATGGGTTCTCAAAGTATGGATGGCATCTAGAACATTACCACTATTGATGACACACCCTGGGACCACCTAGACAAGAAGATCTATCATAGGAAGAAGGTTTCCTTAGAGAACAGGAGAAGGTCCATGGAAGGCGAGTCTTCCAAGAAGTGGAAGAGGCCAGAGGAGACCTCCACCAAGATAGGTCTTGAATCTGAGGCCATCCCATTTGAGATCCCAAACGCTAGAATATTTGTTGATAGCATGTGTGAGATTGATATGGATCGTGGGAACAATACCTACCCTTAGTTGAGTTTGCATACAACAATAGTTACCAAGCCAGTATTGGGATGCCTCAATATGAATCTCTTTATTGGAGGTTGTGTTGGTCACTGCTTCAGTGGGATAGTGTCAATGAAAGGAACTTGCTTAGTTTAGAAGAACTACAGTTGCATGTTGGTAAAGTCACATTGATCAAGCTGAGGGTGAAGAAAGCCCAAGATCGGCAAAAGTCATGTGTTGATGTGATGTGGACAGATCTGCACTTTAGTGCAAGAGATCTTGTCTTTCTGAAAATCTAACCCCTCTGGGCTATAGATAAAAATAGAGAAAAATTGAGTTCTTGATATGTGGGCCCATTCAAGGTTCTAGAATGGATTGGAGAGGTCGCTTAGCATTTATCTTTACCGCCACTGTATAGTATGATGCATGACATGTTTTATGTGTCCAATCTTAAGCACTATGTCAAGGTTCCTGCCCATGCGTTGAATATTGAACCTATAGAGATCCAAGGAAGGTAGTCATACCCTGAGTCACCAGTGAGGATCTTGGATCCCAAGGTGAAAGCAAAAGATTGAGATGGTAAAGCTTTGTTGGAAGAACCGTGGTGAGGATGAAGTGACATGGGAGCTAAAGATAGACATATAAAGGTCTCATTCCCATTTTGTGGATGACCAATCAAATTTTGAGGAAAAATTCTTGTAAAAGGGAAAGGATGTTATAACCTGAATTTTCATGATTTTATACATATATTGGGATGCAAATAATGGATTGTTTCATACATATTAGAAGGTTTGTATTTTCTCTGTCTTGTTTGATAGTTTTAGACTGAGAATACAATTCCTCCATATGAAAAGAGATTTTGTGTATTTTTTTAAATAATCCATTACTAATTGTTGGTTAAAGAAAAAATGGAAAATTTAATAATAAAGGAATTTCTAAAAGTAATGAATAAATGATAACAAAAATAGGGAATAGTTTGGAAATGTCTAGAAAGACAAGTTAAAGGTACTTTAATATCTGAAGATATTAAGACATGATGAATTAGATGAAATCAACTGAACACATTAAATCTAAGTAAAGGAGAATTAGTTAGACACTTCTTTTTATATGTATAGTTCTCAAGTTGGAAATTCATGTAAATCCTTAGAGGAGTGTGATAATATATCTTGTAAACAATATTTGTGAAATAATGGAAATTGTTTGCTATTATTTGTTATTTGTTAAAATATGGATCTTGGAAGTTTTAGGTAATTGCTCTCAACTTTAAGGTTCGTTCTTTAATTGGGGGACTCTAAAAATTGAGGTCATTGCAGTCACCTTGCTTCACGCCTTGAGTACGCTTGAAATATGGGAGTTGATCACCATTAAAACTACCGATGAGGATCTGATAATATACATGATAATCAACAAAAGGTTAGGATGAATAGATTTTTTGTGAAGAGTATATAGTATAATATTCAATCTCATATAGTCATAGGCTTTGGCCAAATCAAGCTTTATAGCCATGGTGCAGCATCTAGTTCTCTACATATCCATGTAATGGACAATCTCCTGGATGAACATCACATTATCACTGATTTTTCGGCCCCGGATAAAGTTGATCTGCATGGGTGAAATTCACTCATTTAGATAAGGTTTGATTTATACTAGAATCACTTTAGGCAGGAGTTTGATGTTCAAATTATTAAAAGAGATTGGCCTTAAGTGGTTGTAGTGTTCAGGATGAGGTATTTTAGGTATAAGGATCATAATGTAATCAGTTGCCTCTACATCTAGTTTTTCTCCTCTAAAGGGGTTTTGCACGAAACACATAAGAACTTCCTTGATATGGTTCCAATTCTACTAAAGAAAAAGAGAATTGATCCCATTATGCCCAGGTTCCTTTAAAGGATCCATCTACTGTAGCAACATATGAATATCTCCTTCCTCAAGTATCTTAGCCATTTCTCTTCTATCATGCTCTTCTAGCATCATAAACCTTCCAGGGTACTCAGATGTCACCTGAATAGTCCTCGTCGTTGTCTCTGTCTCCTCCTTTGTGAACTGGATTTTGAAATGTTTATGAATATGATCCTTCAACTCTTTGTCATCTTCAATCCACTACTCATCATTTTCCATCAGTTTGACAATTTTATTACAGTGCCTTCTCATTTTGACAAAAGTGTGCTAGAAGCAAGTCCAAATTTGAACCAGGCATGTCTAGACTTTTATTGTCAATCAAGTTCCACCAGTCTCAGGATGTCAGCTAAATCGACTAGAAGGTCAATGACTATATTCTCAACCTCCTTAGAGTAGTTCATAGCAAGGTCTTCTAAGGTAAAAAAATGTGATTCTGAATACCTCGCTTTCTTCGTGCCTTCTCCATCCTCCCATCACTATCCCATTTCATGGCTTGTTGTAGGAACATGTATTTCGTTGCATTAAAACTTCCTAATGGCTTCTAGTTCTCTCTTAGCCATGTAGATAACTTGGGGATTTCATTCCACAAAGCTTTAGTGTGTAGAATGTTCACCCATTTTGCTCTATTATTCAGGTTGGAGATTAGGATTTGTGCATCATCATATTGATATCTTTCAGCAACCTAAATTATGTACTTATGTCCCTGATCCAGTCATGCTTGGTTTCCTGCTACCCTATCTAGTTTGCATTGAAGGGTTCCCCTCTTAAAGGTCATCTTCGGGCCACTCACTCCTATGTCCTCCAATTCACACTCCTCAAGAATGTTAATGAAATTAGAATAATTCCCAGAACTATGGGTCTTTTCTTTGGACTTCTCATCAATGTGGGTGTAAGCATTAAAATCTCCTACACAACCCAAGGGTCCTCCATCAAATCAGCTAATTTGCTTTAACCTCTTCCATAAAAGTTGTATACCTGAGCAAAGCACATTGTCGTACACATGTAAAATTTAGGCTCTACTGCTTGCGATGGATAAATTACCTATGACAATTGATCACCCCCACCTTATGCATGTGATCATTACATAGAAAAAATCAAATACCTCCAGAGTATCCCACCACTTCTATCCGATGAGAATGACTAGATCCAAGCTTTCTGATAATGGAGTTGGGTCCCTCGCCACTAGTCTTGTGTTCATACAGCATGCAAACCTCTTCTCTATACTTCCTCACAAGATCCCCCACAGCATCCTGTGAATCTTTGTGGCAAATACCTTGCACATTCCAAGATAAGAGAATTATATAATCACAAATTGAGATGAATATGCATCCTCTCCCTCATCTTAGCTTCTATTTTTTTAATAAAAAGCCTAATTTTATTATGGAGTAGCCATATGACATCTACATGAAGAGGAAGACAAACTTACAGACAACACAATGGTCAAGAACAGATACATCCTACCACAAAAACTCATATCAGAATCTGATAAGAACAATGATGCATAGATCTCTCTTCTATTTTGCTGGCTAATGTATCTTTCCATGAAAGATACCTTCAACTTGAGCATGTATTTGTGGTAGAGTAACTACACCAAATTGGTGTTTTGAAAGGAAGTCACCTCTGCATTTACTTCCATACAACTACGCAACAAAATTAACTGAGAAAAAGTAACCTACTATGAGGAGAGAAAGAAACGATGATTCTATTTCAGCACTAGCCTTACCCCTCTTCCTCGTTGAAGATTAGGGGTGCTTAGTTCGGGTAATAATTTTCATGTTTCTTAAGTGAATCCAAACTTCACACATTCTATGGGAACCTCCTTGATTTTGCACCCCAATTCTAGGGGTACCCATTGTGAAATAGAATTCAACATTGGGGGTGTTTAAATCTCTCTTCCATCCATCAATTCAACACCAGTTAAACAAATTATTGAATGCACATTTTCCTTGTTGCTCTCCATCCTGCCTTGCTTATAACTCCCTGTCATCCTCTTCCCTTTGCTTCCATTACTAGTGAATTGCCTATTCCCACTCCATGAGACACCCAATGGTTTCCTACCCTACCTTGCCACCATTTGCATTTTTGAGTTCCTACTTTTTCTCTTCCTCATGCTCCAATAAATCCCACTTGTAATCCTCTATGTCACCTTATCTAGGTCTACTTCATCCTTTGAAAAGTGAGATTCAGTCTCCAAGTCCTCAAGATTCATGAACATGTTCTGTCTCAACAACTGAGCTTCTTTCTTCTGCCATTTTTGTCTCTTTGGCTTCCTCTACATCGGTTGGGTGTGTATTGATTAAGAGAATCCTACCAGCTTCCCCAGTCCTTCCTCAGCATTTTCTGATAAACTCTCACTCGTTGGTGGTATCATTTTGCATTCTTTATCAGCATGTATGGATCAGACACAATGTAGATAGATAACTAGTATATTCTCATATTGTATGACATTGTTCCTTCCCAACACATTTACCATCAGAACCAGTAGTTTCCCTAGTTCAATCTCCATAACAATTTTAGAAAATGTTGCTTGCCTTGGAATAGTGTTCTTGGTATCAACTTTAATGGTTCTTCCAATGGAATTCCCTACCTCCTCGAGGAACCTATCATGATATAGGAACAAAGGTAGATTTGGTATCCTCACCCAAACCACCATTTTGTCAGGATTACCATTATCCAGTGAGAAGAGGGTATCCCACCTCTGGATAGTAAGGTAGGACCCGAATAAGGGCCCAACACCTCTGATTAACACCTTTAGATGGTATTCCTCCTTCTGCAATTGAACCAAGTGATAGTCTTTGTCCAAATCTATCAGGTTGAATCCTCCATTAGGCTTCCACATAAGCTGAATCTTATCACGTAGAGTCAAGTATCCAATATCCTTAGATAATAGCTTCATCACCACTGAGAACTTCCATACCTTGAGCAAGTTTTCTAGGGCCTCCTCCCTCACATCGAAGGAAGGTACCCCCTTCTCAAATGATATAATGATGTCCTCCTTCTCCAACCTTTGATCCAGAGCCTCAATGTTAATGTGTATGTAACCTCTGATCTCCTTAGATGTCCTACCCATTGCATCCTTGTAATAAATTGTATTGACTCCTACATCTCAGATGTTAACATCATCTTCCCACCCAATAGGGGGAAGACTTTTTTTGTCTTTGCTCACTGTGAACCTCCATATTCTAACCTCCTAACAGTCTCTTCATATTTAGTATACTATTTTGTATATCTATGTGTCCTCCATAGTTTAAAAGGATGTTCAATTGTCCCAATGGAACAGTAACTTATTTTCTCCTATTCGGATCTCTGTCATCCTTCTGTAACAACTTCCATGTGGCTAGATCCACTATTGTCTATTGCCTCCCTCATCACCTCATTCTTCGCTCTAGTAGGGTTTTCGCTCACCATCCTGAGAATAGAGTTGCCTTCCATTGTGCAATACATTATGGAATGGGATTGATTTCCATATTTAGTATAAGACATTGAGAATTGTTCTCACCCATGAGTGTGAGTTCTATGTCTTGGAAACACCAGAACCAAAAGAACCTACTCCAAACGTGTCTAGAGTAGAAAGGGAAGCTTATCATAAGCATAACAATGACACTATTGATGTCAAGTGCCTCATGCTATGCTTCATGAGTCATAAGCTTCAAAATAACATGAAAACGTGTGAGTTTTAGAGATGTACACACATCTCAGGGATATGTTCCCAAAATAAACAAGGCAAGAGAGATATGATGTCTCTAAGGCCCTATTTTAGTACAACATGACTAGAGGAAATCTAGTTAGGCCATATGTACTCAAGTTGATTGGATATGTGGAAATCCTAGAGAGACTGAGATTCCCCTTAAGTCAATAGTTGGCCACTGATTTAATCTTGCAATCATTGCAAGAATCCTACTGCCAATTTTTCATGAACTACAACATGAATGATTTTATTCAACTATTGTCAGAGTTGTTTGGCATATTGAGAATTAATGAGACTCAGATGAAGAAAGACATGCCAAACTTTATGTAGATGGTCAAACAAGGAAAGCAAGTAAAAGGGCAAAGTCAAAGCTAAGAAGACTTATATGGCTAGTCAAAAACCCAATTTTGTTTCCTTAAAGCTAAAGGAGGAGTAGATTAGGATGGTAGTTTACACCATTGTCACCGAAATGGACATTGAAAATTATATTTTCCCTCTTTACCTTGAGGAACTAAAAAATAAGAAAGATGGAGTATACATCTCCACTTCAGGTACATACGTTATTAAGATAAACTTATCTACTTTTTCATCTTGGGTATTGGACACTGGATGTGTATCTCAAATATTTTGTAATTTGGAGGATCTAAAAAGAAGCAAACCCTTATTAAAGGGAGAGGTGGATCTATGAGTAGCTAAAGGAGAAAGAGTTTCTACCATAGATATAGACACCTAGAGTTTATCTCTGCATGTTGGGCTTGTAATAGAGTTAGCAAATTGCTATTATGTACCTGTTGTAAATAGAAACATTATTTCTATATCATGTTTGGACACAGTCAACATTGAATTTTTAGTAAAGAATGGTAGACTTTCTATTTCAATAGATGAGATATTATATGATAGTGACTCAATGTATTATGGTCTTTATTTATAGGATTTTGAGACAAGTGTATATAACATATCCCAAGAAGTTCAAACTTGACGACACAAACAAAACTTACCTATAACACTTTTGTCTAGTTCATGAAAATGAGAAACACATGTGTAGAGTCCATAAATATGGTTATCTAGACTAATCAGATTTTGAATCAACAAAGGCAAGTGAATCTTGTTTATTGGGCAAGATTTCAAAAGAAACCTTCACTAAATAGTTAGAGGGCAAGTGAATTATAAGTCCTCATATGTAATGATGTGTGTGGACCTTTTAGCACAAGTTCTAGAGGTGGATATTAGTACGTCATCACAATTAGTGATGACATTAGTAGATATGGGTATGTATATCTTATGAAACACAAATTAGAATATTTTAAAAAGTTTAAGAATTTTTTTAATGAAGTATAAAACCAACTTGGCAAGAATATCAAAGAACTTAGATATGATGATGTTGGAGAATATATAAGCCAAAATTTTTAGGCCCTTCTGATATATCTTGGTGTTGTATCACATTTGGCTCCACTTGGAAGTCCATAATATAATGTTGTGTTATAAAGAAGGAATGACATCTTTCTGGACATGGTATGATCAATGATGAGTTTAATTAATCTTCTAACTTCCTTATAGGGACATGATCTTCATCCGTCATGTTTACATTAAACAAAGTACCTTCCAAATATATTCCAAAGACCCCACATGAGATATGGAATGGGAAGCATCCCAATATGTCTTTTATGAAAGTTTGTGGATGTGAAGCTTATGTCAACAAACAATTATGTGAAAATCTTGGACCCAAATCTGATAAATATTTCTTTGCTTGATACCCTAAGGAAACTAAAGGTTCCTACTTCTATATTCCATCTATAATTAAGTGTTTGTTTCCATAACAATTTTCTTCCTTGAAAAGGAATTGACTTCTAAAGGAATTAATGGGAGGAAAGTAGATATTATAGAAGTTCAAGGCCAACAAAATAACAATGAACCTATAAAGGTAGATAAGGAACAAAGAAAATGACAAGCCTATGTGGAATCTCAAATTCCTCATGTAGCATAAGAACCTCAAAGGTATAGTAGGACACTTATAAAGTCAAAAAGGTCTAGATTTCTCATGACACAAGCAGTCCATTTGTTGGTCACAAATGATGATGAGTCAACCACCAATACTAGGGCTATTAAAGGATGAGAGTCTAGTAAATGACTTGAGTCCATGAGATTTGAGATGGAATCCATGCATTCTAATAACGTATGGACTGTGGTGGATGTGATTGAAGGGGTAAAACTCATGGGGTGCAAATGGGTCTTCGTGAAGAAGATTGGCATGGATGGTAATTTGCAAGCCTATAATAGATAATTGGTTGCAAAAGGACTACGACAAGCTTAAGGTGTTGACTGTGATGAAATTTTTTCATCAGTTGTCATGGTTAAATATGTTAGGATCATTCTTGTCATTGCAACTTATCATGACTATGAGATTTGGCAAATGGATGCTTAAACATCTTTCATTAATAGGGATCTCCTATAGGATGTTTACATGACACAGCCTAAAGGTTTTATCACTCCAAATGAAGCCAAGAAAGTTTATAAGCTACAAAGGTGAATCTATGGAGTAAAACATCTATAATTTGGAATATTTGTTTTGATGAGCCATACATAGAGTTTGGGTCTATAAAAAATGTAGATAGCCTTGTGTTTAAAATAAGGTTCAAGAGAGCATAATTATTTTCTCATTTTATATGTGGATGACATATTGTTGTTGGGAAATGATATACCTATTCTACAACTGGTTAGGGCTTGGTTGGGCATTACCTTCTCCATGAAGTACTTCAGTGAAGCATCCTATATTCTAGGAATCAATGTATATAAAGATAGATCAAGACGTTTCTTGTCCTACGCCAGAGTACATACATTGGCAAAGTGTTGAAGTGGTTCATAATGTAGGATTCTAAAAGAGGTAACTTACCCATGTAACATGAAATAAGTCTCTATACATACCAATGTAGTGGATCTTTTGGAAAGTGGTAATCATGAGGAAGATTCCATATGCATCTATGACTAAATATATCATGTAAGCCCCTAAGTATCGCATGCTTTAAGAATGATGAGTGGGTCTTCATTAGATCCTTGTGTAGGTTACTAGATGTGATAAAATGAGTTTTACCTTTACATTTGTTCAATTCCAATTTTTCCATCATTATGTTCACTCATGACCCTAGTTTATTTTTTCTTGGCTAATTAATCAATGTTGATACTCAAATTCAGAATATGATGACCAATGTGAATTTTATACACTTTATGACACCACAAATTAGGTTAAGTTAAAACTTTATACAAATAAGTATATGTGACAAAGTGGTTTCTGGCATAATTCCAAGGACGAAATTTATTTTAAGGTATGTAGGATGTGATGGGGTGGACTTTTAGAATCCTAAAATGTCCAATGACACAAGTGAAGTCATTCATGTTGAGTTGTTTTGAGAATCCCAACTGTTTTAGTAAAGTTGTGTCGAATGAGGTTTGTATAATGATTTGGATCTATAAGTTATACCTATTTGAGGAATTTAATTGACTGGTCTAACAGTTGAGTTTTGACACCAAATTTGTGCACAAGGAATCTTGAGTTGCCATCAAACTATGGTTAAAATTTCAGGACAATTACATATTTCTAGGGGAAGTTAGTTATGTTCGAACCTTTATGTATATAAATATGTTTTGAGTCAAGGTATATAATGTCCATAGCCTAAGTTGTCCATCGGTAGACATGTCATGGAGGCATAACTTTTCCTTAGGATGCATAGCCACGGATTGGCAATGTGGCATCATCATGGCCTTAGGATGATTAGATCTGAGCGGTCACTTTGATTTGAATGAGAACGTGGGAGTGAACGAGGTTAGAACTCCCCCACAACCTCACGTAGTGATAATGTGTCAAGGAAAGAACCTGAGTGGGCAGTTATACTAGCCTTGTTAAATCCTAAACCGACCCTACTGGAATGGATACGTGAGAGATCCACCACCCACATATCTACTGCTTCTCCACCGTGAGAAGCAGGTGATGCGAAGAGAACAATGATGACCATCGCCAACAATGGAGGAGGGTATAACCTTGGGGAAGATTTACTGTATCTGCAACTCGGACCCTAATCAGGAGCTTCCATGATTTCTTGATGGAGGAGGACACGTTCACTGATCTCTTACCAATGCTCCAGAATGGTGGAGGCATTCATGCACGGTTGCAAGGTTCCGAGCCACAAGGAGGCATCAGCGGTTATCCAAGAGGTCGACGGCGAGGAGGAGAAGATGGCATCCGACTCCTCATTGATAACCTACGCTCGTAATGATAGTCTGTAGGACTAAGATCCACACGAGCAAGGGATGTCAAAGCATGCGTACTCCTTGCCGGAGGAGCTACCTCACGGTAGCGGCACCAATCCCTCACCAAGACGCAGTCGTGGAGCCGAGGCCGAGAAATAGAGGATATGTGGAGACCTTTCTGGGGTGGCCGCAAGCAGTGGTGGCTGAAGAAGCTTGAACAGAGGAGCCGACGGTGTAGGAACTCACGCTGGAGATCATCACAGCAGCGGCCGTGAAGCGGAGTCCCACAGACTCATGGATCGCGAGGGAACAGAGATATAAGAGAGAGATAGAGAGGGATCACAGAGGCACTGCAGGACTTCCCAGCATCCATAGGGGGCGATTGGGAGGCGCCAATCTTCCTTGCATCAGTTCTGTGAAAAAGAGAAGGATCCCAGCGGCACCTAGGATCTGCTGTGGAGAGTTGGAAGGCTGGTGATCACTTGCTTCAGCCACGACCATCAGCGTCACTCGCACAGACAGCCACCACGTGGACTTGCATAGAACTGAGGAGCACGGGCTCCTGCCAACGCGAGGAAGGGAAAAGCAGCACGGCGGGCGGCTGCCGTGATCACGTGAGAGGGTAAGCAGGTGTGCTTTGCATGAGAGAGAGGGACCAGGCAGTCCAGAAAATAGACCAAACTGAACCTGGGAGCTAGCCGTTGAACCAGAACCAAGCAGAATAAGAAGAGCAGTGCCCACACGTGTCGGCCTCCGATTGGCCCATTAGGTATTTATCTCACAAATTGCTCAGATCTTCTTTAATTCACAGTAATTAGCTTGATGATCAGAAAAATACAAGTAATATACCAAAATTCTCAGAAAAATGAGTAGAACACAATGAAAGTATAATATCAAGCTTTTGATGCTCTAATATCAGTGATATCATGTAAGATGCTTTATACTTGTTTCATGAATAATAAATAGTAAATGATGACATAAAATTATGGAAAAATGTCATTAATTCCATAATCATGTTTAAAATGTGTATGATGTCAGATATGGTCATGTTGATGCATGAAAGCATATAATTTGATTAATATGGATAATTATGACTAATAAAACTAAAGATAATGAAATTAATGCATATATGCTCAATAAATGATGAAATTTATAGAGTAAGATCATATCAGTATCTGGAACCTCATAATTAAATATGAGATCAGGATGATACCCATAATCCATGTTATATGATGATGTTTACTCTTAATGTGATATTAACCCTAATTTGAGTAATGCATGTAACCTAGGGTTAATGTGTGACATAATGCTAATATGTTAGATGATGAACTTTGATAATGAGATGTAATCTGGAAAATGACATCAGTGATATAATAATAAGATAAGAATATAAGTAATGATACACATATCCTAATGAACTAAGAGAAACTCTAATGAACACGATTAGGGTTAAAATGAGATGTAAGATGATGAGAACCTGGTGATAGTATATGATCTTATCTTGATCAGGTTTAACAAGGATTTAGATGACATCAAGAATATGTGATTAGGTTGGCCTTTATCAAGGTACGCCATTACCTCTTACTTGGCTTATTATATATTATGCTTGTGTTATATGGTAGTACAAACTTGGCATATGATATTCATTGAAATGATTGTTCTTATATGATATGTTGCATGATTTTCTATACTTATTGTTATGAACACATGAAACATAAGATATCTGGTCCATTATATGATAGCACTAAATCTCTTTGGTAGAATAGTGCATTGATGAAATTACTAAATCTCTTTGGCAGAATAGTACATGTGAGAACTAAATCTCTTTGGAAGAATAGTGCATTTATGAAGTACTAAATCTCTTTGGCAGAATAGTACATGTGAGCACTAAATCTCTTTGGTAGAATAGTGCATGTGGTTGATCAAGTTTACATATAATGGAAATGTGCCTAAAATATGTGTTCTCTTCTGGTAACAAATATCTTTGTGCAAATATACGCCTTTTCTTATATTCTTTTGTTACTGCCAAGTATATTAGTTTTATCTTATTTCCAAGATAGGATGAGAGGTAAATAAAAGACACGTAGGCGTACTCAGTACAATATTCTTGAATATTGTGCTGACGTGTACCGCATGTAATCTTTTGTTTAGGTTGTGGTTATGCTCTTGAAGATCCAGGATAGTTGTGAGTTGTGTAGCGAGCTGATGTACAGGTGGACCTGTTGTCTTAAGATCCTTTAGTTTAGTGGTAGTAAATGTATATGTATAAGTTTACCTTTCAATGTGTAATATCAAATGTTGTAACAATTCATGTTGTAATTATATGTTGAATGGTGAACATGTGTGTATGGTTTTATTATTGTTCATGTACATGTGCTACTGATTGTTTCCTTCTGACTCCCTTGATCTTCTTCTTCTTAGCCTAGTGTGGGGTGTTTAAATTGGGATTCTCACTGAGGTGAGGGTTTCAATTTGGATGTCACACATCAGATTAAGTTTTAGAAAATCTAGGGACGTCACAGGTGGTATCAGAGCATGAACAATAGCAAAGCCTGACATCTTCTCATTATGCAACGCAAAACTAAAGAACCTTGAACTCAATAATCTTTTAGGGTTAGATTAGTCGTCTTTTAGAGACTAGATCTGACCTAGCCTCTAGGTTAGCACCTAGATGTCTGAGAACTAGGTCTAGACTAGTGCTTGTTGAGTATCAAGTCCTTAGATGTCGTTCTTTCCTTGTAGTGCAGCGGTATGGGACGTTGCATTATTTAGAAATGATGTACATAAAAGGAAGAGAAACCCTAGACATATGGTGCTCGTTGTCTAGAGTAGCTACACTAGTCTACACCATGTTCTCATCCTTTTCACTATTTTTCATGACATTGTACTCTCTACTATGTGTGGGACACTCATTTGCAGGATTTGGTTTTTGATTCCAGTCGGATCAAACCTTGGTAGTTTTCTCTGACGCTTGTTTTATCGGAGAAAAACTATATAATATTTTATTATGTATATGTATTACAAAAATTTGTCCCCACACATGTATGAGTAGGAGGTGGTCATGCAACCTAAGTGAAAGTGAATGACATCAGTCTAGAAGATAGAATAGTTCTAGATTAGATGTCTAGAGCCTTGTTTGGAATATATGATAGATGGAATAGATGAAATAAGTTTTGATGATACGGTCTAAGTCTTATATAGATGATATAAGATGGTTAGGATGATCTATGATTGTCTTTGAGGACATGAGTTCAGTTTTGAGGATTTGAGATAAGTTTTGATGATGCAAGTAACTAGGCTTTTATGAGATAAGATATGATAAGTTGAGACAAGATGTGAGTTAGCATGAGCCTCAATCTCTTTTACGAAGGAGGACCTCTAGTGTTAGGACCAGTTTCAGGGTTAACTCCAGTGAGAGTGAGACCCACAGGGAGAAGGTTAGGGAACCTAGACTCCAAGATATGAGAAATATGAGATTTATGTGATATGATATGTCCTAAACTAGAATACTCCTGAGTGATTGAGTTGAGTTGCTTTATGCATGATTCCTATAGTCTTGTTGAACCCTAGATGTCCTTGGGAAGACCAAAACCCTCGAGATAGAGAGAGGATGGTTATATATGTGTATGTGAACATGAATATGAGTGTCTGCCATCTGGGTGAGGGAGAGAGCCGAAGACCCTGGAGGAGGTAGCCATGTTTTAGTTCTTTGAAAGCCTCATGCTCGGGTTGGTGGTTTCCCACATAGGAATCTAGTGGTGTATATAGGAGAGTTTTGAGATATAAAATGTTTCATGGGTAGAGACCTATAAAGAGAATCACATAGCATATTTTGGTTTGTGCTTATGTGGCTAGAACTTGTAAGGCTATCACTAGTGCCAATGAGGTCATCTGAGAACCCTAGACCAGAGAGGGAAGATAAAGTTGTGTTATGAGATACTCATATAGTTGAGTTAGCTCAGAGAGACTGAGCATGGCATTACCCTCATGATACGGGTCAGGATAACCTCAATAGGACTAGATAAAGTTTGGATATATGTTTGATTATCCACTCATATAAGTTTGTCTAGAACAACCACGATATAGTACATGTAAGATGTGATCTAATCTCGAGACACGATATACATAGACATGATATGATGGAAACTTAGGGATGTTTAATAAATATCAGTGCATAAATGGTTAACCATATACATGAATAATGATGATAATGTGATATTGTTGGTTAATCTTGTGATGAAATCACTACTAAATGTTGTAATTTATTATGAGTAATGAAATAAGATCATATAATGAAACATGTTACATGAGGTGTTAATCTTAGTGCTTAATAAAGATGAAAAATATAGTTTGGCAGTTAACACAACATAATGATTACAACACCTTGATATTGAGATAATCTTAGTTAACTCCTTTAGAACATGGTAATATTATATGGCAACCCTAATGCATCGGTGAAGATAAGGATGCAAGCCTAACATATGAAATATGTCGTGACATAACCTAAGCATCTAAACACTTGTTCAACCTTTTATGGAGTTCTTGCTATTGAAATGTTGCATATATGTTAGTACCCTACAAGTGAACGTTGACCTTTTGGTTTCTCCTTGAAGTAAGAGGAAAGTTAATTTCGAGGATGAAATTTCTTTGAAGTTGTATATGATGTGACAAAGTGGTTTCTGGCTTAATTCTAAGGACAAAATTTCTTTTAAGGTATGTAGGATGTGATGGGGTGGACTTTTAGAATCCTAAAATGTCCAATGACACAAGTGAAGTCATGCATGTTGAGTTGTTTTGAGAATCCCAAGTGTTTTAGTAAAGTTCTGTCGATTGAGGTTTGTATAATGATTTGGATCTATAAGTTATACCTATTTGAGGAATTTAATTGATTGGTCTAACAGTTGAGTTTTGACACCAAATTTGTGCACAAGGAATCTCGAGTTGCATCAAACTATGGTTAAAATTTCAGGACAATTACATATTTCTAGAGGAAGTTATTTATGTTCGAACCTTTATGTATATAAATATGTTTTGAGTCAAGGTATATAATGTCCATAGCCTAAGTTGTCCATCAGTAGACATGTCGTGGAGGCATAACTTTTCCTTAGGATGCTATGTATATAAATATGTTTTGAGTCAAGGTATATAATGTCCATAGCCTAAGTTGTCCATCAGTAGACATGTCGTGGAGGCATAACTTTTCCTTAGGATGCATAGCCACAGATTGGCAATGTGGCATCATCACGACCTTAGGATGATTAGATCTGAGCGGTCACTTTGATTTGAATGAGAACGTGGGAGTGAACGAGGTAAGAACTCCCCCACTACCTCACGTAGTGATAATGTGTCAAGGAAAGAACCTGAGTGGGCAGTTATACTAGCCTTGTTAAATCCTAAACCGACCCTGTTGGAACGGATACGTGAGAGATCCACCTCCCACATATCTACTGCTTCTCCACCGTGAGAAGCAGGTGATGCGAAGAGAACAATGATGACCATCGCCGACAATGGAGGAAGGTATAACCTTGGGGAAGATTTACCGTATCTGCAACTCGGACCCTAATCAGGAGCTTCCATGATTTTTTGATGGAGGAGGACACGTTCACTGATCTCTTACCAGCGCTCCAGTCTGACGGCGATCCAGAATGGTGGAGGCATTCACGCATGGTTGCAAGGTTCCGAGCCATAAGGAGGCATCAGCGGTTATCCAAGAAGTCGACGGCGAGGAGGAGCAGATGGCATCTGACTCCTCATTGATAACCTAGGCTCGCAACGATAGTCTGTAGGACTGAGATCCACACGAGCAAGGGATGTCAAAGCATGTGTACTCCTTGCCGGAGAAGCTACCTCACGGCAGCGGCACCAATCGCTCACCAAGACGCAGTCCTGGAGCCGAGGCTGAGAAATAGAGGAGTCGTGGAGACCTTTCTGGGGTGGCCACAGGCAGAGGTGGCTGAAGAAGCTTGAACATAGGAGCCGACGGTGTAGGAACTAACATTGGAGATCATCGCAGCAGCGGTCGTAAAGTGGAGTCCCACATACTCATGGATTGCGAGGGAGCAGAGACATAAGAGAGAGATAGAGAGGGATCACAGAGGCACTGTAGGACTTCCCAGCATCCGTAGGGGGCAATTGGGAGGCGTTGAGCTTCCTTGCTCCAGTGTTGTGAAGAAGAGGAGGATCCCGAAGGCACCTAGGATTTGGTGTGGAGAGGGAAGGCTGGTGATCACTCGCTTCAGCTGTGACCATCAACGTCACTCGCACAGACAGCCACCACGTGGACTTGTGTAGAACTGAGGAGCACGGGCTCCTGCCGACGCGAGGAAGGGAGAAGCAGCACAGCGGGCGACTGCTGTGATCACGTGAGAGGGTAAGCAGGTGTGCTTTGCACGAGACAGAGGGACCAGGTGGTCCAGAAAATAGACCAAACTGAACCCGGGAGCTAGCCGTTGAACCAGAACCAAGCAAAATAAGAAGAGCAGTGCCTATCCGTGTCGGCCTCCGATTGGCCCATTAGGTATTTATCTCACAAATTGCTCAGATCTGCTTTAATTCATAGTAATTAGCTTGACGATCAGAAAAATACAAGTAATATACCACAATTCTCAAAAAAATGAGTAGAACACAATGTCAGTATAATAGCAGGCTTTTGATGCTCTAATACCAGTGATATCATGTAAGATGCTTTATACTTGTTTCATGAATAATAAATAGTAAATGATGACATAAAATTATGTAAAAATGTCATTAATTCCATAACCATGTTTAAAATGTGTATGATGTCAGATATGGTCATGCTGATGCATGAAAGCATATAATTTGATTAATATGGCTAATTACAACTAATAAAACTAAAGATAATGCAATTAATGCATACATGCTCAATAAATGATGAAAGTTATAGAGTAAGATCATATCAGTATTTTGAACCTCATAATTAAATATGAGATCAGGATGATACCAATAATCCATGTTATACGATGATGTTTACTCTTAATGTGATATAAACCCTAATTTGAGTAATGCATGTAACCTAGGGTTAATGTGTGACATAATAATAATATGTTAGATGATGAACTTTGATAATGAGATGTAATCTGGAAAATGACATCAGTGAGATAATTATAAGATAAGAATACAAGTAATGATACACATATCATAATGAACTAAGAGAAACTCTAATGAACACGATTAGGGTTAAAATGAGATGTAAGATGATGAGAACCTGATGATAGTGTATGATCTTATCTTGATCATGTTTAACAAGGATTTAGATGACATCAAGAATATGTGATTAGGTTGGCCTTGATTAAGGTATGCCATTACCTCTTACTTGGCTTATTATATATAATGCTTGCGTTATATGGTAGTACAAACTTGGCATGTGATATTGATTGAAATGATTGTTCTTGTATGATATGTTGCATGATTTTCTATATTTATTGCTATGAACACATGAAACATAAGATATCTGGTCCATTATATGATAGCACTAAATCTCTTTGGTAGAATAGTGCATTGATGAAATTACTAAATCTCTTTGGCAGAATAGTACATGTGAGCAATAAATCTCTTTGGCAGAATAGTGCATTTATGAAGTACTAAATCTCTTTGGCAGAATAGTACATGTGAGCACTAAATCTCTTTGGTAGAATAGTGCATGTGGTTGATCAAGTTTACATATAATGGAAATGTGCCCAAAATATGTGTTCTCTTCTTTTAACAAATATCTTTGTGCAACTATACGCCTTTTCTTATATTCTTTTGTTACTGCCAAGTATATTAGTTTTATCTTATTGCCAAGATATGATGAGAGGTAAATAAAAGACACGTAGGCATACTCAGTACAATATTCTTGAATATTGTGCTGACGTGTACCGCATGTAATCTTTTGTTTAGGTTGTGGTTATGCTCTTGAAGATCCAGGATAGTTGTGAGTTGTGTAGCAAGCTGATGTACAGGTGGACATGTTGTCTTAAGATCCTGTAGTTTAGTGGTAGTACATGTATATGTATAAGTTTACCTTTCAATGTGTAATATCAAATGTTGTAACAATTCATGTTGTAATTATATGTTGAATGGTGAACATGTGTGTATGGTTTTATTATTATTCGTGTACATGTGCTACTGATTGTTTCCTTCTAAACATGTCGTGGAGGCATAACTTTTCCTTAGGATGCATAGCCACGGATTGGCAATGTGGCATCATCACGACCTTAGGATGATTAGATCTGAGCAGTCACTTTTATTTGAATGAGAACGTGGGAGTGAACAAGGTTATAACTCCCCCACTACCTCATGTAGTGATAATGTGTCAAGGAAAGAACCTGAGTGGGTAGTTATACTAGCCTTGTTAAATCCTAAACCAACCCTACTGGAACGGATACGTGAGAGATCCACCTCCCACATATCTACTGCTTCTCCACCGTGAGAAGCAGGTGATGCGAAGAGAACAATGATGACCATCGCCGACAATGGAGGAAGGTCTAACCTTGGGGAATATTTACCGTATCTGCAACTCGGACCCTAATCAGGAGCTTCCATGATTTCTTGATGGAGGAGGACACGTTCACTGATCTCTTACCAGCGCTCCAGTCCGACGGTGCTCCAGAACGGTGGAGGCGTTCATGCCTGTTGCAAGGTTCCGAGCCACAAGCAGTCATCAGCGGTTATCCAAGAGGTCGACGGCGAGGAGGAGCAGATGGCATCTGACTCCTCATTGATAACCTAGGCTCGCAACGATAGTCTGTAGGACTGAGATCCACACAAGCAAGGGATGTCAAAGCATGCGTACTCCTTGTCAGAGGAGCTACCTCACGGCAGCGGCACCAATCACTCACCAAGACGCAGTCGTGGAGCCGAGGCTGAGAAATAGAGGAGTCGTGGAGACCTTTCTGGGGTGGCCGCAGGCAGTGGTGGCTGAAGAAGCTTGAACAGAGGAGCCGACGGTGCAGGAACTCACTCTGGAGATCCTCACAGCAGCAGCCGTGAAGTGGAGTCCCACAGACTCATGGATCGTGAGGGAGCGGAGACGCAAGAGAGAGATAGAGAGGGATCACGGAGGCACTGTAGGACTTCCCAGCGTCCGTAGGGGGCAATTGGGAGGCGTCGAGCTTCCTTGCGCTAGTGTTGTGAAGAAGAGGAGGATCCCGGCGGCACCTAGGATCTGCTGTGGAGAGGGAAGGCTGGTGATCACTCGTTTCAGCCATGACCATCAGCGTCACTCACACAGACAGCCACCACGTGGACTTGCGTAGAACTGAGGAGCACGGGCTCCTGCCGACACGAGGAAGGGAGAAGCAGCACGGCGAGCGGCTACCGTGATCACGTGAGAGGGTAAGCAGGTGTGCTTTGCACGAGAGAGAGGGACCAGGCGGTCCAGAAAATAGACCAAACTGAACTCGAGAGCTAGCTGTTGAACCAGAACCAAGTAGAATAAGAAGAGAAGCGCCTACACGTGTCGGCCTCCGATTGGCCCATTAGGTATTTATCTCACAAATTGCTCAGATCTTCTTTAATTCACAGTAATTAGCTTGACGATCAGAAAAATACAAGTAATATACCAAAATTCTCAGAAAAATGAGTAGAACACAATGAAAGTATAATATCAGGCTTTTGATGCTCTAATATCAGTGATATCATGTAAGATGCTTTATACTTGTTTCATGAATAATAAATAGTAAATGATGACATAAAATTATGGGAAAATGTCATTAATTCCATAACCATGTTTAAAATGTGTATGATGTTAGATATGGTCATGTTGATGCATGAAAGCATATAATTTGATTAATATGGCTAATTACGACTAATAAAACTAAAGATAATGCAATTAATGCATACATGCTCAATAAATGATGAAATTTATAGAGTAAGATCATATCAGTATCTGGAACCTCATAATTAAATCTGAGATCAGGATGATACCCATAATCCATGTTATACGATGATGTTTACTCTTAATGTGATAGAAACCCTAATTTGAGTAATGCATGTAACCTAGGGTTAATGTGTGACATAATGTTAATATGTTAGATGATGAACTTTGATAATGAGATGTAATCTAGAAAATGACATCAGTGATATAATCATAAGATAAGAATACAAGTAATGATACACATATCCTAATGAACTAAGAGAAACTCTAATGAACACGATTAGGGTTAAAATGATATGTAAGATGATGAGAACCTGATGATAGTGTATGATCTTATCTTGATCAGGTTTAACAAGGATTTAGATGACATCAATAATATGTGATTAGGTTGGCCTTGATTAAGGTACGCCATTACCTCTTACTTGGCTTATTATATATTATGCTTGCGTTATATGGTAGTACAAACTTGGCATATGATATTGATTGAAATGATTGTTCTTGTATGATATGTTGCATGATTTTCTATACTTATTGCTATGAACACATGAAACATAAGATATCTGGTCCATTATATGATAGCACTAAATCTCTTTGGTAGAATAGTGCATTGATGAAAGTACTAAATCTCTTTGGTAGAATAGTACATGTGAGCACTAAATCTCTTTGGCAGAATAGTGCATTTATGAAGTACTAAATCTCTTTAGCAGAATATTACATGTGAGCACTAAATCTATTTGGTAGAATAGTGCATGTGGTTGATCAAGTTTACATATAATGGAAATGTGCCTAAAATATGTGTTCTCTTCTGGTAACAAATATCTTTGTGCAACTATACGCCTTTTCTTATATTCTTCTGTTACTACCAAGTATATTAGTTTTATCTTATTGCCAAGATATGATGAGAGGTAAATAAAAGACACGTAGGCGTACTCGGTACAATATTCTTGAATATTGTGCTGACGTGTACTGCATGTAATCTTTTGTTTAGGTTGTGGTTATGCTCTAGAAGATCCAGGATAGTTGTGAGTTGTGTAGCGAGCTGATGTACAGGTGGACCTGTTGTCTTAAGATCCTGTAGTTTAGTGGTAGTACATGTATATGTATAAGTTTACCTTTCAATGTGTAATATCAAATGTTGTAACAATTCATGTTGTAATTATATGTTGAATGGTGAACATGTGTGTATGGTTTTATTATTGTTCATGTACATGTGCTACTGATTGTTTCCTTCTGACTCCCTTGATCTTCTTCTTCTTAGCCTAGTGTGGGGTGTTTAAATTGGGATTCTCGCTGAGGTGAGGGTTTCAATTTGGACGTCACACATCAGATTAAGTTTTAGAAAATCTGGGGACGTCACAGTTAATTGTCCATGTACTTTATACTTCAATTCTCAAAACATTTCTAAAGGTTCTTCACATTTATGTGAACCTGTGATCCAAATTGTACTTCAATTGGACATTCCTACTATTTTCTATGAATTCTTGAAGTTATATGCTAAAAATTCCTTTTATTTGCCTTTTATTTGACCTTTTCCAAGTCAGTGATCTATGGATCACTATGGGAGTGAACCTTGAGCCTCAGATCACGCTCCCATGGATTGGAGGTCTGATCTAGTGGATAGGGGGTTGTCCCCTACCTCCCACTGATTACGGAGAGGATGCTATGAAATCAGGAATGCATTTGACTCAATACGACCCTAATTAGATAACCTAATCTCATTGAAATGTTGGCCTTGCAGTTCACACCCCTATACCCCTTAATCCACTTCAAATTGACCTATTTTGAGAGAAATTGAGAGCTCACTCTCTCGGTCACCACCATGCGTACTATGACTAGTTGAAAATCTAAACCTAGCCCCCATCCAACTATAAAACCCCACTCCCTACTTTGGTCTACTCCCACAACCTTACCAGCACCCTCACCTCCACTCTCTTGCTCTCCTCCTCATTTCCCCATTTTTCTCTTATCATTACTCTTCTGCATAACTACCTAGCCTCATGCAAGCCATTGGTTGTGGCCGATGACATCACAACCCTCGATCTAGGTCAGCGGTCAAGATCTGACTGAGATCCAAGGTCTTTGAGCCATTCGAGCAGCCTTCCCTTTGCATGTGTATGAGAGTTCACCACGCCTCATCCATTGATCCTCCAAAGAATTCAAGGTTGTCCAAAAAGATAAATGGCCCATAATTCTCCCTCGGATATTCTTTTTTGGTATTTACCTCCTCTTTGCTCAGAAAATCCAATAAATGAACAAATTTTGCAAAAACCCAAACTTTTCGATTCCTAGCTTTAAAAGTTATGAACAAATAGTCCATTTTGATCCAAAAATCCAAAGAATAATTTAAAAATACTTTGGAGACCTAATTCTACATGATTCTCACTGATACATACCTAAACTTTGATCTCTTACTTATACTTCTTGTCTAAATGACTCATTAATCATGATTAATCTTTGGAAACCCTAATATATGACTCTGATGATCATTTTGAAACACTAAAATCATACTTGACCAAATCTAGTTCTAACCTAGTTTGATTATCTTCCTTTGAATATGAATCATGTACCCTAAAATTATGTTTAATCTTGAGATTACGATTGATCTAAATCTTGTGAAAAAATTGATCATTTGACCTAATATCAGATTCATGACTTTACTTTTACATCAATCAAACTTAATCTAATATTGAATACCAATGATGCCAATTCATCTTGATGATAATCCAGAGACTTGAAAATGACTTAAATAGTGATGATAATAATTAGGGTTAACATATGTTCTAAAACACGTAAGTGGGTCATTCATGCTTTAAATATTCTTAACACTTGAATAATGTTGGACATCTTGAAATATTGTTGGTTATAAGTGAATGACATAACCCCAAGGTTAAATAGGAATGAGTAACCCTAATCTTGAAATATGAAAACATGATCTTCTAAACATCATGATCTTGACCCTTGATCCAATCTTGTTGATCTAGGATCTGACTCAAGGGGTTGACTATTTCTTGGAATCCTTACTCTAAAAATCAACCAATAAGGTATGCTATTATACATCCTCCTTGAACAAACTAATAGTATTGATGATACATTTTGTGTACCTCTTGAAATGTATACTTGGTTATGTATTTGTTTGAGCTATTGTTCCCTACTAATTAGTCTTTTGATTTTCTATATTACAATTTGCAACAAACTTGAAAACATAATTGATATTGCCCATTATAACTGTCAGTAATACTTGTTGATATTTGATAACACCTCATTTTATACTCTTTTTGCATATATTTTATACCTCCTCTAGCATACCTTTTATAGATTTTCTCCACTTATTTTAGCATTTTGTGCCAAATATCTCACTTACACACTTTTTCCATAGTTGTAGGGTCATATCAAGCCATGGTTGTGGCCAACATCCTCGACCGTGCCTTATTCGACCTCAAGGACCATCCCACCATGGTTGAGGTCTCCCTGATCACCTCAATACCTCACGCCCGTGGTGCCTAGCACTCCACACACCCAAGGCATGTACACAGTGACTCAACCTCAATCGCGGTCCTGACTTGGACTGCGAATGAAGAGTGACTAAAGTGGAGCATGCCCACACCATGACCAAAGAGTGACTGAAGTGGAGTGTGCCCACACCACGACCGCGGTCCAACCTAAGGATGCATCACCCCAACCTCAACCAAAGAGAGGCCAATATTACATCCTCGACCGTGATCAGGCTTTGACCAAATCCATACGTCAACCGCAGTCTAAGAATTAAGTCAGTGCAGCACTCCTAAAAATAGGCCACCTACCCGTCTTGTCAAAGGATTAGATCTGGAAGGACCATGAAGTGTTGCCATTTTCCAAACTCATTCCCATCCATCCAGTCAGTCTTGGATCTCTAAAGGTAGAAGCTAGGGAGAGAGAAGACTGAAGGCTCCATCTTCTTTGAGAGAAGGAGAACATCCATGCCATCAACCTCATGGATCTAGATCTGAAGAAGTGTTGTATTGTATCACATTCTTCTCTCTCAATCTAGATCTATCACTTCCATTCAGTTGTACTTCCCTCCTCTCTTTGTGGAACTTGATGTATCTATCATTTTGTAACACCATTATGCTTCCTGTGAACATGTGTGGCTAAACACTTAACTTGGGTTGGGAGTAGCCACAAAGGCTCTCCCAACATGTATATTGGCTCTCCTTTTTTAATATATATATATACTCTTGTCAAGATTATCTCCATGCACCAATTTTAATGCTTCACATGTATCATTAGCTACCATCTTGTGATGTTTGATTGTTGGTACCTCAAAAGAGTAGTACCACTAATATCTTGTGTTATGGAGTAGTATTTTTTTTTTGAGGGGAAAGCCAATCTTTCATTAACAACTAACCATTAGTGTCCGACAGAATTAGTTGCTTGATCAGTGGAGGGACGCCTTCCCCCACTGATCTCCTAATCAAAGTGCCCTCCTTTTCCAACTTGGCTATAGAGTGAGCTACCTTGTTACATGACCGATTAATAAAAGCAAAGGAAACAGATGGAAACGAAGCTACTACATGATGAATGTCCTCGATAAGAAGACCTAGGTGGTCTGGATCGCTGGAGCTTGCAGTGAGAGCGTGATACACAATTTGGGAGTCCATTTCGCAGATCAGGTGCCCACGAGCATGTGGTTCCACCGACTGTAAGCAATGAAGGAGAGCCTGCGCTTCGCCAAGTTCAGCTGAGCCGGAGAAAGCTCTCCTGGTGGATATGAACTCGACTGCCCTCCCATTGCAGTCTCGAATGATCCCTCCAATTCCAATCATTCCGGTTTTGTCCATTGCGACGTCCGTATTCAGTTTAAGAGCTTCTCTGCTCGGGGCCTGCCATTTCAGTGAGCTAAGCTCCTCGCGCGGGGTAGCAGCCTCTGGTTTGCTGGCCATAACAGACATGTGCTCGGCGATGATCCCAGCATATCTCGTTATCAGTAGATCTCTTGGTGGAGCCTCCTTCTCAAAAACCATCTTGTTCCTCCATGCCCATGACCCCCACCAAACCGCCGCAGCTGTGTCCAGCTCCTCCCACGTCAGGTTGTCGACTAGGAACTGCAGTCGATCTACCAAGATCATATGGGTCGAAGCTTCGATCCGCTGTTTCAAGGGGTGGACGGTCCAGACCTTCATTACCTCCGGGCATTCAAACAACAAATGGGCTATTGTTTCCTTTTCTCGCCAACAGATGGGGCATCGCTCGTCGACATCATAGTGGCGGTCGTAGAGTCGGCCGAGCGTGTCCAGGCTCCCGGAGTAGACCCGCCACATGAAGTGGGCTAGGCGCGGTGGCCAACCCGACTTCCAGACCCATGTCCACGTCTTCTCCTGTTCCTCCGTCCGATTGCTGCTGTACAAGGCTTTGCCAAGGTGGAGTAGTATGAATGCATGAAAATGTTGGAATGCTAAACCTTATGGTCATATGTTCTACTTTGTAGTTTTGGGATAGTCATCTTGAGAGAGAGGATGCCCTTGGACTTAGATCTATCTGTATCTTGAGAGAGAAAGGAATGGATGCTTATATGATTGCTTGTAGTCTCAATAGGAGTATGTACAAGGGTGAGAGAGTTTTGCATGTTGGTGAGAGACCTTACTAGGTGAAACCCATTCTGAGTTGCCTTCCATATCTTGGTTCCTTACCTTTGGTCCTTATTCTCTTGTTGTTATTTGTCTTTCTTTATTTTTATTTATCTTCATTTCAGTCTGAGCACCATCGTTCCTTAGGGAAC